>CM076976.1:8318039-8433039 GCA_039105355.1 Benthosema pterotum | reverse complement strand
GAGGCTGATCAGACCTCCACATCATCATGGCACCTGGACACACCCATAAGCTCAGCAGGCAAGCTTCAAATGATTATTAGCTGTTAGGCCACACCCAAAGGGGCTCCAACCTACATTGGGAACGATCTGCATTGGGAAAGATAACACCAGCAAACAAACCCACGACATTCTAGCCTATAGGGTGCCCATGACCTACACACATATATACTATATGGATATATTGAGGATTAAATCCTATTAATAAATATCACAAATCATATGCCACCAATAAATAATAAATACTAATAACAATAATAATACAGCCACAGCCATAACAGGCCTACATGGTCATGGACAACATACTACGGTATCTGTATGCCGTTTTTTCGTCGTTTTCAAGGATTTCTGAAAAATTACGTAATCAAGGAAAAGCAATATACTATAGTATACTGTTTTTTGTGATTTTCAAAGATTTTCATGGATCAAGAAACATTATATGTTATACGATATGGTATGGTATGATATGGTACATGGTCTCGGATAACATAATACAGTATGTCATTTTTCATTGTTTTTGAGGATTTTCGAGAAAAAAAATCGAAATCAAGGAAAAACAAAATTTAGGGAAAAATTACAATAGAAGTTTCCAAAATTACCTTTCTCTATTGTCACTTTAGTGAATGCTCTTTATCTAGTTGATGTCCCAGATAGCAAAATGCATTGATTCAACGTTGAATTTTGGTTATCTAACCAAAATTCAACGTTGAATCAATGAATTTTGCTATCTGATGTGTCATTTGACCAGGGGTTTGCTTTTTAAAAATATTTGATTTAGGTTTTTCTACATTTATATACAGACACAGGTGAAGAGGGGAGAGAGATGCAGCAAAGGTCATCATGAACCTTACTATAACTAACATATATAAACATATAGGACAAAATGTGAAACATTAAGCTCACACCGCAGGGATTCGAACCCCCTACCTCGAACCAGAGGCTCGCAGGAATACCGACCAGTGTGTTGTGCCTATTTTACATCATGTCCTATGTGATAAAAGCATCCAAATATACTGTATATCGTATTGAGTCTGGGGGGTGGGGCTAATGGGTAATTATGAGGATTATTGTCTAAATTATTATTGGCTAAATCTAGTGTTGGTGATGATACTGATACTAATACAAAAAACATAGCTATGATGATGGTGATCATAATAATATTACAGGCTATAAAAATGGAGCTCATTCCTTTATTCTGCCACATAATAAACAAAGATAAATACATGATCATGACATGGAATTGTATGACAATATAAGTGACTAGGCATGGGCCATCTCAGAGCCTTAAGAGTATACTATAGACCCTACAGCTCCGTTCAGTTCATGGGGCCAGAATGAGAAATGGGACAACAGTGCGTCTCCATTCGCTCGGTTTCTGACTCCTCAATGTTGCAACTTGCTAGATGGCTATGGGGCTACTGTCCCAGAGCCAAAGGGCTAATTATGTTAGCAACAGTCCCTCGGTCAAAAGCTAATAAAAACATCTGGCAATTTAAACACACAATATTACATGCCTTAAAGGCATGTAATATTGTGGAAAACAGGAGGGAGGAAAAGAAGAATATAGAATTGTTGGTCAATTATTAATAACAGCGATTGTAAGGGAGGCAATAGCCATAACTGCCCATAATTGCATCATGCAATCAGTTGGCATTGAATATACAAAGACGCCTTAGCTTCGGCATCTACTTGCATTGCATGCAAGTAGATGTTTACATGGGGAGAGTAACAAAACAAGGTGCTGTGATGCATTGTTAATTTGATTAGACATGATGCACCAGGTCAATTTCTTTGTTTCAATAATCTATCCCTTCCCATATTTATATTCTCATCTGTCAAGGTGGCGGTATTCAAAGAATACAATCTGCATGGACATCATGAATCCCATCACATGTATGATAGCTTGCAAGGCCAAATGCGAGCAGAAAAACTCTCAAAGCTAAAAAGTGGACCGTTAGCTCAGCAGACATTTGTACACCAAACTCAGCTTAACCAATCATCAGTTTGGGCCAGCTTCCATGTTGCTCAACTGATATCAAGCTTATTTTCCTGCGTTTTTTTCTGTGAAGAACCCAGAGAGGTTATTTGATCTGGTTATTAATATTTTTTCTGTTACAAACTGACCCTGGCCCCTCATCAGAGAAGGGAAAAGTGATGTGGCCCTCACTGGAAAAGGTTTGGGGACCCCTGCACTAAATGAGATGAGCAAACATTACAGCTGAGCAACAAGCAAGTATGATGATGACCTCCGTCTACAAGTAGAATATACAATATACAGTATGTAGTCACCAGGTCATCGTGTGATGATTATGCTGACCTGTCTGGGAGGCATGGGATCTTTCCATCCTCATGAGCTCTTAGCACTGCCGTTTCAGCCATCAACCTTGAGAGAAGCGCGAGGAGCCTGGGGAATGGAGCACAACACAGAGGCTAAGTGGGTAAAGGTAGACCCGCACTGGTTTCTTTTGGGTCAAGGAGATTCCATGTTATGCTCAGGACTTCCTAGGTGGAGCACTGGAGTTAAAACTGTGTTCACCTCTTGTCCAACCCTCAATCTGGATAACTACTGGACTGTTCTTAGTCTGACTCCAACCCTTGTGCGTCATCTGGCATGGTTGGACCAGCCAGGAGCTCCCTGGGTCACTGGAATCATACAAGCTCCTGCACCAGCGTCAAGGTGACAGTCCATCGCAGGAGTCCCAATTTAGAATAGCCAATTCCCAATAATTGTCCCCAAGTGTCTTAGAGTCTGTGTTGCTGACACTGCGGTATACATCAAGGTTATTATAGTTAAATATAAACAAATAAAGTCACAACTACACCCATTTCATCTCTCAGCCCTGACAAATACACATTACAATAAAAAACAAATGTATCGTGGCCAAGAGGCAAACCCAGGATTTCTGGGGGCATGGGTCAAAAGCCAGGCCCGCTAGCAAGCGGCAATATGTCTATGCCTATGTCTACAGTCTTCCCCTTAGCTTCTCAGTAAGGACTAGCAATGGACGATACCAGTATAAAACAACAAGGCAACATTATGCAGTCACCATAAAAACAAAAACAAAGACTTAAAAAAGAACAACTAGTAAGTCCATTCTAAAAATAATTAAAGTAAAATGAGTTAACAAGACAGTGCTATCCAGTCAGCATTCAAAAATAAATAGAAAGATCTAGCAAACCAACGTTAAAAACAACTTGGAACTAAAAGTCTACTCTGAAACTAATGAAATTAAACTGAGGCAACAAGGCAGTGCTATCCAGTCAGCATTCAAAAATATACAGATCTAGGAAACCAACTTTAAAAACAAATTGGAACTAAAAGTCCACTCTGAAACTACTAAACCGAGTCAACAAGGGAGTGCCATCAGTAGCATTTCAAAATAAATAGAGATCTAGCAAACCAATGTTAAAAAAAACTAGAACTAACCTGAAAAGAAGTCAATACTACATACAAACAGAATTACAATAAGATTTACTATAAGTACTATAATAACCTTGACTTACATCTACAGTGTAGCAACACAGACATGATCACTTGATCCTCACCAGCTTCCCTCCCACAAACACAGCCAATTGTGTCTGTTATGCCCCGTTTACACTGGCAGTCAAATCCAGACGGAATCAGATTGGTTTAAATGAGTCATGTGACCCCCTCATAGTAAACCAATTAGATATCAGTCTCGATGTGGCTCAGATCTGATTCAGGATAGATTTGTCTGCCGGTGTAAAAGGGGGTCATGGAGCGCCCAGCCAAGCTGGAAGCACCGCTGCTGCTACTACTGGGTACTGAACCAGTATCAGCGGTGGTGTGGCAAGAGTTTTGCCTTACCACACCCAGACGCCCCAAGTTTGGATTGTGTCTCTTCTTACCACACCATACAAACCTTTCTGGAGGCACGTCCACATGCACCAGGAGCGGTCAGGAGTGAGGCTCAACTGACCGACTTCGACTGTGGGGGACCGTCGCCTCTAGTCAGGGGAAAACTCCACGGGGTGCTCCACGATAGACAGAGTTAGAAGTTAGAATTAGAGATAGATAGAAAGAATGAAGTAGATGTCCAAGCCTTCTACGGGGGAAGACACAGGCACGGTGCGGGCGGGCCCCTCCTTCCACCGCAGAAGACAAGCACACCTACTACCAAGACTCCTCCGACCACCAGACCTGCCAGAGGCGATCCAACCACAAAGAGGACCGCACAGGCCACGCCGAGGCCGAGCACCAGGCCGCCTCCCACAGCGCGCAGAAACTTCCTGAGTTTCTTTGCCCTGCTCCTCCTCCCGCGAGGACTGGGGAGGGGCGTTGCAGTACTCGGTGCCACCGGACCGCGGCCGGGAAGAGGCGCCGCGCAGAGGAACGACTGGCCGCAGGCGGCGCAGGTCGCCACCTCGCAGGGAACGCCATCGTCCCCGGTCACGGTTCGAAAACCCTCTGCATGGAACCTGTGAGGACACCGGTCGATGTCAGCCATGACAGCTGGTGGTGGGTTCAGAGCGAGAGAGAGAGAGAGAGAGAGAGAGAGAGAGAGAGAGAGAGAGAGAGAGAGAGAGAGAGAGAGAGAGAGAGAGAGGGAGGGAGGGAGGGAGGGAGAGAGAAAGAGACCTGTGAAAGAGAGGGAGAGAGAGAGAGATTTGTATTATTGTACTGTATTAACATAAGACATAAACCTTGGTTGAAAGGGGGAGAAATACGTTGTATTACATTAAAGGGATATTCCACTTTCAAAAAAACTTTTGGTCGTTTTATGGTCTACTCATATTTGGGCATACCCACCCAAATGAATAAAACAATATTTTAAAAATAAATGAAAACTGTAAATGAAATTCCACGGCCTTCTCACATATTAGGAAGACAATATCAGTCACCAGAAAAAAGATGGGTTGTTTTCGAATAATCTGTCATGGTTAAAATGGAGTTTTAAGTTATAATGGGTTTATATAGGAAGGGGGCAGGGCAGCTTAAGCCTTAAATGAACATCAAACATCAAAATACTGAATGGAGTAAACTGTCTGGTGTGTTCACAAGAGAGACTGAGTAGACTATAAAATGACCAAAAAATTTGAAAGTGGAATATCCCTTTAAGTCGTGGTAACGCGAAGCAACAAGGTAGGCTAAGTGCACTAAATGCGTTGACTGGCCGTTAACTTAAACAACCAACCAACCAAACCAACATGGAAATCATGCTGTTTTTTCTAGCAGGGTCGTACTCGTAACGTGAAGCAAGATGGAAAATGCACTTGACTGGCCGTTAACGTTTTTTTTTTTTTTTTTTTTTTTTTTTTTGTAATGAAACAAAACACGCCCCAAATTACATAAAAACGGTTCTACACAGCTTACATCTGTTTCTTTTTTTGACGGACGACAGGATAACAACGATAAACAAGTAATCAGTAATATGATAAACCACAAGCCTGTAGTGTAGAACCTACTAAAAACGTTTGGAATTTTAAATGACCCACGATTGTGGTAGACAGCCACGATAAGAAAGGTTACAAACACAGCCGTTTACAAATACATGGACACTGACTTACTTCTGTCGGTTAACGTGAAGACGGTGGTGGAGTTCCAAGAAAGTGCGCTGGCAAAAAGGATCAATGAAGTCCTGTTGAAATCCTGCTGGCAAAAAGGATCAATGAAGTCCTGTTGAAATCCTGCTGGCAAAAAGGATCAATGAAGTCCTGTTGAAATCCTGTCGAAACGCTGGGTCTCTGTGGCGGGTCTCTGTGGCGGAGCTGTGAAATGCACGTGCGATTCTCAGGAGAGTCTGCAGTGCACTGACTGGCTGAAGGATCAAACACTTCTGCTGCGTTGCGGTCACGTGACCTGCAGGTCAGCGCCATATAAGGCTCTTGGTCACGCGTGACGTCACGTGTAAATTCAACCTCGTCCAATCTCTTCCCGTCTCGGGTGCAGACGTTTTGCTGTGCAATTATTTTTCCCAAGGGGCCAAATGAGATACATAAAATATTCTGGAGGGCCAAGACTAAAGGCTGAACTAAAGTCTGCATAATAATTTAATTTCAAGATAAAAGGCCCACTATTTGTTCAGTATTTGAGCCACAGGTTACCACCATTTGATGACATTTTAGCCCCACACATCCCAAAACTTCCTTCAAGATTTATTTTGTTTTTGTCCACAATTCCACAAATATAACATAACAAAAATAACCATTCTCTTACATTCTCTGATTGAATGTGTAGACTTTGGGCTAATTCAGATGATGAATATTTTAACTCTTGAGTCTGTAAAAATGAAACCAAATGGACCCGCAAGGGTCTATTTGGTTTCATTTATACGCTTTCAAAGAGTTACATCTGATTAACCAACTTTCCATATTTAACTTGGAACTCTCTCAAGGACCACTGGTGGTCCCCGGTCAGAGTCAGCCAAAGGGCCGCATTTGGCCCCCGGGCCACATAATGCCCAGGTATGGTATAGACCTTAGAGTAAATATTGGGGAAAACATGAAAACTTACATTCAACTATTTCAAATTCTTCCTCTGTGACCCTAAGACCGCCTCATGGTGGCGCTATAAATGTATTGTTGTTTTATTTGAACAATACAGTTATTGCACTGCTCAATAACTGTATTGAGCAGTGCAATGCTGATTGATCGAGGGACAGTGCTGACACATGCTAACTAACAGTATGTATGTTTTTGTCACAAAGTGATTCACAATCTTTGATTGTCCACATAGGTGAAAACAGTACTTTCTTTCTGCTCGGGCAAGTGAAAAGTGACCAGCCTGGCCGGAAACCACTCACTCAGGCTTAGTGAGTCTACCATACGGATAGTATGGTAATGTACATACATACATGCCTGTTTTGGTTGATGCCCAGAGTGGTGTAAACTAGGAAAGTGGCATCATTGAGGGGACATAAACAACACTCCACACCATGTAGCTTTGTAGAGTGACAACGTGGAGTTTTAAATACAGTTTTCGGTATTGTAGTGACTAAAAAAATGATCTAAAATAAAGGGATTTCAGATCATTAAAGCTGGGCTGTTGCCAAAGTCAAAGTACATTATGTCAAGTACTGGTGGAGGACTGGCCCCATGAAGTGGCGATGTTGTAAACCTCCTTCAGCGGCTCTCTTTCGAGCTTAGTACTGAGGGTAGCATACAGACCATGCCTCCCTATATGGAGATCCCTAATGTCATATGATGTTATAGTACAACTGGATCATGTGGTCACATCGGTCATCCTGGACCATCACCAATCCGCACAGGGAGACACAAAACACACAATCACACTGTTATGCGTGTCTGTCTCCATCTGTTGATAAACACAACTATAACCAATAATAAATACTAAATGTCAACACAATAATGGGGTGGCCTTCACTGTAAAGCGACATAAAGTTATGACATCATTCACGTAATGGCAAAATATTCAGACAAAAAAAAGTGAAAAAATGTATGGCATTCCTAGCCTACGGCAGTGTGCACAATACATCTGACTCTGATTATTGTAGCAAGTTGAGAGATTCAATGTAACATTTCTCATTTCCTTCCATTCTAGGAGACAGGAAAGAAAGATTTGGTGTATGCTGGGGCCTTGTAGGTTAGAGGTTAGAGTGCTTAGGACACTGGGATCAGTCAAAGGAGATGAGCTGTGCCTCTGCCTGGGGGGGTTGCTGCTGCTGTGGTTGCCGGTGGCCACCAGAGGGAGCACCTCTCTGTTGGTACACAAGCTGCTGCTGGTGGATAGTGTTGGCATCGTTCCCTGGCAGGGCTGACTTCATGTTCTGCATGACAAATGGCTGGTATATGCCATCCAAGGGGACTGCCGCCTGGGCCTTGGGCAGACTCTGGTCCTGGGAGACCTGGGAAACCTGATAGCCCTGCGGAGGGGCGGGATGGAAGCCGGAAGAGGCAGTCTGGTCCTGGGAGGCCTGATAGCCCTGCGGAGGGGAGGGATGAAAGCCGGAGGAGGCAGTCTGGTGCTGCTCCTGGGAAACCTGAAAGCCCTGTAGAGGGGCGGGATGGAAGCCGGAGGTGGCAGGGTTACTGGTGGTTGCGGCCTGCCCACTGGTCGTGTCTACGGCGTTGTGAAGGTCTGTGGCCTGGTACTGTCCGCTGGGAGCACTGGACTGGCCAGGCTGGCCCATGTAGAAACTTTGCATTGCACCCTCACCAGAGACAGCCGGTGTGTACATGTTGGGGAAAGGTGGGTATGCCACCCCACCACCTTGGACTGGGGCATAAGACATAGGGAAGACGGGCATTTGGGCTCTCATCTGGACAGTGTGCTTCTGTAGCTCCAGGCGGCTCTGCCTCTCGTTCTCTTGCTCTTGTAGACGCTGGATGGCTTGCTGCCGCTGCATCTCCTGGGCCTCCTGCTTCTTCTGCCTCATGATCTCCAGCTTTTGTGCCAGCTGGATCCTCCTCTGGTTCTCGGCTTCCTCTGCGGCACGGCGCACCTTCTCCCTGTGTTCGTCCCGCAGGGCGTTGAGGGCCGCATGCCCGTCAAACACCTGGGTCAACTTGTCCTGTAGGCCTTCATAGTATAGGCGCTTCTCCTCCAGCTCGTTGAGAAAGTTCAGCAGTTGTGGGTGCATGTTACTGATGGACTGGAAGAGAGACAGCACGGCGCTGTCGTTGGTTACGCTGCGTCCACGCATCTGGTTGCTCCTGATGCGGTTGAGGAAGGTGGCGACGTTGTTCTGTAGTACCTTCAGGAACTGCTGGTGGTACTCCTCGGATGCCCTGTCGTCGGTCTGCTGGTACTGCTGCTGCCCCGCCATGTTGTCGTGACCGTCTACCGGCTGAAAGAACTCGGCCACAGGTGTGGGAGCAGGGGCGGAGGGGGTAGGGCCCTGGCCGGCGTCCTCTTGTTTCTTCTCCCAGTAGGGCCTGTTCAGGTAGCGAGCCAGCTCTGGGTGAGCGTCCTCATCCGACGGTGCAGAGGCGTTCGCAGGGGACGAATACAGGGTGCTGCCCACCAGGGATGACGTGGGCTCAGCTTTGGGATAATAAGAGTATGAGAACTTATGCCTAATCCTCTCTTTCTCCTCCGCCTCACTTTGGGACAGAGCAATGGCCAGTTGTAGCTCCTCCTCAGCCTGCAGCTGCTCATTTCTCTGGGAGGACACTGAGGGCGCCGTTTCTCCCGGTGACTGTACATGGCTCGAATCATGTGCTTTGGCCTTAGCGGCTTTTGTTTTTTTCTTCAAAAGCTCATAGCAGGGATCGCACACACGCACGTCCTTGTCGCTGGTAACCTTTGGAACCATGGCTGTTTTAGAGGAACACTTGGAACAGAAGACCTGACCACAGTTACGGCAATGGTGTTTCCTGTTTATAAGCAAAGCAAACTGAGATCTACACCGGTGGCAGGTGTCTCCATCAAACCAACGTGGGACCTTCTCTGCGGAAAAGAACATTGCCTCACTTTCCTTAAACTCTGGGAAGTCGTGACCGTCGCTCTTCAGGTTCTGGTAGGTGTCTTGGATCACTTTGCACCTAGGCTCAGTGCGGAAGGCCTGTGCCCAGGCCTGAATGAGGTACAGGATCTTAAACCTTACACTCGGGTCTGTTGTCTGCTTCTTGACTAGATCCTTCAGCTCCTCCATGATCTGTCTACTGGCCACTTCATTACGGACTGATTGGCCACAGTTCTTCACCAGGGACCCCAGGACCTCTAATGCATAGAGGGCCACGTGTGGGTTGTTGTCCTTCAGTTTCTTCTTGATGGCACCAATTGCATATTTGGCTTGCGGGTCCCCTTTTTGAATTAAATCACACATCTGTAGGATGGCATCCCAGTCTGTGTCTACCAGAAGGTGACTGGTGGCTTTATCGAGAAGCAGATCAAAGGCTGCAGCACCAGCCATCGTAATAGGACACTAAAACAAGCGAATAGAGCCCTTCTGGACAAAATGAAGAACCAGTGTTTTTTGCTGCAGCATCTGAAATAGACTAAACAGGTATGGTCTGACGTCATACATGATGACGATATGCGTTTATGCAACTCTATGCATGGGTATACCTCTATATTCCTGACGTCATATACTGGTTTCCAAGTACTGTGTTAATTGTGTACATGTCCCAATAGCCTATGGACGTTTTCTAGGGCAGTAAATGGTATTTTACTGCACTGAAAGGGTTGGCAATGGGCATACTGTAGGAGGAGGGAAAAAGAGTGAACCAAGTATGAGCCAAAGAGGTCAAGTTTCACCATAGCTCTCTATTCCTCTTTCTCTCACGCACCCAAACATAACACAAAATAATACCTAAATGTTGTAAAATACAATCATTGTTAATGATTAATGTTTGTTAAACTTCACAGTGACCATTTAAAAAATACTCAGGACTCAGAAATCATCTGACTTTGCGTGATTCTGGATTCTCCCTAATATGAGCCCACTCTGATGCATCCTATTAATTTAAATAGTTTATTTCATAGTTAGAGGTGTACAGTTACAGTATATAGGCCTATATAAATGTTTATTCATACTGCATAGAACAGAGTTATAATGTTCCACGCATCAACATGTTATCTTATTGGTACAGCTTGTGTACAGCCACAAAACATATCCTGGGCTCCGGGTGCAACATGTTCCTGTAGAAATGTTCTGTATGCTTTCATGTCCTAATAACCCCAAATGCATGCATACATACAATTATACATGCTTGAGATTACCAGGACAAATTGAAGATGGTTTATAGGTTATAAGATTGGTATACATTAGTACAGTATCACTAGTTTTACTTTAATAGTGCAAATGTGTTAAAGCAGAAAGCAGGCTCGGCTGGTTTACTACATGAAAAAAACAAAACAAAACAAAAGCACTCATAAAAGAATGATTTAATAGAATTGTACTTTCTTTCATATTTTACATAAAAGATTCTTTTTACACTCTCACATCCAGGCCTCGCATATCAACTACATCCTTTAACCATAGACAGACACAGACATAACAGACAGCCAGACAATATGTGAGACAGGCACAGTGAATGAATCTTGCACATTTAAGACTTTTTTTTTTAACTAGAAATCAAACAAAACAATAATTCCAAATCTTTAAAAATCAAAAAAGCAGAACAATTTCATCTCTGGTGACATTTTTAACTAGCCTTTAACTAGCAGAGATGAAGAGGACAAGGAGAGAAAATAGCTCTTTTTGTTTTTATTTTCAGACATGAAGCGTTTGCTCAGCTATTGTGGCTTTGTGACAATGTCGTGGTTGGGTGAAAACCTTGTAGTCCAAAACAACTGTTTTTAAAAGATTTTCAAAAAAACAATATAAACTTCTATTGTCTACTATATTTACTACTTTTTGTGACACTCTTGATGAAGCAGGGCATTCATTTACAAAAATACAACTATTCCACGATCTCCGAATGTTATATAGAGCAGCGAGGTATGCGTCTACATTATTTGTTGCAAACACAGTAAGCAAGATTACCATGCAAGCCAGGTAGAAATGTCTCATGTCGCGTGCGCCACACACTCCATATTTGGGTATGACAACAATGTCATGTAGCAGCACGACAGGGAAGCGAATGCCAGTGTGCACCACTAAGACGCACATATTAGGATAAATTGGTATGGTAAAACGGAAATGGGGAGGGGAACTTTCACTGTATATTTTATGGAATCATTTTTTATTAAATTAAAGTCTTGCAAAAGCATCATAAATTAGCAATCTCCAACCTCACAGCGCTTCGCAATGTGACATATTTTTGAAGTGAAAGTAGGCAGTGAGTCTGTGAGTTGTATAAATATTGAAGTTTGTAAATAAATAATAACTAAATTGGTTCCATTGGAACACAGGTTCTTATTTCTTATTTCCTGAAATGTATCATTTTGGACCTAAGATTTCCACCTGGCAGCCACAAAGTGTTTAAAAAAAGCTTCTTATTCTAATAGTAATCACTGCTCTAGAGTTCAGTAACAGGGTTCTGGCTGTGTCTCAATATTTTAATCTCAATATTTTAAATGAACAGAAAGTACATTTTGTTGGAATGCCAATTTCATCCAAAGTGGAGAGGAAGGAACAAAATAAACAAGGGGACAAAATTGGTCATGATAAATCCCACCTGTCCCACCTGACAATAAAATGCTTCTGTTCATTAAAGAGCTGGAGATATGGGGAGACCGTCATTACTAAACGGACATTGAGGGCACAATTTCTGTCACCTATAAACCCCTTATTATCCCTAAATGTCTATGCCTTTTTTGGACAGTTCACATACATTCTAGAATGACACATTGTGAACTTGTAGACTGGACATTTTAAGTGTTTTTCAAGTAGTAAAGAAGGAAAATAGGTTTAGGGATAAAGGCCTAAAAGGATAATGGATAAAGTCTTAGCCGTGACAAAAATTAAGCCTAAGTCTAGCAATAAGTACTTGGATCACAGTAGAACTGTAACTTTAACCAAATAATATCCATTACAGTGTAAAGGATGTCCAGTGGTTTTCAATTTTTTATCAAGGTTTCTTATCAAGGTCCATTATCTATTTGGCATTTGATCCACGGACCACCATATGATGAGATGTAGTCTCTCAGCCTCAAATATTAATCATTTTCTTGTCGTTGGATAAGATTCTGTCCACAATTCCATGCTGCATTGTGGTACCATAGGATAGATAACAGGCAACACTGATAAAAATAACAATACTCCTACATTCTCAAATTGTGTGGACTTTTTGTATGGCAGATGTTTAACAATAATTGAACTCTTGTCAAATGAAACCAAATGGGCCCATAAAGGACCTACGTGGTCACTGGTGGTCCCCGGAACACTGGTTGAAAACCACTGCCTTACAATAACTTAAATGATTATGTTGAGGGATGAATCTCACACTGCGAACAGCGTGCTGTCGTGCTTAAGAAGCAGGGAAACCAGAGGGTATATTTGGGTTTCAGCCAATGAGAAAGCAGCATAGCTACCCACTGCTCTGTGTGTGGAGTCATGAAGTTGACCTTTTGACTTCCATAGAAAACACCTCAGAGGAGTGTCTGGCACTAAACACGCGTGCACACACGCAAACACTGCCCATCAGCCATTACTGTAGAAGCTACAGTTTTATGCCACGTCTTCCACACAAAACTGGACAGACAGACGGACAGACAGACATTCAGGTAGACACATGGACAGCTCAGTGATACTACAGGCGGCTCACACCCAGGAACTATAACAATAAATATAAAGACGTCGTTTGAATGGTTATGGTGGACTCCAGCAGATGGAAGAGTATGACTATTGACTAATAGCTATAGCTATGGTGATATTCATCACAACTATAACCAATGATACAGCTAAAGACATCATTAAAGTGCAGCATTGAAGTTGGCATGGAAACCTTGCAACTCCTGAAAAAGTAAATAATAAATTATATAAAGTAATCAAAATAGCCCATACATATACTGAATGCAAGTTGAAGTTCTAAGCTTGCATATGTGGGCTATTTTGCACTACTTGTGTGTGTGACTCTCTTGTACGCTGGAATAAAGACATTCATTAATTAGCAAGAAACATAAAGACCTTTGAAACAAGGAGATGCAAGGTTTCTGCCTGACCGCAACGACAGTTATTGACTACACATTAATTTGGCAGGTCCTTGATGTTGAGAAACTGTTGAGGAAACCAATGCTTTATAGATTATGGTTAGAGCGCTTGGGTGTGCATGAGCATAATTGTCAATTCATTAAAAAAAGGACTTCATCGCCTGTAAACTCCGAAGGCGACGAAGCTGAAGAAGACAGTGATGCCCATCAGCGAGGCGGTGGCGGGCGCCGTGAAGACGTGGCGGTACTGCACGTGGCAGTACCACAACACGGCCAGCATGACCACGAACACCGGCACCATCAGACTGCCCACGTTCAGCACCTGTGTGGAAAACAACACATCACAGCTAACCCAGAAAGAATATAAATCTTTTCTCAAAAACAAAAATCAAAGAAAAAAAACAAACAAACAAACCCAAAAGGCCTTATAAATCCTATTAAAACACAAAAATAAACTATGTTGCTAGGTCAATGGTTCTCAGATTTCTCAGGACCCCCCAAATTATTGCCAGTGCAGTGAACCAGAAAACTATGTAAGCCAGGCAGAAATGTCATTCTGAATGCACCACACCCCATAACTGGCCATGCCCAGCTTTCCACATGCCTGTATAAGTCATATACTGTATATGTTGTTACCAGGAATAGAATAGAATTGTTCCTTGTTTAAATGAGACGTAGCTTGCGGAGTTAGTTCAGTCAGATATCCTCTAGAGGTTTCATGCTGTGCTCTAGTTTAGGACACATAGTGAAGGAGTTAATATGCCGCACTTCATGTGGGTGTATTCAGTATATGCAAGACCCAATGTCATTGGCTGATGTGGCAGTAAGCTGACCAATTGGGCGGCGTATTTAAGCTTTCTAGCTTGGTTGCTTCTAGAGTACTATAAATAATGAGAGTAGCGACGCACTTTGATCTCGCGCTGGCTGGAGCTCTGCAAGGTCCAAACATAGGCCTGCATAGTGAACCACTGCATCACAGCTGAGCACAGCCTATTTTCTTATAATATACATTCACTAAAAAATATTTAAATTACAAATAATTATTCACGAGAGTGACGAGGGGTCTGTTAATGCGTTAAAATGTCCTAAAATGCAGTAATTTCGCCAATTTAACTGCAAATGTGTCATCTTCTTTCAATGGGGCTGGATGGCCAAAGTGGTTTGTTTGGAACTAGAATCCCTCCTTACTAGGCGGTCACATGGACTTTTCAGCCAATAGGGGTCGTCATGTGCACTTTTCAGCCAATAGGCGTCTGTTCAGCCATAGCATTGGAGTCAACGGGAGTGTGATGTTTGCTCTCACCACCACCGGTGGGCGCTGTCAACTGTGATCCCCATGGGGCGTTATTATTGTACATCTACAGTAGCTCCTTGCTCTTAATGTTTAATGATGGTGTATTATTGTGCTGAGCAGGGAGAAAAATGTAGCAGAGCTGAACGCCAATGTAAATACTATGCACACTTGTATTTTGAGTCTGTATTAAATATTATGTCAATATGTCATGTTATCATTAAAGCAGAGAAGTTCCCTTGTAAAATGTCTTTTTAGACCGCCTGTTATGAATCAAGTTAATTTAACACTGGGTTAATGATACAATGCTGTGTGTCCGATGTGTCCAAGTTTCTGTGCCTAAATAATAACTATTCATATTAGTTGTAGCCCATGCCGCTGTGGGTCTTGGATTCCCAGACACTCCCACACCATTCACTCACATTTTTTTAACCATTTTTTAACTAGCCACATTGATTTCCCAACATGGCCTACTTGTGTGTGAGTGGAGCAAGCTAATACTCATGACATTAGCTATAAAGGTCTTTTAGTTAAGTCACATTACATCATCACCTAAACGGCCAATCGGAGTACCCTGAGCGACCACCGACCGCCAATCCCTTAACTTGCGCCCACTCTACTCATGCAGGTAATGCAAGTAATAAACATTATGAGGGCAGGATCCACCTCAGGACTACCTCCTGGACTATAGTGCCCAAGATTACATGTTAAGCAATCTTTACCACATAGAAATCTACGGAAGACTGCCGCTGCAGACTCATAAAGGTAGACTCTGTGTTCACAGCCCCAAGCAAGTATTTGGAAAATATGCGTTAAAAATCACATGTGTAAAGTGAGGGGCACTTGGTTTAAATAAACGTTGCATCCCTACACTTGATTACCATTAGATTAAGTGCCTCTGCTCTGAACAGAGGTGGAGTCTCACCTGCTCTGAGGCCACGCCCACACCACCACCGGCTGCCCCAGCCCCTACGCCACCCCGTGCCGCATGTTGTGAGATGTAGCAGTGCAGCACGGAATTGTGGGTAAGATTGAGGGAGGCCAGGCTCTGTCCGTCGTCCTGCAGGAGCTGACCTTGATAGATGAGACGCACGCACTGTTCCTGGCCAGAGAAATATGTTCTACACACACAACCATATTGGTCATCAATATGTCCACATATGGACACATGACAAATGTTGATTTGATCAAGTATCCAGGTTTTATTCATAATACATATGACACTTTATTCACAATACATATGACCAACTGCAGATGATTCCAATCTTTTCTGAATCAGGGTGCAATTGAAAAAATCAAATGCATCAGACGACTTAATTAGAACTGTTACTTACCTCTTAATGTATCCGATGGTGTCCTGCGGCGTGACCTGTGCCATCGTCTCTGTGTCGTTAAGAAACTTCAACCTCAGAACCATGTTCCGCTGCACCTCAGGCTCTGTGGCTGGGTCAGCAGCGGTGGGACTTGAGCCATCTAGCGGGCTGGATGAGGATGAGGAGTCCGAGTCCCGATGCCTCACACCATCTACTGGGCCATCTCCCGTAAGGCTCTGCCTATAGGGTTGTGTAACGATTCGTTTGGGTTTTTGACATTGAATATTACATTGAAAAATGAATTTGGCCTTTGGTTCAAAGCAGAGGCAACAAATAATTGAAACGAGCACCTTTCTTTATACATTTGTTTTGCTTTTGTGCCTTTATTGATAGTTACAAATAATGAAGATAAAGAAGACAAGAGTGAGTGACAGAGAGAAAGGAAGAGACATGCAACACACTGTCAGGTGAGATCCCACACTATGTGGCATATGCCTGGCAGTAGCGAATTCAGGAATTACAGATTGGGCAGGCTAATTAATAAATACCGACCACCTGATTGGAAAGCAGCACCTCATCGAAACGTCAAAACGGAACAAAAAGGTGTTGAATTTGCATGTGTATGGAGGGTCACCTCATAATGGAACCGGCCGTGGAGGTGTCACTGAATTAAACAAATCAGAGCAATATGCTCTCCTCATATTGTTCTAACTTAAGCTTGGCAATGTTCTTTCTTTCTCTTCAAATCAGGACAGGCTGGATTGAGATTTGGGCACCACCCAAAACAGAGCAATGGTAGTGGTATGCGCCATGTTTTTTTTTTTAATTATTATTTTATTAAAAGAGAATCGAAGGCTTTCCTCCCTAGATTTGGCAATTAACAGCCACAAAAAACATAGTCAATGAACCGCACCACTATGTACTTTAGTAAACAATGGAAACAACAGCCGCAATGTGCAAGGTTGTTACACTGACACTCAAATATAAACTTCACTACGATAATAATCAGAGGCGAGTACACAATGGAGATAGCGCATATAAATAATGGCCGCAAGGCGCAAGATTGTGAAGCAAAAAGATACAAGCTACTTACTGTACTTAACTATTAATAAAACAATAATCAAAATATACCAGTCGTTAGACTAGTGCAGATGGGCAACAACAATGATTGATTTATTGCTGATGGGGGAATCAAACGGCACACCTGGACATATCAAACGGCACAATAAAGTGCCATGCAAGGTCCTCAGCAGGAATTGTACCAAGGAACTTCTAGCGGTTAGGTAAAAGCGCTACCAACCACTACTGTGCCCTGACAGCTTGGTAAAAAAAAATATATTGAAAACTCACACTGTGTCGCATTAATTTTTGAAACGCTTATGACTGTCTATTAGGTAATAATAGACCATGATAGATCTCGATATGTTAGTGTGTGTGTGTGTGTGTGTGTGTGTGTGTGTGTGTGTGTGTGTGTGTGTGTGTGTGTGTGTGTGTGTGTGAGAGAGTACCTTCGCCCGTCTCCATCAGGCTCCGCCTTTGCTTCGTCACCAAGGGGCGGAGCTAGGGAGTCTGCTAGGGTTGCTGTGGGAACCGCAGCGCCATCTTGTGTTGGCGTGGGAGCGGAGCTTGCAGAGGAAGGGGCAGGCTCTGCATGCAGCTCTGCAGTGTGAGTGGACAGCCAGGCTAGCACCAGGACCAAGGCCACCAATAGGAGGCCAAACAGCAGCGTGACCTCGTCCCCCACCCCCTCTATCACTGCCATGACCTTTGACCTCTGCGGTGACCTCACCACCGCCCAACACACACTAAGGCACCTGGGAACAAAAACAAATACACGTATTATTATTATTTTCAATCATTTCAAGAACAGAAATACAATACAATCAGATCTACTATTTTCACTAGTTTGGCCGGGCTACTCTGTGTTAACCTGAAAGCAGTTGGCCTATTAATGGTCCACAAAATGAGAGGTCTGCTCCGAACACATCACAAAACAAGTATACCACACCATATACAAGGTAAAATCTCATCATACTTTAAAGAGCATGCGACAAATCTAGTTATTTTTTTTGTCGTTCTGAATCAATTCCAATCTGAAAACGCCTCTTCAGACTCCATTGTAGCACATGCAGTAGTACTTGCCTTTACATCCTATAGAGACGAACAGAAACGCCCCTAATGGGCGTAAACATTTTCGCTTCTAGCCCTGATCCCTGTTCTGGGGCAAGTAGGGCAATAGGAGAGAATGGGACTTTGTCAACAACGACAGTGCAGCTCTCCACTATGGTACAGTTTGCCCCAGAGCAGGAGGTCCTACGCGCCATAACTCTATAGGTCAAGGCTCAAGATATGTATGTATCTTACTCTTATATAGCTTTTTCTGGAGACTTAAAGCAATTTAAGTAAACAAGCTCATATACAGTAAGTTACATAAGGAAACTTAACTTTGGGAAATACTTTTTCCACCTTAAAAGTACAAAATTGTGTTGTATCAAATAGCATTTGAATAGTTGATTGTCGTTTTTATAACAAGGTATGGCACGTGGAGATTGTACATTACTCGAATGAGTAACACTGTTACAGGGCTTGACACTAACACTTGCCCGCTTGCCCGGGGCAAGTAAAAAAAATGGTGGGGCAAGTGAAGACTGCTACCTGGTTGCCCGATCGGGCAAGTGTGCAACTTAGTGCACTATAACACTACACAAGATAAATTTGTCTTGAAGGCAGTCATTGCACTCTGCCTCTGTGTCTTTCCCTGCTTTCTAGCTATCTCTCCTATCTCTCTCCCAGGTTCATTTGGTTCCAAACTATCATTTTGCTGGGGTCAGGGACCACTGGGTCTGTGACCACTATGGGCTAATTAAGATGATGAATTTTAACTCTTGAGAGTGTAAAAATGAAACCAAATGGACCCGCAAGGGTCCATTTGGTTTCATTTTTTACGTTCTCAAGAGTTACATCTGGTTAACCAACTTAGCTGGGGACCACCTGGAACCCTCTCAGGAAAAGCACCCAAGTAGGAAGTAAACTTAAATGCAAAATTTACAATATATTTTTCGGGGGCAAGTGACCATGACCTGAGGGCAAGTAGAACCTGACTTGCACTTGCCCCATGGGCAAGTGCCTCGGAGACCTTAGTGTCAACCCCTGTGTTACTGTATGTTCTTAGGTTATGTATTATTCACATACATTCACGAAATTACAGTGCCAGGCTTTAAATCACTGTGGATTAATAGCGTCGGCTAAATGCCTAAATTGTAAACTGAAATGGTCTCTCACTCACACACTGTAGATCAGCTATTTTTGTATTTACAGTATATGTGGCACAATCCCTTTGTACACACTCATAACTATATAGGAGGCCATTTTCAAATAAATAAATACAAAAAGGAAAAAAGAAAACAAGATCAATTGAGAACAGCAGACACCAGAAATAATGTATATTGTAGTACTATTCTGGTATAAATAAAGTGTGCTGTTAAATGTTATTTGTAGTTATTCATAGATGTAAGTAGAAACCTTGCCAGTCAGACTGAAGTGTCCCATGTCGTTATGTTCAACGCGCGTTTATACATGATTCTATACAGTATGTGTGTACTTGTAATTTAGAATAATCTACTGTACATTTGCATTATTATGTTTACATGGACGTCATCTAACTAAACGATCGTTTAGTTCCACGGAACGTATGAGAAATTAACATTGATAATAACACTCAATGAGAGCACAACGAACGCTCATCAGAGTTAATTATGATAATAATAATAATGACTTACTGTTCAAATGTAAAACATTCAGGCTCATAATAGTTGTGGTTAGCATTAGCCACTCGCTGCTCAGCTGCTACTTTGTACTTCCTTGGTTGCCAGTTGGACCAGATGTGACGTCATACAAAAATATTTGGGAAATGTAGTTCCTTTTACATTATGATGTAGTTTCCTTTATATAAGGCTCTGCTTTAAATTAGGTTCCTTTAGTAATTCATTTTTAAGTATAAACAATCTCAGAGGTTCAAAGGTTTTGTCACTAATGAGAACAGCGACATTGACGCAAGACTGTGCAACATTATTTACTGCAAAACATAAGAAAAGCTGTAGTGGAGTAAATTTAGGCTACTCATTGGTCTATTCATGGGCAGGGGCGGATCTAGATATGGGGGGCAAATTGGGCAATGCCCCCCTAAAGGCCCAGTCTGCCCCACCAAACACTATGGCATGCAAAACAAAACAAACCCAAGATATTTCAAATCAAAGTGTTTATATTTAAAATGATTTGAAGCTACGAACTAACTAGAATTGTGGCAGCACTAACCCAACAGTATTTCATCACTGAAAACAGAAAACTCTCTGAGTCAGACCTTTAGCTTTATGCATGCTGTGTGTCTGTTGCAACTTCAACAGCAACTGATGTTATTATTGGTGTTTCACTTGTCTAATATAAGTCCTGTAACCGAAAATGGTTATGGAGGCGATGGAAGTCGCCCCCATACCATTTTCTCCTGCCCCCCAATTGGGAAAATGTTATTGCCCTGTTCATGGGTCTCATCTGTAGTCCTCCACCAGCCATGTTTAGGACCTCACAGGTGATTCAATGTCTGATTAGGTTAACTAGACCAAAAACATGGCTGGTGGAGGACTACAGATGAGACCCATGAATAAGCAACCTCGTCCACATTTAATGGTTTATTCTTCATTCGATGTCAATGGATTTTTTTTGTAGGACAAAAATACAGATAAGCACACATCAAAAATTCTCCATTCATCAATGGCATTTAATGTTTGTGTTGGGACAAACATTGCTGAATATAGGGCTAGCACTATAGGGAGTCATCGAAAAGGAAGGGTGGGGAAGGGTCAACATACGGAATGTGATAACAGGTCAGCTCCATATATGGAAATCTAAGGGCATCAAGCCCAGCTCCATATATGCACACCGAGTTGATGATAGTCTCACGGTCTAGCTATCCAGGATTCAATTAGGTCAGTGTTGATATCACAACTCATGTGGAGACCATGTGGCCATATATGCAGCGTGTCACGAAGACTGACGGGCTGACAGTCATACAGTATATGGTGGTGTGACGGATCAACTGTCGTCCCAAGCGATTCAGCACATGAAATTATGTTCCAAACCACACCAAAGGGTCACCATGCAACATGCCATGAAATAACTTGTACAATAATCCTTACAAAACAGTTTGTGTGTTGATTGGTCTTTGTACTATGAGTGCATTGCATATAGTGATTGTTTAGTTCAGCAACAGGAGCCTCTATGTCTCTCATTGATGACCCATAGCCACCGAACCATGGATTGTTTGTGGAGTCACAATCTCTTGAATCAAAGCCCTCTGTTTGTGTGTGTTTCTTATAACAAGCAATAAGAAAATTAAAGAAAAGTATTAGGATAGATTGCAAAGTCTCTGAAGTCTATATCTGGCACATAAACGGTGTCAAAGTTAAACTTAACATGGGTGTCTTGGTGACTAATTAACTTGACTAAAGACGAGTGTTTTTACTGATTACTTAGTCAGCTTTCCTTTTGAAACAATATTAAAGCATGCAATGGGAAACACACCAGCAGGTAGTCCCACAATTGACAGAAGTTGGCACAAAATCCAATCACAAACAAAACCAGACACTTTATCTAGGCTTTGCTTTTTAATATTTTATTATATAGACATTTCCTTTCATATATCTTTTTATTATATAATATAAACAAACTTTCCTGCCCATCCTTAAGTTACAGCCTCAAACTCCCAGTAACAATAAATAAACCTGTTTAATTAATAATTAACAACAGCTGTTTGACACACCTACAATTCCTTTGGCAAACAGGTTACCGTGGCAACATCTGACTGGACCACAATTCCCAGCATCCACCCAACATGTTTACTTCACACAGTACCACAACACCCAGCATCCACCCAACTGGTTTATTTCACACAGTGCTACAACAGCCATCCACCCAACAGAACTAGCATCAACCCAACATGTCTATTTCTCTCTGAATTATTTGTTGCACTTATCCTGTTGATTTGATTTTTTTCTTCTTTTGTTTTTGATAAAATGTCTGTCTGTCCTATACAGTGACATTAAAAGTTGTGTTGGTATAGATCATTCTCAATCTATTTTATAAAACACACAAACGCACGCACACGCACGCACACACACACAAGTGTGACATGAAGGTAAGTCCGGATACAAACAATTTAAGCGGCTGGTTTCCTGTCCCTTCGTAAATGCATGCATTAAACCTCAGATACATAAAGAATAGGCAAAAAAGATTAAATTAAGATTTGTATAGTTCCTATCTTGTGTCCAGTGACGTAAACAGATCTCCACCCACACACGATCACATGGTCTGATTAGCATACCATTCAACTAGCTAACCGCAACTTTAAGGGAATGCTCACACAAATGTTTCAGATGCGCTGTACTCAATGTACATCGAGGCATCAAACATGTCCATTTACCATGTTGCCTCACAGGTTTGTGTAGTTTGTTTCGCTAGTGTTTAAATGTTGGCTCACTAAAATAAAAGCTACAATGCAAAATGACTACAATTAGTCAACTTTGCAGCGAAACTGTCACATGAAGGCGTCTCAACAGTATAGATCCAACTTTTGAGTGAGTGGAACGTCAACGTGCAGATGAAGTGTATGTGTGATCACACCCTTAAGCTACAGAGCGAGCCCTAAAGCTGCATACCACACCCTAAAAGTTGCAGAACCCCTGTTGCCCAAACTGCTTGTTTTTACTACTTGTGGGTAATTAAACTATGAGCTGATTTTGCAGATTAAAAACATGGCAGGACAGCAATCAACACAGCTGCCGGTGTAGTGTTATAAGGTCATCCTTATGTAGCCATGTGATGTTATTAACCTGCTCTGGTTATTGAACTGAACTAGTCTAGAAAGCAAAGAAACTCAACCTTGGGTTTCATCACCCTTTAAGCCCTCTTACACTGCTAGAACCTCATGTGTCACTGCTATTTTCTCTTTTCTTTAAAAATAAAGTAAAAAAATATGTACAAAATCTTAGAACGTCTTGCCCTACAGTGACATGGGATACAGGGATACCAGGTGTAAAGTGGTTTAGATGAGTTTTAATCTCTTTCAACCAGATACAAATAATGCTTTATATTCAAACCAGGTTACAAAGACTACAGATTAAAGGAGAACTTCTCACATTTTCAACATTCAATTATTACAAGATGAAGGTTGAAAATGGCTCCATTTAAATTATCAGAGTTTTCATTATTTTAATGAATAAGCAGATATTTTAGCCAATGTGTACATGTACATTGGGCAATGTTATTATAACTAGTGCGTGGTTGCAGGACTTGCAACGTTTAATAAAAAAAATAAATTAAATTAAAACTTCTTAGAACTATTTCTAATACACCTCATCACTTACTGGATGTGATGTCACCACAGAAAGCACCATGGGTAAAAAACTAAACCACTGTTCAAAGCTAGCATTAGTGTTTATGCTCCTCTGCTCTACTGGATTATTTAAATCTGTACCTTTTCAGTTATATTATTTGTTAATTGTTAATGTCAAGTTGTAAATGTTAAGCTCTATACTGTGGTAGTAATCATTGCTATAGAATGCTTGTTCCGTCAGTAACAGCTCATTAGTAAACAGAAATATTTCAGCTAATCAGAAGACAGAATTAACTCAAAGACAGTTTGGGTTCCAGTTCCAATTTTGTCTGCCGAGTTATTTGTCAAAATTTATTCTGCATATTGAATACGGTCGCTGTGCTGATTGAACGTTTTCAATTGAAAGGGTATTTTCTGTTTAATAAAGATCGGGAGTCTATAACAATGGATGCCAACACAACATACAGTAGTTACTCAACACTTATTTTAACAAGACAATATAATTTCCGCCACCTTTAACCAAATGGCATGGCAGAGTATGTTAACAGTTTATAACTAGTATAACTGTTGTCTTTAGATTTGATCTGCTAATACAGTAGATCTGTGCTCAGGTAGGACACCTACTTGTTTAAAAGAGGTATTGCATGAAGGTCCTTAGCCTTAAGCAGGCTTTCTCTCACTCTCAGCTCAATGGCAAAGGTTTTGGGTTCAAATCCCAGGTACATGGGTAGGCTATGAAAAGACAAGGATTGCAGCTTTAGGACCTATTCAAAACTTTTCCAAAACAACCGATCTACAAGCTCACAAAATCTCGTCCCCAAACACCCAAAAAGAGTCCAGATGACCAATCACTGCTCCACTGCACTACAGGTGCGCACAGATGTGTGCGCACACATCCGCACACACAGACACACACGCGCGCGCGCACACACACACACACACACACACACACACACACACACACACACACACACACACACACACACACACACACACACACACACACACACACACACACACACACACACACACACACACACACACACACACACACACACACACACAGTGTTCTGTCGTCATAACGGAACATCCAGGAGTTTTTTGTGAAGATATTGTTTGACTTCCTCGATCCCGTTCAGCTTTTCCAGCTCATGGTACGGCAACTGTAGAGGCATAAATACGATTCTGTTATTATCAATAAAATGTATTGTTTTACACTGCATAAAAGATGACTTCACACATTTTCAACCTATCTTTGTACTATTGGTCCTACTCTTCACTAATGTGAGAGTCTCAAATGTGGGCTGTGGACAATGTGGAACAATGGCACCACCAATGTGGTCATTAAAAAAAAACATTTATTATTGCTGTTATTACTACATATCTCACGGTGGAACAACAGTTCAAAATGATTATTCTGGGGGTGTACAGTCGCCACTAATTACCTGCACTATGCGGTATCCTAGTAGCATGAGGTGTCGGTCCCTCATGGCTCTGGATCCCACCAACACATCAGAGTTGTGACAGTAATGCCACTTGTCATTAACAGACATTATCACCCTGAGACAGAGAGACGGACAGACACAACACACACACAATGAAGACATTTGAACTAAATATAGGGAAAGTAGCTACAAATACTACTGTAGTAACATAAAGGCGACCCTGCCTGCACTGTACAAGCAACTGCAACAACTGTGATGCATCTTGTAGAACTGCTATTGTCAAACATTTTCAGGCCCGTCACTGACTAAGAATTTATATTGTCAAATCTGTTTGGCCAAATATTGGCTATAGTCAACCGTAGCTGAATTATGAAAAAGAGGGGAAATATGCAATAGAGGAACATTAGATTTTGGCTGTGTATGCTCAATGATTTATCACCTTAAATAATAATAATAATAATTATAACAACAACACTACTAGAGGTCCTGGTAGGGCATAAAACCAAGAGTACTAGAGGTCCTGCTCGGGAATAAAATCCCCAAACTGCAATGTCAACTCACTGACCTTTTGACCTGTCTGGGGTCGGCCATAGTAGCGCCAGACTCCGCCCGCTCGGTGGGGTGGGGTCCTGATGGCGAGGAGGTGCCCACGTCAGCCCCCTCAGGGTAGACCACGCCCTCGTAGAACCCCCTGACCCCCGCCCCCTCTGCCACGCCCTCGTCCTCCAGGATCTTGCCGATGGAGAACTGGAAGAGGGAGGAGTCGCTGGTAGGGGGCGGTCCTGGGCCTCCTGCAGCTCCTGCCCACAAGTATGACATGAGTGGAGACGGGACGATAATCGTTATTATCGACACTCGATGAGACGCTCACAACAACCATATTGTGGAGATTATAATAACAGGGGTTGACACTAAGGTCTTCGAGGCACTTGCACATCGGGCAAGTGCAAGTCAGGTTCTACTTGCCCTCAGGTCATGGTCACATGCCCCCCAAAAATATATTGTAAATTTTGCATTGAAGTTTACTTCCTACTTGGGTGCTTTAAACCAGGGTGTTTTTAACAGGCGGTCTGGGGACCACCAGTGGTCCCTGAGAGGGTTCCAGGTGGTCCCCAGCTAAGTTGGTTAACCAAATGTAACTCTTGAGAACGTAAAAATGAAACCAAATGGACCCTTGCGGGTCCATTTGGTTTCATTTTTACACTCTCAAGAGTTAAAATTCATCATCTTAATTAGCCCATAGTGGTCACAGACCCAGTGGTCCCTGACCCCAGCAAAATGATAGTTTGGAACCAAATGAACCTGGGAGAGAGATAGGTAGAGATAGCTAGAAAGCAGGGAAAGACACAGAGGCACAGAGTGCAATGACTGCCTTCAAGACAAATTTATCTTGTGTAGTGTTAAAGTGCACTAAGTTGCACACTTGCCCGATCGGGCAACCAGGTAGCAGTCTTCACTTTTTTTTACTTGCCCCGGGCAAGCGGGCAAGTGTTAGTGTCAAGCCCTGTAATAACTTGTGACACTGTTGTAACTTGTCCATTGTACTACCTGCGCCTCCCGCCGCTCCTCCACTCTGCATCAGGCTGTCAGAGGGAGGGCTGCTCAGGGTGGAGCTGTCCTGACTTTCCAATGATGGGTCCTTGTTCAGACCGGAGTAGTAGTCCGAGCCGTGCGGCGACACGTAGTAGGAGCCGTAGTCCAGAACCCCTCCGGCGCCGTTGGGGCCACTGATACCGCAATGCACAAAAAACACAAACGAACTTGAACACCACGGCAGAAACTTGGAATAGTAGAAGCGGTGTCATTGTTTGACCACTCAGTGGGATGGATCTTGTATTTGTTTAATGAGGATTATTATCAGGTGCTAAATATAGTTCTATGCCAAGATTTCCCCATCGTAACCCTTATTTTGAAGCGCCAGATCTTCAAAACCAGATGTTATACCTGAGTTTGTGGTGGTGGGAGGGGCCTCCTGGTGACTCCTCCTCCAGTGCTGAGGAGAATGGTGAGAACTTGTGGAAGTCAGAGGTGAGGGTCGCTACGGCAACAGGCCCCGCCCCATCAGCAGGTTTGGGGGCAGGGAGGGGAGGGGCCGGAGCAGAGCCCCCCAGAGAACAAGATCCACTTCCTGTTCGGATGGGCAGAACTCGACCACACCCGTCCATCCATAGAACAAAATCTACACACAAGATTATACGATCATGAGAATTATTAATACTTCATAACATATTCTCCAACATCTACTTAATAGAAATATTGTTCACAATTTCACATATCCTGTCCTAAATCTACAGTTGCAAATTATATTACTATTAATAATAAAAGCAATTATTATTTTGTTATAATTATAACAAAATAATTATAGTTATAATATAATATAATAATAATAGTTATAAATAATTGTTTAAATAGCACTATATTGGGAGTATTAATCGTTGCTGGAGTGTCAGCAACAGGGGCCTCCTCATCTCTCCAGTTATTTAGTAAACAGAAAATACATTTTCATATCAGGTTACAAATTTCATACAATCAAGGGATTTAAATACTCAACTAATCAAATCCTTTCTACCCATCATAACTGTTTACATTTGTAAACCACCCACATAATTATACGCATAATGTAATACCACATTATTACCTGTGTAATAACCAGGGGCCAACACTTCATCTTGTTTGTAGTTCTGCTCTCCAACCAACTGCCTGAGGGCCTCTGCTACCACACCCTTATAACTGACAAATATATATACATACATACATATTACTTCGTATAATTGACAAATGTACGCTGCATGTACCAATTATATAAATGTATACAGAGATCGTCATTAGTATTACTATTCCAGCAGAATGTACCTTCTATTAACACTTTCACTGCTTTATGCACTCGCCTAAAAAAAATAAATAAAATACCCTAGTGGTCACAAAAAGACAGGAAAGGCGGGTTCAGCAAAGACGCTGTTAATTGGGGTGCTGGTGTTTTGTCAATTTGTGTGAATTCATCTTGATTTCTTTAGTTTTCATCACTTCCTAAG
The DNA here is from genome assembly GCA_039105355.1 of Benthosema pterotum. Lineage (NCBI taxonomy): Eukaryota > Metazoa > Chordata > Actinopteri > Myctophiformes > Myctophidae > Benthosema > Benthosema pterotum. The sequence continues at coordinate 8,405,016 of CM076976.1, read as the reverse complement.
CCAATAATTTGTATGATGACCAGCAACAGCTCATTTGTCTCGATAACACCTCTCTGATGACTGATTACTCCCCGTTATTCCCCAACGGCTAATCCTTTTGTATTTGTATGTTGGAGGGTGAATTTCTAAATCTCAGCCATGTTTAAATGAGCATGAACACTAACACACCTGTACTTCCGGTTGACCTCGTCAGCAGTGAGGGCGTGGTCAAACATCAGAACTTTGTGCTGTTCTTGTAGCCGGGGTCCGCTGTACTCCTGGTACTCCAGTTCTACTGCCGCATCCAACAGGGACAGGTAGCGCCGTACGATCAGAGCGTAGGGACTGTCTGCAACATTAACCACACCAGTTAGGGCCATAATTCCAAAATGTCCACAAGTCGTCTTCATTAACACAAGTCGACTGTTGCCAGGAGTCTTAATGGTGTAGCTCAGGAGTTCCCAACATGTGTGCGGGCTGAATGTATCATAAAAAATGACTATGAGCTGGTGGCAAACTTTAGTTGCTGTGACCACTTCATCTGGATTACAAGCAGGGGCTAAAGGGCAACAGTACAATAGAGTACAAAATAAACACCAACATTTGACAGTGTACTCTTGGGTCACCAAGGATTCAACTGTGATGTCACTTTTATTCAACACCGGAGTAGCACGGATGTAGAAGGTCATTATGCTTAGTGATTTGACATCACTGACAAATTCTTGTGTGACATGTGATGGACATAACTTTACTCTGGTGTTTATTTAAAAAACGAGGCACCACTTCCTGCACATATTTGTGCATTACATAAACTTGATTCCTGGCCAGCTTCTAGCCAATACAACTAGTTGAGGAGCCCTGATGTACTGTGCCGTAGCATATAAACAGTGGAATTTCGATAGTAATAATAGTATATTCACTGGTAACGTTGCTTATAAAGGCGGCGCTGAAGACCCTGTGCAGCACCAGACCAGGGAAGTGTCCCAGCTGGAACAGAGACATCAGGATGTTGACGGTAGCCAGAGGGGAGCTCAGGGCCTTCAGCTCCAGGACCACCTCCAGCTTGTTGAAGAACTGAACCTGGTTGGACGGACGGTACGACATCCGGCTGAACGGAAACACCAGCTTCTGGATCACCTGTGGTGAGTGAGGACAGAGGTTACCCAGGTTAAGGGTCACAATCAAACGCTAAACACTATTTTGTGCCTAAATGTCGATGTGGTGACACCCACCTACAGAACGAAGATGGACAAATTAACATGAACAGTGTACCGAAATGGGGAATGCCTGTACCTTGGACCACTACCCATTAGAAATCCCATAGATGTATTGCTTATTTTTATTCTATGTAAGGACCAAACACAGAGATTACAGGTATATCTCCACAGCCTGGCAACACCTAGGAAACTCCCAGGACGAAGTTGCTAATGTTGCTCTGGAAAGCGAAGATGGGAAATCTATGTTGGAACTGTTAACCCGGGCTCCAAGACCCTTTTCTCGATAAGAACTTGAAAATGCATGGATCCTGATGAATTAAATACAGGACTACAAGCACCCAGTACCTATTTATATAACCGGTAATACAATTTTTTATACCAATCAATTGTGTAGTCTCTACATGTAGAATATGTCGGGTAGAATGTCCATATTGTTAAGTTATTAGGATGTTAAAATATATATATATATTATCTCTTTTTTTGTAAATTAATGCTGTACTCATACTATGAGGCTACGTTTCATTTAATTTCATTCTATGCATTAATGTGCAGTATGTCAAGTGAGGAGGTCCACACTTGCATTTGTTGATGTTTCGTTCATGTTATGCAGGTGGCCCACTTTGGTCAATGGTGGATGTTTCATTACCTTACTGTCCAGGTACTCGGCCTTCTTGACCAGGAACTCGGCGATGGTGTCCAGAAGACGTGTCTCTCTCAGCCGGTGTCTGGCGATGTACTTGGCAATGAGGGCCATGGTGTACGGAGTGATGCTGTCCACCTTCTTAGGAAGCTCCTCTGAAAACACAACATGATCATGACAAAACACTTGAGCATTTGAATCCTAAAGAGTAACAGTACGGGACATACGAGGCATCCTCGCAGCTGACACAATATACTGTAATAGAACATAGTATATAGTATATTTTACCTTCCAGGCTGTTAACACTGACTTCTGCCCACAATTCAGTCTAATTCACTGGCAGTCATTAAAAAGGTATTTTATTTTGAAGGCCATAAAATTCACTTCTAATGTGATATCTTTAAAATATATCAGTAGTACTAGTGATTTAGTAATAAGCTCCTATGTATCAATCACCTCAGTCTGAGACTAATTTCAGAGAACAAAGGTCAACTTTTAATGGAAGTGGACAGTGGGGAAGTCCTTTGTGTTCAGGATATAAATATAGAGGACATAGTATTCTATAAAACGTACCTGCCAGGCTGTTGATAAACCTTTCTTGTCTGTTCTGGTAGAACAGATGTGAGCTGAAGATGAGCTCCAGGCTCTTGTTGCTAGCCTCTCTGGCGCAAGCTGCCAACATCTCGTCCAACAGCACCATCTCCTGGTCACGCACACCACTGACGCTGGCCAGAGTGTGTTTGACAAGGCGAAGAATCTTTCTGTAGGGAGAGCACAGAGCAAAGTATTTACAACACACTGGCCACGTTGGCTCTAGCCCCTTTTGGGACTTTCGGTTACAGTTTCTGTATCTTAACGGCGCAATTATGTAGGTGCACATCGTAGTTACTGCCTCTGGTTGGCTGACTGTGTGCACAAGCTGGATGTTTTTAATGCTGTGTTGTGGGTCCATTTAGTAATAACCCCTGTTGTGGCCCAATCTTAGCCTACCTGTTAGCTAGCAGCTGTTCCGGATTAGGGGGAGGGGGTCCGTTGGTGCCCCCGCTGGTCGCCTCCTGCGTCTGCAACGAGCGCCACTTGAGCCTATAGTAGGAGAGCAAGAGGAAGAGCGTCTGCGGGTGGCGCTCTCGCTCCAGGTTCTTCTCCAGGCCGGCCAGGCAGGCCTCGGTTAGAGGGTGCTGGCTGCCTGGGTGCAGCTTCATGCTGGAGCTGAACACCATGCTCATGTCCTTCTGGTTGAACTGGCCCAGCCTGGACTGAGACTCTGCCTCCAGTACTTCCACCACCTGAGAGTCACTGGGCAGACCTGAGGACAAACATCATCATCATCATCATCAGTCTACCACCTGAGAGTGGTGGTGTGAAGACAGTGAGTGTCAATTTTAGTCAAGCCACCATCATTTTCCTACTCATTCTGTGCCTCATAGGAGGGCTGTGAGCAGTTCAGAAACCTGTCCACCGGTGACCATGTAGTGTGTCGAAGCTAGTGGAAAGTGTAATCTTTCTATCTCAGAAAAGGTTCAATGTGATAAACAAACAGTACCGGTAAATGTCTTGGCTCCCACATGACATCATGTTGAGTGCTCTAAACAAATAGTCCCATAGACTTAACTGTAACTTTATGGTTCTTTAAAATAAATAAATAAAAGATAACATAACAATATGGCAGATGGTAAAGACAGCCATTGGGCGGGCACGCGGAGACACACACACGCACACACACACAGAGTTTAAAGACAGACAAATCACTCACCTAGGGCAGCCACGGCGTACAGACAGTTGACGATGCTGAAGTTGTCGAACTTTGAGCAGTCGTTAACGATGGATTCGCACAGCGTGTGGAAGTCTGGCTGGTCCAGGATCTGTCTTCCTTCAGCGTCCTCCATGCTGCCACTGCCGTTGCCTTCCCCAACCACCGCCGATGTGTTCCCACTGCCTCCCAGCGCCGCGTCTGGACTGGTTCCACCGCTGCCAACCCCCACAGCACTGGGAACAATTGGTATAATTAATAACCAAGAGCACACTGGTCCCACTGCTACTGTAGTTAACAAAAGTGATGTCAAAACTCTTGTTGGAGCCCTCATTCAATGCCGTTTTGATTATGCTTGCACCTCTTGGTCCGCCAACGTGTCACTAAAACTAAGCTTTAAACCTCCCAAAACAAATTGTTCAGACTATTTCTTGGCCTTAAGCCACCTACTGTCAACACACTTAGTGTCCACCCTAGTGTGGATGACTTAAGCTAGAAGACAGGATTATGTAAATAAGGTAATTTAATTTAATTTAATTTAATATCACTACTATTGCTATTTAAGAGAGTGCCCTCATACCTATTAAACTACTTCTCTAAAGCAGTGTTGCCAACTTGGCGCATTTGTCACTATATTTAGCTCTTTTCCAGACCCCCCTAGTGCCAAAATTAGTGAAAAACTCCTGGCGGAAAATCTAGTGCTTTTTGGCTGGTGAGTTGGGGTGAAATTGATTGACAGGCGCCAGAGATGAAACCCTCATTTTTCACCATTTTTCCTCCTATGACAGAGGTTTTCAACCAGTGGTCCCCAGGCTACATGATGGATAGTTGGTTAACCAGATGTAACTCTTTGAGAGCGTAAAAATGAAACCAAATGGACCCTTGCGGGTCCATTTGGTTTCATTATTACGCTCTCAAGAGTTAAAATATTCATCATGTGAATTAGCCCAAGTCTACACAACTAGAGAATGTAGAACATTAATGGTCATTTAATGGTCATATTTCCTTCCAGGCAAGCATCTAGCGCATTCTAGTGCATTTTTGGAAGTGCCGCTAGTGCATTTTGGATTTTGGCAGTTTGCAACACTGCTCTAAAGTGAGTCACACCCTCAGCTCCTCAGTGTAGGAACGAAGATTGCTCGGCAGACGGAGCTGTGTCTTCTGGCTCTGCCCTCATATCTTGGCACCACAATGTAAAACCGGCAATTTTGTTCCAACATAGTATACCGACCTTGGACCAGATCCCAGCCGGGGCCCTGATGGTGGCGGCGTGCCCTGCAGCAGTTGGCCGATCTTCTGCAGGGCGATGGGGTAGTGGTTGTGGGAGATCTTGCCAGGGTTCTGGGTGAGCCAGCGTAGCACCTGAGTTGGTGTGATGAATAATAAATTAATAGAACATCATCTTTGGAAGGCTGCCAAAAAAACGCCGCCGGCTGGCTGCGGGTATAGTGCTTAGAGGGAATGGCCCTATTGCCGCTCAGAGATATATTCACACTCGGTCACTCACTGGAGAGGTTTGGCACCGCTCAAGAACAAAGAATATGTGTTTCACAAAAACATGACAATCATCACTATTCACAAGAAGAGATTATTTCAAACTTTTGCGGTCAATTGGTGTCCATTTGGTGGACACCAATGGAACCAAATGGATCATTACAGGTCCATCTGCTTCTATTTGTACACTTCTTAGTTACCTCGTCAGGCTGGCGCGAGCGCTCGATCAGCCTCTTCATGGTGAAGAACGTGTCGTAGCTCATCTTCTCGTGGATGAAGTTCCACGTCTTCTTTTTCTGTTGCTGCGGCTGGCCACTGTTGAGCGGGCCACCGGCGGGGGCAGCGGTGTTTGTGCTGTAGTGGTGGTGGTGGTGGTGATGGTGGTGGTGGGGGTGGGGAGGGTGGTAGTGCGGGGGGTGGTGGGGGTGGTGTGGCGGGGGGGGCAGAGAGGAGAGGTGGGGGGGCTGAGGGGTGTAGTGGTGGTGAAAGTGAGCAGGTCTGCGAATCAAGAAGAAGGTACAAGGACATTGCATTTGTAGCCACTCGTACAACAAGCAAGAACGCAATTTTGTGAGCAACACAAACTCAAGGTTCTGTGGTATGACAACATAGGCAATGAGTGATAGCATTAAGAAAAACTGAGATAAGATCCAAATCAGCATAAGGCAAGGTTTCTTTTCCCTGGTTGGGCATTTGGTCAAATAGGCTATATTCAACAGACCATAACTAAAGAACCTTTGTTTTCAATATTTTATTTTCAGTTGGAAGAAAAGGCGATTGTCCTCCCATCCAGACAGCCTTTGTTTACATAGTACATAGTACATACTGTGGGGCGAAAAAATAAGAAAACCCTGGAAGAACACTGGTGGTGGCACAATTAATACCTGTAAGAAGTCAATGTGATAAATGTGCAAGATACCTTGTATGGTGGTGGGCTTCGGGCCTGCCCTGGTACACAGGGAAAGACGTTGGGTGATGCGGTGACAGGTGATGGGTGGGGTGGTTCTCCAAGACAGACAGCCCTGCACCTCCGCCCGCCACACCCAGCCTCCGCCCCGGCTTAGCCCCTCCCCCTCCTCCTCTGTCTCCGCCGCCTCCTCCTCCTACTGTGGTGCCGTAGAGGCGAGGGGTGTACATGCTGCCGCTGGTAAAGATCGGGCAACGAGGAGCAACCGAGGGAAGCCGGAGGGAGAGGAGAGGAGGGGAGGAGTGGGAGGGGAGAAGGTGGAGGAGGGAGAGGAGGGGCCGGCTGGACCTCAGGCTCAGGAGGCGACAACAAGATGAGACCCAGTGCATAGCACAACACCTGGTCTACAACCAGGCAGTAATGCGGAACACCTAGAGAGAGAGAAAGACAGAGGAGACAATAGAGGGAAACACAGACATGAGGGAGAGCAAGAGAGCGACAAAGGGTGACACAGGAGGGAGGAGGCAGTTAAAACCGGGAATACCTTAGGCTTCTTTTTTCAGTCATGACATACAATACTTTACAATACAGAACAAGACAAAAATATATTAATACAACAATACAACATCAGTGCCAATGTGGATTACTAACAGAAAACAAAGATTGAACAACAATGCAACAGTTCTCTCAGCTTTCTTATAAGTCCCGACAACAAAAAGCATCATAGCGCTGAATTGCTGCTCAAGTGAAGTCACTCATGCCATGTGACTCCTCCATGTCTCGCTGTCACTCAAGTGACTACTGGCTAGTCGCAGCGCATCCTTTCTTACGTTACGCAGATGAAGGCAAATGCTTTACAAGAAATCTTGGGGAAAATGAACCTTCAATTGTGACCCATGCCTCAGAGCCGGAAAGGGTGTCTACGTTTATGTCTGTGGTTTGTGAGGTTATGCAGGGTTAGATTAGGCGTTTATCCAAGCCCACCTGGGCGAAACACCAGGGAAAGGTGAGTCCCATTTTGAACAAAACTACAGATTCCACTGTACTAGCTAACATGACAGATTGTCTCAGAGACACATCTGCTGCAGCCCACATCATCATAATCACCACCACCACCCCCAAACACGAACATTTATGAAGGTTTATGACCAAATAGCCCAATATAGTTACTGCACGTTGGCTTTCTAGGGAAGATCTCCATATCTAGCCTCAAGCCTTTATCCAAGAAAGGCCCCAGCAGCCTGGGATCAACACTGTACACACTGTAGAGATTAAGAATTTAAAGGTCCACTAAAGGAAACCTTGTCCCAGTATATGAAAGGTTAAAGGAAACCAAAAAAACATAAAATTCTAAAGGACCCAAACCCCATTCCTACAAGCACAGTACATTACTCAATATGCCACAATAGGTCTAGTCATATGCCTATTAACGATATACTGTACTGCTCAGTGTAATATAACAGACCAAATGACGGACAATGGAATCAGATATGATGGAAAGTACTCAAGTACTCAATCAATCTGACAAATATGCAAGACCAACCTGTCTTGTGCCCACCAAACACAGAGACAGACAGGCATGCACAGACTACAGTCTCTCTGTGTGTCTGTATATCCATAGTGTTCAAGTACCACACAACACCTCTCAAAGAAGCCTAGGGTCCATAGACCCGAGGGTATAGTCCTTGAAGGGGGTTCCAGAGTGGGTCCTCAGCAAAATGAGTCTCACAAACACATGGATGAATTGAGCTTATAGATCAGTTCCATTTAGACAAGACAAGAACCTCTGATCTAATCTTAATGCCCATCTGACAGTGACCATTGATGATCTCTCTATCTCTTTCTCTCTCTCTCTCTCTCTCTCTCTCTCTCTCACACACACACACACACACACACACACACACACACACACACACACACACACACACACACACACACACACACACACACACGGAATGCTGGAAGCATTCAGTTAACTGGGTTCAGTTTTGTGTCCAGACATACAGCTAGTAGTTGTGCGCATGCTATCAGCTGACTCTGGGTCAGTCTTTAGGGTCTGTTCACGTTGCATCAAATATAAGCCCATCAGTGTGTTGTCACTGTGTATACACGCCCGTCTGTCTGTCTGACCTGTCAGTCAGCCTGTCTGTCTGTCTGTGAGCAGCTGTAGGCGTTGCCTCACTCACAACCTTTAGCATTAGCGGCTAAGCAGCAGGCTAACCTTCACACACTTGACAGCTCAGTCCACCACACAGTCTCTCATAATCAACCAACCCGCTCGCCAAAAATCGACCAGTAAACGATCGATCAATCGATCAAAGATACATAACACCATCGATCGTGTGTGAACGTGACAGATAACGGATGCATAGCTGTCAGCCCCAGGTGTATAAATAAAAGACAAATGTGTTTCCAAACTGTTGACATTAACACTAGCAGGGTGAGCGCGCACAGTGGTCATGGCGGGGGGCAGTAGCCGGTGTGGTGAGGTGCTGACCGGTGTTCAGTGCCGTTTGTTTTTTACCTCATTGCTCGTTAACACGCGTTGATTCAATGTTTCACTGCTGGAGCAGAGCCCCGGCGGACGCCATGTTGGATCCTCCCGGCATGCATCAGTGCCAGGAGTTCCTCTTCTTCTTCACCGCGTTGTTCAGCCTAACCGAATCCTAACTCACTGCTCACTACCGCCACCTGCGCCCAGTGTTACCAACTGCAAAAAATCCAAAATGCACTAATGGCACTTCCAAAATGCACTAGAATGTGCTAGAGCATTTTTTTAAAAAACATTTTCATACCAGGGCACACTATTTATTCTGCATTTTAGCCACGGAGTAGAGTTCGAACTAAATCTCTGCTAATCAGTAGGGCCGGGTAGGGCCTCGGGCCCCATGAAAAAATAATATATATTGAATTATTTTATTATAGTAAGAATAATAGTTATTTTCTGTATTTACACATAAATGAAGATGGTGCTGATTGCCATTTAATTTTTAATCTGTGGCAAATTCTCAAATTTTGCCCAAACCCGACAATTTAGGGCCAGGTAGGGCCTAAAATCTATTCCATGTAGTCGGGCCGGGCCTAGAGCCTGAACTGTTAGGGCCGGGCCTTAATTTTCAGGCACGTTGAGACCTTTACGGAGGACCACCATTTGATGTCGAGTTTAGTCTCTCAGACTAATTTAGGGGAAATAACTGGTAAAACGTTGGTCAAAATAGCAATTCTTCTACATTTTCTAAATGTATAGATTCTTGATGATGTGACATCATGGTTACCCTAGTGGGTAACCCTTCCATTTACGGTACACTAATTACCAGGTAACTACCAGGTAATTACCTGGTAATAATCAGTAATTGCCTGAAATTACATGGTAACAACCAGGTAGTTACTATAGTAATTACTAAGTAATTACCAAGTATTTACTTTTTTTTTTTTTTTTTTTTAAGTATTTACCCATTAATTACCTGGTAGTTAGAAGGTAACTTGCAGATACATTACTCAGTAATTGCCATATAATTACCAAGTAGTTTTCCTGAAAACTACCAGGTATTACCTGGCAACTGTATTCTCTGACTTTGCATAGGTATTATTAAGGCATTGATTGATCCTTCACGATTACCCATCAGCCCATGATTTGAACTTTGAACTGGTAAAACTGTTAATTACCAAGTATTTACACAGTAATTACACATTATGTTTCCAGGTAAAACCTTGGTAGTTAACATGTAAGAAAGGTGGAACTGTACTGTAAAGTAAAGTGTGCTCTGTTTCCATGATGTTTCCATGTACTTACCTGATAATTGTAGATTATGAACCTTCACGATTACCCATCAGCCCATGTTTTGAACTTTGAACTTTGAACTGGTAAAACTGTTAATTACCAAGTATTTACCCGGTAATTACACATTATGTCACCAGGTAAAACCTCGGTAGTTACCATGTAAGAAAGGTGGAACGGTACTGTAAAGTAAAGTGTGTTCTGTTTCCATGTACTTACCTGATAATTGTAGATTATGATCCTTCACGATTACCCATCAGCCCATGATTTGAACTCTGAACTTTGAACTTTGAATTTTGAACTGGTAAAAACTGTTAATAACCAAGTATTTACCTAGTAATTACACATTATGTTACCAGGTAAAACCTCAGTAATTACCATGTAAGAAAGGTGGAACTGTACTGTAAAGCAAAGTGTGGTCCGTTTCCATTATATTACATGGTACTTTCACTGTAACTGTAGATACAGCCACCACCATTGGCTGTAATAGGGAAGGATTATAATTTATAATTATCAGGTAGATACATGGTAATGTCATGGAAATAGAGTACACTTCCTTTTACAGTACAGTTCCTCGTTCCTTACGGGGTACCTATCAGGTAATTACATGAGTAGTACCATAGAATTACCATCTACCTAGCTGATAACTACCTAGCTATAGTAACTACCTGGTTGTTACCATGTAATTTCAGGCAATTACTGATTATTACCAGGTAATTACCTGGTAGTTACCTGGTAATTAGTGTACCGTAAATGGAAGGGTTACCAATTAGTGCACAGGTGTACCTTAGACTGTTCACAAATGCCACCCTGAAATGTGCGTTTTTTTTTATAGGACTACGAACCAGTCAGTATCTGGTGTGACCACCCTTTGCCTCAAGCAGTGCAACATATCTTCTTCGCATAGAGTTTATCAGATTGTCAATTGTGGCCTGTGGAATGTTGGTCCACTCCTCTTCAATGGCTGTGTGAAGTTGCTGGATATTAGTGGGAACTGGTATGCGCTGTCAAAATGGTAATAATGTGGTAATAATGTGTTATTACCATTTTGACAGTGTGTACCAGTACCCACTAATATCCAGCAACTTGACATAGCCATTGAGAGGAGTGGACCAACATTCCACAGGCCACAATTGACAATCTGATAAACTCTATGCAAAGAAGATGTGTTGCACAGCATGAGGCAAAGGGTGGTCACACCAGATACTGACTGGTTCGGAGTCCTATACCCCCAATAAGGCAAAAAAAAAAAAAAAAAAAAAAAAAAAAAGCAATTCAGAGTGGCCTTTTATTGTGGACAGGCCAAGGCACACCTGTGCATTAACCATGATGTCACATCTGCATCTTGATGTGGCACACTTGTTAGGTGGGATGATTATCTTAACAAAGCAGAAGTGCTCATATATCACACATTTAGGCAGATTTGTGAACAGTGTTTGAGAGAAATGGTAATATTGTATATCTGGCATGAATTTTAGGTCTTTAAGTCCATCTCCTGAAAAATGGGAGCAAAAACAAGTGTTGCGTTTATATTTTTGTTGAGAGTGTGTGTGTGTGTGTGTGTGTGTGTGTGTGTGTGTGTGTGTGTGTGTGTGTGTGTGAGTGAGAGAGAGAGAGAGAGAGAGAGAGAGAGAGAGAGAGAGAGAGAGAGAGAGAGAGAGAGAGAGAGAGAGAGAGAGAGAAGGATAAAGGATGGACCAGTGAGTGACGTCACAGGCATGCGACTGGGACCTTCTGTAATTTTTTTCGAGGATTATTTATGACGTCCCTGGCGGTTCCTTGCTGCTCGTGGAGAGCAACAAACAGTCTTGGAGTCACAGCTCGCAGATTTCCCACGATAGAACGATTGCTCTGTGAGTGAATTATATATCTTTAAAACTTCACCATTCTTCTGTTTCGTTTACGTTGAAATGACAAACTATAGACGAACCGAATGGAAAGAAGCTAACTGTGACTACTTATAAGCTAACCATCAGCTAGCTTCACTGCTAACATTAGGATAGTACATATTATAATGAAACACAATGGTGTTTGAAAGTACTGTACACGTTTACATTTGTGTTGTAGAGGAGATTCAACTTTGGCTGTCATTTTCTCAAATGGGAGGCACTGCCTGTCTATATGGATGTCATCATACAGAATTCAGTCCATTAGCGTATTTAAACGTTTCGTGAAAAAGGTTCTAATATTAGACCTGAATCTAATTCGAATTAATATTAGATAATTAATGGCGTTGTGGCATTCATTCATTCATTCATTCTGCGTGTGGTTAAAATGTCTTAAAAATATGGTTTGGAGAGAATTACAGTTGTTAAGTGGCATCGCTTTGATTAGATACTTAAAAGGGCATAGGAAGTTTATTGCTAAAAGCATTTAACCCAACGTGTCCAGTGGTGGGAGGCATACTTGTGTCCGACATCTCAGGGATCCGATGGGGCGGGGGTCCGATTGGGCGGGGGTCCGATGGTACGGATCGGGCGGGGGTCCGATGGGGCGGGGGTCCGATGGTACAGATGGGGTGGGGGTCCGACGATCGGCCCGCGCTCCTCCAGAACGGGATTTTCTACAAGTTCACAAACTGCCTTGGACACGGCCTGCGCGGGTCCCCCTCTCCCCCTCTCACTATACGGCTTTTAGAGAAAGAAAGGAGGGAGACGAGAGTAGTGTAAAATAAAGCGAATTGCCCCGCACCCCCCCCCCTCTACCTGACAGCTCGTGATCATGCAAATTTCGTATGTATACAGCACTCTACCCGCCTTTGTTTTTAAATGCCCCCCAATTACCATGTCGGCAAAACCATTCACACCTTGGCCAAAGGTGCGCTGGACCCCCGCCCGCTCCCACTGCAATCCTTAACTCAAAATAAAATGATGCACTGGGTGCAAAAATCACGACGGAATGCATAGGGGTGGCAAGCGCGGGGGGTTTCATTAATAAGCAGCTTCTAATAAGGCTCCTTAGTAGCCTACAATACTGTAGGCTACTACAATACTGGAATGGAAACAAACGGCTTTGAACATTAGGCCTACTTGGATTTTCCCCACTCTTCCCCCTCCAATCTTTATAGTCACCGTGTGAGATGTGTGTGAGTTTTTAAATCGTAGCGCACGCACGAAGAAGAGGTCCGTTTGGCATGGAAGTACCTTAGGGTCATAAGAAGAGATGACCTGCATCACAACTCATTAGGCTACTGAAATTGCCCCCCAAATGAACCACTATTGTACCAGGCGAGACTCCATTGTTTAGAGATATAACAACGTTGGTGTTAAACTGTAGGCCTACATTTCTCTGGTCATGGTCTGATGAAGGCTTGGGAGTAGCACATCCTGTGTAGGCCTATTTATTTTGTGGGTGTTATTGTAAAATAATATAAGAATAAAATGTATTTTTATACTTACTTTAATATACTTGCTTTTCCCTCTTGGAATGTCTGGTGTGAATCAATATATTGTTATTGTCTTTGAAGAGGTGGCAATAGCTAGCTTAGAGTTTCGAGGCAATTCACCCATTAACTAAACAATAGACCTACCAATTAATAGACTATTAATGAAGTGCTTGTGTTTCTAAAAATGTTTTGCATGAGCTCTATGACACCACATCAGCAGTACAGAAGTTGAGAATCACTTCGATATTATTGGGCTTTTTGGCGTTATTAGCTTATTCTCAATACAATATACAGCATACCCGCGGTAAATAATAAAAATAAGAGTTGTGTTATTTGAAGACTTAATAAGAACCAAAGTGCAGTATATATGAACATTAACCACGTTATTTTGTTTTACGTTTAAAAACAATTTGGAACAAGAGAAGCTTTGTTGTTGTGAACATCTAGGAAAGGCCCTAGCCATTGTCAATGTTTTCAGTCTTTTAAGAAAAGACTGAAAACGTATTTTTACTCCGAAGCTTTCCAGGGCCCTTAACGCCCATGCACTTTAATTTCTACTCTGTTCCTAGACCTTTTTTTTGTTGTTGTTTTGTCCCCTTCTTTGTTTTATGCTGCACCACTGTTGTGTGCTGATCATTTTAATTTATTGGTTCCTCATGTACTGTGTTGTGTGTTGAGTTGTATTGTCAAGCACTTTGGTACGATGAAAATCGTTTTTAAATGTGCTATATAAATAAAGTTGATTTGATTTGATTCTTGAAAGTGGGACATTAACACATTGTGAACCACTAGATCAATACAACAAAAGCGAACACTTAATTTAATATGCATTAACCACTGTATGAATGGACACACTATTAAAGGGGAATTCTACCCATTTTTAACATGTTACTGTCAATATACCTTGAAGTTTCCTAGAAATGGAGGTCTGGGAAAAAAGGTGAAACACAACTTCACGACAACATCGAGTTGTGTTTCACCATGTTAATGATTTTTTTTAGGGCCTGTAAGGTACACTTTATTCATTTTAGCTACTATTATTAGGCTACTATTCAAACACCCTGACTCAACACTACCCCCACAGTATTGAGGAGGTATTCTCATGCCCCAACTGCTCAGCAAAGAAGAGGAAACAGTGCACCCCTCAATGCCCAGACCAAGAACTACATCTTTAAAAGCGAAATTCTTAAATTCCTGTTTCTCTGCAAGACATTACTCTATAAACCATATCTCAAGAACTGGTGGGTCAAACTTCACAAACAATATGTCAAATTGTAGTTATGATAAAAGAAAAATGAGAATTTCCTCTAAGACTCAACCTGGGTGGTGCTGGGACACAAATATCTAAATACTGAATCAAGTAATGCAAAAACTGTCTGGGGTGCTCATGTGAGACTGATTAGATGAAATAACCAAATGTTTTTTGAAAGTTAAATATACTTTTAATTTGAATCTCCAACGTTGTCGTTTGATGGGATTAAATAGACCTTCACCATACCCACCCTTAATGTGTTCTGATATTATTCCTGGCAAAGGAATAACCTGTCACATCTTTCCAGCTACCCTAGAGACAGTGTTGTAGCCAGGATTTTTTCAAATACCAAGTTCAAATATTGCTATATTTTATTTTACGAAAGACATCGTAATTTGATGACTTTTCAGACATTTAGGAAATGTGAATAAACAGAGTTAACGTCACAAGTCCATCAAGCAGGTCTTTTCAATGCAAGCCATAACATTGTTTGAATGGCCAACTAATCAAAATAGTGTGCTTATAGCACACTTCATTAGTAGCCTATTAATTGAAAGGTCTATTGTTTGGTTAATGGGTGAATTGCCTCGAAAATCTAAGCTAGCTATTATCACCTCTTCAAAGACAATAACAACATATTCATCCCCATCAGACACCCCAAAAGAGGGAAAAGCAAGTGTATTAAATAAGAATAAAAGCACATTTTTCATATATTCAAATATGTCAGGCTCACATAACACTTTTGAGCTGCCCCTCACCCCAAATGCTTGCATCCTACACCCACAAAATATGTAGGCCTACACAGGATATGCTACTCCCAAGCGTTCTCCAGAACTTTTAATTAGTTTGCATGTTTGCATGTATGTTTTACACTGTTGTTATGGTAAGGAGAAAATGATGGAATTATGGCAATTTCAGTAGCCTAATGAAGGGTGATGCAGGTCATCTCTTTGGATAGATCTCTTCTTATGACCCTAAGGTACTTCCATACCAAACGGACTTCTGCATCATGCGTGGGCGCTATAGGCTACGATTTAAAAACTCACTTCGCTTTATTTTACACTACTCTCGTCTCCCTCCTTTCTTTCTCTAAAAGCCGTATAGTGAGAGGGGGAGAGGGGGACCCGCGCAGGCCGTGTCCAAGGCAGTTTGTGAACTTGTAGAAAATCCCGTTCTGGAGGAGCGCGGGCCGATCGTCGGACCCCCACCCCATCTGTACCATCGGACCCCCGCCCCATCCGTACCATCGGACCCCCGCCCAATCGGACCCCCGCCCCATCGGATCCCTGAGATGTCGGACAGAACGCATGCACCCCCCAGGGGAGTCCTGCATGTGTGTGTATTCATCTCATGCATGATTATAATGTACAAAATTGCTGTGGGCATGCACGCACAAGAACAAACTAATCAAAATTTCAAACAACTTAAGCACAATAAGGGTTGTATGGCACCCTCCTTCTTGGCCTGTGTGAGGGGTGACAGGGTCAATAGTTCACATACTCAGAGAGAATGTATAGACTGAAAGTATTACATAACATGTCTATGTTATGTTATGTTATGGGTTTTTATCAAATATGCAGATAGAAGAGGATAATTCAACCTTTCAATACAACTGCAATGTTGTTGAGTTTAACATTGTTTAATACAAGCAGATCGCAGACACAGGTTTTTTTCTGTCAATAGAGGGTATTGCAAATCTAGAATCATCCCATTATTTAAAAACCCAGAGTCGCATTGCAGCTAGATTGGCACCATTAAGTGCCCAGAGTTATCACAACTCTCCTCTAAACAATGCTGCCCTGCTCTGACTAATCAGCCATGTATAGAGATGCGCAGTGACATCACCGCCCCTGTTCCACTAGTGGATTCCCAATTCATTTTTCTCATAGACTTTTCTAAAATAATTTATATAAAGACGATTACGCCGCAGACAAAGCCAACTCGAGTCGTGACGAATCATGATGACACACACAAACTTTTGGGACAATAAAATAATTTCTAAGATGAAAAACGTAACAAAAAGTCTTGTATCATGCCGTTTTCTACTTCTTCCTAATTATATATTACATGACGATATTGTGTTTGTTGTCATGATTTGTCACGACCCGAGTTGGCTTTGTCCGCGGCGCAATCGTGTTTTTATTAACCATTTTCGAAAAGTCAATGAGGAAAATGAATGAGGAATCCACTAGTGGAACAGGGCTGGTGACGTCACTGCGCATCTATATACCAGGGGTTTTCAACCTTTTTGACACCAGGGACCACCATTTATTCAGCATTTGAGCCACGGACCACCATTTGATGACAATTTCACCCCAAAGACCTAAGCTAAAAAAATCTTTTGGTTTTGTTCACAATTTGAGGCTGGATTTTGCAAACAAAACAGTGTAGACTTCTTAATTAAATAGTGCTAATTCAGATGATGACTAGTTTAACTAGTCAATGAAACCAAATGGACCCTTGCGGGTCCATTTGGTTTCATTTTCACACTCTCAAGAGTTACATCTGGTTAACCAACTTTCCATCATTTAGCCTGGGGACCACCTGGAGCCCTCTCAAGGACCACTGGTGGTCCCGGACCACCTGTTGAAAACTCCTGATGTATAGTTTCTTTACTTTTATCAGTGTTTCACAAACTGGGTTGGGACATGGAGTTGTATCCCCAGGGTGGGGTCCCAAAAGTACTTTTTTTTAAGTTAATGTGCAACATTGTTTTCTCACTCAAGAGAATAAGTGTATTGCAGCGGGGATCTGTACATGTTTAGCTAAGGTGACAAGGTTTGATGGCTACACAGTGGCCATATCAAATATGCAAAACCGACGTCATTCATGTAATCGCTGTCCTAAAAATGTCCTCACAAATATATTAATGCAAACTGTATGTGTGTGTGTGTGTGTGTGTGTGTGTGTGCGTGTGTGTGTGCGTGCGCATGCATCAAGGCAGAATGCGTCAGTCATGTCCATGCAGGCGATGCTGCAGGAACGCATGGCAGCAGCGCAGGGCCTGCTGCAGCGCGTGGAGGCGCTGTGCGCAGCGCAGCCTCGCAGCGTGGAGGGACGCGCCAAGCTTTGCAGCAAGCTGAAGGCTGAACTGCGCTTCCTGCGCCGCGTGGAGGCCGGTACGCCATCACCTCTGTGACTACGTTTCGATATATAATTATAATTACCTAATCAACCACCATTACGTCAGAATTATTGGGACATATTTTTTGTATTTGTATTCGTTTTCAAAGGTTGTGGTAATAGCAGAACTAGATTTGCTATTACCGGTACTGTTGTATTGTTGTTCTGGTAAATTACTTATATATTTTAATTATTGGTACTGTAAATTATCTATAATGTTTCTTTGTGCTCTGTGCAATTGAATGAATGACAGGCAAAGTGCTGATCAAAGAGTCCCACCTCCAGAGCACTAACCTCGCCCACCTGGCTGCCATCGTCCAATCAGCTGAGAGCCTGACGGACGTCATGAGTGTGCTACATGTGTTCTCATACCTGGACAGGTTTGTTTTTCTGTATTTCTGTATTATTTGTCATTGTCATGTTGGATAGTCAGGGGCGAGATTGGAACTTTTTTGCTAAGATAACTTTCCAGGAAGAGAAATGCTGCAGCTTCATTTGCCTCATTTGTTCATTAGCTTGGAATCCTTATCAATGATGTCACAGGTAGATGGGTTTCTGTACAAAGTCAGACGACAAAATTTGCACCATCTTTTAATGAGCGTTAGTGAGGACTGAGGATCAAACGATAATGGTTGAAAATGACTCAATTAAGTAAAACAAAATAATGTTAAGTTTTGGTCATTTTGTTAGTTGTATTTAATCCTAACTGTAACTGTGCTACACGGACAGGAGTGGGGCCAAGCAGTGTCTGGTGGTGGATGTGGTAGCCAATGGTGGACACACCTGGGTGAAGGCCATTGGTCGCAAGGCGGAGGCTCTCCATAACATCTGGCAAGGGCGTGGCCAATATGGAGACAAGAGCATCATCAGCCAGGCTGAGGACTTCCTGGAGGCCAGGTAAGGTTTCCTGTCAAATATAGGAATTTAGAAGACAACCTATCTGGAGCAACTTAAAATTAGCAAGGGAATTAAAATCCCATACATTACAAAGTGTGCAGAGAGATAGTGTAGTGTCAAAGAAAATAAACTCGATGGCAGGTAAGCCTAGCAATATCATCATGCTGAGCCACATACTATCAAAATGACAAAGAATGGGATACCACAATGAACCTACTGTACGTACCACACGTTAAAAGATCAGCTATTTATGCTTTTTTTTACCTTGAAAATTGTGCATGTCAGTAAGTTCTTTGTATATTTCGGTTCATTTGCAAATTGCAATACCATTTTTTTTTATTAGCAGGCAAACAAATCTATTCTTTATTCACATGTTCCAATGTTCAATTCCAGCAACACAATTACTGTATATCGCAATTACCTGTTTGTAATTGTCACGTACAAAAACCTCTGTTGCCAGTGGTCAGCAGACCGTCCAGTACAGCCAGCCCAGCGTCATCTTTGCCTTCTACAACGGCGTGTCTCGTCCCATGGCCGACACCCTGAGGGCCATGGGCGTCAACGTTCGCGGAGACATTGTGGCGGTCAACGCTGAGGAAGGAGCAGCGGAGCAAGAGGAGGAAGAGGATGATGAGGATGAGGAGGCGGGCACAGAGCGAGAGGTGATTGACGGCAACGAGGAAGGTGACAGCGAGGTTGATGACGACGAAGAGGACGATGAAGCAGCACGTCTGACCAGAGTGGACCGACACACAGTGGTGGAGCGTCTGGCCTTCCCTGAGGTGGCTAGGAACTAGGAATCTAGTTAACATTTGTCTTATTTGGCTTAATTTGTGTAGTCTATCATGTAGTTTTTCTTGACTGCCATTATTCAGTGTTTCAGTGTTTCCCTCCCGGTTCTTGAAACTACTTTGAAGGACCCTGTTTTTGGTATAAATTATACAATGGGCACCCATATCTCTGAGAGTGTTCATACGGAACCATATCGACCTGTAAGGGTCCATTTGTAGATTGGCTAGCTCACCCAAGACTAACGAATCAGCGATGCTAGGGTCCAAAGTGGTTAAAGTAACAACAAAGTAACTACTACTCATTGCTATTTTTTCCTCTTATGATACCTTTATGCATTTAGCATGTTGTGCTCCCTCTTCCCCGCTCAGCTGAAGGTGGAGGAGTGTTGCAGGGTGAACCTGGACATCACCACCCTCATCACGTACGTGTCATCCCTGTCACACGGACGATGCCACTTCTCCTTCAAAGAGGAGGTGCTGACCGAGCAGGCGGCGCAGGAGAGACAAGAGAAGGCATGTACATTGTGCAAGCCATTACTGTGATGTAATGCGTGTCATGATCACAAAAATTAGGAAAGGGAGAAAAAGAAATCTATTTAATTAATAATGCATACAAAATCCATAAGCCGGTTCTTATCACTTGATGGGGAGAGGGTTTAACTTGTGGAATGCACCCTGGGAGGCAGAGACCAGGAATAGTTCATGACATGTTTTTGTGATGCCTGGCGGGACCCTCTAGCTGTGAGGTGACAGAGCAACCAACTGCGCCCCTGCAGATGAATTTATTGATGAACTCCTACTTGCCTTACATATGAGACATGTTTCTACGATAAGATTAAAGTTTGTTCTGTCCTCCTTAGGTTCTACCCAAACTGGACTCGTTCATGAAGGACAAGGAACTGTTCGCCTGCCAGTCGGCCGTTCACGATTTCCACGTGATCCTGGGGACACTGGGCGGACCGGGAGAGAAGAAGCGGGCCGACGAGCTGCTGGCCCGCATCCGAGTGGTCCCTGACCAGCCTTCAGAACGCACACACACACTCACAACCAGTTCAAAGGTCAACCACAGGTCAGTGGTTGGTTTGTTCATCAGCTACTGTAGAACACATTTTAATTACTATTAAGAGACTTGAGAATTTAAAAAAAAGAATATTATATACCTCAGAGGCAAATATTGTACTTCTCCCTCCACTAACGTTCAAGGTGTTTTACAAGATGTACATTTTTTGCAGCAGCATAGATAGGTGATAATAGCAGCAAAAAAGGATTGCCACCACTACATTTATGACAGGTTGTTATAAAACAGACATTACCCATTATAGTTTTTGAAAATAGCTAACCTACTATAAAAAATGTTGGTCAAATGAGTGTTTATTTTAGCATGTCTTTATCTTGTACTTTTAAGTACAACTTTTAATGATTCATTACTTCTAATGATTGGTTTTATATTAGTACAAACCCATTCTATATTCAAACTCTGTTAAAACTATCGCACAAATAGTGTTGAAAGTGAAATAAAATTATCTGTCTTGTGTGTGTATGTGTGCATGTGCGTGCATGGCAGGTCTCTCATGATCTTCGGAACAGGCGACAGCCTCAGGGCCATCACCATGACAGCCAACAGTGGCTTTGTCAGGGCTGCTGCCAATCAGGGCGTTCGATACAGTGTGTTCATCCACCAACCACGTGCTCTGACAGAGGGGAAAGAATGGAGGGCCACACCCATATGACAACATGCCATCTAATTAAGTTTGTTTGGTGTCAAGTTATATTTATTATTTGGGGTTTTAAGGCTAAATAGCTCTATATTAATTATGATAATTGCTATAGAGTCTGTTCAGTAACAGAAGTCTGTCTCTCCAGCTCTTTAATAAACAGAAAATATATTTTCATCAGGAAAGAGTACCCCAGAGTGTCCTTTATTCTGTATCCTGTACTGTGATGTACCTTGATTCTGTATACTGTATCATGAACTGAATATATAGGACTGGAGAGATGTGGAGAATTTTTCCTGTTATTGAACGGACAAGTCTATAGCAAGGATTGCTGTCAGACTAAAGAGCTATTGATCACTCATTCTAACAATGACATCACTTAATCACCATTAATCATTGATGCTGTTTAACTGTTTATTCAGTCATGAGCCTTGTTTCATTGCTTGTTTTTTTTTCCTACAAGATGTACAGAATGTTTCTGCCAGTATTGCAGATGGAGTATTTACTTATGTATAGATAAGTATAAATATCCTGTATGATATGTACTGTACTAAAAATAAAACGTTTGAATGACTGAAATGACACAATGTGATGATTTATACTTATTTACTTTACTTATTTATACTTATTTTTATTTTATTGAAAAATACCTCCCAGTGGGGGTGGAATTCTCCCACAGTGGAACTGTGAAATAGACAAGACACCATAAAGCATTTTATTTCTACTTTTCTACAATAAGGTCCACCATTTTAATTTCATCGAAACATTTAGGGCCCTATTTTGGTCTTAAGTATAATGTCTTGTGACTGAAGTCAATACTTGGAGGTGTTGGTCAATATTACTTAGGAAAGTAACTTCTTTACTTTACTCATTACCCCTTAGAAAAAGTAATATCATTACTTTACTTATTACTGGAATCGAAGAGTAATATATTACATATTATGTTATTACTTTCCCAAGTTCTCAACTCCCACCTTTGAAAAAATAGAGATGTATAACATAATCTGTTTAGCGAGCTTTTTAGAACTGAATCCAATTTATTGGAATAATAATAGTCTCCAATCCCACAAACTGCACCTGAAAACAAGGCCAACAAAATCCGAAATTGTAAATGTCTTTCTTAAGATTCTTAAGATTATACATTCTAGTGCAGATCTCTGTTGTTACAGTACCTGTCGATACCTTGTAAATCTGTTCTATTTTTGCCTGCAACAACAAGCTCATTTTAAAAGTAACTTGGCGTTACTTGCAAAGTAATGCATTACTTATTACCCATTTTTGCAGAGTAATCTCGTTACTTTACTTTTTGGAGCAAAAGTAATAATGTTACAGTAATATGTAATCTAAAATTAGTTACTGCCCAACAATGTCTTGTGACTGAAGTCAATACTTGGAGGCGTGGCGAAGCTCTTTGGCCACTCAAAACAGCCAAAAAGTAAAGTAAGGGTGGGCGGAATCAGATACTATGGTTAATTTTCACTATATTTAATGATATGCTTAGATATACTATTAACTATGTAAAGGAAAAGGTATTTCATATCAAACACTGTTGGTCATTTTAATGTCTATCCTGGCTTTTGTGCATGTGCAGAAAGCTTAATTTTAGTTAAATCATTTTAACAGATGTATTTTTATAACTTGTAATATAAACGCATTGTAACTTTAAACTCCACATTAATGTTAAATTATTTGAAAAGTAGTTAATTTACTATAAAATAAAATGTATTATAATTTTGAAGTTTGAGGCCTACCACATTTCCTTTTTTAGCTTTCAACTTTAAACAATTGGGAACCGCTGCAATTATTTTCCCCAATTGTGTTGTGACAGTGTTTCACAGCACACCAACATAGATGATCTAGACTAAAAGCTCACAAAAACACTGACCAGTGTATGACCAAGTATCAGGCATACATACCAAGGGAAAGACACACTTGCCTCTATACTATAGCACTGTTTCCTTTTTTAAAAAAAAAAAAAAACACAGATACTCAATGTTGTCCAGTCACCTTTAAAGCAGCTGGCAAAAGTTTGAGAATTAACTACGGTTCCTGAATCGAAAATGACTGAAATCCTTTGGGAGCACTGAGAACTTGAATCCACGTGAATTAGTCTGACACGTCAACACAATGAACCAAACCCTAACACCTACCAGTATTAGCATTACACTAGTCACTGTTGCCTGCTTTACATAGCTTTAGCCTAACAAAGTACTGTTTGGGTACCATACTCAAGTACTCATCAGGGGTGTCGACTGGTTTCACACATTTCAAGGACATTCCATCCCAGCTAGAATGAAAATTTAGATTGAAAGTGATTGATTCTTGTTAAAACAGTTTGTTGAAAATCATTTACTAAATGCAATTACATGTTTTTGATTATATGCACAGTCCCATTTAAAATCTGCAAATATAATTGACAAAATCCATAGATTTGAGTTGTGAATGTTACAATTTATTATTTTTAAACAGGGTATACAAGTTGCATTTACCAAAAGTAAAATATAATGCATATAGTAATTGCTGATGTGTGGAACAGCTGACATTATTATAAGATGTTTCACTGTAAAACATTTTTACTGGGTTTCTGAGTCAAATACATTCAACCATTCGTCTCAATAATTCAACCATTATTGATAAAAAAGGTTGCTGTGTCACTTGATATATAAATAAATACAACTACACATTATTGTGTAAACTAAACCAAAATTCTCTTTTTTTACATACAATATTTCCACCTCAGCGATTTTATGTATCACTTGGGTTGTACCACAATGACACACATGATCACAGAATGCTTCATTATGTATTCCCTACATAATCACATATTTAAATGAGGTATATCTCAAACATGGCTGTTTAGGTTTGCTGGTGAATCATCCTTACTAAAAACAAGCATATTCTTTGTAAAATACCAAATAAACAAATTAATCTTCCAGTTTGAGCTATGTCCAAATGTGTTGCTCCAGCCAGACTTGCATCAGGGTTGTTGATTGTTCTGCGTTGGCTTTGTAATTATCAAAGGTAACTAAAGTATTTTTTCTTAGCTCCACGGTCCTTGTTGGGGCCTCTAATGTTCATAAAAATGGAGTAACGGCCCGTAGGTGGACACATTTTGTTTTGCTTGATAACCAGTATACTAGTCCACAACTGGAGCATTGCCTTGTGGGCTTGTAGATCAGCCATTTCCAACTTCCGCAATAAGAATGCCAGTTCTCAAGTGTACAAAAGATGAACATATGCTCCTTATGGCATTAAAAAAAAGTTCGAATACCACACCAGGAGGTACACACCAGGAGCATTCAAGGGAGAAAGGCCACCAAAAGTTCTGAATGACATAAAAATCTAGTCATCTCAACTGCCTTTCCCTAAAAAAAAATAAAGTCCAGACTTCGCAATAGGTGTTTTAAGCTGTGCAGGAATATGGTTTGGGATCAGTAGTAGCGGTGCTGTTCTACCTTTGCTGACTGGGCCTGCTGCTGCTGCTGTGGATTGTGTGTGTTCCGTGAGCCTCCTACCGGGACGGGTTTAAGTCCAGACCAGGGGTCCTGAAGCATGGACGGACTGAAGTACTTCTCCACTCCTCCGTTGTTACGCTGGCCATGTGGTGAACCCTGAAAAACAAACACCAGAGCAACGATTACTACAATTACATTGTGGTAAACGCACACACTACCAAGTTCATCATATTACACATACAAAATATCACAGATCTACAAAATGCTGATATATTTCATGATATTTACAGATACACAATCAACATGAACGTTTCTGTATTATATACCTGGTAGCTGTTACGATGCTGGTTGTGGTGTGGGGAGCGTCCATACGGAGAGCCGCGGTGGAACCCTCCAGGTCCTCCCCGGGGACTGATGCTGTGGCGCGCCTTGTGCTGGTTCCTGCCTCCGTAGCCTCCCGCTGGACCTCCATAACCACCACCTCCTCCTCCTCTGTTAAAATGGACGGGAGATCCACCGGGAGAGCCTCCGTAATGACCGCCATGTCTGGGCACGAAGGACGGAGACCTGGATCCGCGGGGAGGCCCCCAGGAGCGGGGAGACTGAGGGCCACCACCGGGGCCCCACGGTGGAGGAGAGCCGCCCCAGGGAGGAGACTGGAAGCCCCCGGAAGAGGATCGGTGCCCACCGCCGCCGGGGCTCTGGAACTGCTGCTGCTGCTGCTGCATGTTGTTTCGGTGCATTTTGTATAGTAGTGGTTTAAATGCCCAAATAAACAACTAGCGAAGACTAAGATCAACCAACAACAAACTAAAGCGCTGTTATTGTAAAAAGTTACACTTACACGTGCCTAAACGCGTTGTAAATTAGACTAGACTAGCGGAGTTAGAACTGCACAAGTGAAGTGAAATAAACCCGCTTCTGTTGTTGTTTATATCAACACAGGAACCGGAAGTGAGAACGTGTTCTTAAAACATCCACCAGCTGCGACACACTGCCACCTAGTGGTGGCACCAGGGTGGCACGCCTTCATTATACACAGATAATGGATTTGAAGGGGAACTCCACCCATTTTCAACATTTTAATGTCATTAATATACCTTAGAGATGTTGGGTGGATATGATAAAAAAAAAAAAAAAAAAAAGTTCCCCCAATTCTGTATTTCCTAAAAATGGAGGTCTGAAAAAAAAAAAAGGATTTTTCTTTCAGACCCCTTCTTCCTGAGAGGGTAATAATGGAACCAAATGGGCCCGCTAGCGTCCATTTGGTTCACATTTGTACCTCTCAGGAAAATCTTAAAAATGGGTGGAATTTCCCTTTAAAGTAGTGGTTTTCAACCTTTTTCATACTGGGGCCCAGTATTATTTACTAGTCTGCATTTTAGCCACGTAGGCCTACCATCAATTGATGTCGAGTTTAGTCTCTCAGGCAGTCTCTCCACAATTTAGGAGAAACAACTAGCCAAACGTTCAGAATAACAATTCTTCTACACTTTCTAATTGTGTAGATTCTTGAAAATTAAGTCATTCAGATGTTTAAATATAATTTAACTCTTCAGAGTGTAAAATGAAACCAAACGGAGCCGTCAGGGTCCATTTGTTTCATTTTACACTGTCAAAAGTTACAGATCTATAAGGGTCCACTTGGTTACCAACTGTCCATCATTTAGCTGGGGGAGCCACCTGGAATCCTCTCAAGGACCACTTTGATGAAATGAACATTAAACAAAAGGAAATGCTTCATGGTGTCGTCCACTCACAGTTTAGTCTTTGTATACTTGAGTTGTACTGTAATTCTCCAAACTGTTCATATAAAAATCATCAACCAACCAACCAATCAATCAAAACCCTTTAGGTTAAAATGACTGTACCCCCAATCCCCATACATGATTTCCTGTTTTTTAAATATATATAGAAGTGTATTTTTGGGTCTCTCCCTAAACGTTCTGATGAATTGAATATGGTGTACCATGTTGTAAACAAGGGTGTAAACAAGTGCATAAGTGTGTTGTCCACACACAGTATTGAATTCCTTTCATCAGTTTCCTGCGAACATCGTATAATCATAACACAGTCCAGTAGCATATGGAATTACAAATAATTACATTTTTTTGTTTTTAACTTTAGGTCGGTGATGTATTTTTGTCACCGAGAGACAGAGAGACAGACAGACAGAGAAAGAGAGTGGGTGGGGGGTGGGGGGTTAACACCTGCTAGAGAATCAGAATGGTTCCATTGTTCCACAGCTTGGTTTTGATTGCCCCTCTCCCAGTGTGATATCAAACAGGTTTCTGTTCTCTTTTTTTTAGGTTTCAGTTCAGGCCAGTCCAGAGATTCAAATGGACACATCTCTTTTATCCCACTTGCTGTACATTACACCAAAGGGTATTTCCACAGATAACAACATCCCTGTAAAGTGGATATCTGTGCTTCAACAACCACAAAATGTTTTCAATACAAACGTCAAACTGTCTATTTTTTCTCTATTATTTTGATTGTTTGCCTGTTATCTCTTTGATGGTGTACCACACCAATAAAGCATGAAATTGTCGGCAAAAACATCAGCTGCAACTCCTTGCAACAAAACAAACCACACCAAAGCAACTCGTTGCAACTCCGATTGGGAATAATGGTGGAAGGGCGGCTTAAAGTCTGGGTGCATGCCATATACAGTATAGCCTCTGGCCTGACAGGAAGTCGCATGCTCGAGTACCGTTCATGACACCCCAATAAAAATGCACAAAAGCAAAAAGGAAAATATGGGAAGAATGGTAGCGACACTCTGGTGTGGTTAGGGCTTAAATCTCATTAAATGGTGGTCTGAGGTATATTTAGTAATGTGTTGTTCCACTTGTCTGTTGGTTGCTGTTGTGTTCTAGAAGCCTTGAGCAAGGCGCATGCCAAAGCTCACTTCAACAGACATGTTGATGAACTTGTAGATGTTTCAAAGCAAACCCATGAGGCCCAATGTTGCCTTTTAGTAACATTAACCCCTTAATTATTTTTTCTCATAAATATCAATGTTTAGTATTTCATTGCAGTTGGTCATATTTGCATAGAAATACCCCCCACAGAGGCTGCAATTAATCCAATTAAAAAAACTCTGAATAAGTCTTTTTGATGGTTTTTGCCCATTGACCTTTAGCCTTTAACCCTAATAAAAGTAAGTAAAATGCCTGCAATAAATATATTTTGTGATCATTAGAATGTCTCTAGAACATACATTAATTATATTGAAATATATCCCCTTTTATTTATAATTATTTATAATTAATTTGCATAATTAAATGTGTTTTTCAAGTCATGGTAGTACAGTACAAACTAGTAGTAAATTTGAAAAGTTTTTGCAAGAAATATACCTGGGTCTTCTAGTGTTAAATTCGTTTCATGTACATTTTCTTCTTATATTTTTTTTATACAGTAAACATACTGTATCTAGATATTTCAAATTCCATATTGTGACTGTTTTACAACTGCAATATTGTGCATTGACATCAGTCTTGTGATGAATATTAAACATCCTGTTTGCAGTAGACAGCGACAATATACTGCGGCAGCAGCCCATAAAAATTGAAGAAGAATTCCACACCAAAACACATTGGGCATCACTCCATCTTGATCCCTGTGACATCACATACTGCGCTTGATTTTTGTCAGATGTCCCTTACTCTACATTTACCCTTGAGGTCCCCCTCCCCTCCCACAGCTTGCATTGCTGCAGGTTGACATTATTCTAATGCAGGTAGAGTATTTTAGTAGCCTAAACTATTATTATTACTATTAATTGAACAAAAGAACATGATTAATTAAAAAAATGCATTGTATTATCAGTCAGCAAGGAGTGTGCTTTATTATTTACAATATTAAATTTGGCATTCCTTGTGTTTATTAATAGTATACTGTACGAGTTATAGCAGAGCACACACTGAGTTTTCTTGTAAGCCTTCAAAATGTCACTTCACTGCTTTTCAGAGGCTTTGTGTGAAAACAGAATCATAATAATTACATAAATCTACGCTGCTTGACAACTTCAATAATGTTCCAGTAATCATATTTACTTTGGGTTGCTTGATCAAAGTCTCCAGAAACCTTCAATATTTCACTTTGGTACAACTTTAACATATTAGAGCACACACCCATACAGTACTGTAAGTGCACACTCTCTCCTGGAGACGTGCCATAAAGTCTCACATCCTCGTCTGTTGGGAAGAAACCTTGTCTCCATATTTCAACTTTGTAGTTTTGTTAGGGATGCACCGAATATGAAATTCTTTCCAAAATATTGGAAACAGTTGGGCAAAAACTGAAAAACGAATAGCTGAATATGAATAATATATTATTAGGTTTATTATTAATAGGTTTTATTTTTTTTTACCAGCTGTATGTGGTAGAGTGTAGTGCTACCTGATAATGGTAAAAGGCATCATTACATTTTGACCAGGCCATCAACTAGCCTCGAGTTGATGGCCATTTTCGTCAACGTTGCGCGAAAACGGAAAGCCTGGACTAATTTGTTACCCACAGTGGCCTAGAGGGGTGAGTCAACCTTTCGGGATGGGCGTAGCTCCAAATGACTTAGCACTGCAGTGGGACGGCGGGGGAGGGGCCAGGAATGACAACACATAGATGAGATCAAATCAGATCACCTCAGCTGCCGTCTAAAAAGTGACGGCACCCGCCCCCCCACCAGGCCAAAACCATTTCAGGTTAGGCCAGGCTAGCCATCAACTAATTAGCCGAGTAGTTTTTAACTGCATAACGTTCAGTGCATCCCCATTCTTTTCCCATACATCAATGGCCTATGTTGCTGTAGCTTTATGCAAAAGTAGTGAAAACAGACGATTTAAGAGCCATTTCTCAAAAAGTAAATCAAAGTAGATAATGTCTGTGGGGGTTGACATATTGAAACAATGCAAAGTATTAACTTGTGACTCAATAATAACTACATTGCTTTTTTTCAATTTCCTGAAAAGTAAGTCATGAGTTTTAGACATACAAACTTTCCACCCAACAGAGACAATACACAAAATAAACTCAAAGTGATGTGTGGTTCACAGTCTAAGCTGTTCTCAACAGTACAAACGTCTTCTACCACAAGTGAATCTTTCACTGTCTCAGTCATGAGTCATGACAGGGATTTTGGGTGAGATTCCTCCCTGCTGGGGCGTTGATCCCAGTCCTGCTCAGGCTCAAGAGCATATCGGTTAAGTATCAGTCAACAGCTCCTGATCCATGACAGAGGAGAGTTGTAAGACCTGGAGAATGTTCCAGAACTCTATCCAGCATTTCAGCACAGAAATCCAGTCTAGAATGCATACCGCCTGTCGCTCACACATTCAATCAGTCAGACAGGCATACAGACAGATGTTCCAGATTTGTCTTGCCACCTATTCCGCTATTTGTTGGGCAGAAAGCTCTTATCTACAATTTTTAACTTGTCAATTTCTTTTGTTTTTCTCCCATAAATAAAAGGTACTACACACAAAAGTAGCAAAAATAGCACATTTAAACCTCAAAACACAATGGATTTTGAGCTTGTATGTCTAGTATTTCAGATTTAGAATTTGAATTCCAAAAAGTAACCTATTTTTAAGTTTCCACCTAATTTCTTTTGTTAAGTTTCCACCCAACACCAACGTTAAACAGTCAGTCATACAGGCAAGCAGACAGACAGACAGACAGACAGACAGTAACTGAGACAGATAGACAGACGGTCAGACAGACAGACAGACAGACAGAGGCCAGTCAGTCATGCAGACATACAGGTCTAGAACGGCATTCCTCCAGAGATCTGTCTCGCCACCTGCTCGTCCACAGTGATGTTGTCGTCCTTGCGGTCCTTGTTCCAGTCCTTGAGTCCCTCGGGCAGCGAGGTGTCCTCGTCCTCGCCTCCCGTCCCCTCCACCATCTCCTCGTAGGTGGACTTCTCGCTGAACGGCCGCTTCCCAAGCAGCTCCACCATGTCCGACTTGTCCAGAACCTCCTTCTCCAGGAGACGCAGCGCCACCTGGAGGATGGATGATGAACACCAGTCGTTATCATTCGACATTACTTTCGGGAGCGGTGCCGAGCACTCACCATAAAGTGCTCTGTGTGTCGGCCATAAAGTGCTTTGTGTGTCGGTCTGACTGTCTGGACTCTGGAGCACAGAATGGAATATATCATGACCTAATGACCCCCGATGATCATTGGGGTCAGAGGCGTCATCTTGCGTCCGTCCTCACGTAGGCTGTGCCCCCCCCTCCCTCCCCCGGCCGGGTGGGGCGGCTCTGTGTGTGTGCGCCATTAATTGTAACATTCTAATTAGTAATGCAAGAAAGAGAATGCGAATAAAACGTGAATAAAATATGCAATGCAAGTATATTCAATGTATTGCATATGTATTTATTTGTTTGTTTTGGGGCAATCTTTTATCCCCCAGCCTCTCCACACAGTGGACAGAGAGGCTGGTGATGGGCTATTCATTAGCCATCAACACCTCCAGTCTCCAGGACCAGTCAAACGGTTTGAGTCATTTGATCACAAAAGGCTATTAATGAAGTCTAACGCCTTCGGAAACGCCATTGTAATGTATAGCCCAAATCCCCCACCACTACTCATTGTTTGTCAGTTACCATGCAAGGGCGATTTTCCTCCTACCCTGAATTCCTGGCCCAAACCTAGCCTAGGCCAGCAAATTAAGTCGGGACCACAGACAGTCCCTGTGACATCCTACTGAAATCCTCATGTACAAACACACTACAAACTTTACGCAGCTGATTGGGGTCATGCACACAGAAGAAGCAGCGTGGATGATGATGTGAATGAGTATAAATAAATAAGGCCAACCTTCTCCACGTCATCCTTCTTGTCGTTCAGCAGAGCGTGTGTCCTCTTGTAGGCCTCGCAGATCAGAGAGCGCACTTCGTTGTCGATGAGTCGGGCCGTCGCCTCGCTGTACGGTTTCTCCAGAACCATCTCGCCCTGACGGGGCAGGTCAAAGGACACCTGGCCCACCTTGTCATTCATACCGAACTGAACGATCTGGGGAACGCACAACATAACATTACTTTAAATTGAGTAATGTTTGTGAGGCCACAACACATCACAATGCACCGCACTGTGAGCTTGTAGATATTTTTGGTGAATACATGAGGTGTACAGAAGGAAAAAGTCTCCCAAATGCAGAACCAACTCAAGTATGTTTTACTATAAAATAGAGGGTTTAAGACGATCAAGCCTCCTTATTTGCTCAGAGATAATATTTTTCAAAGAATGATTGACAGTAAATACTGTATACTATTGACCTACTTATACAATTGTGTCAATTATTTTTGCATGGATAGTAACTATTTCCAGACTGATGGAAATAGTCAAGACAGTAGTATTGAGTATTGTGCATATTCGTGTGTGTATGTGTGTGTGTGTGTGTGTGTGTGTGTGTGTGTGTGTGTGTGTGTGTGTACACAAGTCACAAGGAGGTTTTGATTTTGGAGGTGGGCTGTGTCTTTGAATTCGTACATGGAGCAGGCATTCCAGGATAAAATCTCAAAGTATCAACCATTACTTGGAATTATGACGGGTCTAGGATATCGATGTAGACTTGCCATATTGATATTTGGAAGCCTGGGCCATGTGCATAAACTGACCGTGAGTGGCCTACGAATAGCTGGCATGACAAAGAGTAAAGCCAAACAACTCGCTAAATTCTGTTCTGTATCGGCTGTTATAGGCAGTTTGTCTGTGTGGAGGAGGAGGTGCTATGTGTACCCTTAAGTGAACATGAACTGTCAGCCCTGTTATATTTGTTTCCCTGTAAATTAATGTAATTTGTGGATTCAAATAAAGAATTAAAATGTGTGTGTGTGTGTGTGTGTGTGTGTGTGTGTGTGTGTGTGTGTGTGTGTGTGTGTGTGTGTGTGTGTGTGTGTGTGTGTGTGTGTGTGTGCGTGCGTGCGTGCGTGTTTTACCTGTGCGTATGCACTCTGTGTGACTTTGCGCAGGTCATCCTGGGCTCCGGTGGTGATCCGTCCAAAGAAGATCTCCTCAGACACTCTGCCTCCCAGAGTCATACACATTCTGTCCAGGAGCTGCTCTTTAGTGTACAGATACTGTTCCTTAGGAAGATACTGAGCATAGCCTAGACCTTTACCTCTGGGAATAATGGACACCTGGGAACACAATTTGCAATTTTGCATTCAGGAGGCGTACTTAATTCAGAGCGATTTATGTAAGCAAGAACAACACATGGTAATAACAACATGGCATCTGAAGAGGTGGGTTCTCAGACTACAACAGAAGATTGGGAGTGATTGAGGAGTTTGTATATTGATGTGTATGAACATTGCAATTATCTCCAATAATTTGCGATTATGTAATAATTGTTAACAGGCTTACAACAATGGAAAAACACAACAATATAATTGCACTTTGCACGGACCATTTTCCTGGTCCTAATAAGACAATGCTTTTGTTTAATGGTTAAAGGTAGGTGTTAACCTTAATAAGTGGATCGGCATGTTCCAGGAACCAGCCAGCGACAGCGTGTCCTGCTTCATGGTATGCCACCGTCTTCTTCTCCTCTGGCTGCAACACCTGAGACTTCTTCTCTAAACCTGTGGAGAGTAGCGTTTACTCATTAACAACACCTGAGACTTCTTCTCTAAACCTGTGGAAAGTAGCGTTTACTCATTAACAACACCTGAGACTTCTTCTCTAAACCTGTGGAAAGTAGCGTTTACTCATTAACAACACCCGAGACTTCTTCTCTAAACCTGTGGAGAGTAGCATTTACTCAATTACAACACCTGAGACTTCTTTTCTAAACCTGGGGAGAGTAGCGTTCACTCATTTACAACAACTGAGACTTCTTCTGTAACAACCCAGTCTCATGAGGTTTAGGTGAATATGCATGTTATGCACGGGGTCCATTACGTCCATACTCGCCTAGAATAGGCAAAAATCTGTGCATATTCGTCTTTCCACTGAAAATGACGGAGCGGCCGACCATGAGCATTGTGAAGCGCCACTGAGCGAGGCGCTAGCCGAGCGAATTGCTGCGCTGAGCATTGCGATGGTCGGCAGAGCCGACTCAGCTGTGTCCGGGTTGCGATGTGTTAGGGACAAAACCGAAACTGACCCATCCCCAACTAGACACTTCCGGTTTGTGGAAAAACACGCCCAAGTGCATATTCATGGATTTTTGCTTTAACTCGCAGTGTATGCACGCAATTCGTAGGTGGCATTCCGTGGATAGTGTAGTACTATCTGTGAGACTGCACTGTCTCTAAACATGGGGAGAGCACTGTTCACTCATTTACAACACCTGAGACTTCTTCTCTAAACCTGGGGAGATAAAACCAGCAATACTAGAGGGCACTGGTAGGAGCTAAAATAGGTGTACTCAAGGTCCTGTTAGGCAATAAAACCAGCAGTGTCCTTACCTCCTATAACTCTCTCTATAGCTTGTTCAAAGTGCTTTTGGTTGATGGCGTCGGCTAGATGGCGAGCAGCGATCAGCGCTGCTTCGTTACAAACGTTGGCGATGTCAGCACCTGTTTAACCACACAGGAACGCATGCTTGTACTGCAATATTTATACAGATAATGTATAATTATAATTTATATGATAGTGTATATGTTAGATTTTATACTACTGTGTGTGTAGGTAATAGGTATCGTTTACCAGAGAAACCGGGTGTGAGAGACGCCATTTTCCTGGCCAGTGCATCTCGGTCTGCATCAACATCTAATTTCAGAGGTCGAAGGTGAACTTTGAAGATTGACGCCCGACCTTTGATATCTGGAGGACCTGATTGCGTGCACACGCACGCACACACACACGCACACACACACACACACACACACACGAGGTGGTTTCAATATGAGGAAGTGAGCAGATAGACAGTGAGACAGGCAGACTGTGGGACAGTATGCACTGTATTGATAGTATGCAGTATTTACTCAGGTAAATCTGTCTGTCGAAGCGTCCAGGTCTCATCAGAGCTGGATCCAAGATGTCAGGCCTGTTAGTTCCTGCCAAAACTACTACGTTAGTGGACGTGTTGAAGCCTGAGGAAACATACAGAAACACAAACATACAGCTATTACCAGTAGCTGGTTCAGTGTTTTACTAGTATTATTCTGAAATGTTACTAGTATTTTACTATAGTGACTAAAAGACCTTTCAGTGAGCCCCTCCCCAAACTGCTATGGTCCAATCACAGCTAAGCATAACATGTAATAGTCAAACCTCTCCACCAATAGTTTTCCTATATGTTGAAACATTGTTTTAAAAAAATAATTCTCACACACATACAGTACATTTCCACTGCTTAGCGTATGCCTCGTTGAAGAGATTTTGAAGTTCTGGTTCCAAAAATGAACCAGTATGTAATGCTTAATGTCTGGAAAAGGGCCAACTGGAAAAGTGTCTAAGCCATGGTTGGACACTGGAGAGTGTGCTCATGGCAAGGTCTATTCTACCCACCATCCATCTCTACCAGCAGCTGGTTCAGAGTGTTCTCTTGTTCACTTTGTCCCCCAAAGTTTCCTCTGCCTCTCTTCCTGCCCACGGCGTCGATCTCATCAATGAACAGGATGCAGGGGGCGTTCTTACGGGCCATGACGAACAAATCCCTAACCTGCACCGGTCAATAAACACAACACAATAATAACAACCACGAATACACTACGTACCGTATATGCATGTAGTGTTTTTGTGAGCGCAACTCACCCTGGCAGGGCCTACGCCCACAAACATCTCCAGGAACTCGGATCCATTGACGGTGATGAAGGGAACGTTAGCTTCTCCAGCTGTCGCTTTAGCTAGCAGCGTTTTACCTGTCCCTGGTGGGCCTGTCAAGATCGCCCCCTACGGGACACAACATGACATGACATGTTGTAAAAGTCCCTTACAGGGCGAATAACGGACTGTGTTTATGAAGTCACAGTGTCTTACATGAACCAAAACGGGTGCAAGAGACACAACATGCACGTTGGCTTGCACAGGGAAGTAGAGTCCTAACATGTATTAAAGTAGTAAATGTATGAGAGCAATAAAACAAGACTGTGTTACGTGAAGTTCTGGAATAACTACACAACAACAACAACTTGTGTTTATACCTTTGAGGTCTTGGCTCTCAGCTCCAGGTATTGCATGTCATTATTTCTATTAATTAACTAATAATTAGCACAATTGTTACCTTGGGGATCTTGGCTCCCAGGTCCTGGTATTGCTTGGGGTTTTTCAGGAAGTTGACAAACTCCATTATCTCCAGCTTGGCCTCCTCGCATCCCGCCACGTCTTTGAACTTCACATCGATCTCGTCTCTCAGCACCTTGGCGGTGGTCTCGCTGACGCTGAAGAGACCGCCCATTCCCCGCCCACCCGGGCGCCCCCCCGCTCCCGCTGCACCCCGCCGCAACATGAACAGGAGGAAGCCAATGATGAGCACCGTGGGGAGCATGCTCAGTAAGAAGGTTCTGGAGGGTAGAGGAACACAGAGTTATTATCATATTATTATTAATTAAATTCACACATCAGGCTGAAAATAATTAAAAAAATAATTTGGGCTAGATGCTCTTCTAGAAGCTTTTTTACTCTAAAACAATGACAAAATGAAATGATGTAGGCTACAATTAGTGACTCAAGCATTAAAATACAGTCTTTGATCATCAGTGAGACATCCTTCAAGCAACACTAAATAGAAAGTACACGTTTTATTTTAGGCGTGCAACACCGTTGTGAGTGTAAATTATGCTTCGTTCTCTACAGAGAAAGAAAGATGAACAGTAAACACTTGGGAGACAGTGGAAAAAGCCTTTGTTTTAAATTCACGCAGTACAGTATACTCTGGCTGCACTAATCTCAATTAATTGCATGCGAGTATTGGCCAGCTGTGGATCATTACTGCTCAGTGCGCTACAGTGACACAAGTCAACAATGATAACGGGAACTCAAATCCATGGTGAATATAAAACATTTAAAAGAGTCATGTGGCCAGTTAGTCAGATTTCTATCTTGAAGTCACAGAGATCTGATTCAGGCTAGATTTGGCTGCCAGTGTAAAACCGGCAAGTTAATGTTATCAAAAAATAAAAAATAAAAAATAAAATAACGGTCCCAGAACAAGACTTGGCCAACAGTGCGCTCTTCTGGGTCAGGTCCACGGGGGCAGTTACGTCCCGAACCTGATTGTGGCCCAGCTGAGTATGAAACTGGGAACTACTCCTCCCAACCATTCAATTAGCCTGGTGGTACATATAGCGTCTTCTGGCAGAGGTCTGGGAGCCTAGCGTGTAGCTGGCTCACTTGGCACCATTCTTCACCAACAGGAGGTAAGTATAATATTCCACTGTTGTAATTCTCTCCTAACCATCAAGATGTGAGGAACCCTTACTGATCACAATCTTTACCTCTTCCTAGGAAAACTAGGAAAATACCTAGGCTACAAAGCCTTCCCCTTCTTAGTTGTTTGCTAATAACTGTTATTAACAAACAACTGTTTGTTAAAGATGTTTCGTTTCTGTGCTATTTAATTTAATAAATAATTTCTGCAGCCATAACTCTGTGTCTGCACTTTGGTTTGGATTGAGAAGCCACAATATAAAAACATTTGTAATAATTCTCACCCGTCACTCTCGGTAGAATAGACTACAGGCAGTCTGCTCTCTCCCTCGATGCCCAGCTCATACTGAGAGCTCTCCAGATTCCTCTCAAACGTATCCACACTGCCAATGTTGAACCACACGTACTGCTGAAAAACAAAAATAATTATATTAGGAGGAGTAGTAGCAGTATTAGTAATAGTATGAACCCTGCCAATGCCATGATAGAAAAGTGGTAAAGAACGTATTCCCAGAATTTATGAATATTCTGTGACTTGCAAAATACTACTAATACAAAATACTACTAATAATAGTCAATAAGACTATAGGTTTATATATACACGTACAGTATATTAAATACTATGTTCATGTTCAGGAGAAAACACAATTATCCTGAATGCTGGCATAGAAAGGAGTGGCATTTGCATACTGTATCTTTCACCACCATGTAGTAAGGGCTGCATTTATGGTCTGGGAATGGCAGTTGTTTACAGATGAGTGAAAGGACAAGTCTGCCTGAAGCCCATAATGATCATTGATGTGTGCACGACTACACGTCGCTCTCTCACCCCGTCCACTGGACTCTTCCCCGGTGCGAAAATCACTCTGACATAGCGTTTGTTCACCACTTCTAGGCGTTCAACCTGCACAAACACACACACAACATTTTAGTGTGCCAGGCCCATTATCACAACATCATCTACACGCTCAATGCTCAAATGATGATCCACAAAATGACTTTGTTTCCCTATTGATCACTTGAATTATTATCGCCATAGAGGCTATCAGCAGTGGTTCCCTATGGAGACACAAAGAATACTCTTTGTGTCAGGGGAGACACTGCGGGTCATCGAATTATTGTCTTAGCAATGCAATTCAAGCTCCATAGAGTGAGTATTCGATGAGAAGAAACAAAAAAGTAGTAATTACTGGAAAAAACACATTTTTATATAGACAGGCAAAAGGGCAGGGGCTATGGACAACTGGATATACTAGCACCGCTGCCCCCTTTGATGTATAATGTGTGCACCTCCTTGGTGGTGGATAAACAACACACTAGCAGTTTGTGAAGATGAAGCAATAGGACGTGTTAATCTGACAGATTTTGACAGATTAAACAGTAGCGTGCAGTAAGCATTACAGTGTAGGGTTTAGATAGTTTAGAATAAGGTTTCTGCCCAACAACAGCCAAGTTCCCAGCTATATACGTTGTGTAACAGGTCTAAATGGCTTCGGATCCCTTACCACTCCTTTAGAGAGGAAATTGTTGACAAAGTCCTTCCATGTCACCTCTCTCCCTCCGTCCCGGAAGAAGAAATAATATACAACTGCTGTCCAGAAAACTGTGGAACTCAGTAAGTACATACGGAACTCCTTATCATCCCATGGAATTTCACCCTACACAAACACACAGCAACATATACATTCATTTTAATAATACTATTAATATTATTACTACACAGGTATATTGACACTGAGAGTTGCCCACCTACTGTACATTTGAAACTCTATACCGATTGTGCTTATAATTAACCATGCAATAAAAACTGTGAACTAGATCTATAACTTTATGGACCACTGTCTCAAGCGAACTTGAGCCACGTCAGACTTGGTGTCAAGCGAGTTGCTGTGTCAAATGTTAAATGTTTGCTTGAGCCGACTTAGTAGAACATGAACATGATGTACTTGCCAGAACTAATGCATTGCAATTAGAAGATAAATCCACTCAGTACAATATGAGATTGTCTGAACCAGTATAAAATAACGTAAAAGTAATACCTTTTGCACACAGCTGTAATTTTAATTCTAATAAATGAATTAAATAAATATAAAATAATACGTTCTGGATGGCTGTAACAGTAAGAGTAAAAATAAATACATTAATACTAATAAATAAATTCATATTAATACCTTCTGAATACGGCTATACCAGTTTTGATCGTCTTTACGCCCTCCTCGTTTACCACCTCCCGATGCCCCGCCTCCTCCTCCAGATGCCCCGCCCCCTCCTCCTGCTGTTTTCTCATTGGCTGTCGTGCTGTCAGGTGGCTTGGAGTCTGGCAGAGAAACACAACAGCCAGTAGCAGTACAACATCAGTATTGGAACAGCACCATATGAAGTGTGTTATCACTACAAATTTGGTAACATCAGTGTTTCTACCAGGTGTGTTCAAATCATACAGGCTGGGTATGACGCATGTTGTGTTTTAACATGTGTGCAGTATACTGGTACCTCTGGTCTCATCGTTTTGGGGAGTTTTCTTGCTGTCCGGGAAATACTTCTCAAAGCCTGACAGAGGACGCAAACTCTCAATTAATACATGAATGCATGTCTATATTCTCTTATATTTCTGCTAATGTATGCTATTAATTAAGGTGCGTTTAGAGACAGATCTGAATATATTTGTTCCCGGTCGCTTCTATTGCTTCATTTGGTAAGAAAAAAAGTCAATTTTCCTCACATCATGCACAGATTGGCTGTAGATACATTAATTTAACATTAGAGCCCGACCGATGCCATATTTTTGTGGCCGATGCCGATACCGATTTTTGGAAAAAACTGCACCGATGTTACCGATGTTTGGGACCGATGTATAATAATGAATTAAAATAATTAAAAATACATTTGAAAAACTTCTAAACGTCAAATTTATTCTCTCTTTCAAGTAAACAATAGAATACGACATTGACATCATTTACTTTTGTGAAATAATTCCATTTGCTGTGTTTCTTTTTCTGTTCCAGGCAAATATCGATGTTACCGATATATGGGCAGATTTTACCGATATAATGGCCGATGTATCGACCGATATATCGGTACGAATATCACCGATACCGATGCCGATATATCGGTATCGATATCGGCCGATATATCGGTACGACAGATATATCTGTAGTAATTTAACATTTGTGGGTGAAAACACATGGCATTGCTCGTTCACCTCATGCCTTATTTTCATTGCCTTGTAATTAAATTTTATTCTCAATTACCACAATAATAATACCCTGATACCACATCCTAAAATTGCATGTTATTAATTGAAACATTTTCAATTGAAAAGTACTCATTTCAAAGTATCGGGCTGGTTGGTTCCCAAAACCGAGTATGAGTACTTTTGGGTCATCTGGGAACTCGATACCAGTATCGGCATCGGGACGTCTCGAATTGACTTTATGTGTAATCATGTGGCTTTAAGTCTGAACGCAACTCATAATATTGTGCTTGTGTGCATTCTTGTACCTTTGGGAGGTTTAGAGCAGTGAGTGTTGAAGTCTCTCATAACACTGGTACATGCTGCCCCCTGGTGGCTCCATACAGGTAACTATACCAACATAAAACACAAGGTTCAAGGTTGTACTTTATTGTTTTATACTGGCTAATAACCAGAATAATATCTCACTGCTAGCAGGTATAATTCCCCCCTCCCAATAGTCCCCTGCACAAAACTGGGTAAACATTTTATACAAATATACTATATATTTTCAACTATACCGTCATGGCTGAAAGTTTTGGCACCCTTGCACATAAAGACCAAACATCTGTAAATGTCTGTAATAAGTTTAAATTGACAAAAGTACTTGGTGTCCTAAATTCTTTAATGAACTAATAATAACAGAAAATGTGTTTTTTAATCATAACTTAATATTATTTTTTTGAATAATACATTACACAGAAATTGCTGTGGTAAAAATAAAATATTGACACCTTGAATTCAATATTTGGTAGCACATCCTTTGGAGTAAATGACTGCTGTCAAATGCTTCCTATAGGTTTCAATGAGATTCGTTCCTACACCAAGGAAAGTAGGCGCAGGTTTGCCCACTTTCCTTTTGCAAACCGCTCCAGTTGACCCAGATTTCATGTGCAACTTGTGCAAGGGTGCCAAAACTTTCAGCCACGACAGTACATGCACCTCATAGTATGACATTCAAAACAATTATCCAGACATCCCAAAACTACTTAGCCCTGCCGATCAGAGACCAAAGGTGTGCAGAGGTGAGGTGGGTTCCGGGATTCCCCCCAGAACCCACCTCATCCCAGCCAAATTTGACAGACTGGAATGGCTCAGGGTTGACGACAGAGTATGGCTTGCAATGGGCCTGGTCTACGAGATTAAAATGTGCTATACCCACTACCCAATTCAACAAACCATAAAATGGTGCATTTACCGGTATATAGTGCCTTTATGCAAGGTGCTTTACATAGATTGTGGATCTCATTCACACTTGGGTGGTCCCTCTCTATCCCCACGTCACGTAATACTGATGCAAACAAACTTACCACTTTGATCCAAACACGCGTGCCCCCCTTACACCCGCAATCCAAAGTAATCCACCCCACAAGATATTGAGATAGTTCCACGTAACTGTACCAAGTCCCAAAGAGCTGTGATGCCGCTAAGTATTTTTAATCAGTTTCCCTGATTTTCCTTTCATAGATTCTCATGCTGTCTGTAAGCAACAGCATATCTCTCGACAGATGGGATGTTTCGCCGCCCTGTCTGTGACTGGATATGAGAAGCAGCAACGCCGACGTTGCTGCTTCTGATATGCAGTCGTTGACCAGTCCTCGACGGAGGGTTGGGACACAGCATGAGAATCTAGGAAAAGAAAATCGGGGAAAATGATTAAAAAATACTTAGCGGCATCACAGCTCTTTGGGATTTTGTACAGTTACGTGGAACTATCTCAATATCTTGTAGGGATTTGGATACTTGATTACTTTGGATCGCGAGCAAGGGGGACGGGCGTGTTTGGATTAAAGTGGTAATTTTGTTTGCATCAGTATTACGTGATGCGGGAACGGAGAGGGACCACCCAAGCCAAAGACTTCGGGTCATATCGATGACCCCTTCCCGTTAAAAACAGTGGTCCTGGGAGGGGCTACCAGCCACCGCCGCCCCATGTGCAACACAGATCCTCCTCCTATGCCACTAAACAGCTATAAAGAAATGCAAAGCCCTACACTCCTTCAAAACCACTCGCAAAGAGTAGTCTGGGTGCAACTGCAATTCGAAAGGCTTACTGTTTTTTTCTGGTTTCTCCAAGAAACAATGTTATAATTGATAATAATTTACCAAACACATGTCATAACAATTTTTTCTATATTTATCTCATGTACCTTCTTTAAAGTTCGGTCTAATGGTCTAATAATGTGTAAATAGCCTAGGGTTTGGGGGTGGGCCTTTAGGCCATGTGTGCGCCTAAAGCCATTCCAGTGAACTGTGCTTTGATTCAGCATAACAGTAATATTTAACAGTGTTACTTAAAAACGATATTTATAAATAACATCACTAAAAACAATTAGAATTGCTCCCATGAACACTTAATAAACACACAGTATTTTCCTCCTGCTAAGTTCGTCTTTAGGTGAATAATAATAGTGATATGATACCATCATAATTATTACAATATCATAATAATAATATAACTTACCTGTCGTGGTGTGGTGACATTTGGAGGTAGCAGGGACCTCAGAATGTTCCTGAATCCTTGCGATAAACGCAGGTATCGATGAGCCATCCTGATCGTTAATCAATGAGTAATAACTACTGTCCATTCCATAACCCAACCTGTGCGATCGATCAGCGATAATCTATACAGCCTATTAGTCAGAGATTACACATCTGTTTGCATAGTCTTGTGTTTGTCGCTCATAACCTCAGCACTCCGCCATCTTTACTGTTATCCAAAGGGACGTTGACGTCATCACGCAGATGAGACGCCGTATTCGAAGAAGAACAGAGCGGGGAAGCATCGCCCCCGAGCGCCCCCTGCTGTACGGTTGTCTTGTCTGGAAGAAGTAGCCTAGTACCTCAGTATGGAGGGCTATTCCTGACATTGATTGATTGATTTCCATATTTATTGATTCATTTATTGATTGATTTATGTATGATCACAGATATTCATTTATTTATTTATAAAATGAAGCATTCATGCATTTATTTATGCATCTATGTATGAATAATCACATATATTTATTTATAAAATGAGGTGTGAGGAATAGCCCTCCATACCCTCCATACTTCAGAACATTGTTTTTACTTTACAAAACTACCACAGGGGCGGATCTAGACATGGGCAACTTCAACTGTTGCAACTTAAAAAAAACTGGTGTTATTATTGATGCTTTACTTGCCTAATAATTTATAAAAGTCCTGTAACTGAAAATGGTATGAAGCCGCCCCCAT
Source organism: Benthosema pterotum (assembly GCA_039105355.1). Classification (NCBI taxonomy): domain Eukaryota; kingdom Metazoa; phylum Chordata; class Actinopteri; order Myctophiformes; family Myctophidae; genus Benthosema; species Benthosema pterotum. Next base: position 8,361,855 of record CM076976.1, on the reverse strand, counting down.
ACCATTTTCTCCTGCCCGGTCCAGCAACACTGCTGGACCGCTGGGCACTGGGCATGATGTTTGTACCTGCTCCAGAGGCCTGGCAACTTTGAAACTATTTTACCACTCATTCTGGGATATAGTACCGTATGTTATACCATCAGATTAAGTTAAGAGAAAGAATAGTCTGGAATTATCCCGTAATGCTCATGCACGTCTTAGCAGATGACAATTACAATGTCTGCAACTCCACCATCCAGGGTCAGGTTTGAACATGTGCACATTCCACCCTGTAAACGTAATCACCACCATATATGCTGTTAGGGTGTGTGGACAGACAAACGTATGCTCAGTCAGATGTGTGAACGGACGGGTCACCACCATGCTGTTATGTCACCCTAGGTGCACGGACAGACGTGTGCGGGTGCCTGTAAACGTAATCGCCACCATGCTGTTACGTCACTCACAGGGTGACGTAACAGGCGTGTGGATGGACAAACGCGTGCTCAGACAGACGTGTGAATGGACAGACGGACAGGGTACAAATTATAATCACCACCTTGTGGTGGAGACAACAATTTTGTAATTCTTACACTTATGTGGTACTTAGAGATTATGTTGGATGTACTTTGTACATTATTTTAAGCAGCCTATTGTATTTCATGTAGCCTATTTTAAGTAGTATGCTGATTATGTCTCTGCCGTCTCCAAAAGGATATGCCCAAATGTGACGCCATAGCTCTGACACCAGACAAGGGTCAAAGGTCGGCCTCCAAATACTTTTTTTCCACAGAATTATTTTTCAGCATGTTTTCTTATAAATAATGATTAAAACAGCCTGCTCTCCTACAGAGATAACTAGTTAACAAACATGCTCTGTGATCGTCAGCTGACAGCTCTGAGGAACAGATTTAAGCAAGAGGCCTGCGCTCTCCTACAAAAAGATAAAGCGGAAGAGGAGTCTGGAGAAGAGCTCGGCGAGGAGGGCCCCGTGGCGCAGAAGGACACGCCGCTGCCTCGGATCAACAGACACTCAGTCTTCTGGATCTTTGCCTCCATCTGCATCACCTACTGGCTGGACTTTGTGCGCGTCGTCCTGCACAGCGAGGATGTGAAGCGCCGGTGGCTGGCCGTGGGCGTGGCGCTCCTCGCCGTCTGCCTGTGTCTGGGCGCCTTCTGCGCCGTGTACCTGGAGTGGTTCAGGGGGATCCAGCAATACGAGGAGGAATACCCCGCCATCGTGCCCCTCACCCTCGCGGCCTTCGCTGCCGCGTCGGTCAGTATGAACGTGGCGCTGTGGCCCGTGTGGAACCTCCTCACTCCATTGGTTCTGTTCACTCAGTGCATGGGCCTGGTAATGCTCCTCACCTTATTGGGGTAAAACTAGATCAGTGGGTCCCACTAAACTGGGGACCCCACAAAATAATCCTATTTGATTAATATAGGATTATTACATAAATTAGGCTATTTAGTTTTAGTTTGGCTCTGTTCCATAGATTGTGAAATAAACAGTGTGAAAATGAATGGCCTTTTTTACTTGTGTGAGTGGACGCAAGTACGGCGATCAGTGTTCGGTCGATCGGGGTAGGCCTACTCCGATTGGCCGGTTTAGGTGATGACGCAATGTGAAGTAAAAAACCTTTATAGATGTCATCAGCACTCTACCGAGTGCTGATCTAGTTCATTTTCTTTGTGGTTATCAAAATGTTTTAGGTGCATTTAATGACATTTGCCGTACCTGCTCCCCCCTTTTGTGTGTGTTTTTGTGTGTTAGTTTTGTAGTGGTATTGTTGGAAGAGGTTTTCAATACTAAATGTCGCGCGCCAATGAGGTTCTGTCTAAAATGAATTATCGTTAGCCTAATAGCCTATACCATTTTGCCAAAGTCATGCTTTCTATTTGACCTTACTTATGCCTAACTATACTATGCTGACTCGTCCTGCCTTGTTGCTGATTGATTTCTTTTGATTACTTTATTAACTGTTTAACTGTTGATTTAAAGCCAAGAAAGCCTATGGCTTTCCAATGTCGTCCTTTAGGTTATCAGAATTCCTGTTACATGTACCTAATAACCTAGTAAATAGACCCTACTAAATAACCTAGTGAATAGAACCTAATAAATTACATAAAATGATCCCAGACATGAACATGTTTGTGAGTAAACATAACATCTCATCTACCACTAATTAGGTTACACCCTTTGTGTAACCTAATTAGTGGGGTTGCCTGAAGGGCAACCACACTATTGTTATTGTGATGCGTTTTCTCTGTAACAAATCATTCGATTGGATGAGCAAGGAACGTGATGTCATGAATGATGATGTAAAACTTTCATTTACTACATCACCACATCACCATTACAACATCATCGAGGCAACCACGCATTGCAATTGCAAAATTGCATTCTAGTTATATCTGCTTGTGAAATGATTGGCTTGTATACGTTGCATATAATAATCGGTACTCTGAATAAACAACTTTACAGCAGATTGGGTAAAGCAGATGCAGTTCGGCATTCTTCTTGTTACTTGAGCACGAGTACTGTGTAATCTGTCCAATCAATAAAAGGGTTTCATTGATTGGACGGATTAGATGATGATCATGTAATGGTGAACCAATTAAGAAAACTTATTATCTCCCTGAGGCGTAGGGGTACTTGCCCTGTGCCAGCGCACAAATAGGCTGTGGCGTGGCCTACAGTGTAGTTGTTCTAGTCTTATGTATTGAATTTATCAACATAGCATAACAATAACACCAAATAAATACGATGTCAGCAGATATAAAACACCATGATATGTAAGTAGAACAGTGAAAACGATAAAATGGCATTATTGGTGGCTGTGCATGAAATCATTTTGCCCATCCTTGTTCTATACTGTTTACAGTGTGGCGTGGCAGTGGCACCAGATCCTTGTTGCTCTCCCGAGTCCAGAGGAAGAGGTAGCTGCATAGTCTCAAGTAGGGATTTCATTCATTGATTGACTTGATAACCGTATTAACATGCACAATGGGTATACATTTAAAAATTACAAGTCAATACAAAGGTGTTCCTGTAGACAGCCATTACCCTTGTTGACAAAACCAAAAGAAACAAGTGGATGTGTGAAATCCAAAGGCACAGAACACAGAGCAACTTATAACTGGTAAAATGAACATACAGTAAATTAACACAATTGGACTTGTAAAGTATTTTACCACTGTTGCTTTTGACGGCAAAGTTTGATGGAGCTTTGACATCCTAAACTTATTTTACACTGCATGGTCGCATGCTGAAAATACTGATGCATGTCAACATGTGAGCTATTAGATGTTCTATTTTTAGAGCACAACAATGAATGCAGTCAAAGGGGGAAAATGACTTTCTTTTAGCTCTAGTTCTCTTTTCCACTAGTTCCTCCGTTTATTGTGTAGTTATTCTCCATTTTCCATTTGTGGACAAAATTGTCAATATATTTAGTCATCATAGCTTAGTTATTATTTTGTTTTTATTTCAACGTTTTGATTTTTACGTTGACAAAGTCAACAATGTAATTATTATTTTTTTTTTTTACCCCCAATACCATTTATTCAGATCATGAAACACCTGGTAGCCTTTGTGCATTTTCAGATGCTGGCATGCTCTACAAACGTGATCACTGACGAAGATGCACTGATGGACCTTGTGTCTCTCTCTCCACTTAAAGTACTGCATGTATTCCATGTGGTTGTTATCAAGGTAGATCAGCCTCTCTGCCAGCTCCTTGGGGCTGGCAAAGTCATCCACGTGTATGAAAGAGTCTCCTGGAAACAATGAAAGTAAAATTAAAAGAACATCTTCGATACTTCGAACTAGGAAGAAAAAAAATATATAATAAACTTGCTTGGAATATGGCTCTCGTAGTTCCTTCTGGACGGGCCCAGAACCACAGGCACAGTCCCCATTTTCATAGGATCGTACAGCTTATCGGACAGATAGTCTCTGTGGATGGAGTTTTCCCAGGACAGGTAGAATTTGCAGCTTGGCATAAGCTGGAGATAGTCATCATGGCTCAAGATACGATTGAAGGCTCTCCCGTAAACATCTATCTTGATGTGGTGTTTCATCTCCTCATAGATCTGGACTCTTTTAAACCTTCGGTTCCAGTTGCTCACAACCCAGCACACCAGCTTGTCCTTATGTGGCAGCTTGAAGGTCTCGTTCTTGCGCTAGGGATATGAAAATTCATTATTGTGGCGAAAAAAAAAATGTGATTATTGGTATATTATTACATGCGTGATCGGAGCAGGTGCAAGTTAAGCGATCGGTAGTTGACCGTCCCTCAGTCAAAGTACTCCAATTGGCCGGTTTAGGTGATGATATAAAGGTGACTTAAGTAAAAGACCTTATAGCTAATGACAAGAGTATTAGCTTGCTCCGTTCACGTACGAGTAGGCCATGGCTTACTTCGCTCAGTTTGCACCCTACCGAGTGCTGATCTAGTTATAGGGATATTTCACTTTTAAAAAAAACCCTTTGGCCATTTTATCATCTACCAGAGCTCATATCAACCTCCCTGACGATTTTTACATTACTTGATTCAGTTTTTAGATATTTCATATTAATTTTAGCTGCCATGCCCACTTTGAATTAAAAAAAAAAACATTATAATGTCATACTCCATTTTAACCATGATACATCAAAAAGTCTTTTATTCTGGTGCTGACATTGTCCTCCTAATACGTGATTGGGTTGAGGTTTTTCATTTATTTTTAAAATATTGTTTTATTTATTTGGCGTGTATTTAGTGTGGTGCCTAGGCTGCTAATTTTCCAAAACAATATTAAAAAAAAAAAAGAAAACTGCAAATGAAATAGGAGAACAATATCAGTCACTAGAAAACACAAAAGATTTTCGATCGGTGGGTTTGCATGGGAAGGGGTTAGGGCTGCTAAAATGAACTTCAAATATCTAATTACTGAATCGAGTAACTTGAAAACTATCGAGGGTGTCGAGGGTGCTCACATAAGTCTGAGCAGACGATGAAATAGCATCACATAACCCAGTGATGTTTTTTGAAAACCTTATGCGCAGAACCAACAGCGTGCCCAAAAAACAAAAACTAGTCACCAAGTATTTTGTCCTTGCCAGCTACAGTATACCTGGTGCCCCACTGGGGTGAGGTACCCATAGGGGACGGGGATGTCAGAGTCCAGACGATAGCTGCTGGTCAAATTGAACAGGTCGTTGAGTGGAGGAATGAGGGCCGAGTTGTCGGGCGACTCCCAGTTGAACCAGATCCACTTTTGGAACCAGGGCCGTTGTATTGGCGGCATGTTGTACCACAGCCCCCTGCCGATGTCTCTGTGGTGGAACAAGATGGCGTCCGCGTCGCAGTAAGCGCTACGGTCGTCCGTCAGCCGACATCCCACCATGTCGAACTCACTGCATCTAATAACATGTGGTAGTGGGAAACGAAACATACTTGTGTTGTTTTATTATCAAAACAACATTATAAGTATCAATATAGCAATGAGTTCTACAAGTACAGAATTCAAAATGGAAAAAGTACAAGAGTACATGCTTAATATGTTAACTATATATGTTTAAACATCTTTTGAAAATAACAGATCTACAACCTCATAAGACTGTGAGATTGTAGTTCGGCTTTTTTCAAGTGCACGAAATCCGAAGTGGTTATTCAATGTTTTTGTAATAATACTCAAAATCTCTGAAGTTAGCCAAACTAAAAGTGTTCGAATAATTGTAGTTTAGTAAAATGAGGGTAGAAGTAAAAGTACAGAAATGTACGCCCAGTCGCCCACTGACCTGATCACATAATTGCCACCAAAAGGCCAGAACCACATCAGTATGAGGATGTCATCATGTGTGCGATTGGGGGCAATGCATTTTGGGAGGTCCTGAAGGGAAGTGCAGGAAGGTGTTAGTCATAATTAAAGGGCCACTTCCTTATTTAAAAAATAAATAAATAAATAAATATATATATATATATATATATATATACGCACGCACGCACCCCCCCCCCCCCCCCCCCCCCACACACACACACACACGTATAAAGACTGCAAAGTCACACCTCCATGCAACCTCTTCACAGGGAGGGGAAGTACTATACACGGGTAGAAACATCAAGGATGTTCTTGAGCTCATAAACATCCATGCATAACTAAAGTATCTAAAAAAATACATGACACACCAAATTAAGTGTTCCTTGTGTTCTAAACATCATACAGTATATGCTTTGGTTGAAAAAGGGATGAAGTGGCCCTTTAAGTTATCTAAAATGTTTAGTGTTTTAGTGTAGGTTTAGTCAACTAAATATCATCAGATTTTAAATTACAGTTGATTTAGTGTTTTGGCAGGTCTTGATTGCATTGTAATGTGTGATTTTATACTTGATGTGTGTTTTATTTAACTACTTAGGGTGTTAGCTACAAACACTAGTTTAACTAGTTTAACCCGTCTCCTCCTGTCCCAACACTGTCCTCTGCCCTAATATGCACCCATTGCACCTTTTCAGGCCCTGCCAACAAAACGAGTTAAGTACCCATGCAAGTCAGATTATTTTTCCATTCCTTTATCCACAGCACTTTACATAGTGTATTAGATTCACCCATTCATCCACAGGGAAGGGCAAAAATACATTGTGATATTGAAATTTGATACAAAATACAAATACTGGGTCAAAAATACTGGTCTCAGAAATGTATTGAAGATAAAAATACGCATTTTGTATTTTAAAATATTGAACTTTGTTATTTTTCATGTTATGTTCATGAATTCTCTATATCTGCACCCTATGGAAACAAGACAGGGAGGACATTTAATTTGTGCTATGGAGTTTGTGTTTGATGCAACACTCTGAACGCTTCATCATAGAAATGTCAACAGCAACAAACCTTTTGGAAGGCCATGCTGATATTGGAGAAGAGTAGATAAGACAGTAGCAGACACAGCAACACCACAAAGCCCATGCACAGGTGCATGCACAGAAGACACCGGAACAATAACTTCATGTTAGTTATTCTGAGAGAGAGACAGACAGACAGACAGACAGACAGACAGACAGACAGACAGACAGACAGACAGACAGACAGACAGACAGACAGACAGACAGACAGACAGACAGACAGACAGACAGACAGACAGACAGACAGACAGACAGACAGACAGACAGACAGAGATGATGAAGTGACTCAACATGGTCTCCTACATTACTTGAAATTGCTGGTCACAAAACAGGAATAACAAAATACATTATCTGCACACTTACAATAGGCCAACTGTAAATGGTTCCCGAAACATGATTCCAGTTTTCTGGGCACAGCGCCCACTTTGAGAAGGCTGTATAGTAAGTAGGTCAGTGTGATAGGCTACAAAATCCAAAGACAACTGGAGCCAGTCTTATCACATAAATTAAATTATATCAAAATGTATTCTTCAGAAAATGTGACACTGGTAAGAGTGCATGTTGTAAAAGTACAGCCCATGTTAAAAATGTTAAACATTTGAAATTGAATCTCTGATAACCTTTTAAAGAATTGTTTTCTTCCTTGCAACGTGAACAGATAATAATAATAGTAGTGTAGTAGTAGTGTTTCTAATACACATTTCATGTTGAACATGCATTCAAAGAGACTTTTTATGATTATAATATTATTATTATTATTAATATTAGTAGTAGTAGTAGTAGACATAGTCCTAGTCATACTAGTAGTAGTAGTAGTAGTAGTAGTAGTAGAATTCTCACCTGGATATGCCCACTGCTGAAAACACTGGCAGTAAAGGAGTTTACCTGTGGTTGTCTAAAGAACAATTCAAGTATAAAGCACCGATCTACGATGGTTCCATGATGTCCGTCTGCTATAGTCTTGTTTCAAGGGATGACATCCTTTGCATCACTAGCCGACTTCAGTGTCAGTCGCTGATGAAAAGAAAATAACTTGGCTGAGTGTCCCTGATCAGTGATCACATATCACAATGACAAAACAGCTGTTTCTACTACTACTACACTACGCTAGATTGTCTTAGATGAATCCATGGATCAGTTCCCTGTATAGGCTAGTCCTTGTATAGGCTAATCAGTGCTAAAGCGTAAACTGTGTCTTGCAGGTGTGGCCAATACTGAGGTGTGCCATTAGTACACCTCGGTATTGGCCACACCTGCAGGACAGGCGTGGGTTCATGGGCCACAAGTTAAGCAATTTACAGTAAGTTGGGTTGTACATTTCATTGACAATATATCCAACTGCAGTTCAGAGTGGTGGACTAGTTCTAAAAACACTTCTTTCTTCTTATTCTTTCAAACGAACAAACAGAGTCACACGCTCTCCGTCCATGACTAAGCATGGTAAACATGCGAGGTGTAAAACATATAGACTGGCTAACAATGAGGTAATCCATAGCAGTGACAATAACTGTCAGCGAGACTTGGTTTGTGTACAGGTCAGAAAGGCTGAAAGGAATGCCTAAGAGAAACCACACAATACAACACCCCTGTGAATGGTGCATATTTTAGTATCTTTATCCAAAGCGCTTTACAAATATTAGACCTGTCCCTGAAATATGCAACTTGGGAACCTCATACAGTAATACCTGTTGTCAAATGTTCATCACACCCATTTTGTGTGTCCCTTTTGTTCCCATGAGACGTCTGCAAAAACGGCATTGTGAGCTTGTACAGTAGACCTGCTATTTTTGGCTAATCTTCCCCTCAGATTTTTTTGTGCTATTATTGATAGTTACAGTGAAGACAGACAGAAAAAAGGACAGAGACAAGGGGAGAGACATCATGTCAGATCAAAGCCTAGCTGCACAGTCCCGCCACATTCATGACGTTGTCAGTGGCTTAGAAATGAATTCCCCATTAATTTCCTCATAAACTTTTCCAAAATGATTTAGATAAATACAATGATGTCGCAGACACAGCCAGCTCAGTTCATGACAAATCATAACAATACACACAATGTTTTGGATTAATCAAATAATTCGTAAGAAGAAAAACAAAATCAAAATTGTTGTATCCTGCCGTCTTATCCAGCCGTGTTTTCCTTCTAATTAGATATTGTGTGATAATAATATTGTTTGTTGTCATGTATTATTCCCATTTGCTGCCCATCCGTCCAAACACAGGTGGTATTGATTATTGAAATACCTGACTGTCTGCCTTGTAAAACATTTTTAACATATTTTTGAGTGAAAATAATATGTAGCAGTTAGGTGCCGAATGTTTGAGGACAATAGACTGTAAATAGGAAATGGTACATGTACAGTATATAGCCTAGCACTTTTTAATCCAAAGTTCATACAGTGTAGGCAAACTCAATTTCAAGGTTCAAGGTTTTTTATTTGTCACTCCAGTGTATGTCAGGACATATACAGGGATGAAATAGCGTTTCCATTTTCCACAGTGCAATAGACAAGACAGTGTAGTAAGACAAAAGTCAAGACAATAGACAGTGCAATAAGACAAAGTCGAGACAAATAGACAGTGCAATAGACAAGGTCGAGACAATATATGGACGAGACAACAGTAGTGCAGCAGACCAGTAAAGTGCAAACTGTACACCTAACTTGAGGTGAAGGTGCTAAGCTAACCAGGTGATAAAGTGGCGGTAGTGTGAAGCTAACAGACAGGACGTATATACAACTACTAGAAACTACTACTAGAGACTACAGTATACTACAGCTAGAAACTACAACTAAAAAAATCTAAAGCTATATACGAGATTACATAGCTACAACTAAAAACAACTAAACAAACAACACATAGCTTACTATGAGGTGAGGTATACATGTGCAAGATAGGATAGGATAGGATAGCAGCAGTTCGATCCAGTCCTTCGGTTGTATGTGTGAGTTGACCATGTGTGAGTGGCCATGTGTGAGTGCGTGCATGTGCGTGGGTGTGTGTGCCTGTGTAAGGGGTGGTGGGTGGTTGAAAGTCCAGCGTATGTATGTGTGAGTTGACCATGTGTGAGTGACCATGTGTGAGTGCGTGCATGTGCGTGGGTGTGTGTGCCTGTGTAAGGGGTGGTGGGTAGTTGAAAGTCCAGCGTCCGTGTGCATGTGTGTGTAGGGAGTTCAGCGTGTGCGTGTGTGCGCGTGCACCCCCACCGTGGGAGGGGGGAGGAGTGGCAGCATGGGGGGGGTACCGAGTGGGAGGGTGCTCAGTGGCGTGCGAGGGAGTGGGAGGGAGTTCAGCAACCTGACGGCTTGGTGAACGAAGCTATCGTTCAACCTGCTGGTCCTTGCCCGGAGGCTCCTCAATCTCTTCCCCGATGGGAGGAGGTTGAAGAAGCCGTGCGTAGGGTGGGTGGTGTCGCCTGCGATCTGTAGCGCCCTGCGGGTCACCCGTGTGTTGTAGATGTCTTGCAGGGACAGAAGGGGGACACCCACGATCTTCTCGGCTGCTCTCACTGTGCGCTGCAGGGACTTTCTGCAGGAAGCTGTGCACCCACCATACCACACAGTTATGCAGCTGGTCAGGATGCTCTCGATCGTGCCGCGGTAGAAGGAGCACATGATGGGGGCTGGGGCTCTGGCTCTTCTCAGTCTACGGAGGAAGTAGAGGCGCTGCTGAGCCTTCTTGACCAGTGCTGTGGTGTTAGTGTTCCAGGAGAGGTCCTCTGTGATGTGTACACCAAGGAATTTGGTGCTCTTCACTCTCTCCACTGCAGCTCCGTTGATGCTCAGTGGGGAGTGCTGGGTGTGCGCTCTCCGAAAGTCAACAATGATCTCCTTTGTCTTCTCCACGTTGAGAAGGAGGTTGTTGTTTGCACACCACGTGGTCAGCTGGCTCACCTCATCTCTGTAGTTGGACTCATCGTTGTTGTGGATGAGACCGACCACAGTTGTGTCGTCCGCAAACTTGACGAAGATGTTGTTGCTGTGCGTTGGAGTGCAGTCGTGGGTCAGCAGGGTGAAGAGGAGGGGGCTGAGCACACATCCCTGGGGGGCCCCCGTGTTCAGGGTGATGGTGTTGGATGTGTTCCCGCTGACTCGGACTGCCTGCGGTCTCCCAGTCAGGAAGTCCAGCAGCCAGTTGCACATGGAGGTGCTCACTCCCAGCTGGTCCAGCTTGTGTATGAGCTGCTGGGGGATGATGGTGTTGAATGCTGAGCTGAAGTCGATGAACAGCATTCGTACGTGTGCGTCCTTGGTGTCCAGGTGGGTGAGGGCAGAGTGAAGTGCGGTGGATATTGCATCGTCGGTTGATCTGTTGGCCCGATATGCAAACTGGTAGGGATCCAGGTTGGGAGGGAGGATGCCTTTGATGTGGTGCATGACTAAACGCTCGAAGCACTTCATGATGATCGGAGTCAGTGCAACAGGGCGGTAGTCATTGTAGCAGGTTGGAGAAGGTTTCTTCGGGATGGGGATGATGGTGGTCTCCTTGAAGCATGTAGGGACAGCAGCCTGGCTCAAGGAGATGTTAAAGATGTCTGTGATGACATGAGCCAGTTCTCCTGCACAGTCTTTCCACACCCGACCGGGAATGTTGTCAGGGCCCGGTGCTTTGCGGGCGTTGATCCTGGAGAGGGAGCGCCGCACACTGTGTTGAGACAGTAGCAGCGCCTGGTCGTCCGGGGAGGGGGTGACTTTCGTGCAGGGGTGCTGTTTTGGGCTTCAAAGCGCCCGAAGAAGTTGTTGAGGTTGTTCAGCAGGGTGATGTCGTTGTCGCAGGTCCGTGGCCGGGGTTTGTAGTCCGTGACGGTCTGGATCCCCTGCCACAGGCTCCTGGTGTCTCTGCTGTCGCTGAAACGGTCAGCTATTTTCTTGCTGTACTGTCTCTTTGCCTCTTTGATGCCACGGTCCAGGTTGGCCCTTGCTGTTCTCAGGCCCTCGTTGTCGCCTGCTTTGAAGGCGGCGTTCCGGACCCTCAGTAGCCTATGGACTTCCGTTGTCAGCCATGGCTTCTGATTGGCCCGTACTGTGATGGTCTTGGTCTCTGTGACATCATTGATGCATTTGCTGATGTAAGCAGTGACAGTCTCAGTGAATTCGTTGATGTCTGTGTGACCAGAGTAGGTGGCCGCTTGCTTGAACATGTCCCAGTCTGTAGTGTCAAAGCAGTCCTGTAGAGCAGCCGTTGCCCCATCTGGCCACACTTGAACCTGTTTTCGAACCGGTTTGGTGGCTTTGCACCTGGGCCTGTAGGCTGGTATTAGCATAACAGAGCAGTGGTCGGAGGCGCCAAGGTGGGGGAGGGGGAAGGCTCTGTAAGCTCCCCTCTTGTTAGTGTAGACGAGGTCCAGAATGTTCTCTCCTCTGGTCTTGAAATCAACATGTTGGTGGAGTAATGGGCATACGGACTTCAGGTTTGCGTGATTAAAGTCCCCAGCCACTGCGAGGAAAGCGTCTGGGTGTGCCATCGTTGTTGTTCATTGATGGCATTGTTCAGTTCTAGAAGTGCGTTCTCTCTGTCCTTCAAGCTGGCGCAGGGTGGAATGTATACAGCCACAAGCAGAATGGCTGTAAACTCCCTCGGTAGATAATGAGGACGGCACTTTAGGAACATGAACTCCACGAGGGCTGTGCAGTGTTTCTGAACCACGACAGTGTCACGGCACCAGGCGTCTTTGATATAAACAACCAAACTCAATTTCATTGTGGGTCAAAATAAAAAAATGTTAAAACCGTATTGAAAATATTGCACCTGCATCTCCCTTGCAGGCGTGAGGTGTGTGACCGAACTAATTCGGCATTACGGCTTACATGTGCTTTTAAAACTCCACTATGTGCCTTACCAAATACCGGTAAGCATTTAGGAAAATAATACTATTAAATTGAATTCACCTGGGAATATTTTCCCACTTGGCATCTGTTCTAATACTACTACTTCCTCTGACCAATCATGGCTTCAGACCTTTATCCTCTCTTTTCTGCTATTTCTGGGTGCTGGGTGAAGAGGCGCAGCTTGCCAGGTAATTTGTTTGTTTTTTTTAGCTTGCAGTATACATTTAGAATACATTGTGTGCATGTACTGTAACTGAGCCACTTACATGAAGTGAAATATCAGAAAACATGGTCTGTGGTTCATTAAATATTCCTCAACATGCCCTCTGGAGGACATGTTGGAGGGAGGAGTTGTATTGAGTAGAGAGAGAGAGCAGGCCTTTCTTAAAATGTATAGATTAATATAGAACTATAACAGCTACTGGCCTGGGCCGTGGCTCAGCGGTCCAGGCACCCTGGCTGGTAATCCAGCACTGGCAGTGTCCACGGGTTCGACTCCCGATCCCGTAATCCAGCACTGGCAGTGTCCACGGGTTCGACTCCCGATCCCGACAGCCTTTACTGCATGTCACCCCCCCATCTCTCTCCCCATTTCCTGTCAGCCTACTGTCTGTCCCTCTATAAAAATGAATAAAGGCGAAAGCCACAAAAAATACATAAAAAAATAACTATAACAGCTACAATTAAAACAATTAGACTAATGCACTACACATGCGTATGTGAACACCAATAAAACTGTGTGTGTGTGTGTGAACCCTGGAGGACCTGAGAGTCCTTGCATGGATTGGCAAGACCATCACAGCTGTTTTCAGACATGGACTGTCTTGTGTTAACCCTTCTGGTCTCGGTGGATACATTTCAGTGAGTGACCGAATTTCAACCCAATAACCTATGACCCTTTTACCTATGGAGATGTTCCTCTCTGGTGGTCAACAAATTCTCACTGTCAAAGAATTTCATGCCCTTCGCTCTAGCCGACCAACCAACAATTAACTTCAACTGAGCAGGCACAATTTAGTGCAGATATTGGGGCGTGACAATTATGGTCATGTTTCTTAACTTTAGACCTATCAAATAGTACAAGTTTAACTGTTTAGATTTTAATGGGGTTTCTTAAAATACACTACAGAAGAACTTAATGCTAAAACTAACTCAACAACGTTAAACATTTGGTGCCACATGGCCTTGGAAAGGCAACCCGACCGTATAATGTGTACAGATGAAAATTGACCACTAAATGATCCGTGCTCATATCCAGTGGCCAAGGAAAGGGAAGCTGTTTTTGTCCTTTGCCTCAAGGACAAGCTACAGGAAGCACAGATTTCAATGTGACTATTTGCACAATCTCTGTAGAACAAATGTTAGCACATTTCCTCAAATGTACATACTCTATTTCGACAGACTGTCGAACTGAAACAAGAAATGAAACAAGCCAAACACTTAAACATGTTCAGACCTCCCATTCCGACACAATGTCCTCACAATGTCCTAATTTCTGTTGTGTCAAAAACAGAAATTAGGAAAACTAATGATTGGAATGAATTCAGAATCACGAAAAGCCAGGTCATGAATGAATACTTGAATAAAATTTAGAAACATTTTGAAAACATTTTGCCATTTATGTTGACGAAATTGTCAGTATATTCAGTTTTCATCATTGTAGCTTAGATTTTATTTAATTTTTATGTAGTTTTGCTCTGTGAAAAAAAGGTAATCGCCTAACCATTTTTTGGTCACAGATTTTGTTGACTAAGGCCCCGGCTACACGACTCCGGATCTTTTGCCAAACGCAGAAATATTCCTGCGTTTGGGCCGTTCCACTACACGCAAACGGCGTTTTACGTCACTCAAACGGAGTTTTGGGCAAACGGATAAATAAGTGAAGATATTCGAAAATATCCGGAGCAGCGTAGCCGTGTAGACACGTGAAACGAAAACGATGACGTCTCATACTTATCAGCTCATGACGTGACCAAACAACTTCCGAGGTTGAACAGCGCGAGCGCTCAGTTTCCGACCCCCAATGTCGTAACTATTCTACTGGATGTTACATTAAAGAAGTCTACCTCCCGGAATCCCAGACTTTTTCCCCATAGCGCATCGTGGTAGGAATTGTGGAGCGGACCTAGCTCTGGTCCAGACCTCCACTGCTTCTGAGTCTGACTTGCATTGGAGCTCTGTTGGTCTCCGTGCATTCGGCCATTACTGCACCCGACCAGCCTCTCTTCTCTAGTGGATATATAAAGAACGTTTTACCTACTCACCAAAATAAACACGTCTTGTGTCATTAGAAAGCCTACTTACCTTAGTGGTCGCACACTAAGCCCCCCACCACACGGATAAATTGGACTTTTTGGCCAGAACGCGATCGTTTTTCACTGAAGGAAAAATATTTCCTATGGAACTTTTCTATTGGCAATATCGGTAGAGGGCGCAAATCCTGGTTGTTTTTCCGGTGAAAAACGATCGCGTTCTGGCCAAAAAGTCCAATTTATCCGTGTGGTGGGGAGCTAAGAGTGAGACCACTAAGGTAAGTAGGCTTTCTAATGACACAAGATGTGTTTATTTTGGTGAGTAGGTAAAAAGTTCTTTATATATCCACTAGAGAAGAGAGGCTGGTCGGGTGGAGTAATGGCCGAATGCACGGAGACCAACAGAGCTCCAATGCAAGTCAGACTCAGAAGCAGTGGAGCTCTGGACCAGAGCTAGAGCGGACCTTTATTGTTTTTTTAATTCACAGGAAGGGTATACCTATGGAAGTTTACCTGCCCATAATTTCTGTAATATATGTACAAACTTATACCCTTCCTGTGAATTAATTAATGTGAACTGTATACAGTTCACATTTCCTCCATAGACCTCCAATATTCAATTCACTTCAATTCAATAACTCATAGTCCCCTTACTAGTACTACTACCAGGTTACGTGAAATTTGTATTTGGGTAACCATGGAAACCAGCTAACACCAGCCATTTCTGTGTTGTGCCAAATATTTCTTTTCGCCACCTACTGGCTTGGCATACGTGTTGGAGCCCCAAATGTCCGTTTTGGGTTTATGTGTGGACACGGATATCTTTGTGGTGTGGACAGGATTTTTTTTTTCAACGGAGGAGAAAAAGAACGGATATTTTCCTCGTGTAGCCGGGGCCTAAGTCAACACTGTCCTCAAACCCAGAGGGTGAAAGGGTCTCCGGTGTCTAATGTAGGCTTGGTCAACAAGAGGCACCGTAGAGACAGACATCTAGCTAATGGTAACTGGTTAGTGATCTGTCTGGGTATAGTGAACTGTGTTTTTATAGCAACCTGATGGTCAGTCAAACATAAAACTGATTAATAGTCTGGTCAAAACGGCAGAGAGGATTATTTGAATTAATTTCCCACGTGCCAAAATGTCTCTGAACAGTCCACTATTCAGCAGGCCAACAAGTTTCTGTCTGAACCATCCCACGCATTGAACTGTGTGTGTGCGCCACTGATCTCTAGTAGGAGGAGGTACAGTATAGGCCTACAGTTTCTCTGTGAGAGCACAATAGAGACAAACACGTGCCTGTTCCTCTCTCAATTAAACGCATTAATGAGCCAGAGCTCTCCTCTGATGTCAGACAGAATGACTTAACTAACTGAAATAGTTACGCAGGCTTTAATGTCCCATAATGGTTTTATTTTAGTTTTAATGTATTAAAACAGGGGTCACCAAACTAAGGCCCCCGGGCCGGACCCGGCCCGCCGCCACATTTTACCCGGCCCCCTGAACAATTCCCAACGCAGTGAACGCACCCACCCACCCACATTATTCCCCCGCGCACTGCGCGCAGCGCACATGGCAAACCTCTCACGCAAAGCTGAATCTGTGCGCACAGACAGATTAACTAGTTTCAAGTTCAGTCCCCAACTTGTCCCCATTCTCAATACAACTTAATGTAGAAGAGCCGCCATTGGACTGGCCCCATGAAGTGAACAGAGTTGGCGTTACTCTGTCTGTACTCATGGTCCTGGGTGTCACTCAGTCATTTGTTCCACCTGCGTAGTCTCAGAAGCGCTTTGAATTGAACCAGAGCCTTCTAGTGGGAGGCTCTGAATTGAACTAAAAGTGGGCTTATGATAAAAGCAAAACCTGTGTGACCCTTTTGCTTCACATTGATCAGTTGTTCAGTGCTAGTTAGCAATATGTGATACTAGAGAACAGTGGCTCTCAAAGTGGGACGTCCAGCCCCCAGCTAAATAATCACATGGACCCTTATTTAAAAAAACAATGGACTCTCAGAGTTAAATTGAAAGAAATGAAATAAAATAAAAATATATGGGAGAGAGAGAAAGACAGTCAGCTACAAGGTCAATACTTTTTTTCCCCCAAAATTATGAAGGGGGAATAGAATGTGTTTGAATAGTAGCCTACAAAATTGAAAATGTTTCAATGCTAATAAACAATAAGATTGTTCAGGCTATTATTGTGGTAATTGAACATTACAGCTTCATTACAAGTAGGCTACAAGGCTTGAAAAAGACAAATTAGAGCAGACACAACATCTCAACGCTAAAACATGGATTGTTAACCAAAACAATAAATGTTTACATTTAGGCACCCCTATGATCATCCCATTTTTTTCTGTTACAAACTGACCCGGCCCCCCATTGGGGAAGGGAAAAGTTATGTGGCCCTCGCTGGAAAAAGTTTGGTGACCCCTGTATTAAAATGTATTTGTACCATGTTATTGCAGGACCTGAGAAGTGTACCTGTGCAGGGGGGGATGGATATACCAGTAGGTGACTGAATAGGCTAATGCATGACTACCTGTATGACTATGTTGTCGATTGTGTAGCAGCTTAAACAATGACTTTGAAACTAATTGTCTTGAACCTTCATATCATAGGCCATGATGATATACGTAGATTCTTTTTAATCAATATGGAAATTACTCAGACAAACGTTCAAATTGCCGTCCCTATTTTGAAAGACAAAAAAGTATTCTACAAGCAACTTCGCAATCAAAAAGTGATGAGAAAATGTCATCCCCTTGGAAAAAACTTATGATGAGTATTATGCCAGCAGAGGACACACCCTCCTCTGTTAAATACCACTGCATGTGGAAGTGTGACCCTAGTTGCATTTCAGCCCACTACTATGGCAGGAGCATGGGTTACAGAGCTGAGAGATGGATTGAAAAAGAGTCCTGTGTTGTCGAATGCAGCGTTCAGCTTTGTCCTTGTGGCACTGCAGAAGGTTGCAGAGATGCACTTTGAGTGTCCTTGTTATGGACTGCTGAGCAACAAACTTTTCTCAAGTCTCTTCTTTGTCATTCCCGCCTTTGTGTCCTATCTTCTGATGGTGGTCGTCAAGGATGGCAAATTCGACAACCTTTTGGACGTGTTGTCCACTTTCGTCCCCTCCTTCATCTGGTGGATGTTGCTTTCTCTCGACGGACGCTATGTGACTTGTGCCAAGACACAATGGGAAGGTAGATATGTGGTCCTTGAGAAGGCAGCTCCGCTGAGATGGTGTGAGCCAAAGACATTTCATTGACACACTCCGGCTCAGAATAAGATTGACCATAGACCATTTATTGCAAAGCTTTTGCATGTTTGTATGGCGGCATGGCTCTTGCTCATGTGATATCAGACGATCTATGAACTTAGTCATAGGTCTGATATCACATTTGATATCTCCGATTATCTGTGCATCAAGACACAGCTTGAGATATCAACAACCCCCCTGAGCAGAGCCAAGGTACAGTAAAATACAAGACATTAACACGTGAGCATCGTATCCAGTGCAGACTGACATGAGACATTACAACATTTATCCAAAATGCATGAACTACATGGATACAGAAAATATCATAGTCCACAGTAACATGGATACCATAACAGAACTAGATACCACAATAGTTACAACCCTTAAATCATGATTAATCAGAGACTCATGTACTCGGAACTGGTGCCACAGGGAGGAGGCCGGGGAGGTGGAGGAAATTTGAACACATATCTGATAAACAGGACAGAGTCAGCTTAGCAGGAAGAGACAGAGAGGAGAGGGAGAAAGAATAGACTGCTTATATAGGGCACATGATTGAATGTGGGTGTGACTGACTAGCTGACAGCCAATGACAGTGAGGGGAGTTGACATGGTGATGCCAATGAGAGTGAGGGGAGTTGACATGGAGAGACTGCAGATTTAAAGGAACAGAATGAATTACTGATTGAAAATAAGGGGAATTAAATAAACCTTCTGCCCTCCGTGCCTCAATGAACTAACGCTTCGCTGGATTTGTTAACTGTACCCTAAACAATGGCACTACACTCACACGTCATGATTGTATGCTCCTATCACAGTGGTACTACGTTGAATCGCAAGTAAGTTCTGCAGTGTCCTGTGTGTGTGCGTCTGCGCGTGTGTGCGCGTCTGCGTGTGTGTGTGCGTGCGCGTGTGTGTGTGTGCGTGCGTGCGTGCATGCACATATATACAGTACACATGGGGAGGTATTACTACAATGTTTTAGTGCTTACATTGTATATTGTAAAGTGTATTGTAAATTCTGCTTAAAGGGATATTCCACTTTCAAAAAAACTTTGTCATTTTATGGTCTACTCAGTCTCATGTGAACACCCCAGACAGTTTATAAGTTACTCAGTATTTAGATATTACTTCAGTATTTAGATATTTGATATTCATTTTAGCTCCCCACCTCCTTCCTATACAAACCCATTATAACTTAAAACTCAAGACCATGACAGATTATTCGAAAACAACCCATCTTTTTTCTGGTGACTGATATTGTCCTCCTAATACGTGAGAGGGCAGTGGAATTTCATTTACAGTTTTCATTTATTTTTAAAATATTGTTTTATTCATTTGGGTGGGCATGTCGAAATATGGAGCTATATTTTACAATATTTTAAAAATAAATGAACTATAAATGAAATTCCACGGCCCTCTCACATATTAGGAGGACAATATCAGTCACCAGAAAAAGATGGGTTGGTTTTGAATAATCTGTCATGGTTAACATTTCACCGCTTTAGGCACTCGACTAAAAAAAAAAAATCCAAAAAAGGCCCAAAAAAATACTTTGGCGAACCCCTAGTGGCCAAAAAACGCGGGAAACTCGTGTTAAGCAGGGATAGTGTATGGAGTTTTAAGTTATAAGGGGTTTGTATAGGAAGGAGGCGGATACGCAAAAATGAACATCAAATATCTAAATACTGAAAGGAGTAACTTATAAACTGTCTGGTTTGTTCACATGAGACTGAGTAGGCCATGAGATGACCAAAAGTTTTTTTGAAAGTGGAATATCCCTATAAATTGTAAACTTTTACTATTCTAAGTTGTTCTACATTAAGAGCATCTGCAAAATGCCGAAATTGTAAATTGTGTTCATGAATTGATTCAATACTTTATTAACAAAAAAGTTAAAGCTTGTTACAGTAGGCTACCTGTATACAGTGCAGACCGGAAGTCTAGATGATGCTGCATGTCTCTTCTGTTCAATGACTTCTTTGGTGTGCATGACTTTCTTCTCTTTCTCAAAAAAGCACAGGAAAGTACAGTTCAGTGCAAGATCTACTATTTTTTTATATAGCATATATTTGAATGTGCATTGCAATCAAGCAGTCACACACATGCAAACCCATGCCGGAGTAAACCATACAAAGCACCAACCTTGTGACACTTCTTCGACACAAACTTTGAGAGCCCATGTCTCAACTGGGAACCTTGTGGTTTCCGTCCAGTCACTCTAGCCTTGGGTCTTTGCTGCCCCACGGCATAGCATTAACTTTCACTTTTGACCAGGATTATGCCTCAAGTATTGGGGTAGAGTACTTTGCACACCACGTCATATACTGTACGTTATGGTCAGGGTATATCTCACTCACATAAAAATAATAATAACATGAGTGTCTGACAAATTGTCTGATCCTGCTATAGTGCTGAATTTGCACCATGTGAAGTGAGGGGGCACTCTTACCATCCTACATCATAATCATGCATTATCTCATTTCCACCAATAGGAATTTTTGTCCTCATTGTCAATGGGAACGTAATATTTGCATCGGACAAAGTTTGTGGACACAAAGAACTGGACATACGGAGCAATGCAAATGTTGCTGATTCCTGCATCTGTCTAGCTGTCAAAATCAACAAAAAAGAAATATCCACACATTTCCACAAATCAAGGAAATATTAATTTCACATCATCTCAAACAAACGCTGTCAGACGTTCAGTGGCCAAACTGGCCATCTTGTTTGTTAGCTTGACTATGCAGCACTGCTTTACTGTGTGTTTTGTGTTCCAGATGATTGGATTAATCCCCCTGACATACGTCTGTGGAGCACTTGTGATATATCTAATCAGGAAATACAAAGACTGGTGCTGCACTTTCAACGAAGAGGACCATCCCACATCATCAAATGAACAACTGAACAGGACGGTGGGTAGCAAGAAAAAAAACTGTATTATTAGCATTCACTTTATATATTCTCTTGCTTTTTACCAGCTGCTGTGAAAGCACGCACAGCTGGTCTATGTTTCCCTCTCTGCTTGACTTTGACATCCACTGGCTCGGACTATTCTTTCTCATTGGCTGATTATGGACAATCATTGGCTGATTGTCCATAATTGCAATATACTGTAGATTTGTAGAATCTCAGTGTGTGGATGTGGGCACATCACCCAGGAGTGGTGTCTGTCTAATTAACCCAAATCTGTCACATGGTTGTTACCTTAACTCATCAGGTCTCACATAGTTCACATAGTTCATGTACATTAGTAATGTACATGAACTTACATTTGTGTAAATTATATGATACAACACCCCCTCTTCATGCTAAATAATGGGGAACATCATGTGTTCGTATGTAATTATATGGCATTTCAAACCATCTTAAATATTTTACCTCCAGATGTGCTCACATAGGCATTGATACTTGTGCTTATATGTTCCCTTTGACTGAATGAGTGATATCTTCACTGTTTATTTTATTTGTGTAGGAGGAGATGAAGGAGATAAATATCAACCTAGACGTCTATGAAATAATATTGCGCAGAAAAGGTATGTTCTTCTATTTTATTACAATTTATTTAATTTGTTTGGATGTTATTTGGTTATTTTGAGCATTGTCTAGAATATTGCATGGGTGAAATACTTCCACCTGTCTCCATCACTGTATCCACTTCTGGCACGCGCACATGCACATGTGTCTTGAGTTACATGGTTGTCTGCATACCAACAATGCTGTAGTTTGATGACTTCATTAGACAGTATCAGTTGGGCTATGCCGCCAATCTACCATATATTTGATCTATTTATGGGAGTCCATTGAGTGTCGACACACAGCCCACAGGCTGAATTTGAACACCCCATCGTCTTTGTACATTTGTAACAGTTCTGTGATGACATGTATAGTATGTAATAAGCTGTGGATCCATACCCAGTGTATTTATCCACCTGTTTCCAGAGGGCCATAAGGCTATGAGGCTTTGATTCCCAGATCTACACTGGATACTATGTAGTATGTCCCCAAAATGACTTTTTCTCCTATTACTCACTGCAGGACTGCCCCCTGGCAAGGTGGCACAACAGGAGTGCGAATCAAAAGGAGATGTGCCCCCTAGTGCCACGTCACAAGATGGCAGCTCTAAGGCACAAGTAAATATTTCTTTACTTCCAGTGGGCAGCTCCAGTGGTTCATAGCCAGACCTGCACACAGTCACACCAACAACCTCAACACAGTGCCTCATACACCAGATTTCCACTTCTACAGGAGCCACTCCTCTGGTCCACCCGTCACTACCGGGGACGTGTACAGTACATGCCTTTTTGCACCAGAATATGTTTAGGGTTAGGTTGCAACCGGTGAAGAACGGTTGTGGCTGTTGTCCCAGCGATCGCGACCGGTCGACCGTTTTCAGTGGTCACAACTGATTTCTTCGGGGGCCACCAGTCGTGACCGTTTGTTTGTTTATAGCTGCCGTGACCGCTGTTTGTAGTTGGCTAAAATGTCCTCCCTTTGGCAGACTGAAAGTGAAATCAAATGCATCATCTAGCCTACAGTAGCTAACAGGCTGCTAATGTGTGCAATTTGGAAATACCAAGGCTTGTCAAATGAGACAGAGCTTTTGGCTCTTCGATGCAGGCCAGTCAGCCTCATGAGCCTTCCTTCTTGATAAGGAGACTCACAGCAATGTGGGCATAGCCTGGCTAAAGCCAGACCAAATCAGCTGTCGGCAAAAAAATGACTGTCAGAAGATAGGTCTGGAATAGCTCAATTGTACACCCATTTCCTACTCCAGAGAAGTGGGTGGCCAATTGGGATGCTGAGTATGAGTATGCTGACAGGCTTTTTTCCCCCAACAACTGATTCGGTCTGGCTTTATCCAGGCTAATGCAGGTATGGTTTGTAAAAATACAGTATCTGATGTCTGAAGACACACACTTTCACACACATCCCACACGACATCCAATCTGCATCATGTTCGCTCTTGCATACGGTAAATGTATTGAACATTTCTGAAACAATAACACTTTTCATCTGATCATTACCACACATGACAACCATGGAGTAAATTGTTGATTTTATGCTGAATACTAACAAACCCAAAACCTAACCTCACAGAAACCTATGCATATACCTAACCTACGAATTACACCATGTAGTCTACGACTATGTTATGTGAATTACACGTAAGTCGTAACACACTGACATTTTGCACAGAATCCAAAGTACAATGCACATTTATTTTTGTACTTTAACTAATGCTCCTCATGCACACATTGCACAGCATATGCCTGCTGCTGCATCTTATGTCAGGCACCATACATTATTTTGTATGCTTTGTCTTTTCTTGTTTGGTCAATAGTTTTCTACAATAGTTTACAATAGTGTTTTTTTTTTTAAACAGACAGCAATTGATTTTTTTTTTACCAAGTCAATAATATTAAAGAACCAACTGCTAACTGGTTAATTTGTGGATCATTTTAAAGGTGTTATTTTGTTTCCCCAGGCAGCCCTGGTTGGCAGGAAGTCTATTAATAAATACGCTTTTATACCAACATGTTTATGCTAGCATGGATGATTACATTTATTTCTTGATCACCAATATACATTTTGATTGTTCATTTCATTGTTTATTTTTTCCCGTTATTGTTTTGATTGTTCCAATTACTGACTTAATTGATGAGCTCTTCCTGTGTTTGCAATTACCTTGGTTAAGTCAGCATTTTTGACCTGGTTTTCATCTCAGTAAATCACCTTTAACTGCAGCAAGACGTTTCTTGGATTTCTTTTGTTCGATTTAAACTCAATAAGGTTCTTTTTGATTTTATCAGTTATCAAGCTCCATCCCTATACAGGGTTTGATGAAGTCAGATCAACATAAAACGTTTGGTCAGCCGTGAGAAGAGAAGTATCCCATGAATGCACTTACAGTATACTGCATGTCTACTTTGGCCCGACTGAAATATCTTCACGTATGAAAATAATTCAAACCTAATAATTTGTATTACTATGCGTTACTATGTCTATTTATATTTTTGTCCCGTAATATTTTAGGCACTGATACAGTATGACTATCAATGTTTATTCTATGTTTATGCTGTGTATGTGAGAGAGAGATAGAGAGAGAGTGTGTGCGCGCGCACGTGCATGCGTGTGTGTGTGTGTGCGTGCACTGGCATGAACTCATTGAACTGTATGATGTACAGCACATGTTGTAAAGTACATCCATGCACAACATGTGCATGGCATGCAGTAGTGACATGAGTGACATTCTCGTGTCTTGGCCAGAAACCAGATGCTGTGAGGAAAAGAAAATCTCTGGCACAGAAGATCTTTAAATAGCCTCCCACTCAAATACTAGAGGTCCAAAATGTACACAAATATCTTCTCACAAATGGATATGGGTAACTAGTTACTAGTTAAAAAAAAAAAAAAAAAATCATGCTTCAAAACATCCTGGTGTTTATTTGGAAACATATACCTCAACATTAAATCTATTAATTTGTGATGTCTGTGGTGTTACTGCATGGTGTCCTTTGACTTCAACAATTAAACAAAAATCATGATAAATGATGGATGTTTTGTCGGATAATCACCATCAAAGTATTATATATTATAACAGGTTAATGAAGTGTTTATAATCAGCCCCACCTCCGCGAGCAGCAACGTTATAATGATGTTAATGAATTACCGATTAATTATTATTAGATTTTCTATTATGATTGTGAAATTGATCATTTTGTACTTTAATAAGTACTTTTATGTTTGGTAAGTACACCTTGAGGCAATAGCACATTTTTACTTTAACCTTGTAACCTTTTAGCATTCAGGAATTTGCAGTACTTGTAACACGGATGGTATGTCTACATTGATACTTTCACTTGCATGCTACTTCTAGAAAAACAACCCATGCGTTTTGCTGGTGTCCCTCTTAGCCTCCAATCAGAATAAAGCACTGTCCACTATCTGTCTGTCCGTAGATACAAAATGTAGAAGGTATCCGTTTTCAAGGTTCTAGAAGTTTGTATTTCATATGAGTAAAGTACATGCCATTATCTGTACTTTCACACATTATATTTTTCATTCTAGTATTTTTATTCTAATCGTTATTCATATTTTCTTGAAAATGTTTTCTTGAGGTAACAAAATATAAAACGTAAAAAGAAGAAAATATACAATCTCGTGCTTTGTATTTTCGAATACTCAAGAATTCGGTGTGACACAGCTCTTGGTTGGAATGTGGGGGAAAGTTGCAATATTAAAATAATAGGTGCATAATTCAAAATGTACTCGCATAAAAGCAAGTAAAGGTATTGGTAAAGGTATTGCTACTTAATGTACCAAACAAATCTTCAAATGTAAAAGAAAATAATGTCTTAACAGATCTAAGGGCTCACACACACTCATAGGGTTAAAGTCACTAGTAACTAGGCCCTACAGTAAATTTAAAATAAATGTAGGGGAGTAAAAGTACAATATTTGCCTCTGAGATAGGGTAGAGACGTGGAGTTAAAGTAAAAGTACAAATAAGGTACAAATACGTCAAACTTTTACTCAAGTTTGGTTAGTAAATGTACTTATTTACTTCCCATTACTCCTGGTTGTGTGACAGCTGCTAGAGGGGTGTGGTCTGTCTGCAAGGAGCACATGTACTGTACTGTATACAGTTGAGTGAGGTAAAAGCGTGTCTGCAACAGCTGAATTCACCTGAAGGTAAAAACCTCTCATTATTGTCAGCATTATTGATGGTGATTATTTGTTGATTATTACACACACAGAGATTATGGATTAGTTGTGGTTATTATTGACTCATTTGACGGTAGTCGGCTGGATGTGATAGGTGATAGGTCTCAGAGAGTGTCGTTCTTGGCAACAAACTTTGTTTTGACCATCACATTTCCTCTACGCCAAAAAAAGGAAAAGGAAAAAAGAAAAAAGAAAATGCATTTCTTTAATGTTTTTTTCTGTAATGATGACTATCTTCTATAGATGTTTTATTGAATCTGTGCTATGTTTGTATTGTTGCCTCTAACCCCGTCTAATAAGAACAGGCTTAACAGCCTCATCAAAGTGTTCAGTAAAATTTCTGGGAAAACCCAAGTCCAACTCATACGTAGATCTCTAAAGAGGCAGATGAGAGCCTCCTGCCTCCTGGAGGTACCAAACCATCCACTTCAGTCTGAGTTTGAACTGTCCTCAGCTTGTCGGCTGAGGGTGCCCACAAAAAAAGAATAATCGGTTCAAAATATCATTTTCCATGCTGCTATTCAACTGCTGAACAACAAATAGCACTTCATGCCTCTTTGCACAATTGCCACTATTGCATTTTGCTGTTGCTGATATTTTGAACAAAATGAACTGCTCTACCTCTGGGTGCTTAAGGTTTTTAGTTTTGCGTTTCTAGTATGTTGAATGTTGTTTACTGTATTTTTTTTAATATTCCTGGCTGCAAACCAATTTCCCACAAGGGACAATAAAGTTAACCTTGAACCTTTTCCAGGTTACGTCCAGGATTTTGTGTCGCAACATCATGGGGGAATGGTCAGAATGTTTTCAGTTTGGCATTCATCTGGCCAGAGATGCTAGTCAGGTACCTGTCTGTCTGTCATGCGAGCAAGCATGTGTATGTGGGTTTGTGTTGTAGTGGTACTTTTAGAAGTGGGGGGACGCCTCTTAGGACACGTGCACGCACACATGCATGTGCATTCGCGTGCACCTGCACAACGCAGACAGACACACTATTAAAACATGCATATTGAATAGTATATTGAGAAAGATGGTTTACAATGCTTAATTGTATCCATAAAAGTAAATGACAAGTCAAAAAAACAATTTTTGCCCCCAAAAATATTTTAGATGTGAGAGAAGTGGGGGGACTCCGTCCCCCTGCGTGTGTGTGTGTGTGTGTGTGTGTGTGTGTGTGTGTGTGTGTGTGTGTGTGTGTGTGTGTGTGTGTGTGTGTGTGTGTGTGTGTGTGTGCGTGTGTGTGTGTGTGTGTGTGTGTGTAAATGTTTACATTAATGTTATAGTTTAGTTGGCTAGAATGACCAGTTATCTCTGTGGTCATGTAGGGATATCACTCAGATGTTTCACATTATTATTATTATTATTATAGATGGTGTTGGAGGGGTTCCATCAGCAGAAAGATGTTAAGTTGAAGAGTTCTCCTGCTGACCTGGTGACTGAAACCGACCAGAACGTGGAACACCTACTTATATCCTCCATCAGAGAGAAATATCCTGAACACAGGTACTGTCTGTCGGTCTGTCTGTGCCATTGTTCCGTACAATGTTCAAAAAAAGCCTCCTCTTTGCATTGTATGCCTACTGTAAATAAAATTATCCAAAGCAGACTGCTTAACGGAAATTATGTTAAACGTATTTTTGTGACCAAAAAAGACAAACAGATGCTGGCTTCATATATTTTGGGAGGCTGTAGTGATGCTTTGTGTTTGACCTTTACCCTTTCAGGTTCGTAGGGGAGAAATGTTTAATCTAATGTTTAATCTAAATGTATCGTTCACCAGTCTTTCTTTCTGTTGATTACACACCAAGCAAGGAGACTTGAATTCAAGGATTGCCTTTTGTTGCATTCCTGAGAGAATAATTTCATGTCCAGCGCAGTGGTTCCCTACGGATACACAAAGGAGACTCTTTCACCAAATTATTATATCTTCCATTAATTATTAGCTTCCAACTTCCATGACGCATTCATGGACTTTTCTTAATTTCATTAATAATAATTTAAATATATATATACTGTTGGTTAGTATGTTTTTTTTTTAGTGTGAACTATGCCTTTAACCTCACATGTTCATGGGGTTTTGACCTTTGACACCTCAGGTTCATAGGGGAGGAGTCTGTAGTAGCAGGGGAGCCGGTGGTTTTGACTGACAGCCCAACATGGATTATAGACCCCATCGATGGAACTGTCAACTTTGTTCACAGGTTGTAAGACTATTAGTACAATTAAATTCAGACTCCATCCATTTTTGGACTCTGTACAGTATGTACAGTATTCAAACATTCAACTGTTTTGGTGCTGCTAAATATTTGAAGTTTTTCAGAAAACGTAGGTCAGGCCTAAATGGGTTAAGGTATTATATCTAGTAACAGCAGCAAGAACAGCGGTTACTGTTGATCATGGCATGCTTAAAGGCAATAATAACAATAATAACTTTTTAGCCAAAAATCAAAATAGATATATAGCTATAATTTTTTGCCTTTTTCCCCCTCTATGTTACTTCTACTTTTATGCTGCAGTCGTTTACCTGCAGAGAGACACTTGCTTTGTCCTGCAGACAAAGCAAGTCCTGCAGTGTTTGTACACACTAACAATGCCTCTATTACCTATAATGTAGGCTATACTGTATATTATATTACACATATGTATATGACCGTATATGCGCACGTTCTATACACAGTTAAAAGGCAATTCTAAACCCACTTAAACACAGTAGGCTACTACTGCTGTGTACTACTGCTGGGAGCTGACCAGGACAACGCTAACAGTTTTATTCTTTGTCACTAGGCAGTTGGGTCATTGTTGTGTTTAGCTCATAGGGGTAGTGTCAATCTATCCTACACATCAAAGATGAGTAAAACAGCTGCAGATCACAAAAGTCAATATGATCTAAAGTCCTCATTTTGTACTTTAATAAGCACTTTTCTGTTTGGTAAGTGCACCTTGAGGCAATAGCACCTTTTTACTTTAACCTTTTAGCATTCAGGAATTTACTTGTAACACGGACGGTATGTCTACATTGATACTTTCACTTGCATGCTACTTCTAGAAAAACAACCCACGCATTTAACGTCTTTCTTTCATTCTGATTGCAGGTTTCCTTTCGTAGCCATATCTATTGCTTTCGCTGTCAACAAACAGGTAGACGCACTACTAAACCTCCCTTATTTAAACAGTTTGGGACTGTAGTCTCCTTTATGAGTGCAAGCTGGCCAAGACACATATTACACATACTGCCAATACAGCACAATAACAATCAACATTGTTATATAATTACAATGTAAAATAGCAGATCGGGAGAGGGACCAGTACACCTATAAACATTATAGAGTATGTTATAAAATATACATAAAGGATGAAACAGTTACTGTTATCTATTAATTACATCCCTGCTAACCGTTAAAAAAAAAATCGTATTCACAGGAAGCAATTTCAGACAGGTCTGCAGGTCATTCCTAGACTGTTGGACAACAATGCAAAATGTTGGCCCAGACAGTTAGCTCAACCGTCTGGGCACCTAGGCTGACTGCGTCACCGGGTTTGATTCCCGAGCCCAGCGGCCTTTGCCGCATGTCATTCCCCATCTCTCTCCCCCTTTCCTGTCAATATACTGTCCTATCAATAAAAGGCATAAAAGCTCAAAAACAAATCTTTTAAAAAAAATAATGCAAAATGTTGACGAGGCTAGGTCATTTTAAGACCAAGGCCCAAAATATGAAATACAGATTTTCACAGCATCGGATTTAGATTTTGATTGAGTTCTGATTCTAAACTAGGACAAATTTGGAACAAAGGGAACATGGAAGATTACAAAGAATAACTAGTGTGAGATGTTAAAGACCAACACTGCGCCGCCTGATGTATAAAAATATACAGTTATAAAAATATACAATTGTAAATTGTATGTCCTGTAGTTGATGCTAGTACCCTACCTTTAACCATAACTGCATGTTGGCATACTTATGTCCCCACACCTACATGTTTGACCAGAATTGAACAGAGACTTAATTAGTACTTTAATCGGTAACCACCTGTGGTAGGGGGTATAGTAGTATATTCTATTGGTTGTCTGGTGTACTGTGGATTAAGAGGTGAAGTATAGTCTATTGGTTGTGTGGTGTGGTTCAGGTGGAGTTTGGCATTGTGTACAGCTGCGTCGAAGACAAGATGTACAGTGCTGAGAGAGGACAAGGCGCATTTCTGAATGGAGTCCCTCTACATGTGTCTCACCAGAAAGGTACCCTCCTATCTACAGTACCTACTTATATAATTAAAGCTTTTCAGACACCTGTAATGTTGGTGAATTGGACACGATCAGACAGGACTTCTCTCTGTGTACATGTATGCATAGTAGGAGCTAGGAGTTTTCAAATACAGTACATGCAGTGGAGTAAAAGCACAAACATCCATCCATCCTCCCTTCTGCCTGTCATTCCATCTGTGTCTGTCTGTGTCCATGTGGTCCAACACATGTTTCTTAACCTTACGTGCTGTCTGTGTGTAACAGACATCCATCAGTGTGTAGTGGTGACAGAGATCGGAGCAGAGAGAGACGATTTGTCCCTGTTAACAATGACCTCCAACATCTACAAACTTCTTAAGCTACCTATCCATGGGTAAGAGAAACAAACTATCCGGCATGCATAGATATTAGAGAGACCTACCTGCATTGATGTCACATAATGTGCAACTGCAAAGTGTGACTGCAGTATATCGCCATCAGAGGCGCTCAGGTGGCACAGTCGCAAACTATCTTGTCTTGCACCTGGGCTGGGCAGCACCTGTCAACAGGGAGTGTTAGGCATGAGGAGTAGGACAAAGACTACAGGCTCCATTTTCATCACTACTTAACCCCACAACTCCTTTTTTTTTTTTTTTTTTACTATGTTGAACAACATTTCTGAAGTTAAAATCTACAGCCTGTTAAGCACTTGCCAGAATGTTGCACAGTTTGCATTGGTCGTTCCGCTGCCCTACGCACCACCAGTCTTTTGAGGTGTGCATTGGCCTTTTCTTTTTAAAATGTACAGCCTACAAGCTCACAAAGTG
Source organism: Benthosema pterotum (assembly GCA_039105355.1). NCBI lineage: Eukaryota > Metazoa > Chordata > Actinopteri > Myctophiformes > Myctophidae > Benthosema > Benthosema pterotum. The sequence continues at coordinate 8,330,874 of CM076976.1, read as the reverse complement.
GCAAAGTATATTGGCTATTAAAATAGTTTAAAAAAGCAAAGAAGCTTAGGCATGAGGGTTTAAGCAGCAACGAAAGTGGAGCCCTATGTCCTCCACTTCCTTGGTGGAGACTCCTCACTGTCAGTTGAGTCAATAGGATGCAACAGCAGTAACAGTAGACGCAACACGCGTTACTGTGAGCAAGTACTACAGCTGCTATAATGCGGCTCTAGGCTCAGAGCTAAAAAGCCAACAAAATGACATCCATTACTTCACTGTCTTAGAATGTAGATGTCCACACAAGTATAGTAATGTATGTGTGTGTGTGTGTGTGTGTGTGTGTGTGTGTGTGTGTGTGTGTGCGTGCGTGCGTGCGTGTGTATGTGTGTGTGTGTGTGTGTGTGTGTGTGTGTGTGTCAGTGTGCGTGCGGTAGGCACAGCAGCGGTAGACATGTGCCTCATAGCCACAGGAGCAGCAGATGCATATTACCACATCGGTATGCACTGCTGGGACATTGCTGCCTCCACACTCATCGTTTCCGAAGCGGGAGGCGTCGTCATGGATACCGACGGTAAGAACAGACAGACAGAGAGGCGGGCATATGAACTTTCCAAGCATGTTTCTCTCAGTGTCACAGTGTGTGTGTGCTCTCTCTGTCTCTCTCTGTCTCTCTCTCTCTGTCTCTCTCTCTCTCTCTGTCTCTCTCTCTCTCTCTCTGTCTCTCTCTCTCTCTCTCTCTCTCTCTCTCAGGGTCTCAGTTTGACATGATGTCCCGGAAGGTCATTGCTGCCAGCTCTATGGATGTGGCCAATCGCATTGCAGAGGTGGTCCACGCCTTCCCCTGTCGCCGTGATGACGAGGATCCATCCCTTAGTGATCCTCTGAACCCATTCTTATACTAGAAACACTAAGGCAATCTATACCCATGCAGAAACCTTGTTACTTGACATTTCAACTTTTATGTTTTCGTCAACTTGTTTAGTCAGTTTAGTCAACTTTGTGTTGTTTGCTTAGAGCACTTGGCCTATATGACTAAATAGCTTATCAGCCAATTCTATGGATGGTTGTTAGGGTACTAAATGATGTGAAATGCCATACACCATGTGGCCAACATGAAGACAACTTGTGACTGATTCCGGTTTTATACAACACTGCATTTATGTCCTATGGAGAATGATGGATAAGGCTGGTGTTAGTCTGTTAGCCACACCACTAAAGCAAAAGACAGAAATGGACTTTTTAATACTGTATGACAGTGGAAATGGTCGGCGACCAGAGCGCCTCACTTCAGTCACAAGTGATTTTTCCACACTTAGTCATATGGTGTCACAAAAAGTAGGACAATTGCAGATGTACAATCTTTTGTTTATACAAACCCTCAAAACTGGACATAGTCTGAGGAGCTTTGGCCCCTCAAAAGTGTAAATATGAATCCTGGACCATCTACGTCACACAGTCATGTTTAACTGGGTTTCAACCCGATTTACTGGGCCCTGTGACAAAGTAACATTCTTAGATTTAGATTTGAATCAGGCTGGAGCCCCAGCTAATGCTTTAGCTTATAAAGGGAAAATGCAGCCTTGTTCTATAAATTAGTAGGACAGGCCTCAACGACCCATTTTGGAGAATTCAGCCTTTGTGAATTGCTGTAACGTGAAACACACTAAGAAGTCGCAAATTATTCACTAATATTATGATCTAATTAAAGCTAGTTATTAATACCAAGGTTTTGTCTCTATATTTTGTACAAACAAAATGTTTAGACAATAATGTGTGTAGCAGACCTATAGCTGGCCAGGAAAGGGTGAAAGGGTGTCTCAACTGATGATCTTAAATTGCTTTACCGATACATCAATCACCACCTTATGCAAAATGCAATATGAAAAGTAAACCACATTGAAAGACCATAAGTCACAATATAACACTCAACACTCATGCAGTAAAATGAAAGAGCTTCACCTTGTCCCCTTCCCAGCTGGGTATCCATGGTTTGGACCAACTGAAATGCACATCATGATTGACTAGAATCATATTCCATATTGCCTTGAAGACATGTAGTTTTACAACTATAGTAAAATAACTTCTCCTTTATGTTTGTGTGTTCCATCGCCTTTTTGTCCTTTACTTTGTCCATCCTTTGTCATTGTTTTCCATAGTTATTCAACAAATGTCTTCCCTCGTCTCTCCCATGCTCAACTATTTTAACCAAATCCCACATCCACAGCTGAGCTACCTGAATTCAAATCAGCAATTATCCATGGCTGACTGGTCACATTAAAGGCCAGCTATGGGGCCAGCACCTATGGGCCAGCAATGTCAACAGACTGAACACTTCCTGAACGTGTTGTTACATATAGTAGCCACCGGGTGGGAGCATCTCACACGCCCGTCTTATGGAATCTTAGGAAGATCAGACAGTGACATCACAAACAATAGGTCCCAGTTAAACAGGTGGAGATTGACTCAGTAAGCATTGAATAAATTAAAATGTACAGTTTTTTAGACGTTGATTAATTTGAGGTGACCTGCGCTGGGCGCATCCAACCTAAAAAACTCAATCCATAGGCTCAAATGGCGCGTAGTTATGATGACGTCATTGACTTATCCTCCTTGATGTGTTTCTTGCGTGATTATGAATCTAACTCCACAACGGGAACGGTCCAGCTTTCCTAGAACTGCGGTGGAATCCATAATATCGCGTTTCTTGTGGACATTAACCATAGACATAAACACGGAAGGAATAAGCGAAGCTAAGCAAACACGTCGGTAAGAATCTGCTGCTCCTGTGTCTCTCTGTGTTTTGAACGACAATCACGTAATAATAATAATTAAACTCAGACTTATTGTTTGTTAGCAGCGACAGACATTGGGAGGCAAGGAGTACATTAGAGAAGGAGAGGTCACTCTGCAGGACAAAGTTTGAAGGAAAGCTTAATTGAAACCCAATGAGACCTTTAGGAATAAACAGTGTTACTGCAATGTTAAGTAGTTGTGACCTTTATGCAATGGTCTGTCAATGAAATACAATAAGGCATATGTTACCCTTTGTTTTCTGGTGCATTGTGTTTCGCAGTGAACATTATATAATGTTATTGACTTATCTAAGAGCGCAGAAAGGGGCTGCTGTTACTCTTTATGTCAGGAGATGGCACCAGTGTTACCAGAGTAGCCTAACTATAATCCCTAGTGACAGGTCAGAATGCTATTTATAGCGTTATTAACGTTCACATTCTGTCTAGTTTGCTTGTTGGATGAATTGAAAAGAGTCGACCCTGTTATAAACAAGTGTAATGCTTTATCAGTGACAATTTTTGTGGTTTCATGTGAAATGTATCAATCAATCCATCCATCCATCCATCCATCCATCCATCCATCATCTGTTGCTATTTAGCATTAACATGTGTGAAACTTACTCTGTGCTCTTTATATACCCCAATAATCATCAAATCAAATGTACACATTATAAATAAAACAGGTCAGAGAACAATGTGTGATACTGGTATTTCTATTTTATACGATTATATAACAACGTGGGCTCAGTCATTCAGAAATAAGCTGCTTGCACCCAGCTCCCCATATTCCATGAGAATCATCTGAACTTGACAAAAGCCCTTATAAGGACACATCTTTATGCTTCTCCTCTCCTTCCTAGTGCATGAGCATGGGCGACACATGGCAGGGTGTTATGGACCATGCAGTGGGGCTGGCGCGCACTGCTGGAGCAGTGAGTAGCTGTGTGTGTGTGTGTGTGCGTGTGTGTGCGTGTGTGTGTGTGTGTGTGCGTCTGTGCGTGGGTGTGTGTGTGTGTGTGTGTGTGTGTGTGTGTGTGTGTGTGTGTGCGCGCGTGCGTGCGTGAGATACAATTTACATAGGAGAAAAACACAACATATTTTAACACTGTAGTCATTCAGCTATGAATATAGACTGTAATTAAATTATTATATATCAATATTCAGCTATCGACCTGCAGGCTGCATTAATTAAGTGAAAGTGAGACCTGTGACGCATGTCTTAGGCTACCAGTTTGCATGTGTGATCTTCCTGACATAATACTTGGATGGACGGTGTGTGATTGACAGCTGGTGCGGGAGGCGGTCCAGCCTGACATGGCAGTGATGCTGAAGAGTTCCTCTGTTGACCTGGTGACCCAGACTGACCAGAAGGTGGAGAAACTCATCATCCAGTCCGTGAAGGAGAAATACCCTACGCATAGGTAACACATGCAGACGCGCAATTGTGCGCACACACATGCACACATGTGCGCATACAAACTTAAAATCTTTTTGATTTTTTGAGTTTGTTTTGCTATGAATAGGTTGTTGGAAAGAGTAATAAAGATCTTGCTGACTATCAAGGTTCAAGGTTCTTTATTTGTCACTCCAGTGTATGTCAGGACATATACAGGGATGAAATAACGTTTCCATTGTTCCCAGTGCAATAAGACAATAGACAGTGCAATAAGAAAAATGACAAATACAAACAATACAAGAAACAGTAAGTGACGTAGTGCAACAGACTAGAGTATTAAAGTGCAACTGTAACAGTATAAAGTGGGGTGAAGGTGCTAAGCTACAACCAGGTATAATTATAATTATAAAGTGGCAAGTAGTGAAAGTTAAACAGACAGCTAGACAGGAACTAGACAGGACATCTAAACTATACGGCTAAGACTAAAACATACTACAACTAAGCTGCGTGTGTATGTATGACGTAGTTAAGTGAATATGTTTATGTATAAGATGAGATTACTGCAGGTTACTGAATTGTTTCATGCATGTGATTATTGGTTTTTGGTTAGTTTCATAGGGGAGGAGTCGGTGGCAGCAGGAGAAGCGTGTGTTCTGACAGACAACCCAACGTGGATCGTTGACCCAGTGGATGGAACCACCAACTTTGTACATGGGTAAATAATATACCACCATGATGTACCATGACCATTACTACTGTTCAATCACTTCTGCTTTGTCCCCAGTGGTGGGGGGAAAATACTGCAATGTAGAAGTACTCTGGAAATGTCTGGAAATCAAATGTACTTCCTCTACTGTTTGCACCTTCATAAACATAAAGTTCAGTATAGTAGTATACCGCAACCCAATAATATCAATCATTTCCTCTAGGTATCCCTTTGTTGCTGTTTCAATCGGCTTCGCTGTCAACAGAGAGGTATGGGCTGTAAGGCTATAATTTCTATTATTGATTATTGATGGTATAATGTTAGTATAGCACTGGTGCCTAAACACTGAGTTATGACCCATTTATGGGTTGTGGACAATGGTAGAGTGGCCAGTAGAGCAGCTGAATGTGAGTCGCAAGGTTCCCAGATCGATCCCGGCCTCCCCCAGAGTTAGTGTCGAAGTGTCCTTGAACAAGGCGCTGAGCCCCTAATTTGCACCTGCTCTTTCTCTTTTTGTTGTCAAACTAAATGGGTTGGGAACCACTGAACCACTTTAGATGTTGTTTCTGGTTGTGTAATAATATTTATTTCTCATAGCTGGAGTTTGGAGTGGTGTACAGTTGCATAGAGGATAAAATGTACACGGCCAGGAAGGGTAAAGGAGCCTTCTGCAATGGAATCCCTCTGCAGGTTTCACAAAACACAGGTCAGTTCATTACGCAAGAGCAATAACTGTAATGTTGATAATGATTGAAATAATGATCTGACACTTCTTTTCTAGTTGCCCGTCAGATTTCAGGTATCAGACAGTGTTTCACTGTGTTTCCCTTCAGACATCAACCAGTCCATCGTGGCAACAGAGTTTGGGTCCAACAGAGACCCTGAGGTCGTCGACAAAATCTTCAGCTCCCTCCGAAAAATACTTTGTCTGCCAGTACATGGGTGAGTACATACAGTATTCTATTTATTTACTATATATCTATCTATTTTTTTTTATTTTCTGGGAAAAATGATTCTAAAACAAATGATAAAAACAAAACATTTCAATAATTAATTTCAGCTGTTTTTTGTGACAATTAATTAATCAACTTAAATTTGTAATCGTGACATCCCCGACCGTGTAAACAGGATCAGAGGAGTGGGAACGGCAGCCACCAACATGTGTCTGGTAGCGTCAGGCTGTGTGGATGTGTACTACGAGACAGGAATTCACTGCTGGGACTTCGCTGCTGGTGCTGTCATCGTCACCGAGGCTGGTGGTGTCCTGATGGATGTGGGAGGTACCTTGTACACCTTTGACATTTGAGGTTTACGCCAGACAGAGACGGCACACATATACACGCACTGTAACATACACATAACATACCGTTCCATAGCTGCAAGCAACTAAGTTCTTATATACCCTCCATTGACAACCCATAATCATATAATAATTAACCAATATTGCACTTTTACTAATAGCTTGGGTTCCTCCATGTCTCTTTGTCAAGTCCACATATAACATATAATTCTCAAATGTTAACAACTTTCCATTCTACTTAACAGCAGACCAGTTCTGCTGCAACTGCATCCTACTAGTGGAAACACTGCATAACGTGTTAGTATCAGCGTATCTGGGAGCTGTCAAAAGTGGTGGAACTTAAAATTTATTGTGTGTGTGTGCGTGCGTGCGTGCGTGTGTGTGTGTGTGTGCGTGTGTGTGTGTGTTCAGGTGGTCCAATGGACTTGATGTCCAGGAGGGTTGTGGCAGCCAACAACAAAACCATCGCACAAAGAATCATCAAAGAAATTGACGCCTTCACCCTCCCGAGGGACGACGACCCGATAGAACCAAACACAACCAAATAGAGAACCAAAGTTGGACATTAGTGTCAGGTTATATGCCGCTATCCACCCTGGGTCACAGAGTTGAGAACTGTGTTCCAAATATAAACAAATAAGACCCACGACTCGCTGTAAGAATCAACAGTTGTAGCAGTGGAAAAAGTAAGAAAGTATCCAAAGTAAACACAGACAATAGCAAATACAAATGTATAACTCACAATCAGTTAAAATCACATACCTGACAAAATCGCAGGGATGGTCTGTTAATTGTTCGAACACAACAGTTCCTATCTGACACGATCTAAGACTTTTCTAAGTGGAATTTCAATAGAAAAAGTACAAACATACTTCCGTGAGAGGGGCATTGTGGGAGTGACATCAGGACTTTGTGGCTAATAACAATAGAACCAACAGATAAGTCCAGTAGAAGAGAGGTTCTCAACCTGCAGGCCAGGGACCACTGGTGAGCTATGAGGGTATTGTAAGTGGCCCCCCAAATAATTGCCAAAACCCTTGAGATTGTAATAATATAAGATGAATGTAAAAACAAAAGATAAAAGTAATGGAATTTATCTTTTTGAATTTTGTAATGGTATATTATTTGTTGTGACACCAAAATACTGCATACGAACTACTGCATAAACTGTATTATCATACAATACAGTAGGTATATTCTATGCGATCATTGCATGTAGTCCCATGGGCTGCGGCCTGTGACATGTCAGTAGGGAGTGTTGGGCAGGAAGAGGAAAAAGACTCTACAGACCTGTGCAGTGACGTCACCGCCCCTGTTCCAGAAATGGATGCGCCGCGGACAAAACCAAATCGGATCGTGACGAATCATGACAACACACACAATATTATCATGTAATATCTAATTAGCAGGAAGTAGAAAACGGCAGGATACAACACTTTTTGTTTCATTTTTCATCTTAGAAATTATTTGATTGTCCAAAAAGATTGTACCGTATGTGCCTTGTGCCATCATGATTCGTCACGACCCGAGTTGGCTTTGTCTGTGGCGTAATTGTCTTTATATAAATTATTTTCGAAAAGTCTGAGAAAAATGAATGGGGAATCCACTTCTGGAACAGGGGCGATGACGTCACTGCGCAGGTCTATAGCGTTCCGGTGGGGGCTCCTTACTAGCAGGTGAGTCAGTAGTATACAACAGCAGTGACAACACAGCAATGTGTGTGGGGAGGGATCAACTACAAATAATGACAAAATTGGGAGAAAAGGGTAGTCCACAAAATGCACACAGCCCACCCATCTGACCACTTAGTGGCTGCCACGGTTACCGGTCCAGAAATGGTTGAGAACCACTGCAATAGAACCAACAAGTAATTTATTGATGGGCTTAGATAAATAGTTTTTGACATTTTCTACGTGTTTGTACTGTACTTGTATGAATTGTATTAGTATTCCATGTAGTACTGCATCTGTGTTCTCTCACTAAAGAGTCTTAATAAAATGACACACGTGTGTGACATGAGCAGTGCCTTTTATCATGATCATGAGAACGTCGTCATAATTCATATTTAAAAAAAAAGGTTTATACAGAATAAATGCATTTTTGCTATTGAGTGGTGTCAAGGCATTATGTGGGAATGGTTAGCACTGTTCAAAAACAATGGAAACATTACATGAAGTCATGTCTGTTTTGACAGAACTTTAATAAGTTAAATTAAATTAGTATTACTGTAAATTAGTATTCTGTTCTTATAAAAATATACATATCCTGTCCAACACTGATTAAGAATAACATTCATATAATACTAATAAAATGTATTTTAATTAAAAATGATGTGAATATCAATGTTTTAAACTAGCACCTGTAGAAAATAAATCCCAATCAATTGTTCAACTATATGGTCTATTTAGAGCAGAGGAAGCCATGCAAGGCTGTTCATCAGAAGCTATTGGGAGTCAAAGACACATTCATCAAGACACTTTGTAACATAAAATGATCAAAATAGGAACCTTCCATTTCACAATGCCATTAAATATGGCCAATGAATTGAATGGCTTGCTCTACACACTGAGCCATGTAAACACTGGGCAGTAAATAGGTAATGTACTTTATGTGTATGCCATTTTACAACTTTTATCAATATTCACTTCAGTCCACTAACTTCAACTCAGTGTCATAACATTGAGTTACTCGAATGTTGTCATTTAAACATTCACTCGAATGGAGCTGTGGATTTAGTTACTCAGACTGTCGAAACAAAAGTGTTCTCCCACCATTTCAGTGTAAGAGGCAGCTACAGGTCACCTAGCCTCAACACCCAGGCTTTCATTTTCGTTCGCCTTGCGCGAAAACGGAAAGCCTGGACTAACGCACGTTGGAAAGTGGCCTTCAAGTGGGAGTGAACCTTCCGGGGTGGGCGTCGCTCTAAATAATGTGACGTAGAACAGCAGTGGACGGGCGCGGGAGGGGCCGGGGATGACGACAGGTTAGTGAGATCAAATCAGAGCGCAGCACTTCCGCCGTGTGGATCCCACGACACCCCCGCCCCCCAAGGCCAAAATCATTGAGGGCTAGAGGCAGCTACAGGTCACCATGCTCAACGGAACCAGTGAACACATGCAACGTCCTCAGACCTTTAATATCTTTTTTTTTAAACAGAGATTTGCAATTTGAAGGTTAAGTACAACAGAAGGCACACAAGTATTAAAACACTGGTTTTGTACAATTCTCTGTACTCCACTGAGACCGGACATAACAGGACCAGTCAGTAGTGGTACTGCAGTAACAGTCAGCAACAGAACAAAGCAGTAACCGTACCAATAGTTGGAAGAGTAACAGTATCAGTCAGTACCAGAAGATTTTTTCTAATGAAACTAATCAGTTGTATAAAGTAAAGTGAACGGTTTTGCATAGGTCATCAATAAGCAAAGAATTATGGGATAGAACCCAATAACAAACACTAACATATGCATGCATGTTTCAAAGCACACACTAACATAGGGCATGTTTTGACTATTTGACTGTGGCACCCCATCTGAAATATATTTTTGTGTAAGCTTGTAGATAGGCTATTTTCAAATAGGTACAGTACTGTATATCCCTAATCTTAACTGTAAAAGTGATGAAATATATTTTTAGTTATACATTTTGCTAGGGAATCCCTGGAACCCCCTCAAGGACTGCTGGGGGTCCCTGGACCCCAGTTTAAAGGAGAATTTCACACCATTTTTATCTTTATTTGCATTTTTTTTCTTGTGCAAGTTCACCTATATACATCGCTCCAAAATGCAATTTTCTGCTATATATTGTCTCCCCGCCATGTCAGTAGTGTGTTAACACTCACACTTTCACTTTTGGTACAGCAGTGGTTCAGCCACAATGTGCCACGCACCCACCTTTTGAGACAGCTGAATCACTGCTGTACCAAAAGTGAAAGTGTGAGTGTTAACATACTACTGACATGGTGGGGAGACAATATATAGCAGAAAATTGCATTTTGGAGCGATGTACAGTATATAGGTGAACTTGCACAAGACCCATTAGCCCCATTATAAACATATTTTGGGATAGGGGAAACAGCCATTAAGGAGCGTTTTCACAAAATAACATCTGGACCACTTTTTTCTAAAAAATAACTGCAAATAAAGATTTAAAAAAAATGGTGTGAAATTCTCCTTTAAGAACCAAATGCTCCTTTTTTAAATCAAAACGTATATTTTTTATGCTCCCAGATATTTCACTTTTTTTTTCAAGTCAAGGAGTTTATTTCCTGGCTCCTGCCAAATTCTCCACAAAGGAGAGTCTGGGACTCTCTGATTGGAATCTCTTTACCGGGACGTAGGTTGTCAGATAGATTCCTCTAACCAATCACTAGCCATCAGCGCACCAATCAGGAGCGCAATCAGGAGACGTGAGGTGGGTTTACTCAAACGCAGCCATTTGATTGGTCTCCAACTTTGAAAATCAACAACTCAGCGAGTGAGTTCTCTGTAATGAGTCAACGGGTGCGAGACCAAACCCATCTGGAAGCACAATTCGTTGTGATGACGTAGCTGGGGCGAGCGCGGCCAGGCTAAGGAGTTTAGTCTGAACGTTTTTCTGAACGAAGGCAATTTTAGTCTCTGGATCTCAGATGTGCAAACACGGAAAACACACATGTGACTAATGAAAAAGGTACCATAAACTTAAAACATAGTTCCATGAAACATAAATCTATATGTGACGTGCCACTATCCAAAAAAAAAAAAAAAACTCACATACTTGTATCCGACCGAGTCCGACTGTCCATTGCCATTACAGTCACACGTGCTGTATAGAAGCTAAATACTATTATATACTATTATATATTATATACTACTATATGCAGCAAATAAGTACAGTAATTGCTTTCTTTGGTGTCAACTATGAATAATTATTAATTTAAAAGAAAAGTATAATGGCCAGAGACACGTACACACTCATACAGTTTTACAAAATCGGGTTTTGTGCTTTTAGAAATCATAGTACAGCTCAGTTCGTCATAATATATGTGCTATAACATAGTATGTAGTATTTTGCATATACAGTACACATATCATACTTTAGTATGTAACATGATACTGACTGACTGTCAGTCATATTCTATCAGTTTACATTAAACAAAATAAAAGAGGAGTCTTATATGTAGCAATATTATGATGTCATGTCATAAGTATTACAACATGTACAATCATTATTACATCAAGTATTAGTACCAGTTTCATCAGAAGTCAACATCGTTTCACATTAATAGAACATCTACTGCATTTATCTATTGTTTCGGAGAGCGAGAAAAAAAACTGTTAAAACGTTTAATTGTGGAATCATCCTGTGATGCATAAAGACGACGAAGGGGCACCACCCAAATATTGCACTTCAGCTCTCTCGAAGGGTAGCGCCGAGAACGCAATGCTTTTTTGATCCTCCTGGTTGCGTCTCTACCTGACTGAGCAACCATATCGTAAAGAGATTAGGCTTCTTCCTTACTTCCAGCAGAGGCAGTGGCTCAGGGGTAGAGTGGTGGAATGGCCAAATGGAACCCGTGAGGTTCCCAGTTTGATTTCGGGATCCCCCAGATGAGCCAACATGCACAACATCAGCACCTTCACCCTATGAAGGAAGTAAAGGAAAGAGGTCTGATTTCTTTCCAGGACAGTCAGTGCTGTCAGTGCTGTTACCATGTTCACCATTGTTTCAGCTAAGCTATCTATTTATACTAATAACACTACAAGGCAAACAAGCACAGCAACAGCTGATAGGTTTGAGTGTTCCAAGCATCAATAATTGCTGTGCACGAACACACTGGACATGATACATATCCAGAGCACTCATTTCGCTCTGTGGACAAAGCCTCTATTGTGCTCAGTTTTGTGTGTGTGTGTGTGTGTGTGTGTGTGTGTGTGTGTGTGTGTGTGTGTGTGTGTGTGTGTGTGTGTGTGTGTGTGTGTGTGTGTGTGTGTGTGTGTGTGTGTGTGTGTGTGTGTGTGTACATAGTGACGTTTTCTGTTGATTTGCTGGTGGTTGACTCTGGTCTGTGACTGGTCAGTCAGAATCTGTTTCATAGTAGTTCAGCTGGGTGGTGTGGGGGCGTGGTATAGGAGCAGAGGTCATAGGTCGACAGTCACCCTTCACATTGCCCTGAGAACTGCCTTGCTTCTTCAAAGGAATGTTCTGTGTTACAACCTAGAAAGCACGCACATGTGCACGCGCACACACACACACACCAATGTGAGTTACAATGTAGAAGAAACATAATTGGCTTAGATGTATGCCAAAATGAATGCCTTGTACTTCTTATCTCATAGCTTTGGTATGATTTTAAATCGTATGATTTTTTTGTCCACAAAAACTAGACTAATACTAAAATATTTCAGGTGAATCAATAAATATGACTAAAACTAAATTAACTTTATTTCACAAAGAATACGGCTACAACCAATTCAAAATTTACTGTCAAAGCCAACAGTGTGTGCCAACCTGTCGCAGGCGGTGTGTGTAAAGAGGTTGTGGTTCTTGAGGCCCTGGCTGTGGTGCGGCGACGTTCCAGCGATGAAGCTCTGACAGCATCTCAGTCACATCGAACAGAACCAGCGGATCTGCCTCCACCTGGTTTATCAGCTCCACCAGAACCTCCTTATAGTGGAAC
>CM076976.1:8068039-8313039 GCA_039105355.1 Benthosema pterotum | reverse complement strand
CCTCTTCAGGTTGAGCAGGTGAATAAACATGGCCGCCTTATCCGGAGGCAGGCCATCAGGGGGCAGCCACGTCTAAGGGTCGGAGAGCACAGGTGAAACAATCACTGTCGGGCCAAGCCCAAGACATCTCCGCATATCTGTGTGATGTTAACAAGTCGATGTAACACATTTGTCGCCTCGACCAGAACTAGGCCTTAGTATATTCATTCCAATGAACATGGCTCCTGAGTCCTGACACATTATTTAATGTTATTAAAACGACAATTATAAGTCTATTAAGGCCAGTGGGAGAAGTGAATGTGCACAGCATACAGATTCTGAGCAATTGTATAGCTCCCTGGTCACTGAATATTAGACACATCCTTCAATCAAGCCACACAATCTTCCAAGAAGACACTAAAGCAAAACACTTTTATCTACCTTCTCTGTCCCAGTAACATACTTGATCAAAGATCTAGTAGCAACATTACACATCTTTGTGACACCATGTCACCAACATGACATTCCTGGCACCATTACCTGACATCTGTCCCGTCCAATAGGCTGTGGGGGCCAGGGCTTTGTGTTCTTTGTGGCTTCCGATTGGTGGCACCCGGGATCTAAAATCAACACATCATCAGCTGCATGATCTATTTACTGTGTCAACAGTAGGGTCCAGATCTCAATATCCATCTTCTAGGGACAACAGTACAATAGCATCTATGCACAGCAGCCATATTGGAAAGAATCTATGCCTCTTCATTGCTTCCTTCATGGTATGTTATATCAGAGTGCTGATGTTGTGCATCTAGGCTCACTGGAAACACTCACCCACCAGCAGGTCTCAAAGTGTGCTCCACTTCAAGGAAACAGGGGTTCCAAATTGGTGTAACTGAGAATGTACAAACCAATGGACCTGTAATCGGCCATTTTTCTTAGGAGTAACTACTGTAGTTACACATACTGTATGTAGACTTTCACAGTTATGGTGGACCTGTGCTACTGCTATACTAAATGGAACAGCTTTAATTGGTAAGACGTGGAGGACGTAAGGAAGAGTCCCTATTTCTTTCCAATATGGTCGCTAAAGAACATTGAAGTGCAGTAGTAGTGTGTAACTCACTCTGTGTTGTGCTGAGAGGGTTGTCAAGCTGCAGGTTGCTAAACAGACTGCTCAGGTTGTCGCCACCTGCTGACGAGTCTAAGAACATCACCAATTCCCCTTTACATAAATATACTGTACTGTATATCCATATTGTACAGAATACTGATAATGAACATATCCATATACTCTACCTAGATACAAGATATTTATATTGTGCATTGTTACCTGAGCAGGACAGGAAGGGGTTGGTGGAGGAAGTACAACTGAAGTCGATTCCTCGCAGTTCCTCTGCGTAAGATCGCCTGACCCTGCCCTGTTCCCATTGGATGCTGGGACCTAGGGGCGGGGTCAGTAGAGTTTACAGCATTAGGTTGTGGTTGTACTGGTCAGCTCCCAGGACAACAGTATTAAGACTGTGGTTGAGGTGGTCAGCTCCCGGTACAATAATAACAGTATTAATCTGTGGTTGACCTCTGAGTACAATAGAATAGAATGTGGTTGAACTGGTCAGTAGCTCACCTCTCTCCACATTTGGCTGGGACGAACGTCTGGTCTTCAAAGAGGAGGAAGATGGTGATAATAATGATGATGATGATGATGAAGGCAGGTGGTGAGGACTGAGGAGTTATTAAAAAGGTTACAGTCTACATTGTGTAAAACATATTTACCGTAATTTTTCCCAGCTGAAGATGAAAGGCAATTTATTAAAAACATAAAAATAATAGAATAGCCTTGTGTTGTTGTTTTTTAAATCAGATTAGCAGTGACTAATTATGATTTGTTCTTACAAGTTAAGAACAAAATCCAAAACCGTCGCCTTACAAACAGAAAGAGCCATTGAGGGAGTGGATAAATCAAGAATTAGGCAAGAACACTTCAGTCTCAGCCTCACCTAGCGTCAGTACGAAGGCCTTGCTGGTCAGACTGTTCAGGATGCACACCGTGGCCAGGGGAAGGGGGGCTCTGAAGCGAGGTGGGGGGTGTGGCATAAAGAGGAGTGTCTTTCTGGAACGCCAACCTCATCTCAGCTAGCAGCAGAGTGAGACTGGATGCACCCTGAGATGTGCACGCACACGCACGCACGCACACACACACACACACACGCACGCACACACACACACACACACACACACACACACACTCAGAGCTTTATGTAACACTAACCGTGCTAGTGATGGCCAGATATACTGTATGCCAGTTGTGATACCAGTTATGATATACAATACACTAGTGGGGTCCGTGCTTTTTTGAGAGGGATCCAAGGTGCCCCCAACAACATTAGTTAATACTGCATTACACTCACTCTGGTCCACTTGGACAGTCCTGGAAGCTTGACCTGTCCACTACTGTCCACATAAGGACAGCTGGGGTTGATCATCATGGTCACTGAGGGACAAACGTAACATCTGGGTCGATTCACTGGATGAGTCTCGTGGATCCACAAGCAGACTGGAATATTATAATCAGCACCTAAAATATGACAAAATAACATTGTTACTACACATTGTCACTGTCCTGGTACATCTTACCTCCCTATTATAATATATAATATAATATCATTTATGAATACATTGCGTTTTTTTTTTGTGTGTGCTACAGTGTCACACAAAAGTATCAAATGTAGATGGTCTGCAAACCTTTTGATCTTACAATATGCTACTCTTGTGTCTGTTTTCTGTAATTCTTATTCATTTTGGACAGTACAAAATATAACTGGTACAATGCAGCACAACCCAACAACACAGCACAAGAAATAAAATAAAAGCAAAAGTACAGCTCATAGGAATCTCAGTAAACATTCTGGTAATTGTGACATTGGTTCATAACACATTGAGTGCCAAAGCTCTGTCAAGGGCAGTGTTGATAATGTTTGGGAACCACTGTTTTAGGGTCCTTGCCATTTTTTGAATCCTGAAAAGCAACAGTTTGGGACATGAGGTTTCCACCTGATCTGAGACAATAATATAGCTACTGTAATTATAAATCCCATAAACAGGAATAACATTGCTCAAATAGAAGAAGTCACCTACTCAATAACAATACAATTATTACACTATTTGTTCATAATCCTAGTTAAAATTAAAAAAACATAATCAATAACCTTTTATTTTTCAACCTTTTTATATGTTAGAAATTAAAATATTAGAAATCAATAATCTATGATAATTATTAGTATCTCTAAAGTTTAAGTCTCACACTATAATGCCAATAGTCTTATGGCTATAATGACATTAATCTTACGCCTATGATGGTGGCATGTTAATAGGTTCTGTAAAAACAGTTCTCACCATCATAACTGACTGGAATCGTTCCAGCCAAATAAACCAGCTTCTTCTTCGCCTTGTTAGGAAAACCTGGAACCAGAATAGATAAACTTTAGTCGTTTCATGAGGGGCTTCTGGGAAGTACTTGTTGTTGTTATAAACAGAAAACGTTCAGTTGAGAGGGATGGGGGGTGAGAATCTGTGCTCAACTTGATTTATACCTTGGCATTCTCCACTCCACGGTGCTGTGTCAATGGGATTTCTCAATCGACAAATTAAACATAATATGCCATTTGTTTACCTTGATAAATGTCATCTCTCACAATATTGTAATCATCAAATCCCTATTTTCGGGAGAACATTAGGTGAAAGCTTTGTCAAAGATGTTTGTTGTAGGAGGCCTACACTGTACAAGGAAAAAAGGGCAGGCCAAGTACCGAGCCAAAGTCAAGTTTACAATGAACTGTATATGAATCCAAAATAGTAGTGGCTGGGGTCCCTGCTTCATGTCTCTCTCAGCTAAGGAGTCCTTAATTGCACTGAAATACCTTGAAGACCCCTGGTATAGTTGATGCATTTGTATTGGCAGTTATTTCATATCTAGTTATTAATCTCAATTGACAAACTTACAGTAAAATTGGGTGTACATACGAAGGTCCCTATAGAGGGTTCGGACACGGTTGATGTCTGACAGAGTCTCATCTGGAAAACTATAACCACACTGAGAGAGAGAGAGAGAGAGAGAGAGAGAGAGAGAGAGAGAGAGAGAGAGAGAGAGAGAGAAGATTGCAGATCGTTGCACAATTTGTAACTGGATAGTTAGGGGGGAATAAATAAATACAAACTATACGGAGAAACAGGACATGTTCAGGACATCTTGTAAATTGTAACCAGCAAAATATCTGGTCTCTGCATGGTCTCAAGTATGATCAGATCACTTATAACTTGTAACTCATGTCAGTTAACCTACAATTAGACTTCATAAAATAGGCATAATAAAAATCATTAGATGGTGAATCACTATGTTTATGTGTATTTTTATTACAGAAATTAAGTATACACTATAATGTCTACAATGAGTCTAGTGTATCCTAAACTAATTAAACAGAAAAATGTTTAAAATGGGTGGAATTCCCCTTTAATGCTTGAGACAGACAGTATTTTCAATGCATTTCATGTAGCCTATATGATATACATTACATGTATGTAATATCAATTCACTGCCATTGTATGGGTCCACTACGAGTGAAAGTTGCTCCATAAAATGTATACTACTTGAGAGTTAAAGTTGCTTTACTTTGAACAGGAGTTAAAGATTAACAAGTAGTTTAGTATTCTGTGTCCACCATACACTGCCTGTACTGTACTGTACTTTAAGTACCGCCTACCAGCACAGCTGTCGCAACAGCACTTTATTTATAGTCCATCATCATAATGATGACATGACGCAGGACGTGTCAATATTATCATGTTATTTGAATATTAATGCCAAGTGTTGATTTATTTTAATATTCTGACGTTTATCTCACCTCGCACAGAGTCGTGTGTTCTCGTTCAGGAGCAATTTGTGACGACATGTTGTCTTTTTAGTCCTTGCAATGTCGTGACGTCATGTTCAAACATTAGATGTTTACCGTGTTAATTGACATGTTAAAGTTTTACAAACTACATAGCCGAGGCTAAAGATTAGCAGCATAGGTGTGTGTGTGTGAACAACATCCGGGTCGCATTGCTGTCAAAATAAAAGTTTCCAAAATCAGGACAGCAACCAATGACTGATACTAAAAAAGTAAACAGTTGAACAGTTGTTTATTCATATTCCACTGTCAGCACTGTGTGTCAACTGTAATTGTGTGCCACTGTGCATGAATGTAAAAAGCTTGAAACCATTGTCATTTGTCGTAAAAAAAAAAAAAAAAAAAAAAAAAGATGCATTTGAATGATTGATTTACCGACTGACTGATTCATTGACTGACTGACTGACTGACTGACTGACTGACTGACTGACTGACTGACTGACTGACTGACTGACTGACTGACTGACTGATTGATTGATTGATTGATTGATTGATTGATTGATTGCTTGATTGATTGATTGATTGATTGATTGGTTGGTTGGAAATTGTGAAACATGTAGACCTATTCACAGTTTATAGAATGGATACAGTTCAAACTTCAACTACAATCAGTTTCCCCTGACAAAGACAGAGTTTGAATTGGAAGGTATAATGTATTTACCTGTAAGTCAAAAGGGAGATGTTGAAGAGGAAGGGTGAATCGAGAAGGACCAACATATCCATATTCCAGGATATCTGAGGTCCGAGGTCAGACCTTTTTGATACCAGGGCCCACTATTTAGTCAGCATTTGAGTCACGGACCACCATTTGAGGACATTTTAGCCCCACAGACCCCAAAACTAAATCTGTCCACAATCCCAGGCTGGATTTGGGAAACAAAACAGGCAAACATACAGATCAAAATGAGCATTAATCTACATTCACAGAGAGGTTTGGTTAACCAACTTTCCACCATTTAACTGGGGGACCACCTGGAACTCTCTCAAGGAGCATTGGTCCCAGGTCAGATGGATCATCCGATTCTAAACACAACCTCTACTAGTAAATCACACGGATGCGTTTTTTACTCAACTAACACAGGTGGCGCTGTGGCACACCGTACCAGTTACAGTAAGCAGAAAGATGAGACCATTATTTGGGAAAAAGCAAACCTCTTCTTCTACTTGCGGACGTGACGTCACGTGCAGTCTGTGTGCTGCCGCTGAGTTGGCTCTGCATCTCCATCCAGTACAGTAGTCAAAGAGCTGCATCAGTTCACTGGTGGTGTTATTACAACAAATCATCGTTATTATGACCGTCAGCTAAGTGTTAATAATCCCCCCATCATGTTGCTGGCTGTGTGTGTGCTGTTGCTGGCGGCGTTCCCGTGTCCCGCTGCGTCCAGCTGGGAGCAGTACGACATGGAGCTGTTCGATCTGGTGGAGGAGTTCCCACAGAATTTCTACGAGTTCCTCTCCGTTCCTCAGGTTAATATACTCTAGATTTATTTTCCGATCCCCTTTGGGGAGGAGGGGGGGTCCACGGGGTTTACTACAATATGTGTGTGATGGTAGGAAGTTTTGATTTACCACTTAAAGGGGAAGTCCACCACCCATTTTCAAAATTATCCTGAGAGGGTACAAATGTGAACCAAACGGATTTGGTTCCATTTTTACCCTCTCAGGAAAAAGGGGTCTGAAAGAAAAATCATTAACATGGTGAAGTACATCTTGATGATGTCATCAGATGGATCCCTTTAGTTTAGCCAAAAATAGCAGACCTACAAGCTCACAGGGCAATGTGAGCTTGTAGGTCTGCTCTTTCTTTCTTTCTTTCTTTCTTTCTTTCTTTCTTTCTTTCTTTTTCTTTCTTTCTTTCTTTCTTTCTTTCTTTCTTTCACAAAGTCTGGCGTAGAAAGGGGAAAAGAGCAAACAGTGAACCAGGTGGTTTCGGTTTCTCAGGGTACAGTGGCTGGATGGTAACCACAAGGTTGCCAGTTCGAATCCACTAACCCAGAGTTTGGAAGGGTCCTTGAGCAACACTTGTTCCTGTTTCCTCCAGACATTGGTGTATGAATGGGGGTAATAATAATAGTAGTAATAATAATACCAGATTTTGTAATTCACAATCTATGTAAAGCGCCTTGGATAATGGCTCTATATATCATTTACATAAATGCAACATTTACCACTGAAAGATCAAGTTTACTTATTATTTACAGTGCTGCCAAACAAGCCTATGAATATATTTAGGAAATCTATGAAAAAGTTTAATCTGCAACTCTGCAACACAATAATACTATAGTATGTACATTATGAAGTGGTGGGAAAGGGTCCCACTCGCTCATCCAGAATCATTTCAGGTTAGGCAATGTGAGAGAGAGAGTGAGAGAGCGTGCAACAATATCAGATAACCATTATGTTATAAAGGAGTATCAGGCATAATTCTCATGCTAAAGGTCACCGATATTCTCCACCTTGTTATGTGCACGTACACCACCCCTAACCTCCAAACGACAGCCTTCTTTTCCAACTTGTGCAGCCTATCATTGTGTAGCCTATCAATCTATTTCCTATCAAGGAAGCTGGGGTGGGGAGGTGAGATCTGGGTGTCATTTGGGCCTGAATGTCCCTGCACTTTTGGGGATGCCAATGGGGATGTCAATTTCTTCTTCTTATTCTTCTTCTTATAGACTCACTCTGGTGCATGTCATGGTGTGGCACTGTTGCACAATAGTTGTGTATTTGCTGCATACATGAAGTAACCGCAAAACTGCTCCTCATGCGTTGCACTCGATCAAGGTGTCAGACGGGCTAATACACAACACAATGTATCCCCTCTCCCTCCTGTGCCAATAAATAATGTCTGCACTTTTTACAGCCTGACACCACTACAATGTGCTTGATACCCGACCTGGGTGTCAGTGTTATCTGCCTGCAATATTGCAGTTTATGACATTTTTATATCTTGTATCCTCTAGTGAATGCGTGTGATAGTGAAAGTGTGATACTGTACGGTACTGTGTTCTGCCGTCTATATACCTGGCTGTTCTCCTATTGTCTGACCTCAATGGCCGTGTTTGTCCTTTTTACTAGGTATTCCTGACCTGTCCTTCTATCTGATTATGTAGGCATGAATATACTGTACATTTCATGAGTGTGTATGTGTGTGTAGGATGCTTCCCCCACAGACATCAAGAAGGCATACAGGCGGTTGACCCTCACCCTCCATCCTGACAAGAACAAAGATGAGAACGCAGAGACGCAGTTCCGACAGGTAACCATGACTACACGTTACCACGGCAACTCTTTGCCGTGGTAATACAATTAAAGAACGGTAACGGCGACTCAGGGCAACTCTGAGGGTGAAGATTGGTCAGAAATAAGATAGCCGATCAAATTTTTAGATTGCCTATTGTCCCATCACAAAAATGGCTATAACTTGTAACCTTACCAATACCTAATACATAGCCCTGGGGGAACCCGTCGACTAAGTATACAGCGCTGAAGTAGTTTTTAATGCAGATTAGTGTAGTCTTATTGTATGTTCAGTCCCAAACTGTTGCCAGCCTGCAGGCTTGAGGACCAGTTGTTCAAGATGCATCATTGTCAATATTAACATAGCAGCTCTACAAGCTCACAACAAGCTAGAGGGGCTGTTTGTGGCTAAGAGATTTGGTGTAGACATAAAAAGTACCAACCAAGCCAACTCTCTTTGGTATTAAGTGCCAACACCTGAATGTTTTTAAACATCTACCAAAATAATAGGGAAAAGAATAACTACCAACTACCAATGAATACCGTCATTGTGTTTTGTAACTTTGCAATAAGCCAGGTAGCAGAGTGGGTTATGTTTAACACATCTGTTTTTTATGTTTGTTTGTAACCACAATAAGGATGCTGGAACTGTAGTGTGCAGTCCTTTCAGATAAGAGTTTAAAAATCATAATACTATTAATACTATTGTGTTATAGTTGGTGTCCATCTATGAAGTTCTGAAGGATGAAGAACGGAGACAAAAGTGAGTTGTTAAATGGAAAGTTTGTTCTGTTTTGTGGGATTGTGTTGTGTTGTTCATTCATAGTGTGTCCAAGCTTTTCTTGAGGCAGATCAAGCTAGTTTGGAAATGGACACTGGCTCCCTATAAGCATCCCTGTGTGTGTGTGTGTGTGCGTGCGCGTGCGCGTGCGTGTGTGTGCAGGTATGATGACATCCTGGTGAATGGTCTTCCAGATTGGAGGCAGCCCATGTTTTACTACCGCAGAGTGAGGAAGATGAGCAATGCTGAACTGGGCTTCCTGCTCTTCCTCATCCTCACTGTGGGACATTACGCTGTCATCTGGTCCATTTACCTGGAGAAACTACTGGTGAGTGACATTACCTTCATCATCCTATTTTCATTCTATATTGGCCTCATGCTTGTTTAATTGTATTGATTGTTTCATTTCTAAAATATAGATTATATTTTAAAAGTATACTCGTGGTAGGGACCTGAGTTTTTTGACTATTTTAAAACATTGTAATATAACACAGTTAAAAAGCAGCAGAGATAATAGGCTATAGCTAACTGGAGGAGAGTGGCCAGTTAGCTATAGCCTATTATCTCTGCTGCTTTTTAACTGTGTTATGCTGCACTTTTTAACCCCAAGTTTTTAATCCATAGCCCTTTTTTATTCTTTTTATACTTCTGCTGATGTAATGTACTTCCTCACATGCTCATCATGCTTCTTTTATCTTAATCTTTGTATGAATGTACTGCACTGGAGCTGTGGACAAAGCAAATTTCCTTCGGGATTAATAAAGTATTTATCTATCTATCTATCTATCTATCTATCTATACAACTAGCCCATCTACAACTAGATTGGCTAGTACATTATTATAGTATTATACACCTGCAGATTAGCACCTGCAGATTAGCTATTTGCACTAAATTTGCCACTAAAATGGCAAATTAGTCTTACCACTTGTAAGTTAAAGTGTGTGTAACTTTTATACCTTTATATGTTGTGCCTGAGGACCCCCTGGAATACAAGTTGCCGCGACTGCAGAGGCTTATCCTCTAAGTGAAATTTCAAAATAAAAATGGAACATGAGTGCGTATATGTGCGTTATATGTCGACATGTCTGCAAAGCAACAACAATATACTGTATGAATCTACACCTTTGCATGTGTGATTGTGTGTGTGTTTTAACAGGATGAAATGTTGTCGAGTAAGAAGAAGAAAGAGAAGAAGAAGAAGTTAAACTCCAAAACAACAGACGACTCCAAAAACCAGGAGGACAGGTAAACAGACTGCTGATAGACAGACAGACCGACTGAACACATGTGTTAGCATCACGGTTGAACATCATTCTAATGTGACTTCATTTTAAATTATAATTCAGGGATAGATAGTCATACTGAATGTTGCACACTACAGTAGCTGCAATGGTAGGTGTTTACAACAATGTTGGCAAATTAATATTATTGGATTATGGAAAAAAACAAACCTTTTTTGTGTTTGTATTGTTTTTAGATTGTGGGATAAACCTCATTGGCAGGACATCCTGCCACTCAAAGTCAGCATCTGGCTCTACCTGTCAATTAAGTCCCTTCCACAGACCATCCAGGTACTGTAGCCCCGCCTCTTACTGTTATATCAAAGTGTCGCTTCCTTTCTCAGGTTAATTAAGTATCGTGTGTGTGTGTGTGTGTGTGTGTGTGTGTGTGTGTGTGTGTGCGCGTGTGTGCGCACATGTTGCAGGAAGTGAAGCAGTACTATGAGGAATATAAAGTGATGAAACAGAGATTGAAAGAAGAGGCTGAACAGGAAGAGGAAATCATCGCCCCTAGTAATCCACTTTTACTGACACGAATCCATTGTCTTGCAGCTGTCCAATTGTATATTATTGTAGCATATTAATGTTGTTGGATTATAGATCTTACAGAACAGCATCTTAAAAATTAGTCTGCACTGTGCGATCAGGCTCTGGAGCCGTGATCATGGAGCACCAATGCTTTCCTGTGGCATCACTTCCTGTTTATCTTGCAGGAGAGAAGCGTCCAAAGGTGAAGAAGCCCAAGGTAGAGTTTCCTGTGTACGAGGGGTCAGGAGGTCAGGTGGGCGGAGCCTACCAGAGCTATGATCAGGGTGCGTCCATCGAAGAGATTGAAGAGCAGATGAACGATTGGTTGGAAGAGAAGAAAAGCACCAAGAAAAAGGTAACTTGTATAACATTATATATTGGCCTTTTTTGCCCATATATTGGCCTTTATACATTATATATTGGCCAATACATTATATATTGGCCAATATACATTATATATTGGCCTTTTGGACCCATATATTGGCCTTTTGAACCATATGGACCCTAGCGGGTCCATATGGTTCCAAAGTCAACGTTGATAGTTGACGTTGCTCAAAATTGGCCAATATACATTATATATTGGCCTTTTGGACCCATATATTGGCCTTTTGAACCATATGGACCCTAGCGGGTCCATATGGTTCCAAAGTCAACGTTGATAGTTGACGTTGCTCAAAACTTTGCTAGGTGTATCAGGGCCCTAAGAAACCATCAGAGCATTGCTTTATACTGCTCGACCAGTGAGGTGCCTGCCTTTTCATACATACACTGAGGTTTAAAAGGTTGTTTACAATCATTGACAATTCCTAACGAACCCCAAGATTATATTCTAAAATAGTTGATCTACAAGAATACATTGTGAGCCGTCACGTTGGCTATCTAGAGATTTGGTGTAGATGGGGGAAAAAGCTGTCTGGGTACAGTTGCAACTCAGGTCTGTTTTAAGAATAGAGGGTTTGATACTCAACCTCAGAGCCATCAAATAAAGCTTTTAAATGTTTATATAGTGCTTACCATAAGAAGATTGATAATGACTGAGATGATTTGTGTACATGTACATTTAGTTTTATAAAGACCAAGCTGTATGGTATATACTTGATGAATAACTGATTCAAATAAATGTAAATAAACATCCTTCCCTCTCTCTGTGCTGCTACCTTGCCGTGGTGGGGAGGCTTGCGTGCCTCCGTGACTCAGAAGGCTATACCGGAGGGGGCTCATACCCTCAGCAGGTTCAACCATGCCGGGCAGGTTTCTAGAGTAGAGGCCAGACGAAAAGCAGCACCTGGCCCTCCAGGTTGGGGGTTGGGCGTGGGGCTAACAACCCCACCCCATAAAACAACGCCTGTTACAGAAACTACGACAACTGCTTTATGTGTAGGGCCTATAGCAGACCCTAGCCAAGCTGGCAGAATGATCTCTCCTGATGAAAGCCTTCAACAGGAAGTCAGGAGGGTGAAGGAGAGCCTGCTTAGGCCCAAAACAAGGATCCGCCTGGGAGCGTGGAACGTTCGTACCATGTACGAGACATCCAAATGTGCTCAGGTCATCAGCGAAATGAGAAGATACAGATTGGATATCTTAGGAATTAGCGAGTGCCGATGGACTGGCTCCGGACGTCAAACAACCAACGATGGTACACTCATCCTTCACTCAGGGCATGAAGACAAACACATACATGGCGTTGCTCTCATAGTCTCTCAAGAAAAGGCAAAAACCCTGGTAGAATGGGAACCCATAAATGACAGAATGATCAGAGCTCGTTTCAACTCCAAACATTGTAAACTGACTATCATACAATGTTACGCACCAACAAACGAAGCTGAGAAAGAGGACAAGGATGAATGGTATGAGGAACTACAACGTACTGTCACCAAGGTCCCCCAACACGACATGCTGTTGATTATGGGTGATATGAATGCCAAAGTTGGAGCTGGAAACGACAACTGTGATAGAGCTATCGGGAAACATGGTTGTGGTGTGAGAAATGACAACGGCGAACGCCTGGTTGACTTCTGCCAAGAAAACAACTGTGTAGTTGGTGGAACCATCTTTCCACATAATAACATACACAAACTCACCTGGAGGTCACCTGATGGTCTTACAACCAACCAGATTGACCACATCATAATCAATAGGAAGTGGCGGACGTCCCTACAAGATGTTCGAGTCTGCCGCGGTGCCGATGCAAACAGTGACCATTACCTGGTGACGGCCAACATCAAGCTGAAACTCCGGAAAGCAAAACCACAGGGGCAACGAAGGAGACAACTTGATGTTGGCAAACTGAAGTGGCCGCAAATCCAACAGGAGTTTACACTGGAGTTGAGGAACCGCTTCAGTGCTCTTGGTGCTCTTTCTGACCCTACTGATGAAGAGCCGAACATCCACGCCAAATGGGAAGCCATCAAAAACACTTACGTTGAGACTGCTACCCAAGTCCTGGGATACAAGAAAAAGAGCAACAAGGAGTGGCTGACACCTGTCACCTGGGAGAAAATTGAGCAAAGGAAACAACTAAAAGCCAAGATACTAAACACCAAGTCACCAAGGCTCCAGAAACGTGTCCAAGAAGCCTACACACTCAAGGATAAGGAGGTCAAAAAGAGCGCAAGGAATGACAAAAGGGTTTTCGTTGAGATGCTAGCTAGCAAAGCAGAACAAGCAGCAGCAAGAGGTGAAATGAGTGTTGTGTACAAAATCACCAAACAACTAAGTGGGAAATCCTTCGGCCACTCTGCTCCTGTAAACGATAAAGCTGGGAACAACCTCTTAACTGAGAGCGAACAGGCAGCAAGGTGGGTTGAGCATTTCCGCGAGGTACTCAACTGCCCTGAGCCAGAACACCCTGCTACTCTGACACCAGCAGATGGCATACTGGACATCAACATCAACCCCCCAACCAAAACAGAGGTCAAGACTGCCATAACAGCAACCAAGAGTGGGAAAGCTGCAGGGAGCGACTCCATTCATGCTGAGATGCTGAAGATTGACCTCAACACTTCAGTTAAGGTCCTCACAGACCTCTTTAAGAACATTTGGGAGCAAAATGTGATCCCTGAGGACTGGGCAAAAGGCTTGATTGCCAAAGTCCCAAAGAAAGGGAATCTGCAGAACTGCAACAACTGGCGAGGCATCACATTACTCTCCATCCCATCCAAGGTCTTTTGCAGAATCTTACTGGGCAGAATAGACACAGCAATTGACACCAAACTGAGGCAGGAACAGGCAGGCTTTCGAAAAGGACGAGGGTGCATAGACCAAATATTCACAATAAGGAACATCATTGAGCAATGCCTGGAGTGGAACAGCCCATTATACACCAACTTTATAGATTTCCGGAAAGCTTTTGATAGCCTACACCGTGAAACACTGTGGAAGATCATCGAATCTTATGGCGTCCCTCCCAAAATGACCACACTGATAAAGATGTTCTACCATCAATTCCAGTGCAGTGTCATCGTCAATGGCAACCTCACACAATCGTTCCCTGTGGAATCTGGTGTACGCCAGGGATGTATTATATCCCCCATCCTCTTCCTAATCGCCATTGATTGGACCATGCGAAAAGCCATCTCGGACAAACCCAGAGGCATCCAGTGGACTCTCTTCACCCAGCTCGAAGATCTTGATTATGCCGATGACCTTGCTGTCCTTTCCACCAATCACGCTCACCTTCAAGAGAAGACGGAGAGGCTTGACCGATTTGCCAAACAAATAGGTCTTGTCATCAATACCTCCAAAACCCAAGTGATGTGCACACACCCAACAACGCATGCACCAATCACTGTGGATGGTAACCCCCTTGACTATGTCGAGGAGTTCACATACCTGGGAAGTCTTCTCAGTAAGGACAACGCATGCAGCAAAGACATCAGCATAAGGCTTGGCAAAGCTCGCAGCACGTTTGCCAGCCTCCAGACCATCTGGAAATCAAAACAGTACAGCCTAAAAACGAAAATCCAACTGTATAACAGCAATGTTAAGTCAGTTCTACTGTATGGCTCAGAATGCTGGCGGGTGATTGACAGCGACATGAATAAAATCAATTCTTTCCACAATGGATGCCTCAGGAGGATATGTCACATATTCTGGCCAAACAAGATCTCCAACAAAGACTTGTACCAAAAGACCAACTGCTGCAACGTGGTGCAGGAAATCAAACGCAGACGGCTCAGATGGCTCGGACATGTCCTTCGGATGGATCAGAACAGCATTCCTAAAGTAGCCTTAAGATGGACTCCACCTGGAAAACGGAAACAAGGGAGGCCAAAAACAACCTGGCGGAGAACTGTGACCTCAGAGCTGAAGATGGCATCGCTGACATGGGGCGAGGCACAACATGCTGCACAGGACAGGACCAGATGGAAGCAGATAGTCGCAGCCTTATGTTCCACCGGGAACGAAGAGGATTAAGTAAGTAAGTAAGTAAATAAACATAAATGAATTCATGTAACAAGTTTATTTGCCGGTCAGTCCTCAGAGTGGACAGAGGAAGAACTGAGCATGCTCAGTAAATGCATGCAGAAGTTCCCTGGAGGAACTCCTGGACGATGGGAGAAGATTGCTCACGAACTGGGAAGAGCTGTCTCTGAAGTAAGAATTGCTTTTCTTTTGTAATGTAATGTCCTACATTGTCATTCTTCAAGATTTTTATGCAATTGATTGCTAAGTAGCATGTGTGTACTCATAACTAACTGGGTGTGTATACATACAGTATACGGTATGTACTGATGTGATGTTTTGTGTTTTTCAGGTGACGTCCAAAGTGAAGCAGGTTAAGGACTGTGTCAATAGTTCAGGTACAGTGGGGCTTTCTGTAATCTATGCTATGTTAACTACTAGGGCTGTTTATTTATCATACATGCGTGCAAGTGTTTGTGCATACAGTGTGCACTACTGATTTCACTACTGACTGGCCTGAAACTTCTACTCTAATCTACAAGCTCTGATCCTGGATGCCTTGTGAGCTTGTACATCAGATGTCCTTCCCAGAACATGGAGTTCATGTTTTTTTTTGTCTTAGAATAGTAAGATGATTTGTTTATTGTCGTGATGGTTGTCATCTGTCCCATCCTCCAGGATTGGTCAAGCTGTCAGAGCTGAAGGGGAAGTCTGCGATGCCGCCGAGGCCGGCGGGACCTGGCTGTGTGCCAGACAGCCTGATGACACACAGAGAAGCAGAGCCTGCTGATGTTGCGCCTCCTGCAGGCGCGGAGGACCAGGCAGAGGAGCAGCAACGGGAGGAGGACGAGGAGGTGGAGGAGAAACAGGTCATCAGGAGGAGAGGAGTGAAGGCGAAAGGTGGGACTGTCACAATTATTACATAATATAACATGTCTAATCGCACTTCATTTTTGTATAATCATCAATTGTTTTCTTGTTGAAAAATGTCCATATATGCAGTATGTTTTTAAAAAAGCTCCATACAAAAATATTATTATTATTAGGGGCTGCCAGGTGTCTGTTAAAGGATCACTGCACCACTCAATTTGTTTTCATATAATTGGTCCTCACTAATGTTCATGATAAAATATTACATTTTTTCCACCTCAGTCCTTGTCTCAAAGGAGAGCTGTGGGCAGTTCAGTCACCAGTCCATCATGCACGTCATTGTTAGTCAGATTTTTTTAAACAAACCCTAACCATAACCCTAAAAAAATACATTATTTTATCACAAGAACAATGCCTTCCATTATTGCATTGTAACTTTTCAGGAATAGAAAGCCTGCATTAGCTTTGATTCCCAATGATGCGCATGGTGGACAGGTTTCAAAACTGCCCCCAGCCCTCCTGTGAGACACAGACCCTCAAGTAAAAAAAAAAGAGGAATTTCGTTATGAACATTAGTGAGGACCAATTATATGAGGGCAGGTTGAAATTGGTGAAGTGGTCCGTTAAACAACTATTTTTCAACATTTCTAAAACATATTGTTATATGAGAATGCCATGTCATATCATAAGCATCCATTTATTCACCATATCCAGCATTTTAAGTGATCTATTTGCCCTGCCACTTTTCTAAGGCCGCAGAAGACAGGGAGACTTTGACCCCACCGCCCAGGAGGAAGAGGACGATGAGGATGGGGTGAAGAAGGAGGCGGTGAAGAAGGAGGTGGTGGCGGAGGAGGAGGTGGTGTGGACTCAGAGCCAGCAGAGGTTGTTGGAGTTGGCTCTACAGCAGAACCCCAGAGGAACCGCCCAACGGTGGGACCGCATTGCCAAACTGGTGCCTGGCAAGACCAAGGTCTGAAAACAAGCACACCACATGTCTGTCCATCTATACACGTCACATAAACCCCCATGTACTGTACAATGTACAGTGTACATACAGTATATAGTCTTCCACACAAAACTACTACAACCCATTGCGTCCTGTCTAGATTTCTAGTTTCTGAATAACATAATATTCAAAGATTTGCACCACGTTTTCACGATTTTTCAAAAATAGCAGAGATACAAGCTCATAGCGCGCCACTCGGTGGCGCGCTATGAGCTTGTAGATCTGCTATTTTTCGATAGTTAAAACATAACGCTTAGAACACCAAAACGCGTTCAGTACACTAAGGGTTACGTTAACGATAATATTCTGAAGAGATTTAGTTTGCATTAGTTTCAAAATTGAGCCACTCTTACTGTACAGTGTACAGACGTGACTGTATGGCGTTCCGACAGTACAGTGAGTGTGTTTTTCTAAGCTGCTTTCTTTTTCTTTCCACAGGAGGACTGTATGATCAGGTACAAGCTGCTAGCTGAACTGGTGCTGAAGAGAAAACAAGCCAAGAGCTGATTTCTCCTTTGACAACACAAGAACGTTCATATGGGGGGAAAAATACAGGATCTTTCATTTGTAAGCCAGAAGCTCCTGTGAGCCTCCATATCGTTGCTGTTGGACAGAAACAGAAACCTCTTATCTCCATATTCTAATGTTACCTGTTCCTGCTGCCTTTTTTATTTTCAAATGAATGCACTACTTGATCCTTCTACTGCATTACATCAAAGTATCCGATCTGCTTGCCTGAAGCGAAACAACCTTCTATGTCCAATCCCAATGGATCCAATGTAGTTATAATTTAGTCACAAACTAGTTCATATTATTAGTTAAATCCGGGACGGGAATCCATATTTGAATCCTGTACAGCATTCAAAAAACTTAGGTCAGGCCTAAATGGGTTAAATATTCATAATCTCCCCTCACACCCCCACATACACACTCTTTCAAAAGTCTTTCAAAACCAGGCTTATGACATCGTGAGCATGTAGATCTGCTATTTTCGCTACTTTTATGGAATAACAGAATGAAATCGAGATACAAGGTTTCTGCTCCCGACAGTAGAAGCCAGAAGGTGTTCTGAACCTCCCTAGTAGTTTAAGGGAACATAGACGCCCTTCATCTCCTCGTGGATTGTTGAACAATGGATGTTTGTTGAACATTTTGAGAAGGTTGTTCGATGGCATTGTGCATTGCGAGGAATGACAAGCCGTCATACGCCAACAGCTTTCACATATCTTTGTGCCTTACCCCCTCCACACACACACACACACACAGCATGCAGTCCCGTCCAATCACGTCTCTCGATGGACGGACGGTGCTCCGCTCAAGTCAGTAAGATGAAGTTGAAATTATTTTGGCGTTGAACGAGATTGGCTTCTTTCAGTTTTATCACATTTTAATTCAAAAGGTGTTTGCTTTTTAATTTGTAAATACGGTTATCCAATATTATGGACGTTAATTATTTTGTTTTTCAGCTAATAATATATAGAGCAGCGATTACCAGCCTTTTACTGGATCAGGGCCCACTTAAAAATGTCTGTGTGCTTTCTCAGAGCATGCTTTGATGATGAATCTATTGCGTTTCGGCTTGAATAAATGGAAGTATACTTTCAAGTCTGTTATTTTATCAATACAATCTTTGTGTTTTGCCAATAGGTACATGCACACAGAATATCTAAATACATCAAGGTCCCTATGTCCTTCACAGGTATAAAAGTTGATACTAATGAAGTCTCTGATCCATTCTGGTCAAACAGAGTCAGCGTGCTGCTATTGTTCCCACGTCATTGTTGCTAGATGGTAGTTGTTGTGGTCCTGTCGTAGTATGTGTCCAACTGTCCAGTCATCCTCCATCTATGCAGTTTCACTTCCTCACTCAGTGGCTTCATCTCAGCTCTTTCTAGCAGGTATACGGACTGCGGAGCATTCTTCATAGATTAAGTCGGGCCCGTCCTCAATTTTGGGAGGACATAACAACCGAAACGGTGACAAGCCAACCAGATACGTCTGGGACCAGGTATTCAAATGTGGTGGGACATTGCAAAAAAACAACTGACAGCGACAAGACTAACAGTACGTTTTAACAGCGGGCGACAGCCAGGCGAATTATCTGGAGGTGCGTTATTTGTCTATGGGACCTGGTGAACAACGGCGATGGCAGGTGAACAAGCGATGGCCAAAAATAGGAAAATAATTCATCTTTTCGGCGACAATGAGTGACATGATGATATTGTTCGGCGATAGATGGCGATTGGGCAATAGATAGCTAATGAAATTCAAGTATTGCTTGCCGTTGGTGTACCGTTGTTAAGACGCACTGTAATATCCATGCAGTGATATCACTACGCTAGGCTATTGCATATATACAATTAATTTACATAGAGTATCTGGATCATCTTTTACTCTTACAGAATGCAGAGGGAATTATGTAAGGAGCAAATATTCAGTATATCAAGTGTTTAAAAAAAGCCTATAATGTGCAACGAGTTGAGTTTTTTTTTATTTTCTATGGAACTTGTTTGTTACACATTTTGTTGTGTTTTGGAGTGTTTGTCAGTTTGGGTCAAAATGTGGGCTTTCTAACAAATCCCACCATGTGCTTTTTCTGACCGTTAGAACTCTGTTTTATGAGTTGAATCCACTGTGTTTGTCACAACATCTGGTTGACAATCTTGTCGGTCACTCATTTAATAATAAAATGAAAACAACAAATAAAGTATTTAATTTATCTCCCCGTTCTTGTGTAGTTTTGTCATTACAACTATTGAAAGTCCAAAATGTACTGTTTAATGGAAAATGTAATTACAACTACTATGGCAGTATCAATATATTGGTTGTTGTACAGTGTATAGAGATCCTCAAATAGCAGACTCGGATCCTGTTTAAACACCAACATCATCACCAACACAGTGATTCTCAACCTTTTCAGGCTGTGAACCCCCCAAATAATCACATTTAAACTGGGGACCCCCCACCTTTAGAAACATTTGTAATTGTAGGAGTTGAGGGCCATAACCAAGTGTCACCACCAGTAGTCAAAAGTAGTGCTACTGTAACAGCACTACGTTCCACAAACTAATGTTGTTCCTGTCTGTTGTAATAGGCAAGATTGTTGTCATAAACCTTTTATAAATGACTCCTATATACTGATATACAACAAACAAACGTCAAAGAAGAGCATTTCAGAATTCAGAACAATAGGCACCCTGGTTCACTAAAGAAACATTTGCAACTGTGCAATGTGCAGTGAGTGGTGCGTTTGAGTTGATCAGCTACACCCACTGTCAAGTACATGATGTCATAGTGAATGTTTTTCCATTGAACTGAATGGGAATTGTGGGCAGAATATTTTGACCAACATACACAGTCATTTATCAAAAATAGAAAACACAAATATCGCCATCTTTATTATATCTTTATTGAGAACCATTCATACACATACACAGTATTGTAATACAGTTGAGTAGGCCTACTTTTTTCCACCACTGGTAATTCTGGATTAGTTGTTTTCGTACCTTAAGTGCAGCAAGGATAACTGATGATATCAGCACTTCCCCATTCTCTCTGATAGCCTATAAAACAATAAAGACTGGACTTTAGTCCAGAATCACTTCTTACAGCAGGTTCATGATTACACAATGTATTCCATTTACAGGAATCACCAGTCTGTCGTACATGTTGACACTGGAGGACAGAGCATATAACGTACAATAAACTGAGTAGAGACTTGTTTCTTCAAAGTAACTGAAGGTAAGATTTGACTTTACTATATACTGTATAAACTGTGAACACGGATAAGCCCTGTCTTGAATATACTATTATTACCTATTAATATTGTTGTGTGTCATGGTGCGTTCACATGGGCAGATCAAACAATGTAAAAAACAAGTTGATTTGGAGGGTAGGCATTCTGAACTTTGATTATAGACATAGACCATGGGTCAGACATGCATCCATGTTGGGCTAAAGTTAAAGTTAAGGTTTTCTTAAGGTATTAAGGGTTGGAAGGGTTGGGTATAGGCGTTCTGCCCTGTGGAAGATTAAAGTTAGGGTGAGGGTTTGAGATGTAGTTATCTCTCCAACAGTACTGTACGTTACAGTCTCACTAAAAGCATGCACAGCTACAATACATCGTGTCTTTGCAATGTCATGTTGCTGGCTTCTATTGACAATGAATGGTATGGTACAATGTAGACTGCATTGTTTAATCTGCCAGTGTGAATGCAACATCCTTGTGACTTTCCTTACTTTTTCCCCATTCCCTACTGCAAGGATTTACTATTCTCTCCATTTCGGGTCGCAACTTGAACAGGGATGAGTGGGCCCGTAATTGTGTGTGTGTGCATGCGTGCATGCATGTGTGGTTGTTTATCGTTGTGACTTATTGTGAATTTGTGACTAAACAATGTTTTATCTGACAGGAATGGCCTACCTCAGGATTGTGTTGATTGGGGACATTCAGTCTGGAAAGAGTTCAACAGGAAACACTATTCTGGGAAGAAATGCGTTTAAAACTGGAGCTTATAGGTCACTTCAGAGTGTAGGACGTGGTGAAGTAGCGGGGAGACATCTGACAGTGGTGGACTCACCCGCAGGCTGGATTTACGGCAGTTCGCTACAGAACACTCCACAGATGGTCAAACTGGAGATCCAGAACAGTGTGCGTCTCTGTCCTCCTGGACCACATGCTGTTCTTCTGACTGTTCCTCTTCATAAAGAATTCACCAAAGCACAGAGAGCTTCAGTAGAGGAACATATGGCACTTCTGTCACAGAGCCTGTGGAGTCGCACTATACTACTGTTCACCTTTGGACACCTCTTGGGAGACAGAAGCATTGAGCAGCACATTGAGGCTGGAGGGGAAGACCTCCGCTGGCTTGTTCACAAATGTGGGAACAGGTATCATGTCTTCAACAACGAGAAGAGCGATCACACTCAGGTCACAGAGTTGCTGGAGAAGATGGAGAAGATGGTGTCAGGAAACAGTGATGACTACTATGAAGTTGATGGAGATGTTGCAAATAAGTTGTCAGAGTGGAAGAGGAACGTGGAGGCATTGAGAACCAAGACACACAGACAGAGAACTGTTCTGAAAGCTCTGTTTGAAGGTGATATTTATAAAAATCAACCAGTCAGTCAGTCAGGCTGCTAATGAAATCAAAATATAATGCCGATCTTGTAGATTTGGGGAATTGATGCTATAACTGTTTTACTGACCATTTTGCTACATCCCAGGCATGAAATAATGTTCAACAAATAATTGATTACGTCCTAACGTGTGTCTTTGTGTGTATGCGTGCGCATGCGGCATGTGCGCTTTATAGGAGAACGTCTACCAGATGTGAGACTGATGTTGGTTGGAGGACAACAGGGTACGAGGAGCAGAGCTGGAGACTACATACTGCAGGAAGATGTGTTTCCGGGAAGGATGGTGAGTAATATAATATAATATGACCTCAAAGTAATAAATAATACTGTATATCAACTTGATAGTATCGAGTATGTTGTCTTGAATGTTTAAGCTATAATTCATGTGAACAATGAATGCACACACGCGCGCACACACAGCACACACTCATTAGTCATTAGTTAAGACTTAATTGTCCACTATTTACGTGGTTGTCTCCAGACAGAATGTGTCCGACAACAGAAACGAGTTGCGGACAGAAATGTGAGTGTGGTGAACTGTCCAGACTGGTCGAATACACCTCCCTCACAGAAGATCAAAGACGTCCTACTACACGGTGTGACTCTGTGTTCTCCTGGAGCCCACGCTGTCCTGGTGAATGTTGAGGTCTCGTCCACATTCACTGAAGCTGACAGGAGATCGGTGGAGGAACACATGCAGCTGCTGGGGGAGAGTGTCTGGAGATACGCTCTGGTTCTTCACCGAGGCATGGTGGCTGGGAGAGCGACATGTTGAGGAGTACATAGAGTCTGAAGGAGAACCACTGAGGTGGATCCTGGACAAATGTGGCTACAGGTACCATGTACTAGACTGCTACAGGCGGGACATTTCAGAAGTAAAGGAGCTGATGGAGAAAGTAGAAGGCTTGGTGACAAGGAACAGAGGACACTTTGGAGCTTCAGACTCAAGGGAAGACAGGTCTGTCAGAGACACAGTACACCTCAGGGAGGGGCATGAGACGAGACACAAGACACTGTTTGAAAAACTAAAAGGAAAGAAAACATTAACCGATGAAGAATGGAATCGCCTCGAAGAAGAGAGAGAGGAGGAGTGGAGGAGGGGTGAGGAGGAAGGGAGGAGGAGAGAGGAGGAGATGATAGAGAAGGTGTTGAAATTTGTGGTGAAGGAGCCAGAAGAACTGCCAGCTGCCCGGAGAAGGAAAAGCATAGACTGGCCTCCTCCAAGCAGTGAGTATCCATCAATATTGTTGATCTGATAAGACACTTCAATGTTTATTACCTTTATAAACATCTTTATTTGGTGCAGACTTGGCATTGCACAAAACTAGGCTATCTAGGCTATGTTTATTAGAGCCCGACCGATATATCTGTCGTACCGATATATCGGCCGATATCGATACCGATATATCGGCATCGGTATCGGTGATATTCGTACCGATATATCGGTCAATACATCGGCCATTATATCGGTAAAATCTGCCCATATATCGGTAACATCGGCCGATATATCGGCCGATATTTGCCTGGAACAGAAAAAGAAACACAGCAAATGGAATTATTTCACAAAAGTAAATGATGTCAATGTCGTATTCTATTGTTTACTTGAAAGAGAGAATAAATTTGATGTTTAGAAGTTTTTCAAATGTATTTTTAATTATTTTAATTCATTATTATACATCGGTCCCAAACATCGGTAACATCGGTGCAGTTTTTTCCAAAAATCGGTATCGGCATCGGCCACAAAAATATGGCATCGGTCGGGCTCTAATGTTTATTTATATTGTCCGACAAATTATAATTATCTTGTTGTGTGTTATCTTGTTTTCAGTGAGTGGTGGAACAGCATCCGAAGTAGGAAGTTCATACTGCTGGTCACCTGACAAGGTTAATGCTTGGCTGCTGAAGGACCATAATGGATCAATAGCTCACTCTTCAGGGTATGGAAGTGAAGTTGCCAGCCAGCATGATGTGATGACAATAGATGAAGATTCATAGATTGAAACAATAATTACACCAATTATCAATATGTAATTATGATGCCAATTCTCAAGCAATTCTCAAACATATCTCATCTCACTGTGGGAGGTGAGCTCACTGAGCTCCAGGGAATGAACTAACAGTGCGTAGCCAAAGCTCAGCACATCAAGGACAAGCACCAGCAACGCAAGGGGACCTACCACAGTATCAAGAGCAGCACAGACGAGGAACATTTTCCAGTCAACAGTCGTCATCCAACAGGACACTATGAGTAAGGCATGAGCATTGCTCTTCCTCGAACCAAACAGATTATGCACCTGGAATAATGCTGAACCCTGCAACTGGACTGTATCTATATAATGCACAGTAAACAGAGCTGCCGTGCTCATGCACCGCCTGTAAATATCTGAAGCCCCTTGTACTGTAAATAATCCAACAAAGACCATATGGATGCACCATTTCTGAAACCCGTCTAAATATCTTTACTTTACTTGTACATTTTCTTGTTGAAAAAGCACTCAAACTTTCTTCTTTCCTGCTGTGACCAGCCAGTCTCTTTTTCCACTTCTTCTTCACACACTTGAACTCTGAGGCAGAACTACCTCCATCCACAGACAAGAGCACAGACATTAAGAAATCAGAGATCAAATTAATTATAAAGCACAACAAAATAAATGTATAATACAATTTACCCCCACCCTGTGTGGACGTACGCTGCATACACAACTGCAGATAAATAAAAGCAGCCTTGTTATGTACTATTTCTGTGAGTTATTGGTTAGTTATTAATGTATTAAGCCATGTAATAAGGGGGATAACACCCTTCAAACTGGTTATTTTTTTCCTAACAACTGTTATCCCTTACATAACAGTGGAAGCAGGTACTGCAGGTGGAATGGGGGGCGGTGGTATTGGCAAAACTGAGAAAGAAATGAGCAGCATGTTAGCAAGTGAGGCAGGGAGGGAGCAATGCATGTCAGCACAGCAGGAGAGAATGAGCACTAGACAGAGAAGTTTAAACTTAAATATCCACTTTGATGACGCATGGGATTACTCACTTGATCTGGTGCAAATGTGCATTAAACAAGCACATTTATGTGCATAAAATGACTTGCTGTTAGCTGGTGGTTCCAAGTCAATGGTAGCATTATTATGGGGCAGGGCCTGAAAAGGTTGGGAATTAACCCATGTGCCCTATATGAGGGGTTGAGGTTTCCTGTTATTCTGGGTATATATGGCTGCTGTGACCGTCTCTTCTCTACATCGCCATAATCTGCCGTTGAAAACAGGACAACACGTCAGTTTTACAACCCCAAGACGGAGCACAACAACTCCACACAATTCGATCACAGTAGAAGTCATGGTGCACATCACGGTTCCAGTGTTATCCCTTCTCATACTTCTGGTTGTTGGTACACACAGCTCTGCTAAACGTACGTATCAGCTATCAGCACCAATATAATATATTGGTGCTGATCATATAGTTCTACATATATATTCATATAGTTCTGCATGTAATATATATGCAGAACTATATGAATATATATGTAGAACTATATGAATTCTCAACCTCAAGTACTTTACTGTTATTAACACTGTATTTGGCTTTCTTCAGAAAATACAAAAAAAAAAAAAAAAAAAAAACGTTCAAAACAGAAGGCCTGTTTGTGTGTTTAGACTGCTGTATAAAGTATGGCAAACAGTTACCATTCAAGGCTATCATAGGGTATTACAGTGCAGACCAAGACCAGTCATCGATGTTACACCGATGTTGTCATGTGAGTCTGTTTTTCTTCTTTATATTAAACAATGTTTGACGTTCTCATGAACCATAAACACGGCAAAAATAAGACCCAATTAACTTTTGTGTAACACTGTTATATAGACCTCTGACCTTTGTAGTAGTAATTAATTTAGTGCACTAATCATTGCTGTCATGATTTTTTGCAGTTTCTGCACAAGAAGGGGCAAACGGATATGCGCTGACCCGAGCGAGGACTGGGTGAAGGACTACATTATTTGTATAGAAAGCCGGTAAAGTAATTCAATGTTCTTTTTTATTGATGTTTCATTTCAATACCAAAACACACATGAATGAATTACATGAAAGAAAAAGACTAAAAAGAAAAAAAAAATGTATGGATTTATAATGGTTACATTTGCTTCTAATATCCTTAGTGACCCACTCCGCTTTTAAGTTATATTTAACCATTACACTTACAGTATTTCATATCCTAAATCCCTTATTATTGAAGCATGTGCAATATCCGTGGCAAGTTCTAGGTTATGCTGAATAAACAGATCTGGGAATGCCCTTATAGGGACCCTTTTATTGTTTTCTGGCCAGGTAAGGTGTAAAATGGGTGCTAATTAGTTAAGCCACGCTGGGCCTCGGAACAGCCCACTTAGGCCTGGTAGGGGCTTACTTTTCGGCCCTATTGAATACTTTGGGGAATGCCTGTCTATAGTTTGATTGGACAAGCATCGGTCAAAAGTGAGACACCGAAGAAGTGGGGAAGCACGCAAGGTCAGAACATGATGACATGATGAATCCACCCATTTCTTAAAAGGTTGTCATTTAACCCCCCCTCTCCCTCTCTCTCCATTCTCTCTCCCCCTCGCCCCCTCTCTTATATATATTTTTCTAGTATATGCAGTAATTATACAAAGACTTACAACAACCTGACAACCAGAACACCAAATCAGCTTGAGGAAGAAGAAAGGACATCTACAATTTACCACATGACAACCAGAACACCAAATCACAGTGAGGAAGCTAGGAATTTGTACCATTTGTCATGTCATGACATGTCACATGTGTTTAGCAATATAATAGGGTGGGCTTATTTGAAGAGAGGATGTTATCATCAACCAGTGTCGCCATCTGTAGTCAAACTGAGATCCTAGCTGTGCTAGCAGCACTATGTTCCTTCAGCTAATGTTCTTTTCTGCTCTAACAGGTGAGTCTGTTGTCATCATAGCCTAAGCTATAAACTACTTCAAGACAAACATACTACAAACAAAACTATATCATTCCTGTATTAAAACAGGCACCACATTATTTGTTTTTTAATTACAAAATGTACACATTTTCAATATTTTTCAGGTGTCAGTTTGCAGATAGACATCAAACCTACAAGACCCTCAGTTCAAAGTCTGCAAGGATATCCAGTTACTTTATCATGTAATTATAGCAGTTTATATTTGGCCAACCTCCAGTGGTATCGTCAGTACCCTGGATCAACACCTCAATTCCTCCTGCTATCTGACCCCAACACTGGGCATGTAGTCAGAGCACCTCCTGACGATCTTAGACTGAATATCAGCTTCAATGAAGAGAAAACACGTGTGGATCTGAAGATTTCCTCGGCTACAATGACAGACTCTACTCTGTACTACTGTGCCATGCAGCCCACAGTGACAGGAAACATGCACACATTGTACAAAAACATACATTCTTGCTGAAACTTTGCTGAAACCTAACATCACCACTAGAAGGCAGTATCAACAATTATCACATGGCTTGTTTGAAAGCTTGATTCTGCATGGTCAATTGTTGAATTCAGAGGTCTGATATCTTTGGATAATGACCACTCCACAACAGGCCGCTGCATAATCAAACCCTCTCAGTTCTTGCTTGATTTTCTTCTGCTTCCAACATGACAGCCACACACAAGTTAAGACCTAAATATTGCTCTCAAAGTGTTTTTCAGAACAGCCAGCCTGAAACTTAAATGGCCCCCACCATTAATTTAAAATCAAATTTAATATATAATTATTGCCTTTACCTCTTTATATCTACTGGTAAGTAAGTAAAGTAAGTAGCCTTGCCAGGCCATGATGTCAGGAGGCCCAGCTGAGCCATTGAGGCCCATATAGGTCAGGAGCCTATCTCCTGTTTCTGTAGCGTGAGGCAGCTTGATGTACAAGTACACCCCCTGGACATGACGCTAGTATATCGCAGGGACTTACCCCCAATCCATCCCTTGATGCTGAGTGCCAAGCAGGGAGGCATTGGGTCCCATTTTTTTTTAGAGTCTTTGGTATGACCCGGCCGGGAATCGAACCCCGACCTCCCAGTCTCAGGGCGGACACTCTAACCACAAGGCCACTGAGCTGGTATATCTACTGGTACTGAAGCCTAAACAACTCAGGCCATTCATTTTCCTCTTCCTTCTGGATGCTATGACAAGCCATTTCAGCTGCAGTACCACAAATGTCCACACCTCAGGGGCACCCTCACCACTCCTTCTCACCACCTATCCCTGCCCACCTCAGTTTCAGTGGTAAGGTGCACAGTGGGAGAACGTGGGGACTGATCCATGCATACCGATGACTTAAAGGGTAACTTTTAGAAAGTCCTCTGTAATTCTAACATCCATTCATCATCTCATGATCTCCAAGTAGCCCACTACTATCATGTTAGATTGTGTGTGGGGGAGAAATCTCAATTTTTTGGACTCCAGACTGTCTGATCCACACCTCTCTCATTCTCATGTAACTAAGAGACAACATAAAGCAAAGTGTTGAGTGAGTAGACTTCTCCTAATATGGGTATGATACATATACCCATATTGAAACTCGGCAGGGGAAGAGTCTCCCGAGTAGCCTATATGAAAACTGTGGACTTGAGACCGAGACCGGACACAAGTACAACACTATTGATTTCTTTTTCATAATAGTAACATAAACTGCTAGGTATAGATGTAAAAGTATAGATGTAAAACGGGTGTAAAATGTGTCACCAGTGAAAATGGTTTGTGTTTGTGATTTAACATCAACAAGCTCCTCCTTAAAATTCAGTCAGTCAACTACATTGAAGTAGCACTGTGACACTCTAGTTAAAGCAGTTCATAACAAGGATGTTTCTGCTCATTTCACTGATGATGACTGCTATGTTCGTTGGTATGAATTTATTTTACTGCGTATGAATCTCATCAACAACCACAATACGCTCATAATATGACAGCAAAATAGTTCAAGAAGTTCCATGTTTGTTGATCCATTATGTATGATTCAACAGAATGCTGTGCACAGACAGACAGTGTGCTTCAACCTGGAGGAGTTGTGACAGCTGCTGAAGGAGAGGCTGTAACACTCGGCTGTGAATACGAGTCCAGTTCGAAAAATGCATATCTCTACTGGTACAAACAGGAAGCCAATGGCAGCCCCAAGTTCATACTGAGTCGCGTTTCTTTTTCTTATGGATCAGGAGAGACAGCACCTGGATTTGGGAATAGGTTTGACTGCAATGTGAACTCCAGCACAAAATCATCTCCTCTGAGGATTCAGGAACTGCAGCTGTCAGATTCTGCTGTGTACTACTGTGCTTTGAGTCCCACAGTGACAGGAAGCACAGCCACACTGTACAAAAACATAAATTGACATAGACCTACCAGTGCTGTCAGTGCTGTCTATGCTGTCATCATCGATCTCGCCCTGAATATCAGGAAACAAAATATCATATGATGCATTCTTGCATAGAAGACTACTCTTCCTAACCTGACATACCACTGTGATGTTGCAAGACATTCCCTAAAACCCCCTCTAGAGGGAAACCTTATATATAAATTGCAGTCAACATTACATATTGTTGCACTGTCATTTAAAACTGAAGAGACCAATTCAGACTGAATGTTTTTGGTTTAGTTTTTCTTTTCATTTAAACCTTACGTTATGGAGCTGCAACATTGGCTGTGGATGGTTTTCATGGCTTTTATTTATAAAGGAAGCTGTGAGGACTATATATCTCCATTGTCTGATTCAGTCCTGGCTTCCGTAGGAGACAGCGTTACTCTCTCCTGTGAATACTATCGCATAGAAACAAGACTCTTCTGGTATCGACAGCATCCTGGATCATCTCCAAGCCTTCTAATGACCGCTTTCTCTGAAAATACATCACGTCTCTCCGCAAATAATGATGAGAACATGAAAAGATTTCACCTGAACATCTTCTCTGCAGCACTGACAGACTCTTCTCTGTACTACTGTGCCCTGCAGCCCACAGTGGCAGGAAACACACGCACACTGTACAAAAACATGAGGAGAGCTTTATGAAAGTAGGCCTACCATGTGGTGTTGACGAGGAGGAACCTATGAATAAGAGGAAGCTTGAACATCTTTAGTTGACACTTTATCCTTGCCGTTTTAGCCAACATGTCTGCATTCTATTGTTTGCTGTGTATCGTGTTTCTCTGTATCGGTAAGTTATTAATTATAGTTAATTATTCAGTAGGTTAATTATACAGTATAGTTAATTAAGTTAATTATACAGTAAGTTGTTTCATTATACCCATGAAAATAAGTTAAATCTCACTTCTTTTTTTAACAGATGTGCATTGCCAAGATCTCACTCCTGTCAAAACTGAAGAGTTCATTTTAAAGGACGCTAATGTCACACTGTCCTACACTATCTCCAAGCCTGTTGCTGGTGGAGATTGTTTCTACTGGTTTCGTCAGTACACTGGACAATCACCACAGCTCCTCATGCTGATATCAGGGTCAGGGCAAATTAACCAAGGAGATGCTCTGCTTTCAGACACAAGGTTCTCTACCAAACTGCTTGATGGAAACAAACGTGTGGATCTGGAGATCTCCTCTGCTGCACTGGCAGACTCTGCTCTGTACTACTGTGCTGTGAGGCCCACAGTGACGAGGATCTCACACACACTGTACAAAAACCTGCACACTAAGCTCAGCTTAGTGTTCTCTAAACATCTCCACTAGAGGGAAACAGACACATTGAAGCTATTCAAAGCATTATGCCCTTAAAAACTATACTGTCATAAGGAGAAGAGCTTAGACTAAATGTTGATCATGATGACTTAGTTTCCCTGTTGGTTTTAAACCATGCTGTAGAGATGGAACATTATTGGTTCTGCATGATTCTTATGGGTTTTCTTTATAAGGGAGGCTTTGAGGAATCAATTTCTCCATCGTCTGATGCATTCCTGCATGCTTTAGAAGGAAACAGTGTTACTGTCTCCTGTAATTACTCTGAGAGAGTAATGGTCCTCTACTGGCATCAAAAAATACATAATGAAAGACTACTCAAAAATGGGGGCGGGGCGCCATTCCGAAACACCGCCACTTAGAAACACCTCCATTTCGAAGCATCCCCATTCCGAAGCCCCCCCATTTCGAAATAATGTGATTTCGGAATGGTGATGTTTTCCCATTTTACTAAAGACATCGCCATTCCGAACCCCCCCCCCCCCCCCCCCCCCCCCCAACCAATCAATAGCGCACGCTCTCTCTCGCCCCCCCCCCTGCCCAAACGCGCGCGCCCCTTCTCCCCCCCCCCCCCCCTCTGTGTTTATTTATTCATTTCGTAAAGTCTACAGATATAGCCTAGCCTTAGAGTCCTAGAGCCTTATTAAAGTTAATAGGCTCCTCACTGTAGGCTATGTCACGCTATACCAATAATGTATCCTATAACATAAAGCATCGGCATGGGCACATGTAATGTTCCCGACATGAAGCTGTGTTCGTAATGTGTTCAGTACAGTGTCCAACAACACAGCCACGTGTTGCTGTTTACAGCTGAGCTGACAGGCAGGCAGGCGGGCGGACGGACGGACGGACGCACAGACCTAAAATCGGGATCTAAAATGCACGCGCGGCTGTGCCAACGCTCAGTTACACACGCCTTTTCACACCAGGGCCCAATATTTTTTCTGTCACGGACCACCATTTGGTGTCGACTTCAGTCTCTCATTCTCTCTGACCCAAAACTAAGGATTTTCAAGTTTTGGTCCACAATTTAGGAAATAACTGGTAAAACGTTGGTCAAAATGACAATTCTACTGCATTTTGTTCTTGAAAATTAATTAGGCCTAATTCAGATGTTTAAATAGCCTTTCACTCTTGAGAGCGTGAAGAGTACAGATCTATAAGTGTCCATTTGGCAACTGTCCATCATTTAGCTGCATGGGGAACACCTGGAATCCTCTCAGGGACCACTGGTGGTCCCCGGACAACTCGTTGAAA
The DNA here is from genome assembly GCA_039105355.1 of Benthosema pterotum. Classification (NCBI taxonomy): domain Eukaryota; kingdom Metazoa; phylum Chordata; class Actinopteri; order Myctophiformes; family Myctophidae; genus Benthosema; species Benthosema pterotum. Next base: position 8,280,899 of record CM076976.1, on the reverse strand, counting down.
ACCACCGCACTAACGGATCGCATTCCGTTAAGGCTGTAGCGCGCGGCACTGCTCTCTCTCTCTCTCTCTCTCTCTCTCTCTCTCTCTCCAAGCTCTTAATAAAATAGAACTACTATGCTGAATGAATGTCTGAGTCTAGGCTATAATATTTCAGAAATATTAGATTCACAAATAAATAGAACTAGCCTACTCTGTCATTCAACATAGTAGTTCTATTTTATCTGACTGCGCTGTGAGAGGATCAATAAGGTCCCTGGTCTGTGGCTCAAATAGTAGGCATTATTTGGAGGCCTATTTGGCTATTATTTGGAGTTTTTTTTTCCTTCTCAATATTGGGGTGGCACTCATATAGGCTCGCTATAATAATGATCAATCAGAATATTCACATGAGGATCAGATTATTATTACATTTGTCCGAGGAGAGCAGAGCGTTTTCTCCTGCTCAGTGCACTGACAGCACGCATTCGGCTACCTATCAGCATGTTGTATTAGGCCAGTAGGCCTAATTCAATTATTGGCAAAAGCCGTTGTGTAACTTTACATCGAGACCCCAGGGCCAGGTGGGATAAATACCTTTATATCCTATGTAGGGATATTCTTCTTCTTCATACCGGTACAATTTGTCATGAAATGAAAGTAGCTGTCGATCTTTTTCCATAATGCAGGTGCAATCAATCTGTATAACGAGCCGTCCATCAGTGTTGCGCACCAACGGCTATAATATCATATAGGCTAAGATGCTCGCATCCCCTGTGTGAGTTTTAACGTGGTCAACGGTTCTTCCAGCCTTGTCCATTTGTGAGCCCAGTCTGTCTCAGACAGACTCCTAGGCCTACATGCATGATTATGAGTGCAGTGCATCCAGGGACTGAAGTTGCATATGGGGCTTTATGTTCGTTGCTGTCGCTGCGCTGCACCCCAGAGAAAGCGGCGGTGGTGCTGCTGCTGCTTACAGTAGAAATATACAGTCTAGCCGCATTGTTTTCTATTTATTCCCATTTACTTTATTTTCTACATAATTTGGCAGGCCGCGGTTCTCAAACTTTTTTAGTGTCTTTTATCCACATGTGGATTGAGAAGGATAGGCTACGCTTTACGCTCAAGACATTTCCAAAATGAGCGCGCACGCACGCACGCAGCTAGAGGAAAATGTGACATGTGCAAATATGCGATCATGGGCCAACAGAGTAGACAAACAGACAGACAAAATAGCTGTTAAAACAGCATCGACTTTCAACTGATATTCTTCTTCGCTCGGCCCTGCTTTGCGCTATTTGATTGTGGCGCGCGTAGACGAGGTTGAACAGGGAGAGAGAGAGGGACTCAGAGAGAGAGAGAGAGAGAGAGAGAGAGAGAGAGAGAGAGAGAGAGAGAGAGAGAGAGAGAGAGAGAGAGCTCGACTGGCGAGACAGAGTAATGATAAAAAGGCAATGAATAATAATATATTCGGAATGGCGTGGTCTTTAAAAAAAAGAAAAACATCGCCATTTCGAAGTGGTATTCTTCGAAATAGCAGTGTTTCGGAATGGTGATGTGTGGCCTTCGGAAAGGCAGTGTCTTTTTTTCCACGGAGAAATCCCGCCATTCCGATTAATGGAAGTGAACGATCGGAATGGCGGGGCTTCGGAATGGCGACGTGTAACCCTCAAAAATACATCACGGCACTCAGTAGTCCATGAGAAACAAGTTTTTTTTTTTCCTTCAGATTTCACCTGAAGATCTCCTCTGCTGAACTGACAGACTCTACTCTGTACTACTGTGCCCTGCAGCCCACAGTGACACTACACAGACAGGAAACCATGCACACTGTACACAAACCTGAAGAGGGCTTTATGATGAAGAGGAGGGGCCAACAGTAGAAACATATACATGTAAGAGGTTCAACTGAAGCTTGTATGTCTTTAGTTAACACTTCACTTCATCCAACATGTTTTCATTCTATTTATTGTGCCTCATGTTTTTCTGTAAGGGTAAGTCACATTGTTTCCTAGAAGACTAGACTGTTACTATTATAATTAATCTAACACATGCATTGTGACTGGTTTCTTTATTTTCATCCATGGTAGTAAGACAAATCTATTTTTACAGACGTCCATTGCCAAGATCTCATCCAGGTCAAGACTGAAGAGTTCGGTTTAAAAAACAGCACCATCACGCTCTCCTACAATATCACCAAGTCTGGTGCTGTTTATGGCGCAGATGACTTCCACTGGTATCGCCAATATAATGGAAAATCACCAGAATTTCTCGTGCTCATAACAGGATCACAGACCAACACAACATCGAAGATTCAACCGAGGTTCTCTGCTAAACTGTCTGAAGCAAAAACACGTGTGGATCTGGAGATCTCCTCTGCTGAACTGACAGACTCTGGTCTGTACTACTGTGCTTTGAGGCCCACAGTGACAGGAAACACTCAGACACTGTACAAAAACCTATGCACTCTGCTTCCATGTGTATTATTATTCACATTATGGAGTGTACAGACAGGCTGACCAGACGAGCTGTGCCACCAGGGGGAGCTGTGGTGAGAGGATGGACTCCAGCACCATGGACAGCGTAGTCCATGTCCATCTGATGAAGCACTCATGCGATGCATCAAATTAATGTGTTTTACAACCCATCTGAATATATGCATATCTCAGTGCATTGCGAGTTTACAATAAAAATACATTTTGAGGCGAAACATTGTGTGTTCTTTACCAGACAGACACATACTGTAGGTGTAGTTGTAGCAACGGCTGGTATAAATGTAAGACTGGCAAAAGCCCTTTACCAACTTGTATAACCTACATGAAACGTACATAGTACATATAGGTCATAGATTTAATATAGCAGGGAAATGGAAAGTGTGATTACATAAATGAGTTGGCTCACTTGATAAACAATGATGACAACACTGTCAGGGAAATGCCCCTAAGCAAGTGTCTTGGGCTTCAGGAGAACACACACCACACACACAGCACAGTTAAACTACTGCTGGCGTGTAGTCACAATACAGCACAGTTAAACTACTGCTGGCATAGCCGACATCCCAGACGAGCCACCATCATGTTGCATCATTATTCTACAATATATTAACCGTATTTTCCGCACTATAAGGCGCACCGGATTATAAGGCGCACCTTCAATGAATGGCCTATTTTAGAATGTTTTCATATATATAAGGCGCACCGGATTATAAGGCGCACATAGAAGCTACTGCAGTCAACATAGGATAGAAGGTACTCCAGCCAAACTAGCAAAAACTAGAACAAAAACAGAGATTGCCACAGCCATCTCCAGGCAAAACTGAAATTACAAACTAAAGAACTGAAACGAAAGGCTACATGAGGCGGAACAAATCAGTGTTGTTGCTAGGTCTGTGTCTGCCATGACACTGAACTGGCTGGCTTTTATAGCAGGGGTGGAGCAGTAGATAATTAGGCCAGGGAACCTGCTGCAGGTGCCAGCCTGGGTGTGTCAGTTTGAGTGAGGACAGACACAGGGAGTTAAACACAGACAATGATTGAATGATTGACAGAGTGTGTTTGTGTGTGTGAGTGAGTGTCATGGCTAGAGGCCGACCGATGTATCGGTCGCACCGATATATCGGCCATTTTTTGGCGCCGATATATCGCGTCGGACATCGGTGAAATTTCTCCGATGTCCCGATGTTCCCGGCTTGTCAAATTGTGTCATGTTTAATGCTGTAATGCCGGTCATGTAAATTAATGGATGCATTTACAAAAACATCCAGCAGAGGGCGACATAGGCCTACCACAGGCCTATTGAAAGCAATGTATTTTCATTTCCAAGCTTGTCCCTATCAGTTTCACCCCTCAATGTCTCAACACTTCTACTTCCCTGGCCAGTGTGCAAGCATGCATTTAAGACCTAGTTGAGAGGGAAAAAATGGCGTCCTCAGCTACTGCATATAGTTTACTATGTAGCTCTTAAATACATGTTTGCCTGGCCGGTTCAACCACGACTTTTATTCGAGATTAATACATAATCCACAAAAACTGAACAAACACACGACCAGGCACAGCATAACTGCATAACCCTCAAATTAGTAGTCATATAATCCAGCAAGCAATAGGAATTCATACCTGAAAGCAAACTCCCGTGTTTGGCATAAAAAACACAAATGATGATGATTCGTCTCATTCTTCCGACGGGCAAGAAGAAAAATAATATCCAAGTAATAATCCAATTCCTGTAATGTTCATGTTCTGTTCCTTTGATAGTAGGCCTATAGCTTAATCCATTTATTGTTGTTAAACAACAGGCATAAACTAATGTGGAATCATCGCAGTTGCTGTGCCAAAGTTGCTGCCGTCAAAGTTGTGTGTTGACAGTGGCGGTTCTAGGTACAGCGTGGCCAAGGCAAATGCAATAGGGCCCCATTTTTATTGGGGCCCCCATTTTTTTCCTTCATTTTATTATTTTAAATAGTTCTCAACATTGGGTTCAGAACCTCTCGGAGGCCCCCAAATTTATTTTGAGGGGGGTCTCCAGAAAAAAAGAAATACAAAGTGGTACTTACACCTGATTGGTCGATACCATTTTCTGCCATAACTCCTCAATGCTATGTCATAGAGACATATGGTTGGCATTATTGGACTCGGTATGGAGTCCCTGACGCGTCCCTGATGTTAATTGGTGTAACTTAGCCCCGCCCCCTCTTCTGATTGGTCGATACTATTTTCTGCCATAACTTCTCAATGCTATGTCATAGAGACATAATGAAGGTACATTTGGACTCAGTATGGAGTCCCTGACATTCTATTAGTGTAACTTAGCCCCGCCCCCTCTTCTGATTGGTCGATACTATTTTCTGCCATAACTCCACAATGCTATGTCATAGAGACATATGGGTGGCATCATTGGACTGCTAATGAGTCCCTCACGCGTCCCTGATGTTGATTGGTGTAACTTAGCCCCGCCCCCTCCTCTGATTGGTCGATACCATTTTCAGCCATAACTTCTCAATGCTATGTCATAGAGAAATAATGGAGGTACATTTGGACTCGGTATGGCGACCCCTCTTCGGATTGGCCGATATTAGCCTAAAACTTGCGCGATCAAGGGCCCATTGATCGCTGCTTGAAGCTTTAATTATTATTGTGTCATATTCTATTGTAAGTATAGAAGTTTTTAAAATGTATTTTGTTATTTTTTTGATTACTAAACATCGGTCAAAACATCGGTAACATCGGTGTAGGTTTTTCCAAACATCGGTATCGGTATCGGTTCCAAAAATATGGTATCGGTCGGCCTCTAGTCATGGCCACACGCAACATGACACTACAGCACATTTACTGTAATGCGAGTGTACTCCTCATAATATGGGGACATTTATTTCATTGTAGTGCAGTGATTCGTAACTCAAGTGGACTTTCTGGGGGAAAGTCCAAGACAAAGTCAAGACAGAGTCACATTATATGTTGCAACAGAGACAATATTAAGTAAATGAAAATGTGGACTTTGAGACAAGACGAAGACTTGAATGCTACAACAAATGTCTTCTATTTATAATTCACAGTTAGCATAAAAAACTGCCATTGCAGTTTGCTCTCAACACACTGAAAGTCTAATTCTTTCATCATCATCATCATCATCATCATAGACACATTAACAACCAGGTAAACTTTGCCACCTGTAAAAATGAATGTTGCTATCAGTGTGACGAGGTTTGTGAACATCATCAACAAGCTCCTCCTCCATATAGATCCAGTCAGTGAGCTGCAGTCAAGTAGGACAGCGGCACTAGTTAGACTATAGTTCACAATTACCTACCAGTACAACTACGATGTTTCTGCTCATTTCACTGATGATGACCACCATGTGTTTTGGTATGAAACTACTCATTGATTTTACTGCACATCAATCTCAACAATAATCTCACAATATGACAGTAAAAAGTAAAAGAAGTTCAAGCTTTGTTAATCCATTATTTGTTATTCTACAGAATGTTGTGCACTGAAAGACGGTGTGTTTCAACCTGGAGGAGTTGTGACAGCTGCTACAGGAGAGGATGTAACACTCAGCTGTGAATACAAGACTAAAACAAGTTCTAAAAATGCAAATCTGTACTGGTACAAGCAGGGTGCAAATGGCAGCCCCGAGTTCATATTGGGCCGCTTCTCCTTTTCTTTTTCTAATGGATCAGGAGTCACAGCACTTGGATTTAAGAATAGGTTTGACTGCAATCTGAACTCCAGCTCAAGATCAGCTCCTCTGAGGATCCAGGAACTGCAGCTGTCAGATTCTGCTGTGTACTACTGTGCTTTGAGTCCCACAGTGACAGGAAGCACAGCCACACTGTACAAAAACATAAGCAGACACTGACCTACCGCTGAGTCAGTGCTGTCTATGCTGTCATCATCGATCTCCATGCACAGCCTGCGTGGAGATCTTAGCTTGAATATCAGGAAACAAAATACCATCTGCTGCATTACTACATAGCCTACTGTTACAAAACATTTCCTAAAATCCCCCACTAGAGGGAAACCTTATCATGTAGAAATTGCAGTCAACATTACACATTGATGCATTGCTGCTGTCATTTAAAACTAAATTCTTAAAGAGAACAACTCAGACTGAAAGCTAAACCTTACTTTGTAGAGATGGAACATTGGCAGTGGATGATTCTCATAACTTTTGTTTATAAAGGAAGCTGTGTGGAATATCTCTCTCCATTGTCTGATTCAATCCTGGCTTTGGAAGGAGACAGCGTTACTCTCTCTTGTCAATACTATGACATAGAAACAAGACTCTTCTGGTATCGACAGAACCCTGGATCGTCTCCATGGCTTCTAATGACATCTTTCTCTGGAAATACATCACATCTTTCTGTAAATAATGATGAAGGCATGAAAAGATTTCACCTGAAGATCTTCTCTGCAGCACTGGCAGACTCTTCTCTGTACTACTGTGCCCTGCAGCCCACAGTGGCAGGAAACACACGCACACTGTACAAAAACATGAAGTAGAAAGTATCATGTGGTGTTGGAAGAGGAGGAACCTATGAAAAAGACGTAGCTTGAACATCTTCAATTCTAGTTGACACTTTATCCTTAGTGTTTCATCCAACATGTTTGTGCTCTATTATTTACTGTTTCCCATGTTTATCTGTATGGGTAAGTCAAATTATTCATTATGTCAACTAGTAAACTATAGATATTTAATATCCATGAAAATAAATTAAATCTCCCACTCTTTTTTTTAACAGATGTGCATTGCCAAGATCTCACTCCGGTCAAAACTGAAGAGTTCATTTTAAAGGACACCAGTGTCACACTGTCCTACACCATCTCCAAGCCTGTTGCTGGTTCAGATTATTTCTACTGGTATCGCCAGTACACTGGACAATCACCACAATTCCTCATGCTCATAACAGGATCGAGACGTATTAGCAAAGCAGATGCTCTGCTTTCAGACACAAGGTTCTCTACCAAACTGCTTGATGGAAACAAACGTGTGGATCTTGAGATCTCCTCTGCTGCACTGACAGACTCTGCTCTGTACTACTGTGCTGTGAGGCCCACAGTGACGAGGATCTCACACACACTGTACAAAAACCTGCACACTAAGCTCAGTTGACAATACCAATTAATGCATGTCTTCTGGATGCCTTTCCCTAAACATCTCCACTAGAGGGAAGCATTAACAAGCAGTCATTGCACATTCATAGCCTTGTTCCTTTAAAAACTATACTGTCATAACAGCTCTCACACTGCATGTTGATCATCACTTAGTTTCTCTGTTGATTTTAAGCCTTGTTGTTGTAGACATGGACCATTATTGGGTCTATGTGATTCTTATGGGTTTTCTTTACAAAGGAAGCTGTGAGGAATCCATCTATCCATTGTCTGATACAGTCCTAGCTTTAGAAGGAAACAGTGTTACGCTCTCCTGTAATTACTCTGAGAGAGTAACAGTCGTCTACTGGTATCAACAACACCCCAGATCGCCTCCGCTGCTTCTAATGACGGACTACTCAGAAAATACATCACGGCACTCAGTAGTCCATGAGAAAGACAAGAAAAGATTTCACCTGAAGATCTCCTCTGCTGAACTGGCTGACTCTACTCTGTACTACTGTGCCCTGCAGCCCACAGTGACAGGAAACCCATGCACGCTGTACACAAACCTGAAGAGGGCTTTATGAAACAGCCATGGTATTTGAAGAGGAGGGGCCAACAGTAGAAATATAGGTTCAGTAGAAACATACAGTAGGTTCAAAGGAAGGGTGAATGTCTTTAGTTGACACATCTAACATGTTTTCATTGTATTTATTGTGTCTCATGATTTTCTGTAAGGGTAAGTCACATCATTCATTATTTCTACAAGACTAGACCGTCTAATAATTGTTTAACCCACCATGTGAACTGAGATCTGTTTCATTATTTTTCATCCATGGTATTAAGCCAAATCTATTTTTTACAGATGTCCATGGCCAAGATCTCATCCAGTTCAAGACTGAAGAGTTCGGTTTAAAAGAAAGCAACATCACGCTCTCCTACAAGATCACCAAGTCTGGTGTTGTTTATGGCGCAGATTACTTCTACTGGTATCGCCAATATAATGGAAAATCACCAGAATTCCTTGTGGGCATATCAGGATCAGAGATAACCAAGATATCACAGAGTCAACCAAGGTTCTCTGCTAAACTGTCTGAAGCAAAAACACGTGTGGATCTGGAGATCTCCTTTGCTGAGCTGAATGACTCTGCTCTGTACTACTGTGCTTTGAGGCCCACAGTGACAGGAAACACTCACACACTGTACAAAAACCAACACACTGTTTCTATTCATATCACCCACACAATACAGTAGAACCTGCTAATCAATACATAACCAGCAGTAAATGCATGAATGTACAATATCCATGACAATGTTCGTGTTCTATCCTCACAGCTGTGATAGCCGTGACGCTTGATGGAAGCCCCCGTACCTGGATTTGTGTTTATTTTTATCTTCCTCATGGACCTACTTATTGTCAGTTACCTTATGTGGATTATGCTGTTTTTGACACATAGGCCTACTAACATTTTGCACCTTATTAATCCCATGTACAAGTCACAGACTTAGACTTTTTATATCATGTAGGCCTACAGGTGCACTGTAAAACACTACATCTGCTGCTATACTTACACATTTTTATACAGTATGTTATCTCAGACTGAGATAAGATAAAAGGTACATTGTACATGAGATTACATTGTACATGTGTAAATTATGTATATAATTTCACCAACATTATTCACTTATCTAACCTGTGCTGCATGTGACAATGAAGCTGATAATCCTCACAAGACCAAGAGGACGTCCCACTGCTACCTACTACCTAACTACAACATGGATGTGCTAAAGACAAATGCTGGTGCAGAAAGCACAAATGTTTACTTTGCCGTTACAAATAAATACAACCATTAAAAGATGCTTTAGTTACGGTAAGTATTATCATCATGGTACCACTATGCATCCAATGGAAATGATTTTTTACTTTACCGCAAGTCCGTGTTTATGATATGACCAACGACTTCATTTGCCAGGGTTCAGAAGAGTCTGTGGGATATGTCCAGAAACACCACAAGGCCCTGGTCAGACTCTGCCAGTGCAGCCAATGTCCCATCAACTGTAGAATTACCATCTGCCTCAGCCATTGATTAGCCTGGAAACTCAACACCTGCCATTTATTAGGTTATAGCCTACTTATTCTTTCCCGGGCCTGGGAAAGTCTGCCTGGGCACGGTGTGCCTTAACGAGTGAAATAAAAAGTGTTGCAGAGGGGACTTTTTAGGGGAATATAAAACCTACTTAATGCCATTGCCTAGACTACACCTTTTCCTAGAGGCAAGGCTAAACATAGGCTTTTTATTCTCCTTTTTACACAATGTGTAGGCCTAGTAATTGTTTTAAAACTTAAAGGCCAACAATCAACAACCAATATGCCATACATTGAGCTGGTGTACCAGAGGAGGAACACAAAACAGCATGGAATACAGGCATTTCTAGTTAGAAATACATCAGCCAGCCAATTCAAGAGCCAGTATGCTGATTTAGGAAAGCCATTCCTTTAAACTCTTGTCATCCTCACATCCACCAACCTTACAGAAGCTAGGGGATCTCCTGAATGAATGCAGCCCAGCTCTTTTAAACCCTGTCTGCCAATAAACCCCACCCCAGCCTTAATTTAAAACAAGGAGCACCTGGCTGATGCTGCCATAGTAACAGGCCTACCCTGGTCACAAAAGCATCTTCCTCCTAACAAAGTATATTGACAAGTGTGTAGGCAATTTTCTTTTTTGCTGTTGTTGTTTTTTTTTAACCCTTGCATGTGCACATCTTGCACATCTGAAACTATGAATGCTGCCTTGGTACAACCACATGCGATTTCTTTTGCATTAGCAGTTGATATTTACAATTTTACACACATTTTTTTTGTCTGGCCTGGAGTTCAAAAATACCTGGGCCTGGGCCCAGCTAGACCCAGCCTTGGCAAGGCCCCTGCCGACAGTCCACCTTTCATGGTAGGTTTGCACTGTTGACACACAGGAATAGGCCTATACAGAGATGCATGTACAGTACGGGTATTATTAGATTAAAAAGTAACATCGCTCCCATTAACCATTTAGGCCTAACCTAAGGTTTTTGAAAAACTTTAAATATTTATATATCAGCATAGAAACAAATTGAATATTTGAATACTGTACATACTGTGCAGGATCCAAATATGGATTCCCGTCCTTAATGGGTTAAGACTGACCAGACAAGCTGTGCCACCAGGGGGAGCTGTGTTGAGAGGATGGACTCCAGCACCATAGGCAAGGGATGCAAAGTATTTTGCATCCCATCTCACAATATTGTGTGTCATTGAGGAGATTCATGTTGTTAAAATGTATTATTGTCTCCACCGTAAGGTGGTGACTATGGAACGCACCCCGTCATTCCGCCCGTGTCTGTAGCCCGTCATTCCGTCCCGTCATTCCGTCCCGTGTGTGATGTAATGATGACGTCATAGATCTCATAGCTGAGCCGGAGAAAAGACATAAGTGTTTTATATATATTAGAATAATATCATCAATTCTTGAGCCCGGACGGTGGAGACCTGTGCCCCGTAGGGGCACAACTCTTGTATATATTAGAAATAATATCATCAATTCTTATGCCCGGACGGTGGAGACCTGTGCCCCGTAGGGGCACAACTCTTGTTTGGAGATGGATCTGGTAGATGGATCTGCCAGTTCACAGCTTGCATTGAGCTTGAATTTATAGTAAAAATAATAAATAAACTGTGCCCCTTCGGCACACTGGTGGTGGCTATGTTTCATCTCTGCAGGCAACTGTTACGTCACCCTGCGGGTGACGTACAGTACATGCTGGTCACCAATGGTCACCAGCATGCTGTTACGTCACCGGCACTACAGGGTGACGTAACAGGCCATGCACAGACGAACGTGCGGACGGACAGACGCGTGGACGGATGGAACGTGCACAGACGGACGGACACGGACAGGGGGCGAAACATAGTCACCACCTTATGGTGGAGACAATTAGATCTGTGCCCCACACAGGTCTCCACCAGCTCAGGTCACGTCTAAACCAACGGACAGACAGGGGGTGAAACATAGTCACCACCTGACAAATGCCCCAAATGAGTTTACCATCTGATAGCCTCGGCCAGTTTAGGTGAGTTTAGATGTAATGGTAAGATAATTAAGAATGAAGAATCTCTATAAGAGATCCATGTACAGTAAGTATCTTGGTCACTCACTCTGCTGCCTAGTTGTGTGCAATGTGCAAGTTGGCACTCTACTGAGCACATGTAGTGTGTTGGTTTTCAGCTAGTTTTCCAGAAACCACTGTGGGTCTTTGAGGTGTTTTCAAGTGGTCCCAGTTAAATAATGGGTGCAAAATAGTGAGTTACCAAATAATCCTTTACTCTTGAGAGCATGAAATGAAATTAAATCAAGCATGCAGGCCCAACTGGTTTCATCTTGAATGAATGGATGAACTAGATCAGCACTCAGTAGAGTGCAAACTTGTACGTGAGCGGAGTGAGCCAATACTCATGACATTAGCTATAAAGGTCTCTTACTTAACGTCACCATTACATCATCACATCACTCATAATCACAGCCAATCAGAGTGCCTCGAGGGGCGCCGACCGCCGACTGCAGACCGCCGACTGTGGACCACCAACCGACCATGCACCGATCGCTCGACTTACTCATGCAAGTAATAATGAGTTCCATAGCATGCCTGGGGTTGGTAGGTACTGCTAGTGCTGATTGGCCAGCTCCAAACCACGGCCAAACTTCGCCTGAGGTTGTGCCACTGTAACCTGCGACCAAATATAAGTGGATCCCATTCCATAGCAGAATGGGATGTGATCAATTCCACTTGAATCCAGGGTGGTTCTGAATTGCAGCATGCTGCGCTGGACAGTGCACTTGCAGGGAGGGACGGATATAGACTGTCATGCTGCGGTGGCAGTGGGAAGCAAGGTGTACAGCTTCGAGGGCTACTGCGACAGGGAGACCTACGTGTACTACATGGGACACATTGACGTGCACGTCTTCAACACGCTGTCCCTGCGCTGGATGAAGCTGCGGCCGGCGACCAGGAGAGGCGAGCGTCTCCTCGACGTCCCGTCGATGCGGTGGGGCCACACGGCCGCGCTGATCGACGTCACCATCTACGTCTGGGGCGGCGTCACCGACATGGGCGACTACTGCAACACGCTCTACGCGTTCGACGTCGACAACCACCACTGGTTCCGGCCCAGGGTCGCCGGGGTCCCCCCGGAGGCGAGGTCCGACCACTCGGCCTGCGTCCGGGGGAAGGTCATGTACGTCTACGGAGGACACAACCGGCGCACCGGATCCAACAACGACACCCACAAGTTGGACACCGGCGCCATGGTCTGGTCTGTGATTAACACCAGAGGGGCTGCGATACCCACGTCGGAGCGCCATTCTGCCACCCTCGTTGGGACGAAGATGTTGGTGTTTGGGGGCCACAACTACAACAACAACATCCGAGTGTTTGACACGGAGGCCGAGTGCTGGCTGAGCACGCCTGCCACGTATCTTCTCCCGGAAGGTCGCTGGGGTCACTCGGCGTTCGCTTACAACGGAGAGCTGTACATATTTGGTGGATACAACTGTCATTTGGAGCGCAACTTCAATGACCTGTGGAAGTTCAACCCAGAGGCCTTTTCCTGGAAGAAGGTCGAGCTCAAGGGAAAGGGCCCCTGTTGGATTTATAGGCCGCGCTGTTGTGTGGTGGGAGATAGCGTCGTCCTCTTCGTAGGGGACGCGGGCACGGGTCATCACTGGTACGTTTTGGACTTGAGTCCGAGTCTGAAGACGTTATGCAAGCTGGCAGTTATCCAGTACGCTCTGGAGCAGTCCGAACTCCCAAACGACATCAGGTGGGAACTTGAAACCATGACTACCAGCACAGACAGAAAGAATAACGGCCCACTAAAGAAAAGGAAAACGAAAAGAAAGAAAAGAAATGGATGACAATGGCAGAGCAGGCAGTTCCTGGCAATGGGACAAAAAGACGATCCTTCCATTCAGACAGCAGACCCTGAATGTGCTCATTGGTCTGGACAGCATCATACAGGCACCCGATCTTCAGGAGAACAAACCATCAGGCTTTCTTTATGGGTCTCTGGTCTCTGTGAGGATGGGGACTTCTACACCATCAGGAATGAATGATTGTAGAAGCAAAGGAATGTTTATGCAACAAGAAACCAAGAGGTTATGGATGAGAACTTCATGAAATACGTTTTTTTTTCCTCAGGTTTTTTTCCTCCCTCTGCTCACTTATGTTTAAGGAAATGTTGAAGTGAGAATTATTTATGAGAGCAGGCTGTTATTTTCTGGAATTCACTGTCAGATACATTCACGGCTGTCAATGCTGTCACACTCATGTATGATGAATTATTCTGATGCTGATGTTCTTATTATACAGTACATTTCATAATACTACCTTACATACTGTATGTACTGTATGTCCTTGTGTATGGAGATGCCCATGTGACCACATAAATAGAGATGTCTGTCTGTGGCCATATGAGCACAGATAATACAGTCTGTCTGTCAGGGTTTCAGGTTTCCTTCACTTAATGTTGAACCTCCAAGGAGGAGCCACTAGGTGTCAGTAAAGATACATAAAACGCTGTATCTCAGTGTGATTCAATCTAGATGACCTGGTTTTGTTTGTCAGACCAGATGTGTTCTGTAGGTGAATAACATTGCTATGTAACAATTGTATTTGAATGGCATTAGTGTATGCATTTTGTTGTAGTAGTACTACTGTAGGATACAACATAAACTAATATCTTATGCCTAAAACCTAAAGACTACCATATATTCAATATACAACTTTATACAATTAGTCATTTTACAAGACTAATTTGTGTGTGTGTGCGTGTGTGTGTGTGTGTGTGTGTGTGTGTGTGTGTGTGTGTGTGTGTGTGTGTGTGTGTGTGTGTGTGTGTGTGTGTGTGTGTGTGTGTGTGTGTGTGTGTGTGTGTGTGTGTGGGGAGAAAACTGTTATGGCGAATAAGGTATATGTAAATGTAAATTGGTGATGAAATATTTCAAAAATGTGTGAGTGTATTCAGGGTAGAAACTCTATCATAATGCCTTTCCCATTCTCTCTAAGCCATTCTGCAAGCCATAGTCTTTTAAAATAAAACCATGATCTTAAATGATGGCTGACCTGGCCAAATGACAGACAAAATGAACCACCAGTGCGTGTGCATGCAAAGATCCCTAAAAATATGGAGTAAAAAAATATAAGGAATTGTATCAAAAGACTACAGGTTACACATCATCTTTGTCATTTTTTACACATCATCTTTGTTCATTTTTGGCAATTTTACATAAATAAACTCCATGCACCTTTCATTAAAATGTACAATACAGTCTTTGACCCCCTACCTTTTTTTTGTTGTGCTGGCATAATGATTCCACCCTGCAAGTGACAGACGGTAAACACAGAATGAAAGTTGCTCTATGGTAGAAACAGGTCAACAGTGCAAATTATGTTATTAAGGTTGTGTATATGTAACGCCCGGGATTCGAACCCGGGTCTCCCACGTGAAAGTCCAACATCTTAACCACTAGACCAAGAGGACATCCCCTTGGTCCGGGGGCAGATATTAGTTTTTCGAGGCCATCACGACAGAGGCTGTAGCCACCTGCTACACTCACCTCCCTTTTGACCTCCTTCCACGGGGAAACCTGATCCGGGGTCACGGCACCAATGTAACGCCCGGGATTCGAACCCGGGTCCCTCACGTGAAAGTCCAACATCTTAACCACTAGACCAAGAGGACATCCCCTTGGTCCGGGGGCAGATATTGGTTTTTTGAGGCCATCACGACAGAGGCTGTAGCCACCTGCTACATATATTCATTTATTTTTGACGCCGTAGTAGAAATAACCACAAAGAACAAGAATAACACCAGACCACTGCCAGGGAAATTGCCTTTGCAACCACTATGGTATATTAATGGCAAGTATTTCCTGGCCTACAGCCTATCGGCTACATCATACAAGAATATTGCAGTAGTGAAAATACCTATTGAGCATTAGATCTAAAAATGCCTAAAAATGATTTTGATTGATCTTAGGTTAGACGTTGATTTGACGTCTAGGCGTTTAGACAACCATATCAACATCTAATCTAAGATTAGACCTCTAAAAAACTAATTTTAGCATTTTTTTTTTTTTTTTTTTAGCATTTTTTAGATCTAATGCTCACTATAGCCATGCTAAACTCATATCTACAGCATTGTGTTTAAAAGAATTAAACAAACCAAGGAGTTTTGGACCCAGGCGTACACGGTTATCGTCTTACAGTTACAATTATACTAATTGTGTTGTTTATAATCACATCAAAGCAATGTGTCCAGCTGTCTTGTGTGTCCAGTTTGCTGTATGCCCTGATGTATTGTATGGCCAGTTAGGAGAGCCAGCGAAATCCAAAAGCGACCTCGCCCGCGGGCGCCCGGTTTCAAAAGCGGGCGCCCGCTTTCACAAAAACGGGCGCCCAGTTTCACAAAAACGGGCGCCCGTTTTCAAAAGCGGGCGCCCGTTTTCACAAACTAGGCTATGCCTAAACCTAACTCTAACCCTAAACTTAACCTCAGTAAACCTATGCCTAAACCTAACCTAACCCTAACCATAACCTTTTGAAAAGGGCGCCCGTTTGTGAAAACGGGCGCCCGCTTTTGAAAACGGGCGCCCGTTTTCAAAAGCGGGCGCCCGGTTTCACAAAAACGGGCGCCCGTTTTTGTGAAAGCGGGCGCCCGCTTTTGAAACCGGGCGCCCGCGGGCGAGGTCGCTTTTGGATTTCGCCCCTGCTGCCAGTTAGTCCTATGACCAGATGTATTGTTTTCACAGTTGTCTGGTGTGGCCACTTGGTTTTTGTGCCCCCTTGACCTGTTACCGCCTATTCGCATAGGCCTACCTGAATACTGTCCATACCAGTACACCTATGTACAGTATTGTTTTAATGCACTTTGTGCTCTAAGGTCGTCCCATGATCCATACAGGGGCGTCGCAGCAAATATTGGGCCCCCTGAAAATTTTGATCACAGGGCCCCCAATGTGCAGCTTTGCGGTAATCTGAACTGTCTGTGTGTGTGTGTGTGTGTGTGTGTGTGTGTGTGTGTGTGTGTGTGTGTGTGTGTGTGTGTGTGTGTGTGTGTGTGTGTGTGTGTGTGTGTGTGAGAGTGTGTGAATGGGTGAATGTAATGCACTTTGTCAAGCACCTTGGATAAAGGCGCTATAAATGCACCATTTACCTTTTACGGTAGTTTCTCACACTGATTCTTCTGCACAGAAAGCATGTGACACCGCTCTGCACCTTGCAGCAGAGCAACACACCCACACACATCCTGTTTGAGATGGAAGGGTTCGAAATGGAAACATCAGCGGTCTTCGTCTGTGACGCAGGCAGCGCCAGTTCTTTTAACCAGAAACCACATCCTATGGAAATCATGCCTTCAAGCTGTTCCACGTGACCTACATGCTAGCACACACACACACACACACACACACACACACACACACACACACACACACACACACACACACACACACACACACACACACACACACACACACACACACACACACACACACACACACACAGGCCGCCGCCTACACACTACACTTGTATATTGCGGCGATGAGCCTTGCTGTGACATTTATGAAAATAAAGCTGATGAAAGATTGGTTATGACCGACATCTGACTGCCTCAGATGAGGCGTGTAACAGGTGTGTGTCCATGAGTTGTCAGATGTTTATCTGTGTGGTTTACACTTTGTTCCATTCACAACATCACTGCAGTTTAATACAAACCTCACACACATACTCCTGTAAACCATGTAGTTCCCAAAGCCAGTGGAAAATATCTACAAACTTGTAGATAATCTACTTTCTACTTATGCTTGCTTATTTCAGGCACCCTTTTTGAAAATGTTTGAAATGAGAATAATTAAAAATAAATGTAGGAAACATAATCTGAAAGGACCCATAAAAATGTGCCCTGAAGTGCTGTGAGACCACTGGATCTCAATTAAACAGGCGTTGTGAAAGGGTTCCAGGCAGATCCAAGCAGAATATCAAAACATGAGTACTTTTACTTTTGTACATCAAATATATTTTCATATGACAATTATGTTCCAACACATTTTGAGGTCCATGCATGGAAAATATAATAGGGCAACAAGCATTCCTTTGTCTCTCTGTCAATCACAATCCTTAACAGTTTAGGCCGTGGGCCACCGGCCTAAAAATGGCAATCCGTTGCCATCAAAAGGGACAAGACATAATGTGGTATCATTACGTTCGTATGACATCCATGAATTCAAAAATGTGTGATAGCAGTTTCAGAAGAGTAGCTGAATACATGTTTTTGGCCTTTATATCTGATAAAATTGATACAGTATATGGTGAACA
This sequence comes from Benthosema pterotum, assembly GCA_039105355.1. Classification (NCBI taxonomy): domain Eukaryota; kingdom Metazoa; phylum Chordata; class Actinopteri; order Myctophiformes; family Myctophidae; genus Benthosema; species Benthosema pterotum. The sequence goes on along the minus strand of CM076976.1, from coordinate 8,262,921 downwards.
ACTGAACATGGTGACTATGGGCCGATTTTGATGATTCTGACATCAAAGTATACATTTTCTTGGGTGCCGAGTTGATTTATGAGGTGACCAAAGCAATTCAAGTTCAGGTTCATGTGTCAAAGGTCAATGTCATGGTCATGGTCATGGTGTATCTAAATGTCCTGTAATAATAAAGTGGCCCATATCAGTTCAGAAACGTACCTTTGGGAATTATTTTATTGCTACTGCTTAAAGATGAGTATAAACAAAGTCAGAAAAGTGACAGGACTCATGCTTATGTGCCACACATGAGTGGCACACACCTGTGTACACTCAGACACAGGGACATCGGGGGCAGAATTCAGGAAGAGAGGAGTGGTCTTGGTCTTGGGCCCATTACACCGGCCTGGAGCAGGGCTAATCTGCCTGAGAGACGCTGGTGGTGGTCCAGGAGGTACGGCGGAAAGATGAAGCAGGGAGGCACACACAAGCTGTGGCGCAGGCAAAGCAAGGGCAGTGGATGGCATGGGAAGGAGTGGAGAAGAGGAAGATATCTGTGGGATATGGAGGCATTCAGGGCAAGTTTTACCATCAGGGCTGCCTATGATGTGTTGCCCTCTCCTGCAAACCTAAGCCAGTGGTATGACGAAGACCCCACTTGACCCCTATATCTAAGCCCAACAACACTGAAGCACATCTTAGTGGGATGCAAGACCAGCCTCACCCAAGGCTGGCACAACGAGGTGGCACAACTATGCGCTAAAGTGCCTTGCAGCAGTGCTGGAACATCAAAGAACCTTGTTATCCCATTGGCAGCGAACACCATTTGTCTGAGAGGGACAAGCCAGCCTCACCACCATAAGAGCTGACACCGGGCAGCTGAGCAGAGCAGGGCACTGGAAGCTGCTGGAAGACCTGGACAAGAAACTCCAACTGAGATTGCATCCACCAACCTGCGATCAGACCTTGTTCTGTGGTCACCCTTGCTCAAGGGTCATTCACAATCGGTTTAATAACTCCCGACCCGTTTCACCAATTCAAAAACTTTAAGTGGTTTATGATAGCAGACACATGTAGGTCAGTTTCCTGAAAATAGTAGATATGGTGATGAAGGGATCTTTGAGTAAGAGTGAAATGTTCCAAAATGTTATGGTACCTCTACTACCTCATCATTACCTTGTAACTCAAGAACCGTAGTACATAGAGACATGTACTTGGTATCACAATGAAATCACAATTAAAACCTTCGTATTTCGAGTTATGAATGAAAAAAACACATTTTTAGACGGACATCTTGGATTTTGGGGGCTGCCATCTTGGAATTTTGCAGGGCACAAAGTACTTTTAGAAATAGTGGGGTTTAAAGAGTGTGTGTACCAATTTTCATGCCTGTATCACCATTTGATTGACTTATAAGAATCAATGTTACAAATGTCTTGCTCTCCTCAATCTGTGAACGTACCTATATACTGTATCTCGAGAACCGTACGAGATACAGACATGTACTTGGTACCAAATCATTCGTAATGCTCAACTTTATGAATGAATGAATGAATGAATGAATGAATGAATGAATGAATGAATGAATGAATGCCTTTATTTCAGACTCAGGGTCCATAGAGAGAAGACACAAATTACTACACCATCTAGGTCTTTTGAGTAAAATTCTCATGGCATTTATATTACCGTTCAATACATTACATACATTTTTGCATTCCTGGATGTCATACGAACGTAATGATACCACATATGTCTTGTCCCTTTTGATGGCAAGGATTTTTCCGGCGGCGCACGTCCTAGTTGTTAAGTTGCAGTGTTTTTTGGGCTGAACTCTGTTTTCGTCAGATAAAGTTTTTTTCTCAACTGATTTTTGTAGCTTGGGGTCATCTAAGAATTCAGGACGATGCCCGCTGATATCCCTTGGGCATTTTTAGTTATTAACCAATTAATGCTGGAAATATTTATGGTATTTATTGCAAGATTTAAATCTAAATGCAATAACTTTCTACAATGTTTATTAATGTGGATATGCACAATTATGTATTTGATTTACTATGTATGATTGTGTTAATTACTGAATATTAACCCCTTTGTGCCCAAAAAAAACAACATGCCATAAAATATACTTTTAGAGATTGTATGGACAATAATCAAGTCAAAGGTATCAAATCTGCTTTCTACAATCTGTATTAGTGAAACTGTAGCATATTTATTGTCATGTTGTTGCATATTAACCCTTCCTGAACATCTCTCTTATGCATCTTGCAAGAATCATACACTGAACATTTTAACACAAAAATATAGTTATGGAATTTCAATTAATAAATTTCAATTCATGCAAACGTGGTCATCAGACCAGTTGTCAATGTAGACACATTCATGCAAGTGAAAAGTCAAAGGTATTTTACAAGACCATGCCATCTGGAGTGAAGTACAACGTATAGCCTATCTTCTAAATTTTATCTATTCAATGGTCAGTTTTTCATCGCCTTTGTGCTGGCACCATTCTTAACCGCTTTGTTCACAGAGGATGAAATGCAAGTTCAAAAAGCATGTCAGAAGGGAATCTCAGAATATTAATCATGCTTCTGGGAACACAGGAGGCAATATTTATATATTTTATTGATGTGGACTCACACAACAGAGTGAAAGCGGTCTGATACACATGCCATCTCTGTCCTGTTATCTTCTGTTTTGTAGCTCTATTTTTATATGGAGAGCTTTGTCTCTGAAATAAAGTTTATCCAAGTATGTAAACAATGGGACCTTCACACACAGCACTGGTAGGAAATAGATGCAACAGTACAAGGCAGCGCCTTTCTGATCATATACTGAATGAATGAATGAATGAATGAATGAATGAATGAATGAATTGTTTATTTTTGTGTCATGCACCAGAGGCGCCCAGCCCACATAGGCTTATAGGACACACCATACAAGTTACATATAAATACTGTATGCTGTTACATATACAGTAAATTACTTAATAAGTGTTGCTCTCATCAGATGTTAATGTACTGTAAATGTATTTCATTTAATCAAATATCAACAAAACAAACCAACACGTCTATATAGTATAGCTGTTTATTTACAAACTTTTTTTTTTTTTTTTTTTTTTTTTTACAAAAAAGGAAAGAGTCAATAAGCAATGCAAGATTTACACATTAGATTCAAATAAAAAGAAATAGCTGTTAATTAATTACGTTTTTTTTTTTTTTTTTTTTAAATGGTAAAATGCTGGTCAACAATTAAGTTTTCCAATTTAAAATACAACAATAACAACAACAACAACAATAATGATACATTTAAACAAACTAACCTAATCAATCACATTAATAATAATAATAATTAAAGGGAAGTACCACCCATTCTCAACATTTTACTGTAAAATGGGGGGAACTTGGGGGGAACTTATTATTTCCACACAACAATCTATAGTAAAATGTTGAAAATGGGAGGTAATCCCCTTTAAGAAATAATAGTTTTTAGCCTCGCCTTGGAAAATTGGTTAACCAACAAAACATGATGGCTCTTTCCCACACCGATGAGTATAACACAAGTGTGAGTTCTATGGATGGATTGGATCATCTCACCAAACGGATCTGGTTTCAGACTTGATCACCATTAAGGGCCAAAGATGAATTTGTTCACCTGAAAAATACAAAGCACATCCATACTATTAATATATGTATTGGTGTGTGTGTGTGTGTGTGTGTGTGTGTGTGTGTGTGTGTGTGTGTGTGTGTGTGTGTGTGTGTGTGTGTGTGTGTGTGTGTGTGTGTGTGTGTGTGTACTCACTCTATTCTATCTCATCCACACTCTCAGAGTCATGAGTCCATCGAAGATGATGGTCTTGATGAAGAGCAGTCTCAACCACAGCACAGTCACTGACAGGAATCTTGTCTTTGCGTCTGAAAACAGGACATCATGTATATTAATGCAGTACGTCTGTGTAGAGGGACAAACTAGCAACACGTATCACAATATACAGTATAGCTTTAGATTTTTTTAACAAAAAGAAGAAAAAAGTCCCTTTAAGCACCACTTCACCACTTTTTGACATATAATCATATAATTCACATGATATAATCATATAATTCATATAATTGGATGTGATTATAGATTTTGGACAGTCAAACCTTAGTGAAGTGAGCACAATTCAAACTGAACCAGTCTGTGCATGGCACAAATGGAAGATCTGTGCACTTTAGTTAAGTACATGTATGCGAAGAAGATGTGTTGCACTGCATGAGGCAATGGTCGTCACACCAATCACTGACTGATTCTGAGTCCCCATACCCCCAATAAAGCAAAAAAGAAAAGAAAAAAAAGGGTGGCCTTTTATTGTGGACAGTCTAAGGCACACCTGTGCACTAACCATGATGTCATATCTGCATCTTTATGTGGCACACCTGTGAGGTGGGACGTCAGCAAAGCAGAAGTGCTCACCATCACACATTTAGACAGATTTGTGAACAATGTTTGAGAAATTGTAATATCGTTTAGGATTGAATGAATTGTAGATCTTTAAGTCCATCTCATGAAAAATGGGAGCAAAAACAAAAGTGTTGTGTGTATATTTCTGTTGAGTGTATGTCTTCCCAAATTTCTTCAGAAATCTCCTCACCCAGTTCCCCCTCCCAGAGTGTTTTAATTGAGTTGAGAGATAGTGAACACATAGAATGGATCTCATAATAAAAGTACGAAATCATCCTCTTCAGGTCAGGTAATGACTTAAGAAATGTATATAAAGTTGTCTTTGGGGGGCAACCAGGAAAGGGCTGTGGGCCATTTTAGACACCCATTCATCATCGATCTCATGATAATAGAAATGTAAATATTTGTACCATTTACCGTACCGTAATCTTTTTTTAAGGAATCTTTCTAATGATGATTAAGCATGGTGAATGGGTATTGGGTATGATGCAGACTGAATAGAAAACAATGTCTTGTATTTTATCATATTGCATTAGTGAGGACCAATAAGTCTTATGCAGCCAAACACCTCCTGGTTGGGTTGGAATGCTCAAATCCTTCCTGTCAGCAGACTCCCTTTCACCGTGAATGTATTGGTTGTGAATATAGGAATAAAGTTCCGTTTTTTAAGCCAGTTTTTCATTTGATAATACCATAATACGATTTGTATTATTTGTGGTGTGATGTTGACATGAACACGAGTTAGAAATGTCTAAAATCTTGTATTATAAAATCATGAGTGCTTCATGGATTTTTTCCAAGTGTTGCCATGTCCGCATTTTATAAGCAACGTTTTTCAGTAAATTTGCTTGAAAATAATCATAGTTTACTAGTTGCAGGATTTTTAAGGCTTGTGATTCTGTGATTCAGCTCAAATGAACAATGAGTCAAAGGACCCCCATGTACTGTGCATCTATGCACATAGATCCCCATCTGTAAAATGTTTTGTGCCAACCATTTTTTATTTTTCATCTGTATAAAACAAGAGCTATTTTGGAAAATATCAGACCTACCAGCTCACAGTGGCACGATTTGAGCTTGCAGATCTGCTACTCTGAAGTACCTGCCAATTTATATTCTTAGGCCTAGATTTTCATCACCGCTAAACCCCTTATCCCTTAACTTCTTTGCCTTTTCAAACTATTTTAAAAAAACATTTTTCAATACAGTTAAACTGGCCAGTCTACAAGCTCACAACGTGTCAATAGATTGGCATGTTGAACTATTCCAAAAAGTTTATCAAAATAGTAAAAAAGAGATAAGGGGTTTGGGATAAGGGCTTTAGCATGTGACAAAAATGGAGCCTTAGAATATAATGCATAATGTGTAATGTACAGTATATGTGTAGTATAGCTTATGATTGATTGATTGCTGGGGATTTCAAATCTTGTCTTAACGTTCCTGACAACCTGTGCAAAGGTGATTTTATCTCGTCTTAACGTTCCTGGCACTTAAACAGTTAAGTGGAGATTTTATACATTTCTAACTCATGTGATCATGTCAATAGCACACCACAAATAATACAAAATGATCAAATGAAGTAGTTTGTTTTAAAGAACTTCACAACAGTTCATTCAAAGTGAATGAGAGACTGCTGACAGGAAGGATTTGAGCATTCCAACCCAACCAGGAAGTGTTTGGCTACATAACCCTAATTATATGAAAATAAGTGGAAATGTAGTGAAGTAATCCTTTAAATTACATTATACATACCTCCTCCTTCGTCATCAGCAGCACATTTCGTCACCCCAGTTACTAAACAAAAACATGAAATATGAATCATTAGAAATTGTTGCTTGAAAATGTGTTCTGTTGTCAATATGGACTGAATGTAATCTAATGAAATAATCATTGGTGGACAAAGTACTCAACCCTAGTACTACAAATATTAAGGCACCAAAACATTGGTTCTCAAAGTTTTATACATTATATTAAAAAGTGGCACAAAATCTTTTAAGATGGGGTTCTATACAGTATGTGCCAAATCCATTATACTATGCAAGTGGGGAATAAAATGGTGTATAGTTTGCATAATAATAGATCATCACCTTTCACAGGGCAGTCGTCCACAAGCACTTGGCTGTATTCAGATTCACCAGATACTCTGACAGCCTCAGGTTCGCTATTGAACCCAGCGTTGATGGCAGCGTCGTGTCGGGTGAAGCCAGTGGCCAGGCATGCCGTAATATTGTCTCTTCTCAGCTCATAGAATGATGGTTCTACATTTTCCGCTGAAAAAAAAAAAAAAAAAAAAAAAAAAAAAACATCAATATTGAAGAAAAAAAAAAAAAAAAAAAAAAACTTCAATCATCATCATCATGTGTGTACCGTTTCAGTACTGTGTCAAAACTACTGTGGGACCATGACACAATTATCTACCCATATTAAAGTTTGATACATGTTATTTCCATAATATGCAATGACATATTACTACTGTACTACTGTTTAACATAATTTTGTTTTTACTGGTACCATCTAGTTCCATTCTAACAAAAATTGGTCTGTTATCACAGTTTATTGATTGAAACATATGTTAATCTTAATATTGGCAATGATTTATTTTTTTATTTTTTTATTTATTACTTTTTTTTAATTTTTAGACTAGGTGCCTATAACATTTCTAAAGAAACCATCATTTAATTTGTTCTCAAATTGGGATTTAACAACCCCATCAAAATGAGGAACAGTTTAAGCACTAAACATTATTTTATACTTTGGCTCTTCAATAATAGCCGTTCTACAAGCTCAAAACGTGTTGCGATGTGACACATTTAACCTTGTAGATTAGCCATTTTAGAAATATTTTGAGGTTTTAACAGAAATCTTCTCTGAGGGTCCCTGCCTGCCTCAAATATTTCAATGACCCTACCAGATGCACCCGATGTACACATGTGTAATCCATTTGATTGTATTGTATGTAATGTAAATATTCCAAGAACCATGTAATGTTTTACACTGACTAAATACAGATTCATGTCAGAATCATGTACCACATTAACAGTGGAGTCACTAATTTTGGCATGTTGTTAACCTTTTACAAGCAAAATATTACAAATGAATTTCACGATTAAAAAAGGATTTGAATGATCTAGATAAGCTCAGATCATAGTGTGTTGCGATCGACTATTTTTGCTATGACAAGTTATACAGTATATATGGGTTTAACTAGTTAATGAATTTGTGCTATGTACAAGTACTACTTTAGGAATACTATTCCTAGGAATACTATTCCTAAAAAACTTCCTAAAAATATTCCTAAAAAAACATTAACATAATTGAATACTGGTATCAATGAAAAGTTTGATTCCTCTACCAAAGGTCAGGTCAAGGACCACCAAATTAATATACTTTTGGATGCAGACCACAATTAGTTTTTTTATTTTTTTGGCCAGGGACCCCCACATGCAGAAGTGAAAACGATTCAGTACAGTACATTGCTGTTATTACTAAAACAATAGTAGCTTATTAAATGCAGTATTCTATACAGTATTTTAGATAATAATTTGTCTTACTGGACTGTACATGCAGTAATGTTCCAGTTCCAAAGAACATTCTTGTTCCATACTTCACACTGTATTAAACTGCGTTACACAAACGCTACTGCCATTCACATCTACTTCAATTCTTCTTCAATTCTTTACAATGTTATCCTATTATTTTCAATAATATAATAGATGATTAATTAATGATGGATGGGATGGATGATGGGATGGATATTCAGCAATTCAGTAAAAAAAGGCAGATCAAGTTCACAGTGCTTTGCAAGCTTGTAGATCTGCCATGGTGAATACATTTCGGGCAGAGGGGAAAAGGAGGAATTGAACAAAGTATTCTGCCATCAGTATAGCCCAAATCTACGTGTCACAACGTGAGCTCTAACTACCTTCACAAAAACATCTACAAAAATCCAGAAGTTTCTTTTGAATAAATGCTGCAAAAATGATGATATTTGCTAACATTTAAACAGACAGATAAATACCTGATGCACACATGTGTAATGATCAATTTGATTGTATTGCATGTAATGTAAATAATCGAGAACCATGTCATGCTTTACACTGACTAAATGCAGCTTTGTGTCAGAATCATGTCACCAGATTGCCGTGGAGTCACTATTTTTGGCATGTTATTGGGCAACCTTTTACAAAGAAATATTACAAAAGAATTAATATACTATTGGAAGCGGACTCCCATCTGAATTATTTGTTTAAATGATTCAATACAGTAGTACGTTCCCACAGTTATAAGGATTGAAAAATAGCCGATCTAGCCGATCTACCAGTATAAAGTAGATCAAGTTTGCGCCACGCTGCAAGCATGTACATCTGTATCTCTACATGAACAGCCATTTTAAACTAATTCCTTTTTCAATAATTACATATTGCATGTTACTACTAAAATTATACTAAATTATTGGCCCATGTGGTTTGCTCAACCGTTTGGGCACCTAGGCTGCTAACCCAGCCTCGCGGAGGGAAGACGAAGACACACGTAAAGTCAACTAGATTAGTCAAAGTCGCATGATTTGTCACTACGTTACCGCAGCGAAATTGGACCTCCGCTTTTAACCCATCACTTGGAGTGGTGAGCTCCAAGGAGCGGTGAGCTGCAGCGTGCGCCGCGCTCGGGAATCATTAGCTGATTTTGACCCCCAATCCATCCCTTTGATGCTGAGTGCCAAGCAGGGAGGCATTGGGTCCCATTTTTTAGAGTCTTTGGTATGACCCGACCGGGAATCGAACCCCGGCCTCCCAGTTCCAGGGCGGACACTCTAACCACAAGGCCACTGTTCTGGTAAAAAACAACTAGATTATTAAAAGCAGTATTTTGTACAGTAGGTTAGATAATAAAGTGTCTTACTGGACTGTACGTGCAGTAATGTTCCAGTTCCAAAGACCACTCTCGCCCAGCCATCATTCACACTGTATTAAACTGCATGACACAAACACTACTGACATTCATATCTACTTCCAATTTTTTACAAATTATTCTATCGCTGTGTACCCTATAATCGATCAATATTCTGGGATGTATATTCAGTAGAAAACAAAGGTAGGTCTTCAAGTTCACAGCACTGTGCAAAGTGCAAAGACACCATATTACAAGCTTGTAGATCTGCTAGTTTGTTTCAGATCAGTTAGTTCAATTGGGGCAGTGGGAAAGAGGAGAAATTGATTCGGTATAACCCAAACATCTGCCGCTCATGTAAGGGGAAATCGCCAAAAGGGATCAGGGCAGGCTGCTGGAATAATATTTCCATTCTACAATGTGTCACTACCGGTATGTGACATGGAGCTTGCAGACTGGATTTTTTTTAGGAACAAATCTTCTACACGGAATAGAGATGCTACAACATCAACTAGACTTTTGTCTTATAAAATCAACTTACTGGGTTGAATATTGAGTGTTATTCCTGTTCCAAAGATGAGCTATAAATGCTGAAGAAATGATGATGTTTGTTAACATACTGTAATCTATCTAATCTGCTATAGGGGCCCCCAGCAAAATGAGAAACAGTTTGATCACTTAAAAAGTTTTTTTATAATTTGGCTCTTAAAAATAGCCGATCTCAAAACGTGCTGCAATGTGACACGTTTTAACTTTGTAGATTAGCCAATCTACAATCTACAAAAATTAGAAAATTCAGGCATTATTTTGAAACAGTTTAACAGAACTCTTCTCTAATGAGGGAATATACGCAGTATTCTGTACCGTAACAGCAGGCAGTATATGCAGTATTCTGTACAATACAGTAGATTACATAATAAAATGTCTTACTGGACTGTACATGTAGTAATGTTCCAGTTCCAAAGAGCACTCTCCGGCCATCATTCACACTGTATTAAACTGCATTACACAAACACTACTGCCATTCCTATCTACTTCAATTCTTTATATTTCAGTGATTTATATTATTTCCAATATTAGAATGATATTGATCAATGAACCTCACCACTCATATTCTGGAATGGATATTAAGTAATTCAGTAAAAAGTAGATCTGCCAAGTTTGGACAATACATTTGGGGAAGTGGGAAAATGGACAAATTGAACAACGTAATTTTGCCTCTTTATAACCCAAACATCTATCGCTCACATAAGAAGGAATTGTCCAAATGGTATCAAACTGCTGGGATAGTATTTCAGACAATCAAAAACAATGTGACACATTCTCAACTTGTAGCTGCTATTTTTTTTTCCACAACCCGGAATAGTATAGTAAAAACAACAATTATGCTACTGTCTTCAATCAACTTACTGGTTTGAATATTGACTGTTATTCCTGTTCCAAAGATGAGTTTGTTTGCGACAGTCACACAGCACTAACTCCCTTCACAAAAACATCCACATTGCTTCAAAGTTTCTTTTGAATAAATTCTGAAGAAATTATATTCGGTAACATTTAAACATACTGTAAATGATCACGTTTAGACCTATGGTTCCCCAGCAAAATGAGTAACCACTTGATTTAACACATTTAACATTTTTTACTTTGGCTCTACAAGCATAATATGCTTTTCGATGCGGACTCCCGTTTGAATTATTTTTAACTATTTTTTGCAAAGGACTCCCGCATGTGAGAAGAGAAAATGATTCCATACGTTTTCCCACATATTCTTAAAAGGCTTGAAAAATAGCTGATCTATATAATATAGTTCCAAGTTTGTGCCGCACTGCAAGTGTGTACATCTGCATCTCTACGTGAACAGCTCTTTTAAACTACTAATTACTTACTGCTTTCAATAATGTTACTACTAACATTCTACTAGATTATTGGCCCAGGTGGTTTGCTCAACTTTCTGGCCACCTCTACGCTGCTGACTCAGCCTTGTGTGATGCGGATTCGACTCTCAATCCAGTCGGATTAGGAGATGGGGGAGACACCATGGGCACGTAAACATAATACTAGATTATTAAAAGCAGTATTCTAAACAGTAGGTTAGATAATAAAGTGCCATACTGGACTGTACATGCAGTAAGGTTCCAGTTCCAAAGAGCATTCTTCCCGCCCAGCCGTCAGTCACTGTATTAAACTGCATTACACAAACACTACTGCCGCGCATGTCTACTTCAATGCTTTGCAAGATTATGCTATAGTTGTAGTTCAAGGATTTGTGTTATTTTCAATAATAGAATAGATTGATATTGATTAATGAAATCCAACATCAATATTCTGGGACGGAAATTCAGTAAAATACAAAGTTAGATCTTCAAGTTCACAGTGATTTGAAAAAGAAACGCATTAGAAGCATTACAAGATATGATCTGCTATGTTTGTTGAATAAATTTGGGGCAGTGGGAAAGAGGAGGAATTGATTGTGCATCGTCTAACCCAAACATCTACTACTCATGTAAGGGGGACTCGTACAAAAGGGATGCTAGAATGATATTTCCATTCTACAACGTGTCACTATGTGAGATTGTAGGCTGCAGCTTGTACACTGGTATTTTTTATTACAAATCTTCAACCCAGAAAAGGGGTGCTACAACAACAACTAGACTATTGTCTAGACTATTGTCTGGTTGAATACTAACTGCTCTCACAAAAGCATCTACAAAAATCCACAGGTTTCTGTTGAATAAAACTGAAAAACTGTTTAACCACATTTTTATAATTTGGCTCTTAAAAATAGCCAATAGCCATCGACAATTTAAAAACGTGCCGCAACGTGACATGTTTTAACCTTGTAGATTAGCCATTTCTAGAAAGATTATGAAAATTCCAGCATTTTGAAACAGTGTAACAGAAATCTTCTCTAATGGTACCTGGTACCAAATACTTTAAATTGACCCTTCCAGATGAATCAGTATTATATAGAGTATTCTGTACAGTAGTTTAGATAATAAAGTGTCTTACTGGACTGTACATGCAGAAATGTTCCAGTTCCAAAGAGCACTCTCCAGCCATCAGTCACACTGTATTAAACTGCATTACACAAACACTACTGCCATTCATATTCACTTCAATTCTTTATATTTCAGTGATTTGTCTTATTTCCGATAATAGAATGATATTAATGAACCCCATCACCCAAAACAAAGGCAGAACCGGTAGATCTGTTTGGACAATACATTTGGGGCAGTGGAAAAACAGGAGGAATTGAACAAATTCATTATGCAGCGGTATAACCCAAACATCTATCTACATCTACTCCAATATCTAATATAAGGGGGAATCATCCAAATGGAATATCAGGCTGCTGGGATATTATTTCCGTTGATCTACAAGCTCACAAGGTGTCAATGTGACATGTTAACTTGTAGATGGTGTGGTGTTTTTTAAACAAATCTTCAACCCAGGATAGGGATGCTAAATACGACAACTACGTTATCATCTTATAAAATCAACTTACTGGTTTGAATATTGAGTGTTATGCCGGTTCCAAAGATGAGCTTGTATCCGGCATTCACACAGCACTACCTTCCCTAACAAAAACATCCCCTTTGCTCTAAAGTTTCTTTTGAGTGGATGCTCAAAAGAAATTATGATACAAACATTTAAACATACTGTAAAAGTGTAAATGATCAGGTTTAGATCTGCTTGGGGTCCCCTGCAAAATAAATGAGGAACAGTTTAACAACTTAACACTATTTTATACTTCAAATTTATCCGACATACTGTAGTGTAGATCTGCAATCTCAATGTGACATGTTTTAACCTTGTACAGTAGATTAGCCAATTTAGAAATATTTTGACAATTCCATCAATCTTTCCAGAAGTCTTACAATAAAAATGGATTTGGTGTGTATATTCTCATAGCACAGTGTGTTGCTATTTGTGGGCTTACAGAATGACTATTGTTGCTCTGACAAGTTAATTATATAGGGTTAAAGTAGTTAATGCACAGTTAATGGGTTAGCACGAATAGAACAAATTCATAACATAAATGAATAAAATGATTCTTACTGGATTTTATGAAAAGTGTGATTCCTCTACCAAAGATCAACTTCCATGTTGAACCCTTCACACAGTGCATATACCCAGATCAAAAACTACTACATATATAAATACATGTTATAGTACTGTAGTACTACACCAACAAATAATATAACATTACTACTATTATTGATACTATTTTACATATAAAAAACTATTTAACTTATAAAGCCATTTTCGTGTCAAGGACCTCCAAATTAATAAACATTTGTAAGTAGACACCAGTTAGAAATATTTTGCGCGAGGGATCCTCGCATGCAGAAGAGAAAATGATCCCACTTTAGGATTGAAAAATAGCCGATCTATGTAAAAAAGTGGTTCAACTTTGGGCCACACTGTGAGCATGCACATTTGCATCTCTACATAAACAGCTTATTTAAACTGCTAATTTCTTATTGGTTTTAATAATTAATTATTGCTGTCAGTACTAAAATCGTAGTAGCTTATTAAATTCACTATTATATTAGTTTAGATAATAAAGTGTCTTACTGGACTGTACATGCAGAAATGTTCCAGTTCCAAAGAGCACTCTTATCCCATCATTCACACTGTATTAAACTGCATTACACAAACACTACTGCCATTCATATCTACTTCAATTCTTTACAATATTATCCTATAGCTATATTTCTGTGATTTGTGTTATTTTCAATAATATAACAGAATGATGTTGATCAATGAAATCCAACATCTATATTCGGGGATGGATGTTCAGCAATTAAAAAAACAAACAATGGCAGTTCTTCAATTTCACAGTGCTTTGCAAACACAACACATAGCACGCTTGTAGATCTGCCATGTTTGCTGAATAAACTTGGGCAGTGGGAAAAGGTTTGAATTGAACAACGTTATTCTGCCGGTATAACCCTTGTTTTTGTTTTCCTTTCTTTTTTTATATTTGGTTTGTTTTTACACAAATCTCCAACCCAGAATACATGCTACAACAACTATGGAATTCTCTATCAACTTACTCGGTTGAATATTGAGTGTTATTCCTGTTCCAAAGATGAGTTTGCGTCCGGCATACACACAGCACTAACTACCTTTGCAAAAACATCGCCATTGCTCCAAAGTTTCTTTTGAATACATGCTGAAGAGATTATGATATGATAACATTTAAACCTACTGTAAATGATCAAGTTTAGATCTACTAGGGGTCCCCCAGCAAAATGAAGAATAGTTTAACCACTTAACACTATTTTATACTTCGCAATCTCAAAACGTCTCGCAATGTGACACGGTTAAACATTGTAGATTTTTAGAAATATTTAGTAAATTCCAGTCTAATTTTGAATCAGTACCTGATGTACACATGTTTACGTCACTGGAACATTACTGCAAATTGCATTGTATGCATGTATGACAGAACTGGTATTTTCCATAATCATAGCAATAATTCATTAACATAAATTAATAAAATGCTTACTGGATTTTATGAAAAGTTTGATTCCTCTACCAAAGATCAACTTGAATGTTGAATCCTTCACACACTATTTTACTACACACTATTTAATATATTTTTTACGATAACCTAAATCGGCGGTTGTTTGTCATTTTTCATGTCAAGGAGCTCCAGATTAATATGCATTTGAATGCAAAATCCCTTCTGAAATATTGTGCCAGGGACTCCGGCATGCAGAAGAGAAAATGATTCAAAACATTTTCTCACTTTTATCAACATTATTATAAGGATGGAAAAACAAACAATATAATAAAGTTCAACTTTGTGACGTGCTGCGAGCGCCGAGCATGTATATCTTCATCTCTACAAGCTCATTTAAACTGCTAATAATAATTAATCATTGCCATTACTACTAAATCATAATAGCTTATAACTTACAGTATTCTATACAGTAGGTTAGATAATAAGGTGTCTTACTGGACTGTACATGCAGTAATGTTCCAGTTCCAAAGAGCAATCTTCCCACCCCGCCAGTCACACTGTATTAAACTGCATTACACAAACACTACTAACATTCATATCTACTTATGAATAATATAAAACTTAATATAACACAACGATATTGATGAAATGAAATCCAACACCCCTAGTATTCTGGAATGGATATTCAGTTATTTAGTAAAACAAAACAAAACAAAACAAAAAACAAAGGCAGTTCTTCCATTTCTGAAACACAACACATTATAAGCTTGTAGAACTGCCATGTTTGCTGAATAGGTTTGCGGCAGTGAGAAAAAGGAGTAATTGAACAATGTTATTCTGCGTCGGTATAATAATCCAAACTTCTACCGCTCAGGTAAGGGGAAATCAGGCTACTGGGATAGTATTTCTGTTGATCTACAAGCTCAGTGAAACATTGTGAGATTGTAGATTGTTTTTTTTTTCTCTTTTTTTTTTAACAAACCTTCCACCCAGAATAGGGATGCTACAACAGTAACTATGGTATTGTCCCATAAAATCAACTTACTGGGTTGAATATTGAGTGTTATTCCTCTTCCAAAGATAGGTATGGATCCGGCATACACACAGCACTAACTACCTTCACAAAAACATCCACATTGCTCCAAAGTTTCTTTTGAATAAATGTGGAAGAAATTATTATATTTGCTAACATTTTTGAACAGAGAGTAAATTATCAAGTTTAGATCTACTAGGGGTCCCCTGCAAAATAAATTTGCAACAGTTTAACCACTTAACACGATTTTATACTTTTATACTAGCTGTAGATTGTGGAAATTTCTAATTTTAAATTTCTGGCATCAACAGTTTTAACAGAAATCTTCTCTAGTGACAGTCCCTGTCTGGTATCAAATATTTTCAAGATGAATCAGTGCCTGTTGTGCACATGTGTAGTCAATTTCATTGTATTGTATGTAATGTAAATATTCATGAACCATGTAATGCTTTACACTGACTAAATACAGATTCATGTCAGATACATGTCACCACATTAACCGTGGAGTCACTATGTTTGGCAGGTTATTTGGCCACCTTTTACAAGCACAATAGTACATGTGAATTCCACAATTTAAAAAAGATTTGGTTGATCTATGTCAACAGCACAGTGTGTGATGCATTCTGGGCTTACAGATTGATTTGTGTTGCTATAACAAGTTAATTATATAGGGTTTAATTAGTTAATGCATTCCAGGTAATGCATTCCAGGTATAGTACAAATTCATCAACATAAATGAATAAAATGATTCTTACTGGATCTTATGAAAAGTTTGATTCCTCGACCAAAGATCAAATTCCATGATGAAAGCTTCACACAGTGCATATACCCATATCAAAAACTACATCAGATTAACATGTCATAGTACTGTAGTACTACACCAACAAACACTA
The DNA here is from genome assembly GCA_039105355.1 of Benthosema pterotum. Lineage (NCBI taxonomy): Eukaryota > Metazoa > Chordata > Actinopteri > Myctophiformes > Myctophidae > Benthosema > Benthosema pterotum. The sequence goes on along the minus strand of CM076976.1, from coordinate 8,246,219 downwards.
TAACATTACTACTATTTTTATATTTGGTTTGTTTTTACACAAATCTCCAACCCAGAATAGAGATGCTACGTCAACTATGGAATTCTCTTATGAAAATCAACTTACTCGGTTGAATATTGAGTGTTATTCCTGTTCCAAAGATGAGTTTGCGCCCGGCAAACACACAGCACTAACTACCTTTGCAAAAACATCCACATTGCTCCAAAGTTTCTTTTGAATACATGCTGAAGAGATTATGATATTTACTAACATTTAAACCTACTGTAAATGATCAAGTTTAGATCTACTAGGGGTCCCCCAGCAAAATGAAGAATAGTTTAACCACTTAACACTATTTTATACTTCGCAATCTCAAAACGCCTCACAATGTTTTACTTGCTAGAATATAATTTACGATAACCTAAATCAGTGCAGGTGCTTAATACATTTTTATGTCAAAGACCTCTAAATTAATACATTTGGAAGCACACTCCCATTTGATATATGTTGTGCCAGGGGCCCTTGCATGCAGAACCGAAAGTTATTCAAAACATCTTCCCACTTTTACCAATTGAAATCAATAGTTCAAGTTTGTGCCGCACAGTGAGAGTGCATATCTGCATCTCTACATGATCAGCTTGTTTAAACTGCTAATTACTTGCTAGATGCGTTTAATAATGATTTGTTGCTGCTACTAATAAAATAATACTAGCTTATTAAATGCAGTATTCTATACTGTAATTTAGATAATAAAGTGTCTTACTGGACTGTACATGCAATAATGTTCCAGTTCCAAAGAGCAATCTTCTCCCTCCGTCAGTCACACTGTATTAAACTGCATTACATAAACACGACTGCTATTCACATCTACTTGAATTCTTTACAATATTATCCTATAATGTATTTCAGTGAGTTTTGTTATTTTCAATAATATGATAGAAGGATATTGACTAATGAAATCCAACATCCTTATTCTGGGATGGATTGTCATCAAGTCAGTAAAGAAAACAATGGCAGTTCTTTAATTTACAAAGACAACACATTATGAGCTTGTAGATATGCCATGTTTGGTCAATACATTTGGGGCAGTGGGAAAAAGGAGGAATTGAAGTTATTTTGCATCGGTATAACCCAAACATCTACCGCTAATGTAAAGGGGAATAGTCCAAATGGAATATCTGGAATATCAGGATGCTGGTATAGTATTTCCATTGATCTACAAGCTCACAGCGTGCCCCAATGTCACATGTTTTGAGCTTGTAGATTGTTAACATACTGTAATCTATCACGTTTAAATCTGCTATAGGGGCCCCCAGCAAAATGAGAAACAGTTTGACCACTTAAAAAGTTTTTTTATAATTTGGCTCTTAAAAATAGCCGATCTCAAAACGTGCTGCAATGTGACACGTTTTAACTTTGTAGATTAGCCAATCTACAATCTACAAAAATTAGAAAATTCAGGCATTATTTTGAAACAGTTTAACAGAACTCTTCTCTAATGAGGGAATATACGCAGTATTCTGTACCGTAACAGCAGGCAGTATATGCAGTATTCTGTACAATACAGTAGATTACATAATAAAATGTCTTACTGGACTGTACATGTAGTAATGTTCCAGTTCCAAAGAGCACTCTCCGGCCATCATTCACACTGTATTAAACTGCATTACACAAACACTACTGCCATTCCTATCTACTTCAATTCTTTATATTTCAGTGATTTATATTATTTCCAATATTAGAATGATATTGATCAATGAACCTCACCACTCATATTCTGGAATGGATATTAAGTAATTCAGTAAAAAGTAGATCTGCCAAGTTTGGACAATACATTTGGGGAAGTGGGAAAATGGACAAATTGAACAACGTAATTTTGCCTCTTTATAACCCAAACATCTATCGCTCACATAAGAAGGAATTGTCCAAATGGTATCAAACTGCTGGGATAGTATTTCAGACAATCAAAAACAATGTGACACATTCTCAACTTGTAGCTGCTATTTTTTTTTCCACAACCCGGAATAGTATAGTAAAAACAACAATTATGCTACTGTCTTCAATCAACTTACTGGTTTGAATATTGACTGTTATTCCTGTTCCAAAGATGAGTTTGTTTGCGACAGTCACACAGCACTAACTCCCTTCACAAAAACATCCACATTGCTTCAAAGTTTCTTTTGAATAAATTCTGAAGAAATTATATTCGGTAACATTTAAACATACTGTAAATGATCACGTTTAGACCTATGGTTCCCCAGCAAAATGAGTAACCACTTGATTTAACACATTTAACATTTTTTACTTTGGCTCTACAAGCATAATATGCTTTTCGATGCGGACTCCCGTTTGAATTATTTTTAACTATTTTTTGCAAAGGACTCCCGCATGTGAGAAGAGAAAATGATTCCATACGTTTTCCCACATATTCTTAAAAGGCTTGAAAAATAGCTGATCTATATAATATAGTTCCAAGTTTGTGCCGCACTGCAAGTGTGTACATCTGCATCTCTACGTGAACAGCTCTTTTAAACTACTAATTACTTACTGCTTTCAATAATGTTACTACTAACATTCTACTAGATTATTGGCCCAGGTGGTTTGCTCAACTTTCTGGCCACCTCTACGCTGCTGACTCAGCCTTGTGTGATGCGGATTCGACTCTCAATCCAGTCGGATTAGGAGATGGGGGAGACACCATGGGCACGTAAACATAATACTAGATTATTAAAAGCAGTATTCTAAACAGTAGGTTAGATAATAAAGTGTCATACTGGACTGTACATGCAGTAAGGTTCCAGTTCCAAAGAGCATTCTTCCCGCCCAGCCGTCAGTCACTGTATTAAACTGCATTACACAAACACTACTGCCGCGCATGTCTACTTCAATGCTTTGCAAGATTATGCTATAGTTGTAGTTCAAGGATTTGTGTTATTTTCAATAATAGAATAGATTGATATTGATTAATGAAATCCAACATCAATATTCTGGGACGGAAATTCAGTAAAATACAAAGTTAGATCTTCAAGTTCACAGTGATTTGAAAAAGAAACGCATTAGAAGCATTACAAGATATGATCTGCTATGTTTGTTGAATAAATTTGGGGCAGTGGGAAAGAGGAGGAATTGATTGTGCATCGTCTAACCCAAACATCTACTACTCATGTAAGGGGGACTCGTACAAAAGGGATGCTAGAATGATATTTCCATTCTACAACGTGTCACTATGTGAGATTGTAGGCTGCAGCTTGTACACTGGTATTTTTTATTACAAATCTTCAACCCAGAAAAGGGGTGCTACAACAACAACTAGACTATTGTCTAGACTATTGTCTGGTTGAATACTAACTGCTCTCACAAAAGCATCTACAAAAATCCACAGGTTTCTGTTGAATAAAACTGAAAAACTGTTTAACCACATTTTTATAATTTGGCTCTTAAAAATAGCCAATAGCCATCGACAATTTAAAAACGTGCCGCAACGTGACATGTTTTAACCTTGTAGATTAGCCATTTCTAGAAAGATTATGAAAATTCCAGCATTTTGAAACAGTGTAACAGAAATCTTCTCTAATGGTACCTGGTACCAAATACTTTAAATTGACCCTTCCAGATGAATCAGTATTATATAGAGTATTCTGTACAGTAGTTTAGATAATAAAGTGTCTTACTGGACTGTACATGCAGAAATGTTCCAGTTCCAAAGAGCACTCTCCAGCCATCAGTCACACTGTATTAAACTGCATTACACAAACACTACTGCCATTCATATCCACTTCAATTCTTTATATTTCAGTGATTTGTCTTATTTCCGATAATAGAATGATATTAATGAACCCCATCACCCAAAACAAAGGCAGAACCGGTAGATCTGCCATGTTTGGACAATACATTTGGGGCAGTGGAAAAACAGGAGGAATTGAACAAATTCATTATGCAGCGGTATAACCCAAACATCTATCTACATCTACGATATCCAATATCTAATATAAGGGGGAATCATCCAAATGGAATATCAGGCTGCTGGGATATTATTTCCGTTGATCTACAAGCTCACAAGGTGTCAATGTGACATGTTAACTTGTAGATGGTGTGGTATTTTTTAAACAAATCTTCAACCCAGAATAGGGATGCTAAATACGACAACTACGTTATCATCTTATAAAATCAACTTACTGGTTTGAATATTGAGTGTTATGCCGGTTCCAAAGATGAGCTTGTATCCGGCATTCACACAGCACTACCTTCCCTAACAAAAACATCCCCTTTGCTCTAAAGTTTCTTTTGAGTGGATGCTCAAAAGAAATTATGATACAAACATTTAAACATACTGTAAAAGTGTAAATGATCAGGTTTAGATCTGCTTGGGGTCCCCTGCAAAATAAATGAGGAACAGTTTAACAACTTAACACTATTTTATACTTCAAATTTATCCGACATACTGTAGTGTAGATCTGCAATCTCAATGTGACATGTTTTAACCTTGTACAGTAGATTAGCCAATTTAGAAATATTTTGACAATTCCATCAATCTTTCCAGAAGTCTTACAATAAAAATGGATTTGGTGTGTATATTCTCATAGCACAGTGTGTTGCTATTTGTGGGCTTACAGAATGACTATTGTTGCTCTGACAAGTTAATTATATAGGGTTAAAGTAGTTAATGCACTAGTTAATGGGTTAGCACGAATAGAACAAATTCATAACATAAATGAATAAAATGATTCTTACTGGATTTTATGAAAAGTGTGATTCCTCTACCAAAGATCAACTTCCATGTTGAACCCTTCACACAGTGCATATACCCAGATCAAAAACTACTACATATATAAATACATGTTATAGTACTGTAGTACTACACCAACAAATAATATAACATTACTACTATTATTGATACTATTTTACATATAAAAAACTATTTAACTTATAAAGCCATTTTCGTGTCAAGGACCTCCAAATTAATAAACATTTGTAAGTAGACACCAGTTAGAAATATTTTGCGCGAGGGATCCTCGCATGCAGAAGAGAAAATGATCCCACTTTAGGATTGAAAAATAGCCGATCTATGTAAAAAAGTGGTTCAACTTTGGGCCACACTGTGAGCATGCACATTTGCATCTCTACATAAACAGCTTATTTAAACTGCTAATTTCTTATTGGTTTTAATAATTAATTATTGCTGTCAGTACTAAAATCGTAGTAGCTTATTAAATTCACTATTATATTAGTTTAGATAATAAAGTGTCTTACTGGACTGTACATGCAGAAATGTTCCAGTTCCAAAGAGCACTCTTATCCCATCATTCACACTGTATTAAACTGCATTACACAAACACTACTGCCATTCATATCTACTTCAATTCTTTACAATATTATCCTATAGCTATATTTCTGTGATTTGTGTTATTTTCAATAATATAACAGAATGATGTTGATCAATGAAATCCAACATCTATATTCGGGGATGGATGTTCAGCAATTAAAAAAACAAACAATGGCAGTTCTTCAATTTCACAGTGCTTTGCAAACACAACACATAGCACGCTTGTAGATCTGCCATGTTTGCTGAATAAACTTGGGCAGTGGGAAAAGGTTTGAATTGAACAACGTTATTCTGCCGGTATAACCCTTGTTTTTGTTTTCCTTTCTTTTTTTATATTTGGTTTGTTTTTACACAAATCTCCAACCCAGAATACATGCTACAACAACTATGGAATTCTCTATCAACTTACTCGGTTGAATATTGAGTGTTATTCCTGTTCCAAAGATGAGTTTGCGTCCGGCATACACACAGCACTAACTACCTTTGCAAAAACATCGCCATTGCTCCAAAGTTTCTTTTGAATACATGCTGAAGAGATTATGATATTTACTAACATTTAAACCTACTGTAAATGATCAAGTTTAGATCTACTAGGGGTCCCCCAGCAAAATGAAGAATAGTTTAACCACTTAACACTATTTTATACTTCGCAATCTCAAAACGTCTCGCAATGTGACACGGTTAAACATTGTAGATTTTTAGAAATATTTAGTAAATTCCAGTCTAATTTTGAATCAGTACCTGATGTACACATGTTTACGTCACTGGAACATTACTGCAAATTGCATTGTATGCATGTATGACAGAACTGGTATTTTCCATAATCATAGCAATAATTCATTAACATAAATTAATAAAATGCTTACTGGATTTTATGAAAAGTTTGATTCCTCTACCAAAGATCAACTTGAATGTTGAATCCTTCACACACTATTTTACTACACACTATTTAATATATTTTTTACGATAACCTAAATCGGCGGTTGTTTGTCATTTTTCATGTCAAGGAGCTCCAGATTAATATGCATTTGAATGCAAAATCCCTTCTGAAATATTGTGCCAGGGACTCCGGCATGCAGAAGAGAAAATGATTCAAAACATTTTCTCACTTTTATCAACATTATTATAAGGATGGAAAAACAAACAATATAATAAAGTTCAACTTTGTGACGTGCTGCGAGCGCCGAGCATGTATATCTTCATCTCTACAAGCTCATTTAAACTGCTAATAATAATTAATCATTGCCATTACTACTAAATCATAATAGCTTATAACTTACAGTATTCTATACAGTAGGTTAGATAATAAGGTGTCTTACTGGACTGTACATGCAGTAATGTTCCAGTTCCAAAGAGCAATCTTCCCACCCCGCCAGTCACACTGTATTAAACTCCATTACACAAACACTACTAACATTCATATCTACTTATGAATAATATAAAACTTAATATAACACAACGATATTGATGAAATGAAATCCAACACCCCTAGTATTCTGGAATGGATATTCAGTTATTTAGTAAAACAAAACAAAACAAAACAAAAAACAAAGGCAGTTCTTCCATTTCTGAAACACAACACATTATAAGCTTGTAGAACTGCCATGTTTGCTGAATAGGTTTGCGGCAGTGAGAAAAAGGAGTAATTGAACAATGTTATTCTGCGTCGGTATAATAATCCAAACTTCTACCGCTCAGGTAAGGGGAAATCAGGCTACTGGGATAGTATTTCTGTTGATCTACAAGCTCAGTGAAACATTGTGAGATTGTAGATTGTTTTTTTTTTCTCTTTTTTTTTTAACAAACCTTCCACCCAGAATAGGGATGCTACAACAGTAACTATGGTATTGTCCCATAAAATCAACTTACTGGGTTGAATATTGAGTGTTATTCCTCTTCCAAAGATAGGTATGGATCCGGCATACACACAGCACTAACTACCTTCACAAAAACATCCACATTGCTCCAAAGTTTCTTTTGAATAAATGTGGAAGAAATTATTATATTTGCTAACATTTTTGAACAGAGAGTAAATTATCACGTTTACCGGTAGATCTACTAGGGGTCCCCTGCAAAATAAATTTGCAACAGTTTAACCACTTAACACGATTTTATACTTTTATACTAGCTGTAGATTGTGGAAATTTCTAATTTTAAATTTCTGGCATCAACAGTTTTAACAGAAATCTTCTCTAGTGACAGTCCCTGTCCGGTATCAAATATTTTCAAGATGAATCAGTGCCTGTTGTGCACATGTGTAGTCAATTTCATTGTATTGTATGTAATGTAAATATTCATGAACCATGTAATGCTTTACACTGACTAAATACAGATTCATGTCAGATACATGTCACCACATTAACCGTGGAGTCACTATGTTTGGCAGGTTATTTGGCCACCTTTTACAAGCACAATAGTACACGTGAATTCCACAATTTAAAAAAAGATTTGGTTGATCTATGTCAACAGCACAGTGTGTGATGCATTCTGGGCTTACAGATTGATTTGTGTTGCTATGACAAGTTAATTATATAGGGTTTAATTAGTTAATGCATTCCAGGTAATGCATTCCAGGTATAGTACAAATTCATCAACATAAATGAATAAAATGATTCTTACTGGATCTTATGAAAAGTTTGATTCCTCGACCAAAGATCAAATTCCATGATGAAAGCTTCACACAGTGCATATACCCATATCAAAAACTACATCAGATTAACATGTCATAGTACTGTAGTACTACACCAACAAACACTATAACATTACTACTATTTTTATATTTGGTTTGTTTTTACACAAATCTCCAACCCAGAATAGAGATGCTACGTCAACTATGGAATTCTCTTATGAAAATCAACTTACTGGGTTGAATATTGAGTGTTACTCCTATTCCAAAGATGAGTTTGCGCCCGGCAAACACACAGCACTAACTACCTTTGCAAAAACATCCACATTGCTCCAAAGTTTCTTTTGAATACATGCTGAAGAGATTATGATATTTACTAACATTTAAACCTACTGTAAATGATCAAGTTTAGATCTACTAGGGGTCCCCCAGCAAAATGAAGAATAGTTTAACCACTTAACACTATTTTATACTTTGCAATCTCAAAACGCCTCACAATGTTTTACTTGCTAGAATATAATTTACGATAACCTAAATCAGTGCAGGTGCTTAATACATTTTTATGTCAAAGACCTCTAAATTAATACATTTGGAAGCACACTCCCATTTGATATATGTTGTGCCAGGGGCCCTTGCATGCAGAACCGAAAGTTATTCAAAACATCTTCCCACTTTTACCAATTGAAATCAATAGTTCAAGTTTGTGCCGCACAGTGAGAGTGCATATCTGCATCTCTACATGATCAGCTTGTTTAAACTGCTAATTACTTGCTAGATGCGTTTAATAATGATTTGTTGCTGCTACTAATAAAATAATACTAGCTTATTAAATGCAGTATTCTATACTGTAATTTAGATAATAAAGTGTCTTACTGGACTGTACATGCAATAATGTTCCAGTTCCAAAGAGCAATCTTCTCCCTCCGTCAGTCACACTGTATTAAACTGCATTACATAAACACGACTGCTATTCACATCTACTTGAATTCTTTACAATATTATCCTATAATGTATTTCAGTGAGTTTTGTTATTTTCAATAATATGATAGAAGGATATTGACTAATGAAATCCAACATCCTTATTCTGGGATGGATTGTCATCAAGTCAGTAAAGAAAACAATGGCAGTTCTTTAATTTACAAAGACAACACATTATGAGCTTGTAGATATGCCATGTTTGGTCAATACATTTGGGGCAGTGGGAAAAAGGAGGAATTGAAGTTATTTTGCATCGGTATAACCCAAACATCTACCGCTAATGTAAAGGGGAATAGTCCAAATGGAATATCTGGAATATCAGGATGCTGGTATAGTAGTTCCAATGATCTACAAGCTCACAGCGTGCCCCAATGTCACATGTTTTGAGCTTGTAGATTGTTAACATACTGTAATCTATCACGTTTAAATCTGCTATAGGGGCCCCCAGCAAAATGAGAAACAGTTTGATCACTTAAAAAGTTTTTTTATAATTTGGCTCTTAAAAATAGCCGATCTCAAAACGTGCTGCAATGTGACACGTTTTAACTTTGTAGATTAGCCAATCTACAATCTACAAAAATTAGAAAATTCAGGCATTATTTTGAAACAGTTTAACAGAACTCTTCTCTAATGAGGGAATATACGCAGTATTCTGTACCGTAACAGCAGGCAGTATATGCAGTATTCTGTACAATACAGTAGATTACATAATAAAATGTCTTACTGGACTGTACATGTAGTAATGTTCCAGTTCCAAAGAGCACTCTCCGGCCATCATTCACACTGTATTAAACTGCATTACACAAACACTACTGCCATTCCTATCTACTTCAATTCTTTATATTTCAGTGATTTATATTATTTCCAATATTAGAATGATATTGATCAATGAACCTCACCACTCATATTCTGGAATGGATATTAAGTAATTCAGTAAAAAGTAGATCTGCCAAGTTTGGACAATACATTTGGGGAAGTGGGAAAATGGACAAATTGAACAACGTAATTTTGCCTCTTTATAACCCAAACATCTATCGCTCACATAAGAAGGAATTGTCCAAATGGTATCAAACTGCTGGGATAGTATTTCAGACAATCAAAAACAATGTGACACATTCTCAACTTGTAGCTGCTATTTTTTTTTCCACAACCCGGAATAGTATAGTAAAAACAACAATTATGCTACTGTCTTCAATCAACTTACTGGTTTGAATATTGACTGTTATTCCTGTTCCAAAGATGAGTTTGTTTGCGACAGTCACACAGCACTAACTCCCTTCACAAAAACATCCACATTGCTTCAAAGTTTCTTTTGAATAAATTCTGAAGAAATTATATTCGGTAACATTTAAACATACTGTAAATGATCACGTTTAGACCTATGGTTCCCCAGCAAAATGAGTAACCACTTGATTTAACACATTTAACATTTTTTACTTTGGCTCTACAAGCATAATATGCTTTTCGATGCGGACTCCCGTTTGAATTATTTTTAACTATTTTTTGCAAAGGACTCCCGCATGTGAGAAGAGAAAATGATTCCATACGTTTTCCCACATATTCTTAAAAGGCTTGAAAAATAGCTGATCTATATAATATAGTTCCAAGTTTGTGCCGCACTGCAAGTGTGTACATCTGCATCTCTACGTGAACAGCTCTTTTAAACTACTAATTACTTACTGCTTTCAATAATGTTACTACTAACATTCTACTAGATTATTGGCCCAGGTGGTTTGCTCAACTTTCTGGCCACCTCTACGCTGCTGACTCAGCCTTGTGTGATGCGGATTCGACTCTCAATCCAGTCGGATTAGGAGATGGGGGAGACACCATGGGCACGTAAACATAATACTAGATTATTAAAAGCAGTATTCTAAACAGTAGGTTAGATAATAAAGTGCCATACTGGACTGTACATGCAGTAAGGTTCCAGTTCCAAAGAGCATTCTTCCCGCCCAGCCGTCAGTCACTGTATTAAACTGCATTACACAAACACTACTGCCGCGCATGTCTACTTCAATGCTTTGCAAGATTATGCTATAGTTGTAGTTCAAGGATTTGTGTTATTTTCAATAATAGAATAGATTGATATTGATTAATGAAATCCAACATCAATATTCTGGGACGGAAATTCAGTAAAATACAAAGTTAGATCTTCAAGTTCACAGTGATTTGAAAAAGAAACGCATTAGAAGCATTACAAGATATGATCTGCTATGTTTGTTGAATAAATTTGGGGCAGTGGGAAAGAGGAGGAATTGATTGTGCATCGTCTAACCCAAACATCTACTACTCATGTAAGGGGGACTCGTACAAAAGGGATGCTAGAATGATATTTCCATTCTACAACGTGTCACTATGTGAGATTGTAGGCTGCAGCTTGTACACTGGTATTTTTTATTACAAATCTTCAACCCAGAAAAGGGGTGCTACAACAACAACTAGACTATTGTCTAGACTATTGTCTGGTTGAATACTAACTGCTCTCACAAAAGCATCTACAAAAATCCACAGGTTTCTGTTGAATAAAACTGAAAAACTGTTTAACCACATTTTTATAATTTGGCTCTTAAAAATAGCCAATAGCCATCGACAATTTAAAAACGTGCCGCAACGTGACATGTTTTAACCTTGTAGATTAGCCATTTCTAGAAAGATTATGAAAATTCCAGCATTTTGAAACAGTGTAACAGAAATCTTCTCTAATGGTACCTGGTACCAAATACTTTAAATTGACCCTTCCAGATGAATCAGTATTATATAGAGTATTCTGTACAGTAGTTTAGATAATAAAGTGTCTTACTGGACTGTACATGCAGAAATGTTCCAGTTCCAAAGAGCACTCTCCAGCCATCAGTCACACTGTATTAAACTGCATTACACAAACACTACTGCCATTCATATCCACTTCAATTCTTTATATTTCAGTGATTTGTCTTATTTCCGATAATAGAATGATATTAATGAACCCCATCAGATCACCCAAAACAAAGGCAGAACCGGTAGATCTGCCATGTTTGGACAATACATTTGGGGCAGTGGAAAAACAGGAGGAATTGAACAAATTCATTATGCAGCGGTATAACCCAAACATCTATCTACATCTACTCCAATATCTAATATAAGGGGGAATCATCCAAATGGAATATCAGGCTGCTGGGATATTATTTCCGTTGATCTACAAGCTCACAAGGTGTCAATGTGACATGTTAACTTGTAGATGGTGTGGTATTTTTTAAACAAATCTTCAACCCAGAATAGGGATGCTAAATACGACAACTACGTTATCATCTTATAAAATCAACTTACTGGTTTGAATATTGAGTGTTATGCCGGTTCCAAAGATGAGCTTGTATCCGGCATTCACACAGCACTACCTTCCCTAACAAAAACATCCCCTTTGCTCTAAAGTTTCTTTTGAGTGGATGCTCAAAAGAAATTATGATACAAACATTTAAACATACTGTAAAAGTGTAAATGATCAGGTTTAGATCTGCTTGGGGTCCCCTGCAAAATAAATGAGGAACAGTTTAACAACGTAACACTATTTTTTACTTCAAATTTATCCGACATACTGTAGTGTAGATCTGCAATCTCAATGTGACATGTTTTAACCTTGTACAGTAGATTAGCCAATTTAGAAATATTTTGACAATTCCATCAATCTTTCCAGAAGTCTTACAATAAAAATGGATTTGGTGTGTATATTCTCATAGCACAGTGTGTTGCTATTTGTGGGCTTACAGAATGACTATTGTTGCTCTGACAAGTTAATTATATAGGGTTAAAGTAGTTAATGCACAGTTAATGGGTTAGCACGAATAGAACAAATTCATAACAATAATAAATTAATAAAATGATTCTTACTGGATTTTATGAAAAGTGTGATTCCTCTACCAAAGATCAACTTCCATGTTGAACCCTTCACACAGTGCATATACCCAGATCAAAAACTACTACATATATAAATACATGTTATAGTACTGTAGTACTACACCAACAAATAATATAACATTACTACTATTATTGATACTATTTTACATATAAAAAACTATTTAACTTATAAAGCCATTTTCGTGTCAAGGACCTCCAAATTAATAAACATTTGTAAGTAGACACCAGTTAGAAATATTTTGCGCGAGGGATCCTCGCATGCAGAAGAGAAAATGATCCCACTTTAGGATTGAAAAATAGCCGATCTATGTAAAAAAGTGGTTCAACTTTGGGCCACACTGTGAGCATGCACATTTGCATCTCTACATAAACAGCTTATTTAAACTGCTAATTTCTTATTGGTTTTAATAATTAATTATTGCTGTCAGTACTAAAATCGTAGTAGCTTATTAAATTCACTATTATATTAGTTTAGATAATAAAGTGTCTTACTGGACTGTACATGCAGAAATGTTCCAGTTCCAAAGAGCACTCTTATCCCATCATTCACACTGTATTAAACTGCATTACACAAACACTACTGCCATTCATATCTACTTCAATTCTTTACAATATTATCCTATAGCTATATTTCTGTGATTTGTGTTATTTTCAATAATATAACAGAATGATGTTGATCAATGAAATCCAACATCTATATTCGGGGATGGATGTTCAGCAATTAAAAAACAAACAATGGCAGTTCTTCAATTTCACAGTGCTTTGCAAACACAACACATAGCACGCTTGTAGATCTGCCATGTTTGCTGAATAAACTTGGGCAGTGGGAAAAGGTTTGAATTGAACAACGTTATTCTGCCGGTATAACCCTTGTTTTTGTTTTCCTTTCTTTTTTTATATTTGGTTTGTTTTTACACAAATCTCCAACCCAGAATACATGCTACAACAACTATGGAATTCTCTATCAACTTACTCGGTTGAATATTGAGTGTTATTCCTGTTCCAAAGATGAGTTTGCGTCCGGCATACACACAGCACTAACTACCTTTGCAAAAACATCGCCATTGCTCCAAAGTTTCTTTTGAATACATGCTGAAGAGATTATGATATGATAACATTTAAACCTACTGTAAATGATCAAGTTTAGATCTACTAGGGGTCCCCCAGCAAAATGAAGAATAGTTTAACCACTTAACACTATTTTATACTTCGCAATCTCAAAACGTCTCGCAATGTGACACGGTTAAACATTGTAGATTTTTAGAAATATTTAGTAAATTCCAGTCTAATTTTGAATCAGTACCTGATGTACACATGTTTACGTCACTGGAACATTACTGCAAATTGCATTGTATGCATGTATGACAGAACTGGTATTTTCCATAATCATAGCAATAATTCATTAACATAAATTAATAAAATGCTTACTGGATTTTATGAAAAGTTTGATTCCTCTACCAAAGATCAACTTGAATGTTGAATCCTTCACACACTATTTTACTACACACTATTTAATATATTTTTTACGATAACCTAAATCGGCGGTTGTTTGTCATTTTTCATGTCAAGGAGCTCCAGATTAATATGCATTTGAATGCAAAATCCCTTCTGAAATATTGTGCCAGGGACTCCGGCATGCAGAAGAGAAAATGATTCAAAACATTTTCTCACTTTTATCAACATTATTATAAGGATGGAAAAACAAACAATATAATAAAGTTCAACTTTGTGACGTGCTGCGAGCGCCGAGCATGTATATCTTCATCTCTACAAGCTCATTTAAACTGCTAATAATAATTAATCATTGCCATTACTACTAAATCATAATAGCTTATAACTTACAGTATTCTATACAGTAGGTTAGATAATAAGGTGTCTTACTGGACTGTACATGCAGTAATGTTCCAGTTCCAAAGAGCAATCTTCCCACCCCGCCAGTCACACTGTATTAAACTGCATTACACAAACACTACTAACATTCATATCTACTTATGAATAATATAAAACTTAATATAACACAACGATATTGATGAAATGAAATCCAACACCCCTAGTATTCTGGAATGGATATTCAGTTATTTAGTAAAACAAAACAAAACAAAACAAAAAACAAAGGCAGTTCTTCCATTTCTGAAACACAACACATTATAAGCTTGTAGAACTGCCATGTTTGCTGAATAGGTTTGCGGCAGTGAGAAAAAGGAGTAATTGAACAATGTTATTCTGCGTCGGTATAATAATCCAAACTTCTACCGCTCAGGTAAGGGGAAATCAGGCTACTGGGATAGTATTTCTGTTGATCTACAAGCTCAGTGAAACATTGTGAGATTGTAGATTGTTTTTTTTTTCTCTTTTTTTTAAACAAATCTTCCACCCAGAATAGGGATGCTACAACAGTAACTATGGTATTGTCCCATAAAATCAACTTACTGGGTTGAATATTGAGTGTTATTCCTCTTCCAAAGATAGGTATGGATCCGGCATACACACAGCACTAACTACCTTCACAAAAACATCCACATTGCTCCAAAGTTTCTTTTGAATAAATGTGGAAGAAATTATTATATTTGCTAACATTTTTGAACAGAGAGTAAATTATCAAGTTTAGATCTACTAGGGGTCCCCTGCAAAATAAATTTGCAACAGTTTAACCACTTAACACGATTTTATACTTTTATACTAGCTGTAGATTGTGGAAATTTCTAATTTTAAATTTCTGGCATCAACAGTTTTAACAGAAATCTTCTCTAGTGACAGTCCCTGTCCGGTATCAAATATTTTCAAGATGAATCAGTGCCTGTTGTGCACATGTGTAGTCAATTTCATTGTATTGTATGTAATGTAAATATTCATGAACCATGTAATGCTTTACACTGACTAAATACAGATTCATGTCAGATACATGTCACCACATTAACCGTGGAGTCACTATGTTTGGCAGGTTATTTGGCCACCTTTTACAAGCACAATAGTACATGTGAATTCCACAATTAAAAAAAGATTTGGTTGATCTATGTCAACAGCACAGTGTGTGATGCATTCTGGGCTTACAGATTGATTTGTGTTGCTATAACAAGTTAATTATATAGGGTTTAATTAGTTAATGCATTCCAGGTAATGCATTCCAGGTATAGTACAAATTCATCAACATAAATGAATAAAATGATTCTTACTGGATCTTATGAAAAGTTTGATTCCTCGACCAAAGATCAAATTCCATGATGAAAGCTTCACACAGTGCATATACCCATATCAAAAACTACATCAGATTAACATGTCATAGTACTGTAGTACTACACCAACAAACACTATAACATTACTACTATTTTTATATTTGGTTTGTTTTTACACAAATCTCCAACCCAGAATAGAGATGCTACGTCAACTATGGAATTCTCTTATGAAAATCAACTTACTCGGTTGAATATTGAGTGTTATTCCTGTTCCAAAGATGAGTTTGCGCCCGGCAAACACACAGCACTAACTACCTTTGCAAAAACATCCACATTGCTCCAAAGTTTCTTTTGAATACATGCTGAAGAGATTATGATATTTACTAACATTTAAACCTACTGTAAATGATCAAGTTTAGATCTACTAGGGGTCCCCCAGCAAAATGAAGAATAGTTTAACCACTTAACACTATTTTATACTTTGCAATCTCAAAACGCCTCACAATGTTTTACTTGCTAGAATATAATTTACGATAACCTAAATCAGTGCAGGTGCTTAATACATTTTTATGTCAAAGACCTCTAAATTAATACATTTGGAAGCACACTCCCATTTGATATATGTTGTGCCAGGGGCCCTTGCATGCAGAACCGAAAGTTATTCAAAACATCTTCCCACTTTTACCAATTGAAAAAGTTTGTGCCGCACAGTGAGAGTGCATATCTGCATCTCTACATGATCAGCTTGTTTAAACTGCTAATTACTTGCTAGATGCGTTTAATAATGATTTGTTGCTGCTACTAATAAAATAATACTAGCTTATTAAATGCAGTATTCTATACTGTAATTTAGATAATAAAGTGTCTTACTGGACTGTACATGCAATAATGTTCCAGTTCCAAAGAGCAATCTTCTCCCTCCGTCAGTCACACTGTATTAAACTGCATTACATAAACACGACTGCTATTCACATCTACTTGAATTCTTTACAATATTATCCTATAATGTATTTCAGTGAGTTTTGTTATTTTCAATAATATGATAGAAGGATATTGACTAATGAAATCCAACATCCTTATTCTGGGATGGATTGTCATCAAGTCAGTAAAGAAAACAATGGCAGTTCTTTAATTTACAAAGACAACACATTATGAGCTTGTAGATATGCCATGTTTTTGGTCAATACATTTGGGGCAGTGGGAAAAAGGAGGAATTGAAGTTATTTTGCATCGGTATAACCCAAACATCTACCGCTAATGTAAAGGGGAATAGTCCAAATGGAATATCTGGAATATCAGGATGCTGGTATAGTAGTTCCAATGATCTACAAGCTCACAGCGTGTCTCAATGTCACATGCTTTGAGCTTGTAGATTGGTATTTTTTCAACAAATCTTCAACCCAGAAATAGCAATTCTACAGTATAACAACAACTAAAGTATGCCATTATCTTATAAAATCAACTTACTGGGTTGAATATTGAGTGTTATTCCTGTTCCAAAGATGAGTTTCGATCCGACATTCACACAGCACTAACTGCCTTCACAAAAACATCCACATTCCACTCCAAAGTTTCTTTTGAATAAATATGGAAGAAATTTTGATATTTGCTAACATTTTTAAACATATAGAGTCAATTATCAAGTTTAGATCTACTAGGGGTCCCCGGCAAAATAAATGAGGAACAGTTTAACCACTTAACACTATTTTATACTTTGGCATTCAAAAATAGCCAATCTACAATATCAAAAAGTGTTGCAATGTAACATGTTAACCTTGTTGATGATCCATTTTAGAAATATGTTGAAAATTCCGGCATCATTTTGAAACAGTATTAACAGAAATCTTTTCTAGTGAGGGTCCCTGTCTGGCACCAACCAATGACCCTTTCAGATGAATCTGTACCTGATGCACATGTTTCATCAATTTGATTATTATACGTAATGTAAATATTAGAGAACCATGTAAATGTTTAAACTGCCAATTATTTAATGCTTTTAATAATGAATTGTTGATGTTACTAAGAAAATAATACTAGGTTATTAAATGCAGTATTCTATAGAGTAGTTTAGATAAGAGTCTTACTGGACTGCACATGCAGTAATGTTCCAGTTCCAAAGAACAGTCTTCCCGTCCCGTCATTCACACTGTATTAACCTCCATTACACAAACACTACTGCTGTTCATATCTACTTGAATTCTTTACAATATTATCCTATAGGGGATTTCAGTGATTTGTGTTATTTCTAAATCCAATAATATAATAGAATGATATTGATTAATGAATCCCAACAAGAATGGATATTCAGTAATTGAGTAATACACAATGGCAATTCTTCAAGTTCACAGTGCTTTGCAACCAAATTACAAGCTTGTAGATCTGCAAGGTTTTGTGAATACATTTGGGGCAGTGGGAAAAAGGAGCAATTGAACAATGTTATTCGACATCGGTATAATCCCAAACATCTACCGCTCATTTAAGGGGCAATCGTCCTAATGGAAAAGCAGCCTGCTGGGTTAATTCATTTCCATCGATCTACAAGCTCACAACATTGTGAGCTTGTAGACTGATATTATTTAAACAAATCTTCAACCCAGAACAGGGGTGCTAGAACAACAACTAAACTATTGTCTTATAAAATCAACTTACTGGCTTGAATATTGAGTGTTATTCCTGTTCCAAAGACGAGTTTGTATCCGGTAGTCACACAGCACTAACTGCCTTCACAAAAACATCCACATTGCATAACCTCTTACTTACTGTATGAGGTTCTGACCAACAGATATGCAATTGAGCCACAGTGCTCACAAGGTGAAAATGCATTAAAGTAAACCATTAAATCATACTACGGTCTTTGTGACACTGTTAGTCTATCAAACTCAATCCAACCATAACATTTTACTTTGACTAACTCTGTCAACCTAGCTTACCAGCAAAATGATAATTCATAAGTATTAAATGCATCTTGCCCAATTGATGAATTGATTGTAAATGTTAATGATTGAAAAACATATTCATTAAACATTACTTTAACTTTACAGATTATTTTTCTGGATGCGGTGCTAGTCACAAAGTACGGACCAAGAGCAAGAGAACAAACCTCTGACTAGGCTTATACTGTGCACAACGTTAAACTAGCCTTCTACACCATAAGCCACAAAATCTATAGAATAGAATAACTATGCATCCATAATTTACACAACCATAATCTATACAATAATTCACTGAGCAACAATCCAATAGCCAGGAGCAACATCAATTCATATCATGTTCTATGCGTTTATAATACTATGAAAATATCGATGGACCAAATTAACCTAAAAGTACCAACCATTAGAGGCAATGAACAATTCATTTTCTATTTTGGGAATTCATTATTGAAATAAAATCTTACTTGATGTAACTGTGAGCATTATGCCGGCACCAAAGATGAGTCTGGCTCCAGAGCCAGTCACACATCCACAACCTTGTTTACAATAACCTCCTGAACCCTAGTGTTCCTATTGTGAACAATCAAAATGTGATTATTCTGCAAAGAATATCCAATATAAAAGATTACAAGCTGTAGATTCAACATTATTTGGAGAGTGTTTCCATTTTGATATTTTGTGGGAATACATTGTTGTAATGCAGAGGTAAAAAAAAACAAACAGAGGACCAAGTACGTTTCCGCCTATTTAATTAAATGCTGTTATTTGTGTAACCTTATTTTTGACATGATTAAAGTTGTTTTACATTGGTTGGCATTTATGTGATCATGACCCTGTATGATGCATGATTTTCTCAATATACTGTAAATATGAATTTACGGTGTTTTATTATGGCATGCCTCATACTTTTTTTGCTCTTCATCAAAACTAACCATAACAAAAATGCTCAACAGTATTAAATAAGTTTGTCTATCCTATCAGTTTTGGGGTCAATATTACAATACGTTTCTTTAATAATCTCTCATTTTGAATGTTTATACTTACGGGTATTAACAATCAGTTTGGTCCCTTCTCCAAAAATAATTTTCCATGTGCCAGTAGCAGTCACACAGTGGATGTGTTCACGTCAATAACTACAGGAACAGTTTACTCACTAATTAATTACAACTCACAAAACACTGTGTTGGAATTGAGTTGCCAAGTCCCCTATACTTTAGTTCAATTAGAGTTTAGTTCAAGTGTTGAAATTTTGAGTTGAGTTGGATTTTGTTACAGTATCAGAATGCAATTTACATGGTTAAATCAGCTAGGGCTATATTTGGTGCACTTTTTGTCTTTCCCGACATTTCTTTGCAGAAAGTCTATATAAAAAGCAGAACTGCTTCTTTTTCGAGCTCTACATTAAATTGCAAATGAAATAGCCAATATACTGGTACACCCACAATGACACATTGTGAGCTTGTAGAGTGGCTATTATTTTGCCAAATATTCTCCCCATAATAGGAACGTCAAGGTTTAAACATTTTCATAAGAACAATAGTAAACAAAATGATATTAACTTACTGGTCTCAATGTCAATGATCAATTTAATTCCTCGTCCAAATATAAGCTTCTTGTTAGAAGTCACACAGTGGGAACTAGCCCCACAAAAACTGATCACAGCACAGCATGGTTTTAACACCACTGTGCTGTGCTGATTTCATTCTGCTGATATCTTTCTGTCCAATTGTATACCAACAAAAAATCTGATGTATAAAATATATATATAAATAATTATCTAAATTGAAATTATTCACCATGGTCATATTTTAATTACTTGCTCACAACTTGACACATGCTATAAGCATGTTGATTTATTAAAACTAAACTTGACTCTATTTTAAAAATAACAAAATTAACATACTGAAAGTAGAGAAGAAGGAATGTTTATTTTTTAACTGATTTAACTGAACTAAATTAACCCTTTCGAGGACTGCTGGGGGGTTCCTGACTCTACTTTTAGAACCACTTAATTACTGACATTAATTACTGACATTATCAGTGATAAGGTCATTATCAGTGACTTACTTGATTCAATATGTAATTGTATCCCGCTTCCAAAAACAATCTTGTATGCATCACCAGTCCCACAGCACAACACACCATGACACAAACTGGTGTGTCACTATAATCTAGATCAGAGATTCTCAAACATTTCAATATGGCCATTACTTGATCCATTACTTTTGATGCTTTGAGTGATGATATTGTCTGATCAAATACCGGTAGTTAGAAGTCTAGTTCGGTAGTTGGTTAAGTTTGCCCAATTTTTGCCCGACAGCAAGACTGAAAGAAGTGGGATAACTTCTGCATATTTCTGAATATTTAGACCCAATAAAACAAACATTACATAAATAATGCTGTTATTTTTAAGAAATTGTACAAAAAATATAATAATCTCACTTGATTCCACATGCAGCTTTGTTCCCTTCCCAAATATGATCTTGGTTCCACCAGTATTCACACATCAACACAGAGGCTGACAAAAACTACTGTACTGTAGGTTACAACTGTATAACAATACATCACCTCCATAAACTAATGTAGCCTAGGCTTACAAATAAAATGCCAATATAAAACGTCAGTGAGTCACTCACCAGGAATAAAGTGTACAACACTTGACCTTTAATTCCGTATATTGTGCCTTGTGCTATTGTTATAAAGCATAATAAAGCATAATGGTATTTACTATTTATGAGTGCTTATAACTTATAAGTGCATAAATTACAGCGTTATGACCAGATTACAATGCCTTATGAGAATAATGCAATGTAGACATGGGATGTGTTACCCATTTTTCAAAAGAGAATTAGTTTGAATCCCAATTGAGAGTCAGCCTCCGTCTCTGGCATCTGAATTTGAAGGCAACCCCATTCCTATATAATTATTTATTTGTTTATCTATTTTAAACTAACCATTTAAAGTTAACCTTTAATATTCTATGCTACTAGTGTTGGAAATACTTTTCACTCAATTCGTGCAACATAAATACCGCTGTAGGCTATACAGTGCTGCTTGCCTATCGGGCCTGACTGACAACATATTATGAGCGTCATGCCATTGCAACATTAGTTGCTAATCTAGTACTCTTCCATCCCAGGCTAGATTTATGCAACATACAACATACATGCAACATACAGAGACTACTGGTATTTGAACAATAAATGGGTTTGCCTGTCTACATTCAACACGTGACAGAACACAACGCATCGAACATGAGATCATGTAAATCCACTTACTGGCTTCTACATGCAAGCGTGTACCTCTGGCAAAGTACACCTTGTTGGATCCAACGCCAGCAGTCACACTGTGCCAACACACACTACAAAAACTACACAACGCAAAAACGACATGCTACAAAAACTACATGCTACATGAAATGCATTACTTTGCATGATAAACTAAAGGACTCACAACATACTGTAACTGTACATGCCTTCATTTTCAGTAGACTTGACTACTGCAACAGGTGTCCCAATAATAAAAATTGTATCACTTTCTTTTACAAACCGTAACCCTGTGTGCCAAATAATTGATTTCTACTGTTGGCTTATGAAACATGGAATGGTTGGTTAATGAACGAAAGCACAAGAGGGGATCCCTTTAGTCTCCTGAGTCCTGTTTAAGAACTGACATGTACTGTCTGCGGACTCTTGAATGAATATACTGTATATTCTGAAAAGATATCATAAATATATGAAATGTATAGAATCCAAATATACAGGTATTACATAATAATATTCCTTGAATCTTACTTGATTCCACAACCAGCTTCGCTCCCTGTCCGAATGTGATCTTTTGTGCTGCCCCAAGATTCACACACCAACAGGCAGTTTGACAAAAACTGTCTGACAACAATTCATTGCCTCCAAAAGCCTCCTATCTCCATTCATAGTCTAACTTGTTGTGTCTTTTCCTATACACTCTCAAAGCAAAAACAATTATGTTATACAATGAACAGACTCAACTGCAGAGACCAAAACCTCTAACAGGGTAATATTGGTAAATAATACTAGCTCAAGTAGTAAAAGGGTCTAGTAAAAGAGAATAGAGTTTCATTTCAACCACCTATACAGGTGCAAATTATTCATACGTTTAAATAAGTAAATGTAGGTCTAAGTACCTGCTACACATCTTGTGTATATCAGAACTGACTAGAACCATATAAAACACAATGGCAGGCAATAATTTACATGAGTAATGTGTATGTTTTCCCACTGTCTTGTTTATATTCCTCAGAATATCAGCAATATGTCACTGCTGTACAATTATGCTATTGCAAGAATTTGATACGACCTGACATTATAATTTAACTCGACTCGACTCAAACTTAAAGATGTACAGTAAATAAATACATATGAATTATGAAAGATTTTAGAATCTACTGTATACCAAAATCTTACTTGATTCCACAAGCAACTTTGTTCCCTCTCCAAATACAATCTTCTGTGTTCCAAGTTTCACACAACAACACACACTTTGACAAAAACTAACTGTCACGATGCTACTCTTTCATTTCATATAATAACCGCTTACAATAATTTGATATTTGATATTTTGCTATAATTTGATCAGCTGTTTGTTTATGTTCCCTTTTAACCGTTTGTGTTGATTTTTTTAATAATTCTGTTATAATTGATGTTTTTGTGTTTGACATCCTAGACCTACTGTAAACTCTCAAAGCTACAAAAGTACAAATTAACATTGAGGATCTTGTGTTACATTGTAAACATGCAGTAAACTCAAACATTGTGTTGTAGCGTATAATCATAACTTACGAGGGTAGATGTGTAACCTGGTTCCTTCACCAAAGATCAGCTTGTCAGCAGAGTTCACACAATGTTAATCCACATGACATAAACCCTACATCAGACTCCAATCAGTCATTAATGACATAAACTAATCTATATTCTAGTCATATTCACATTCTGTTTACTAGACAATGTATTTCAATTATTTGTTTATAGTATGTGAATATTATTTTAAGTTCTACTTACTTCTTTCTACATTCAATTTAGTTCCTTGTCCAAAGATTATCTTATATCCTCCCTGAGCATTCACACTGAGCTACATACCTTGTCGAATACTCATTGTCAATACTCATGTCAACACACACTTAAATTACTCACCTCAAATACTTTGCATTATACTACAATACTAATTGAGACTGAATCCCTATTTGGGACAAACGCGTTTAGATGGAGAAAGACATGTTTCAGTTAATGTACAACCCCTAAAACCAGAGGCTGGAATTCAATTGAGAGATGCATTCTCACCAGAAGTGGACCACGAGACACAGTGGAGAGTTTCCAGACCCAGTGAAGAATCTTCAGGCCCAGGGAAGAATCTTCAGGCCCAGTGAAGTAACTCCAGACCCAGTGAAGAATCTCCAGACCCAGTGAGGAGACTCCAGACCCAGTGAAGAAACTGCAGACCTACCAAAGATCAGTGGTTCTCAAAGTGGAGGCGAGGGACCCAAGCCTGTAACTCAGAGTATTCAAATTGTTAGAACAGACCCTTATGGGGCCATTTAGTTCAGTTTGAAAGCTCTCTGTGGTGTGAGCTCATTGGAATTTAAAAGTAGAACCATGTCTTAGACATACTACTTTGAAGAGATGATCAACAGATGAATTCAGTGTTACTCCAATCAGAAACATTAAGCAAACACCATAGGCCCATGCATTTACTTGGTCAGTAGGTTTGTCATTATGAATATAGATCTTTCACTTTGTAGACTTAATATCCCAAAGACAACAATAATATCATAATATGACACATGGCTATGGCTATGATTTTGATGTTCTTACCTTGAGATGATTGCAGGTATCTAGTGTTAGCTCCTTTATGCTTCATAGCTGATCAGTGATGTATGCCAGCCAGCCTACATTCATCTTCACCTGTGCAATACTACCACCTACAGTATGTGAGAAACAATTAACACAGAAGTGTTTGCATGACTTGAATGTATTGGTTTCAGACTTAAGTACTGTTATATGATCAGACTGTTCTACACATGGAGGGGTGAGACCTTCCAGTAGAGAACCAACTGTTATTACTGTATTTATCATTCAGGGTGTGTGGTATCAGTCAGGTCATCATACATACAATAATATCTTCAATGTGAACCAGTTAACTAGGCCTCTACAGTATACCTTCATAGAAACAATCAGTTCATTTGCTCACCAGTCACCATTGATCTGCAAATCTATTTGCTCACCAGTCACCATTAATCTGCAAATCCACTTATCTTCCATTTATCTTCAAATACTTATCCCTCTCTTACCATTGTGGAGACATATTCCCTTGTGGCTCTCTAGGCTAGTTAAACAGAGTTGTTGCGCACCTGTGTTGTTGTGCTGGACTGGTGCTGGACTAAAACAAGCACTATGAAAAATAAGTACTATGAAAAATAAAGAAAGAAAAAACTCTGCACAACAGCTTCTGCTCCCCCCACCCCCCAAAAAAGGGGGTAACAGGGTAGCCTATAAAAGCGGCACACACGGTCACTTTCACTGTTATTTCCAATGGTTTATTCATTTAGTGTCAATAAAATAACCCCAAAAGTCTTAATCCATCCTGATACGGTAAATTACTGCAGGTGTTTAAACATTTTGCATTTATTTGGCTTAATTATTTTCAGTGGTTTATTTTCAAGCAATCCCATGCTGTAAATTCTGCTGAAATGGCTGTGTGCTGCGCCAGGAATAAAATGCTCCGGGGTAGGGAGAGCCCTTTGGTTGGTGGCGGCAGAATTTCTTAATCGGTCTATGCTTCTGCTCCATTGATTTTTATTCTATTAAAACACCAACAGGTTCCATGACAACAACGTTTCGGACATTGCTGGCTTTCATCATTTTAATGGATTAAAAACACTGTGGAGCTGTTGTACAGATTTTTTTTTTCTTTATTTCTGGGAGGTCTGTAGCCTCCCATAGTCAAGAAACCTTGTACAAGGGCTCCTAGGGCCATCATGGTGTTTGACATTTGTAATTGCATTGGTGGGCATTTTATCACCGGAAAGATTTGCCTCCAGGATCGAGACCAGGCATGTAGGCACTATAGGCAGTATTTAAGAACCAAGTGGCAGATCACAGGTGTATTGTCTGTATGTACTGTATACTGTGGTGACGGTGATGGGAATCGAGTGAGTGTGCATTGGCCGTGATAAGCAGGAGCTCTCTACTCCTGACACTGCACTGCAACTTCAATCTCACATAATGTAATTTTCAAAATTTTCAAATAGGAAATAGTTAGCAAGTCTGAAAGTGTTAATCATACAAGTACGCAGGAAGTATACAGTGTATGCAATGTGTTTGAACATGCATGCGTAGTCAAGTGTGTGTCGAGGCAGGACTGACAGCCCTCACCTTGTTATCTCAAGGTGTGATAGACTGACAACCATGTATGGAGGCATGACTGACAGACCAATCAATGGCCGGTTGTTGCAGGTTTTATAGTCATCTGTGGTCAATGTAGAAGTACTTACCGGTATTAATTCCCTGCAGTAAATAATATGACCTCTGCATTTGACTCATCAGTGAGCACCCACTATGCAGGGGCTGCAAATGGAGTTTTAAGTCATAATAGGTTTGCATGGGAAGGGGATGGGGCAGCCAAAATGAACATCAAAATTTTGATTTATATCTAAATACTGAATGGAGTAGGTCAACTTATAAACTGCCTGGGGTGTTCACATGAACCTGAGTAGACGACCAAAAGGTTAACTATACATGTTATATATATATATAGGCCTATTTAACTGTAAAAGTAAAAAACCTCTCAGTGTGCCAGTGATTACCCTCCGAACCTGGCCTATAGCATACAGCTACTGTATACAACAAATAAACGTGATCCACCAGATGGCAGCATCATACCACATATCTTAGCACTACAACTAGGCCTTAGAAAGGCCAACATGGAACACAAAACCATGTTGGTATATGATTTAACTAACTCTCTATGGCCCTTTACTTTATTTCTAAACTGTACAATAGTTCCTTAATTATTTAGGCTTGACCAGTCGTTTATATAAAATTATCAATTATTTAAAAAAAAAATCCCAGTTTGCTTTTGTTTGAAGGATAGGCATAATAAGCCATTGACTTAAGCTTAAACTTTTTGGTCATAAATTAATACTGTAAAATATATGTATAAAGTTCCTATTGTCTATGACCAAAGTAAAAACTAACTGAACTCATCAGTACACTTCTATGAAGAAAATATATAAGAAAAGGGGAATACTTATACACTTTGGGAGGGGTTTTTGAATTGCAGTCGTATGCAGTAGGTGTTCTTTGTGAGCATTTTTGAGTCCGTTTTGAGTCGGTTTCGAGTCTTAATGGCTGTTGGTAGGCCCTAGGCCTAGGAAGTTGCACTAGTAGCATGAAATAGTAGCATGAAATACAACAGCAAAGCTCAATCAGCTCAAAGCTCAGTTAAGTGTTTTGCGAAATGACCAAAGTCAGTGTGTTTAGTTATAAATGACAGTTGATTGTATTTGTACCACTCAAATTCAGTTTAATAATATAGTCATTCTGATGTGTCAAACACTCACCCGGATTGAGATGTACATTTGTTGTAGTTATGAGATATCAGATGCACTTGATGTTTATAATGGAATCTTCTGACGGTTTTTGTGTTGGTCGTTATATATTCTCAGTCACTGTGTGTGTGATCCCAATTCACTAAAGCACAGTAGTACAGAGCAGTGTCTGCCAGGGTAACATCTGCTATGGTGAGTGCAGTTGACGATGTGGTGGTTGTTGATTGATAGCGAGTATCAAAAGCCTTTTCAAAAACACTGGATGATCTGGCTCCTTTCCACAGTAGAAACTGAGGCGCGTTGTTCTGATATTGGCGGTACCAGTGTAGGAAAATATTGTCACTAGTAGTTTGATAGGAGCAGGACAGTGAGACAGCTTCACCTTCAGTAGAGGTCACCTCCAAGACATTAGGACTCACTTGATCACCACATGTGGATTCTGAGGAAAAAAGAAACATCACAACAGCAATGTCAGTGGCCTTTAACACATTAACTACAATAGACTAATAGCGCTTAAAAGTTATTTTATGATTTGGCACCCCCAGCGATCTAAATCATATGATGGTATTAATAGTAGCATTAAAATAGTATTATTTGGAGGCTCAGGAGGTTATTCTGGAAAGTGTAGAATAGTTAGAAATACAACTATATTGTTATCCATATTCATATAAACACATTTATAAAACATCATAATATATTTTCCTACCAAAGATGAAAAGGGTAAGAATCATCCCCAGCCAATGTTCCATCACTACAATAGTGTTTAAATCAACAGAGAAAATAAGTGATCGACATTCAGAGTTGTTCTCTTCATGCCTGTTGTAGTCACATAATGATCAAGAGCAGTGTTCCATGTCTACTTCATAATGCTGCCCTCTGGTGCTAGGCAGCAGGTGGCCTGTGGGATGAAGCTGCTTCAGTGGCAAGGATAATATTATAACTGATTAACTGTAAGTCAGCAAATTATTTAAAAAAATAAATAATAATAATATCCGGTTGAGGGTCCCACAGATTTAGGATAATGTACTGCAATGGCTTGATGAAACCAACAATCTCCATTTTTCAATACTTATTTTGTAATAAAAACATTGAATGTCATAATAATATAGTCCCCAAATATAATACATTTTTAAGGATTTTTCCTTTGGAACAAAAGCACTGTCTATTGTGTAATATTCAGGCCAATAGGGTATTACTGTAAGTCACTCTGTATTAAGAGCATCTTAAACTGCCCATAATGCCTTTTATTTAAATTGAAAAAAGGAACAGATCAACAAATGAATAATGACAAAGTGAAAGCTGACACTGGTGATTTAATTATTTGCAAGATGTTATAAAAAAAAAACATTTGGGTGAGCATCAACAATCTGAGATTCTAGATCTAGGAAATATACAACACAAAAACATTTTAACATTAGAAAACAAAAAAAACTGACCCGTGTAGTGGTGTGCGTGTGTGCGTGCACGCGCGGATACGCTTGTGCAATTAATTGATTGATTGAAATTTGCATTTCACAGAATGTAGATGCGTACATTTCAAACGAAAGCAAAAGTCAGTACAAAAAACTTTGCCTTGAGGACAAAACCATGAATACTACCGACTTGTTTACATGAGGGTCCTCCCTTTTCAATACATCAATATAAATGTACACTTCTATGCAAATAAGCAAATTATCATCAAGAAAAGGAAAAACTTACAGTTTTACAGTATGGGGAAAAGGGCTAAAGGGGTGGGGTCACTCACTTTTTTAACGGAGGTCATTTTTGAATTGCAGTTGTACAGTAGCTGCTCTTTGAGAGTGGTATTTGAGTCAATTGATTCATATTTCTTAATGGCTATTGGTCGGCCATATAATATAGGCCTAGCACATTCCACATTTTAGTGGCACGAAATACAACAACAAAACTCAATAAGCTTAAAGCTCAATAAGGAGTTTTGCGCAATGACCAGAGTCAGTAGTATGTTAAGTTATAATAAATGACAGAGGTGATTGCACCTATATTCTATTTAATAATATGGTCGTTCTGATGTGTCAAACACTCACCCAGAGAAGAGATGTACATTTGTGGTAGTTCTGATGAGATGAGATGCACTTGATGTTTGTAAGGGATTCTTCTCACAGTATGAAGGTTTTTGTGTTGGTCTTGCTATATCTTCAGTCACTGTGGCATCCCAATTCAATAAAGCACAGTAGTACAGAGCAGTGTCTGCCAGGGTAACAGCTGCTATGGTGAGTTTAGTTGACGATGTGGAGGTTGTTGATCGGTAGCGAGTATCTGAAGTGTATCCATAATTACTCCATGATCTGGCTCCTTTCCCCAGTAGGAACTGAGGTGCGCGGTTCTGATATTGACGGTACCAGTATAGATGAATTCTGTTGCCAGTAGTTTGATAGGAGCAGGACAGAGTGACAGCATGTCCTTCAGTAGAGGTCACCTCCAACACATCAGGAGTCACTTCATCACCACACGTCGATCCTGAGAAAAACAAGAAATTACAAAATCACAATATAAATGGCCAGGAAAAAAAAAAAAAACATCAAATGTTGCAGTATCTGCAACAGCGCTTAAATGTTATTCGAGATTTGGCACAAAATAAAGCTGTCATATGAAGCGGTCAACCCCATCTAAATCATATTGTATCATATTTCTAAGCCAAGAAGTGTTACTAAAAAGTTATTCTGGGAAGTGGAAGTAGTTAGAAACACATAACGATATTGTTATCTATATTCATATAAATACATTTATAAAAGATCACAATAAACATTTTTCCTACCAAATATGAAAAGAAGAGTAAGAATCATCGACAGCCAATGTTCCATCTCTACACGGGTTTAGATCAACAGAGAAAATAAGAGAACAACTTTCAGTCTGAGAGTTGTTCTCTTCAGTAGTTTTAGTGACATAATGATCAAGCAGTGTGCAGTGTCTAATTCATAATGCTGCCCTCTAGTGCAGTGCTACAGGTGGCCTGTGGGCCATAACTGATTTAGTGGGAGCCATAATAGCATTACAACCGATTAACCATAATAGTGAATTATTTTTCAAAAAATGTACAATATCTATCTGATTGAGGATCCCACAGATTTAGGATAATGTACCACAATGGCTCTACATTGAGGAAACCGAGGATAGGATGAACACATGGTTCCATTTCCTTTCTTTGAATGATATTTTCACAAGTTGCCACAGATTGTGTTGTACGTCTCTATTTTTAGCAGGCAGGAAGGGGGATCTTGGGAAATTAATAAAGTAATATGTAACATATTACTTTGATTAAAGTCATTTGAATGATTCAACACTGCTCAGTACACAGTACACCGACATCCTGCTAGCATTAAATATTATAGCTACAGAGACAGGGCCGGCCGTGTGGCATCTGGAGGCCTGTTTCAAAAAGATTAGGTGGAATAGATATATTCCACCTGTTTACATAATAATGTTGTTCAGATGACCCAATTGGTCAACACGGTGGCTACTCACAGGTTCTTATAAAGTTAAATTTGTGATGAATGATGATCATCTTTGTACTGACCTCAGTGCTTTTCAATTAAAGTGGTATCATTAATGTACATGTCCATGAAGATGAACATCTTGCTTTTGAGTTGTCCTCTTGTTTGTGGCCTGTGGTCTGCGTGTGTGTGTGAGTTTAATTGAGCTGAGTTGAAAGAAAATGTGCCAACATTAGAGCTGCCAACATTATTATATGAACATAATAGTTCTAGTGTTAAAGCTTTTGGTGAGTTATCTGACTGAACTTTTTACTTTATTAGTGTGTAAAATCTGGGACGCACAGTTAGGAGCTAATGAGTACTTGCATCATTTAAAAAACAGAATTGCATGTTTATGAGGGTTAGATGATGTGGTGGTCTGTTAGGTGACATGCAGACACCAGAGTTTGAGGGTGACCACACCTTAGAGCAAAAACAAGTATCAAACCACACACAGTGTGAGAAAATACAAACACTTCCTCCTACATGACACCAATAACCTGTCAATCAAAAATTGTCTTAACCACCCTCCATCACCTGTTTCTAAGACCGTACAGCAGTACGGTACGTCACTCCGATTCATCCGTAACCTTGAGTCTGTGTTTCAAAATCGCTGTGTGAAAAAAAAGATAGTCTCTACAATATGCATTACATTTACAGGCACACATTGACACAACACCGGCAGAGGTAGCCTGGCCTAACCCGAAATGATTTTGGCCTGGGGGGCGGGGTGCCGTGGGATCCACACAGCAGATCGAGCTGATCTGATTTGATCTCACCAACGTGTCGTCATCCCGGGCCCCTCCCGTGCCCGTCCACTGCTGTTCTACGTCACATCATTTAGAGCAACGCCCACCCCGGAAGGTTGACTCCCCCCTCTAGGCCACTGTGTGTAACAAATTCACAACGCGAACGAAAATGAAAGCCTGGGTGTCGAGGCTACAGCAGAGGAAACCATGCACAATGCAAGTCACCAACCTGGAGCAGTTTTAGGGGTGAATTCAGGAAAGCATCTGCTATTTCAGATTTTTAGCTGTATATAATAATGAAACAAGCCACAAGCTCATACTGTATATGGTACCAAAATTACAAAATGTATACAAACCTACATACCTGCTTTAGAAGATATTTAGGATCTTTGGGATAGATATCCTAAATAGGATATTTAGGATTTAGCACCGATTTTAACTTTGTCTGTGTCCCTCTGCCCATAATATACTGTATATGGAGATGTCAGTACCTGTGCCTAAAGAGTGCTGAAAACTGATTGTGAGAAGTGGACTGGTTAAGTAATCAATTTCTGGACCACAGTGTGTCCCACAGACTTGAGGCCAGGCACTAGTGCACTCCCAATGGGGGTGTGGACTGTGGAACAAGTGTTGATTTTAAGTTGGTGGCCTAAGTTGGCGTGAAAAGGGCGTTTTAGATTGTTTATACGAGCAATATGACTAAGTAAATGAGTAATTTTAGCTCATGTTTTACCTAAAATTGGAATAAATTGTAACATGGGATTTTTCTTCACAGATCATTTCTTTGAGGTCTCCAGAACAACATATTAAAAGTCCCGAAAAATCCCAGTTGCGCAAATATGTTTAATTTCATAAAGTAATAGAATACATAGGCTCCAATGGAGTGATAGCCCCGCCCCCTCCTATACAAACCCATTATAACTTAAAACTCCATTTTAACCATGATGGATTATTCAAAAACAACCCATCTTTGGAATTTCAGTGGAATTTCATTTACAGGTTTCATTTATTTATTTATTTTAATATTCATTTGGATGGGCATAGCCAGATATGGAGGCAGCTACATTTTCCAAAACAATATTTTAAAAATAACTGAAACTTGTGAATGAAATTCCATGGTCCTCTCACGTATTAGGAGGACAATATCAGTCACCAGAAAAAAGATGGGTTGTTTTTGAATAATCCATCATGGTTAAAATGGAGTTTTAAGTTATAATGGGTTTGTATAGGAGGGGGTGGGGCTATCACTCCATTGGAGTCTATGTATTCTATTACTTTATGATATTAAACATATTTGCGCAACTGGGATTTTTCAGGACTTTTAATATGTTGTTCTGGAGACCTCAAAGAAATGATCTGTGAAGAAAAATCCCATGTTACAATTTATTCCACTTGAAAGTTCATTTTGCCTGGACTATAAGTAAATGAATAAATGATAACCACTCCACAGTAGTAGCTTCTTTCATATACAATATACACACAGGCCCCCCTTCCTTCACAACATGTCAGCTAGACAGTTAGTTCACCACCTCCTGTTTCCTGTAAACTCAATCCAACTCTGTGAGTAAGTGATAGAGATATCATCTGGTGTGTGGCAAATTTGAGAACAAATTCCTAACCAGGAAATATCTTCACCATTGTGGTTAGATAAATGGTGCATTGATGCAACACCTTAGCAGTGCACCAAATCATATTACAATGTGCATTGATTGACACTATGGGGATCATACGCCCTGCAAGGCGCCAGACTACTCATCAGGAGCAGTTTAAACTCCTGTACAATACTTGTTCTGCCCTCACAACTCGTTGCACAGGCAGAAAGACACCTCTGGATAACAGTCTCAGGTGTAAGACCCGAAAGAACTTTTTACTGAAATCCCGGGAGTAAAACCGAAAAACAATACATTCACAACAAAACATCAGATCGATCTAATTGGCAAAAACGAACATAGATTTTACATACACACATTACACAATCATAGATACCGGTATGCAAAAATACGTTGTACTTACAAAGCTTTGTCACAATACCTTCTCATACCAAACAACTGAAACTAGCATGCTGCTCTGCTAATTAGACTCAAAACACACTTGAACCTGGGTCAGCAAGACTCAGCAGTGACCTGCAAGCTCAAACACCAGTCACTAAACAAGGTACAGCACCACCCACTGGCGGAGATAGTCTCAGCAAGCACAATACTTTGAATCCTTCTGGAGGAAATTCAGGGACAAGTCCAGGCATAGATATACTGTATAGTCCAGACTCCAGCCCTTTCAAGCTCCTGTGATAGTATAGTATGAACAGGGAATAATTCCGCATTAAATTGGTGTCCTCTAGTGGTGGCTATTACAGACGTACCTGGCTGTGCCTGTGTACACTACACATGACCCTAATTCCTCTCCAAAAACCTGAGGAGAGCTATAAAGCTCTTCTGTATTCCCCCAGAGACCTTGGGGCCTAGACCTAATGCAGCAGCACTAGGCCTTGATAGATAGGGCCATGTGCTTCATGAAATTCATGTCCAGATGACGGGTCCGAAAAATTCATGATGTTACCCTTACCCTATAAATAGTGTTGCCACACGTCCCGGATTCTCCTGATTGTCCCGGATTTTCATGGTCTGTCCAGGAAAAAATAATATAAATCCTGGACACTTGAATGTCCCGGATTTTATACATGGTCAAAAGTATATACATATTTTTTATTTATTTATTTAACATGGTCAAAACTAGAGACCGCAACTAACCTGACTTGCGTCACTCACAGTCTCAGATCAGTATGATAGTACTATTAAATTGTAGCCTGCCTGTAAGTACCAGCGTTGCCAACTTGGCACATTTGTCATATTTACCTCTTTTCCAGACCCCCCTACCGCCAAAATTAGTGGAAAAACTCCTGAATCTAAATCTGTTTATCTAAAGATAACTGAGATGAGAAAAATGAAAATTGGACTGCTCCAGAAATAGTTGGAAATTAATCGTTAAGTAGCCTAATTATTAATCTGATATGTAGAAGAGTAATAAAATAATGAGAGCAGTAACATTTCAGTGTAAAAGTGTGATATAATTCTGGGTTAGAAAGAAAAGACAACCAAAGCAAATTTACACATCATTGACTCCTTTTAAGTGGAATTATGTGAAGGGAGAAGGGGGAAAAAACATACATTCAGTTTTCAAAGGAGTCGTATAGTTCATGTTGGAGACTTGGATCAATAATATTTTCTGCTCAGCAAGTTACTGAGAAGAGTCGACATGTAAAAGGTAATGAGAACATTACCAACACTTCCTTGCAGACATGGAAGGGGATATAACTGTTAAACCTCTTTTTGTATCCATAAATGATCTCTCAGATGATTTACAGCCAAGACAAAATCCCTAGGCCGCAAAAAACAAACATACAAACAAACAAAAAAGGAATATACCACTACAGTACCATGCTGCAGTGCACAGTGCCTGTTGCCTTTGTGAAGGAAACATACAGTATGTCAGTGTGAGACTTCACAGGAACCGAATGTGTAACAAACAAGGTCATGCATGCAGCAATATTGTCCTATTTTTCATACAAAAGGTAAACCATCATTCAAAACATGACTGGTAAGACATCAAGGTTCAAATATGAAGCCTACGGGTTCACCCAGAGGTTACAAACATGTGCTGATGTAATGTGCTGCTACAGTATACAAGGTAAGCAAATTGGACATAACATTACACTGATTAGAGTTCTCAATCTCTCAATCTCTGCCTGAACCGGCCAGGTCCAACCTGACATTTTAGGACCTTGGGCTCCATGGAAAAAAAAGGAATCATTTCATAATAAATATAATAGTTGTGTTTGTGTTCTATTTGTGTATCTATCCATTATGAAGATGGTGCTAACCAGGGGTGTAGTGGAGGGGGGACGGCGTCCCTCCACTTCTCACATCTAGATTTTTTTTTTTTTTTTTTTTTTTGCAAAAGTAAGCCTATGTTTTTTTGTCTTGCTATTTACTTTTGTGGATACAATTATGCACTGTAAACAATCTTTCTCAATATGCTATAGTTGCTTTTATAGCGTGTCTGTGTGTGTTCTGTGCACGCAAATGCGCATGCAAATGCAAGTGTGCATGCACGTGTGTTAAAGGGGAATCCCTCTCATTTTCAATATTTTACTATGTCATTAACCCATATAGACGGGAAACCCTAGTGGTAGTTTTACCCTAGTTGACGGGAACACATCCAGGTTTTCTGTTTTGTGTACAGTATCCAAAAATGTTAAAAATTTGATGGTGTTATGTAATTTTCAAGAAGTTTTTCAATACACTTAGGCCAGTATTACAAAGACAATTTTTAGAATCGGAATAGGCCACAATGAGTTAATATACGTTAGAGATGTTGTGTGGGCATGGTAAAAAAAATAATGAGTTTCCTTTTTTCTGAGTGTACAAATGTGAACCGCTAGGGTCCATTTGGTTCCATTTGTACACTCTCAGAAAAAAAAAAAAATGAAAATGGGTGGAATTCCCCTTTAAGAGGCGTCCCTCCACTTCTAAAAGTCCCACTACAACACTGGTGCTAACTGGCATTTCACTTTTACTCCATGGAGAGTTCCCAAAATTCTGCCCAAACCCGCCAGTTTAGGGCCGGGTCGGGCCTAAAATCTGTTCAATTTAGTGGGCAGTTTATAGGGCCGGACCTTATTTTTCAGGCCCATTGACACCTGTAACACTGATGTCAAAAAGGACACGGTAGACCTGAATTTCATTTCAGGTCTGCTCAAATTAAAGTGATTGAGAATTCCTCGACTGTGAGCAGGTTGTGAGCACTTGTTAAGCTTAAATGATACAAGATAATACTCTTATTGATAACTCATTTCAATACAGATATTGATAAACTACAACTTGAGTCGAAGGAGCACTTGTGATTAGATTAGCTAGTGCACTGGCATATCATACTGTCTAGTGCAGAACAACAGTGGAGGAATATACTTTATAGCTATACTAGCATCGAGATTAGCTTATTATTTTGCAAGATAGTTTTATTTATATTTTTATGACAGCTGACCATAATGTTGAAATCATATATGGTAATTAACATGGAACCTTCTATCTAATGCATAATGCTCCAAAAAGTACAAGGTAAGGAAATGCCAGCTGAACCAATCATTAGTTTGGGCCAGCTTCCATTTTGCTAAACTGATAGCAAGGATATTTGATCTTTAAAAGGGTTATTAATATGTGGTTATGTGTGGCTTTCTTAAACAATAAGGCCCTCATTTATCAACGTGGTGTACACCCAAAAATGAACGTAGAGCATGCGTAGAGCAGAATTCCCACCTTGTTTGACATGTATCATTCCCACCATGAACTTGAAGTTGATCCCACGTCCGGACAAAACCCACGTCAGGTCGGGAGCTGTCGTAGGATTTGTCCTTGCCTGTTTTTCTGTCCTAAACAAGCGGAGCAGCATTGTCTGAACTGCAGAAAGGCATCTAAAGTTATCTATTCACTCCTAATAGCTATAAAACCTAATAAACGATACAGAATACAGATGAAGAAATAAAGGCATATATAGGCTATGCGAGATGACATGCCTAATCCCGATGAAAAAAAAAGAATTAAATATAAAGCAACTTTTATTTGCAGTGACAAATACATGCACAGCCTGACTATTTACAATGATGCTACGTTAGGTGCTTATATGTTCGCCTGAGTCACTCTGCTCAGATAAACTGCAAATCTACAGTAGGCTGCTTGTGAGAGCAATTTCGGGAGTCGTGATCGCGGATCAGCGAGAGATTGCGCTGCTGTGGAATTACAGTGGCCTACGTCTGGTTTGTATTGTACAATGGTCTGCACGAAGGATAGAAAGCTTGTAAATCAGCATAATCACACTAATATGTAACACCTGCACTCCTGCAGTCATGTGCATGCCATCGATTCATTTATTAATCACCGATCACACCATAAGGTTGATATGAGTTAAGTTTATGAACTGTCTTGTCTAGGGTTGGGACTCGGACCCGGGTCCATTTCAGACCCGGGCCTGAGATCGCGGGTCCCGACCCGGTTCCATCATTTTTTTATGAACGGGTCCCTTAACGAGTCCCATCAATCAAAATTTCGCTCCGCTGTGTAATGAAGCGCATGCACGCTGTTGTTGAGTGCAGCGCAGCAGCAGCAGCAGCAGCAGCAGCAGCAGCAGCAGCAGCAGCAACAGCAGCAGCAGCAACGGACCACAATATAAGGAGCAGACGAACATTATTTTCAAACTCCTCTACCATTTTGCCAACGCGACAAGGACAAGACGTGTGTGTGTGTGTGTGTGTGTGTGTGTGTGTGTGTGTGTGTGTGTGTGTGTGTGTGTGTGTGTGTGTGTGTGTGTGTGTGTGTGTGTGTGTGTGTGTGTGTACTACACACACGCTGTAGTAGCGCGTCAATGTTCTTCTAAGCTTGCTACAACATCACCTGCTTTAATCTCTTCCACCCAAAACTAAAAGTATTCTTACTGGAAAGTTGTCTGTAGTCTCTGATGCCCTCCGTGCGTTTGTCACGTTGTCACGTAAAAAAGGTCCAGTAAATCCTCAATTCCCCAACAAGAGTTACAGTATTCCATGGTAGCAGGTCCAAAACACGTGTGATAAAGCATAACATTTAAATAACTTTAGATAGGCTAAATACACGACGGCATGAACAACAGCACTAGACTAAAGCAATAGCCATCTAATGTCGGAGTTGCGACATTGAGGGGTCAGAAACTGGGCACTGTTCATGCAGCCTGAATAGGGACAAACTGCCCCCGTGCTCAATAGGAGTCTATGTAGAGCAGCCGCCATTAGACCTTTCCATGGAAGTGAACGGAGATGTCGTAACTCTGTTTATACTCTACTGGTCCGGAATGGGGTATTTTTCTGCCTTGACAACGCAAGGCATAGGCTACATTATGCATGGCTCTGCTTACCCACTGACCCATGAATAAGAGCATGCTGTGCCTGACACAAACTGCATCAAGACTATTACTAGTACACTAGTTAAGATTATTAATATTTGAAAATAATGTGTCTGTGAGACATAAACAAAAGAGGGGAAAAATAATGTACCTTAACTATACCAATGCCTAGTATTGCCTACTTGTGCAGTAGTGCCTGCATGCCTATAAAGTACATTTTTTCTGCCAATAAAGTGGCTTTTGTTATTGTTTTTTTTTTTCTTTCTTTTTGTATTTATATAATAGTATGAAGTAGTGTAAAGTATGTCACAAAAAAGGAAATAAATAAATAAATAAATAAATATATATATATATATATATATATATATATATATATATATATATATATATATATATATATATATATATATATATATATATATATATATATATATATATATATATATATATATATATATATATATATATATATATATTAGGACCCGTTAAGGGACCCGTCTGGACCCGGAATCGATAAGAGGGACTCGGTAAGGACCCGGACTCGATAAAATCCTAACGAGTCCCAACCCTAGTCTTGTCACTGTTGGCAGTTATCTATCTCTGATTTAGGCTACGTGGTCACTCACAGGCCTGGGGAAACAGGGGGGGGGCTGCGCGATGTAATAAAAAACAGTCCTATAGGCCAGTAGTTTTCAATGTGGTCCGAGGACCACCAGTGGTTCATGAGAGGGTTCCAGGTGGTCCCCAGGGCAGGTTAAGTTGGTTAACCAGATGAAAAGTTTGTTTAGCCAGACGTAACTCTTGAGAGTGTAAACTAAAAATAAAACCAAATGCCATGCTATTATAGCCTACTTAAAACAACGGCGAACGGAGTTGCGTGTGTCTATGAAACAGCGAGGGAGGGGGGGGCTGTCGCCGCGGGAAGCAGCGCAATCGGGCTTGGGGGGGGGGGGGGGGGGTCTGACTGGCGTGCCATGGGAAGAAGCGCGATCGGTGGAAAGTTTTTATTTTTTTTCCCTCATCACCATGGTTGCTGGACGTATTGCAGTTGTTCATGTCGCAAAGAAAGGGAGGAGCGGCCTGTTTCCAAGGGCGTGCCAGATTGATTTCAGCCGTCACATTTATCATCGTAGGAAGGAAATTAGGATGGCCCCCCATCAGAGAAGGGAAACGTGATGTGGCCCTCACTGAAAGAAAAAAAAAAAGGAAAAAAAAAAAAAAAAAAAAAGTCCTGTCCCCTGTACTAAATGAGACGAGCAAACATGACAGCTGAGCAACAAGTATGATGATGACCTCCATCTACTATTAGAATATACAATATATGTAGTCACCAAATCATAGTGTGATGATTATGCTGTCCTGTCTGGCAGGCATGGGATCTCTCCATCCACATGAGCTCTTAGTACTGCTCTTTCAGCCATCAACCTTCAGAGAAGAGCCTGGAGAATGGAGACACACAGAGGTTAAGTGGGTAAAGGTAGATCTGCATTGCTTTATGGTTTCTTTTGGGTCAAGGAAATTCCATGTAATGCTCAAGACTTCCTATGTGGAGCACTGGAGTTAAAACTGTGTTAACCTCTAGCTACTGGACTGTTCTTAGTTTGACTCCAACCCTTGTGCGCCATCTGGCATGGTTGGTCCAGCCAGGAGCTCCAAGGGTCACTGGAATCATTCAAGCTCCTGCACCAGCGTCAAGGTGACAGTCCATCGCAGGAGTCCCAATTTAGAATAGCCAATTCCCAAAGATTGTCCCCAAGTGTCTTAGGGTCCGTGTTGCTGACACCTCCCCTCACAGGTGGCGGTATATATCAAGGTTATTATAGTTAAATATAAACAAGCAAAGACACAACTACATCCTTTTCATCTCTTAGCACTGACAAATACACAACATTACAATAAAAACAAAGATTATACCATTAGGAAAAAAAAAGAAAATACTTAGAAATGACTAAACGATTAAGTCCACTCTAAAACTAATTACGGTAAACTAAACCAAGTCAACAAGCAGTGCTATCCAGTCATGATTCAAAAATAAATAGAAAGACCTAGAAAAACAACTTGGGACTAAAGTCTACTCTAAAACTAATTAAACTAAACCAAGTCAACAAGCAGTGCTATACGGTCAGGATTCAAAAACAAATAGAAAGATCTGGCAAACTAAACCAACTTTAAAAATAAATTGGAACTAAAAATCCACTCTAAAACTAATTAAACTAAACTGAGTCAACAAGCAATGCTATCCAGTCAGCATTTAAAAATAAATAGAAAAATCTAGCAAACTAACTTTAAAAAACAAATTGAAACTAAACTGAAAAGAAACCAATACTAAATACAAATTAAACTACTATAATAACCTTGATATAAAACTGCAGTGTAGCAAAACGGACATGATCACTTGATCCTCACCAGCTTCCCACCCGCAAACACAGCCAATTGTGTTTGTTACGCCCCGTTTACACCGGCAGCCAAATCCAGCCTGAATCAGATTGGTTTAAATGAGTCATTTAAACCAACTGGATTTCAGTCTGGATGTGGCTCAGATCTGATTCGGGACAGATTTGTCTGCCTGTGTAAAAGAGGGCCATGGAGCGTCCAGCCAAGCTGGAAGCACCGCTGCTGTTACTACTGGGTACTGAACCAGTATCAGCGGTGGTGTGGCAAGAGTTTTGCCTTACCACACCCAGACGCCCCATGTTTAGATTGTGTGTCTGTGACATACTGTACAGTACACAAAACACACAGACAACACACAATAATGGTACAGTACATTACAATTACTACTACTAATAAATACTGTATGTATAAAGCAAAGAATAAAGCAAATGTTCTTACCACACCCTTACAAACCTGTCTGGAGGCGCGTCCATGCGCACCAGGAGAGGTCAGGAGCGAGGCTCGACTGACCCACGTCGACTGTCATGGAAAAACTCCACGCCATGGTCCAGGATAGACAGAGTTAGATAGAAAGAAGTTAGAGAGAGATAGAAAGAAGGAAGTGAATGTCCAAGCCTTCTACGGCGGAAGACACAGGCACGGTGCCGGCGGGCCTGTCCTTCCACCGCAGAAGACCAGAACACCCACTACCAGGACTCCTCCGACCACCAGACCCGCCAGAGGCGATCCGACCCCAAACAGGACGGCGCAGGCCACCCCGAGGCCGAGCACCAAGCAGCCTCCCGCAGAGCGCAGAAACTTCCTCAGCTTCTTTGCTCTGCTTCTCCTCCCGCGAGGACCGAGGAGGGGCGCTGGCACCACCGGACCGCGGCGGAGAGGAGGCGCCGTGCAGAGGAAGGACTGGCCGCACAGGGCGCAGGTCGCAACCTCGCAGGGAACGCCGTCGTCCCCGGTCACGGTTCGGAAACCCTCGGTATGGAACCTGTGCTGACACTGGTCGACGTCACCCATGACGGCTGGTGGTGGGTTCAGAGTGAAAGAGAGAGAGAGAGAGAGAGAGAGAGAGAGAGAGAGAGAGAGAGAGAGAGAGAGAGAGAGAGAGAGAGAGAGAGAGAGAGAGAGAGAGAGAGATGGAGAGAGCTGCAGGCAAGTTGGTACACCTGTGAAAGAGAGGGGAAAAAAGCAAATATTATTGATGCTGCTCGTTGTTGACCTACTATTTTAAACCCAGCATAAAGGCAATCAGGCAAAAATAATAATGTGATATTGGTTGTGGCAATGCTGCTGGCTACTGCTTCCAAATGGTTTG
This sequence comes from Benthosema pterotum, assembly GCA_039105355.1. NCBI lineage: Eukaryota > Metazoa > Chordata > Actinopteri > Myctophiformes > Myctophidae > Benthosema > Benthosema pterotum. Next base: position 8,203,868 of record CM076976.1, on the reverse strand, counting down.
AAAATCACAACTAACAGACAATAATCTCAACCAGTCTAGCAGATGTTAAAATCACAAAAGTAACACGTATTGTAATCACAACCAAGCAGAGACAATATAAACACAAACAACTACCAGACGTTATAAACAACACAGAAGTTAAAACAAGCCAATGCTATAAATCAGTAGTTTTCAACCAGTGGTCCGGGGACAACCAGTGGTCCTCGAGACGATTCCAGGTGGTCCCCAGCTAAATGATGGGCAGTTGGTAACCAAATGGACCCTTAAAGATTTGTAACTCTTGTTATTTCGAAAAACCAGTGGACAAAAGAAAAAAAAAAATGTTTAGTTTTGGGGTCTGTGACTGTGGGTCCAAAATGTCGTCAAATTGTGGTCCGTGGCTCAAATTCTGAATAAATTGTGGGCCCTGGTATCCAAAAAGTTGAAAACAACCAACTGCCCCAAATGATAACCTGACGTTTTAAAACACGATCAGACGTTTTAACACACCGACAGGCCGCACAAGTAAACGAGACGTCGAGAAATTCGAAAATAAAAACGTTAACTCACCGTCGAAGAGGGAAAACGGTTGGTTGCAAAGTTGTGTCTGCTGCTGGTTCCTCTCGTTCGTTATCGATGTCCTCCTCGCGGTCTCTGCCGGTCCTCCGGTGTCAAGTTGGGGATCTGCTGCCTGCAAGGTGCTGGATCTGCTGGGTCTAGAACTGCTGTGTCTGCCGGTCCTCCGGTGTCAAGAGCTGGATCTGCTGCCTGCAAGGTGCTGGATCTGCTGGGTGTAGAACTGCTGCTGTAGCTGGTAATGTCGCTGGTAAGCGGAGTAGGGGTGAATGCGTCTGATTCTCGTGAGTCTCAGATCATTCTGAAAGATGTGGACGAAGCTTACAGTATAACTGTAATAATTGGGACCAGCGTGCGACCAGCTGATTGGTCGGGTGTTTTGAGTGGCGGTGCGCTCGTCCAATCAGCGTCGACTATTCAAGTTCAAAATGCGCTTCTCGACTTGCACACTTAAAAACGTTAAAAACAACCAACATCATATTATCATCACATATCATATCAAAACGTTAAAAAACAACAACATCATATTATCATATCATATCAAAACGTTTAAAACAACCAACATCATATCATATAACTCTGATGTGTAAATAAACAACAAAATTCTCCTCAAACGAGTTGCGTGGACGTTACAGCGACGGTAGGGTGAAGGGTCGCGTCCACTGACGTCACACGGCGTGGCCGTGGCTCGGCGCGTCGACCAATCGGAAACGAGTTGCGTCCCCCTGCGTAGTGTGTACATTGAAATTGGTAACGTGTGGAATAATGTCGCGATCGGTCCCTTTTGTATTTATTTATTTATCATGTTTAGATAAAATGAATGAACGCGATACATTGAAAGGCTGCTACCGAATCCCGAGTAAAAAGTGGAACTTTATTTATGTTTTAGATAAAAATTGAGACGCAACCGCGACCGGATTCAATAGGTCACCAATTCCGGTGCAAGAGCTCAGCTACACTGTATAGGCTGAAGGCCAACTTTGGGTTCAATTCATTCGGTTTACCTATAACAGCTAAATAGTGAAATATTTGTCCCCAGCATTTGGTCAGAGAATCGCTGGATGAGGAGGTCCAGTCCAGTCCAGTCCAGTCCAGTGGTCCACTTTTCGGTAATCTTGTCAATGTGTGTGGTGTAAAATTGTGATAGCTGTGTTGCCACGTCTGCTTATTATAAGCTACATGGCGCTTGTTTCGTTCTGTGATGTTGTTCATTCGTACTGATTGTGAATGTGTTTGCTGTATTTTTTTTTGTTTTGTTGTTGTTGTTTTTGCTGTAAAATGAAGTTTTTGTTCTGGCTTAAGCTATTGAAAATAGCAGATCTCCCTAGTCAAAAAAACCTATAGGATTTTGGAAAAGTCCTATAGAAAAATCCCGTCAGATTTTGGAACAAATCCTATTGGATTTCCAATGGGATTCCAATAGAATCCTATAGGATTTTCCAAAAAGTCCTATAAGATCCTAAATGGATTTGTTCTTTTGGAACAAATCCAATAAGATTTGTTCCAAAATCTGATAGGACTTTTCTACTGGAATCCTATAGGATTTTTTGACTAGGGCTACAAGTTTGCATTTTGACCTGTTGTGAACTTGTCGATTAGCTATTGCTTTCTACTCATATATAACATTGATGTAAAGCAGTGGTTCTCAACCAGTGGTCCGGGGACCACCGGTGGTCCTTGAGATGGTTACTACATTTCACGTAAAAAAAAAACATGTACCCATTTACTTGACTCTTGCATCGCATTCCCAGGGACAACTCTGTGATTCTGTCCACTAATTGTTGAGTGACACCACGGATTGTTTTGCAATCAAATGTGTGCCCTGGATTTTAATCAAATGTTCGAATGAGCTGCTAATTTTCCTGGCATGGACAACTCAGCCATCAAACTAGGTGACATCATTGAAAATGATCTTGTACTACTTGCAAATGCAGTGTTTCCCCCAGCGCTTTAATACTAAGGCGGCCGCCAGAGTAAAACCCGCCCCCGCCTTGCCTACCTTCCCCCCAAAAAACAAAACAAACAAACAAACAAAAACAAGAAACCAGAGTTAAAGTTAAAATGTGTCGTTCATACAACGCATGCCGCATGATGAGCCTGTAGATCAGTTATATTTCGCATGCGACGCTGCCTCGGCTCGCTAACACTGTTCCGCGCACCTAGGGCACGCGTGCCAACGTTGGCACGCCGGGTGGAATCGGCTGGCACGCGGCCAGATTCTGAAAGAAGTTTTTTCCCCCCCTTTGGTAACAAAATAACTGCATTTCTCTTCAATGTGCACGTTATAAAATAAAGTTTTCTGTGCTAAGGCTTCAAACCGAAATTGCGATTTGAAACCATACCATTAGCAAATCACAACGGCCGCGATTATGGATTAATTTAGTCAATATTCAACCGGAGCGAATCTGGTCCAATGTTTCTGTGCTGCGCAATGCCCAATCAGTGTGTCTGCAGTGCTTGTGTGCACGCACGCGGAGCAGAGCAAGTTGTTTTGCTCCCAAAGCAGTAAAAAGTCGCGTTGCGCGGCTGTCTGGTTGCTGGTCAACGCATGCCGTCTGTGTCTGCAGAGCCCGCGGACCCCCGGTATGTCAGCCTAACCAGACAACAACCACGCTGAAATTATTGCGTTTCGACTGTTATGTGGCTTCATACAGTTAACGTTAGCCTCTCTGTCAATATTGTTAGCATAACGTTTAGCTCATGTGTGCTGCTGCTGCTGCTGCTGCTGCTGCGCGCGTGCGGGTGTGTGTGTGTGTGTGTGTGTGTCGGAGCGGTGTAGTTTGAGCAGAAGGCTCTGAGTTTGAGGGTGACCAGATGTCCCGTTTCTGTGGGACAGTCACAGGGTGACCAGATGTCCCGTTTCTGTGGGACAGTCACAGGGTGACCAGATGTCCCGTTTCTGTGGGACAGTCACAGGGTGACCAGATGTCCCGTTTCTGTGGGACAGTCACAGGGTGACCAGATGTCCTTCTTTGCGTGGCACAGTCTCTCATTTCAAAGGCTTTTCAGTCATCCCACAAATTGAGACCCTGTCCCACATGGTGACTGAGAGACTACAGTTGGCAATTGTCCTAATAGTCCCATACAGTTGGCATTCTGTTGTAAAGTTCTCTCAATGTCTCTTTTCATGCTGGATGTGATTTTAAGCCTGTTAAAATAGGACATGTCATGAAAAAGACATGTCATGACACCCTATACCTGAAAAGGAAAGAAATTAATTATAAAACGTAATGGCCTATCTGGTTCCTTAGAATAAAAGGTCAGGGCCTGGAGTCAGATGATGATAGTGGTGAAAAGTAGCTGTTATAGAGGTGAGTGGTGTAAACACATGAGTGAGGGGCTGTGTTGCTGTTTTTCACCCCAAAGCGTAGCCTACGGTATTGTAATTATACAACACATGCACGCGCACATGCACGGACGTGCACGCGCACGAGCACAGACTCGAAGCCTCACCACCTTGACTAAACAATTTTCTGGGGGAAACACTGAAATGTAGTATGGATTGCAGGGTTGCATTTAGCCAACAGCTATTCTCATTATTTGCAAATAGTGTTGCCACACGTCCCGGATTGCCAACTTGGCACATTTGTCGCTATATTTACCTCTTTTCCAGACCCCCCTACCGCCAAAATTAGGGGAAAAACTCCTGAATCTAAATCTGATTATCTAAAGAAAACTGAGAGGAGAAAAATGAAAACTGGACTGCCCCAAAAATAGTTGGAATGGTTAAGTAGCCTAATTATTAATCTGATATGTAGAAGAGTAATAAAATAATGAGAGCAGTAACATTTCAGGGTAAAAGTGTGATATATTTCTGGGTTAGATGTTAAAAGAGGTGCGTTGCTTCCGACCAAAAGGCTGATAATCGGCCGCCGATTGGATGGTCAAAATGTCCAGGACTTTTGTCAGACACATGTGGCAACCCTACCTATAAAACCCTTACCCTATAGCCGCAAGCACAGCGCAATGCAGAATCCTTGAGTCTGGAAAAGCCGCGGGTAAGTCGGCAAAGCATTGATTGTATAGGCTCCTTTGGAGTTTTTGTGCAGATTGTGAGTGTTTCCTGTCACTGTGGGCCGCAGACAGTGCACAGTAGTACAGAGCAGAGTCTGTCAGTTCAGCAGAGGAGATCTTCAGGTGAAATCTTTTCATTTCTTTCTCATGAGCTAATGAGTACCGTGATGTGTTTCCAGAGAAATCTGAGATTAGTAACTGTGGAGATGATCTGGGATGCTGTTGGTACCAGTAAAGGTTTATTGCTCTCTCTGAATATTTACAGGAGAGAGTATGTTCCCTTCTAATGCCAGGACTGTATCAGCAGTGTTGGGAATATTACTTTACCTTGTTAATATATTAGTTATTAATTATTACCTTCATTTTAATGCAATATATTATATTACAATATTACTGCCTGAGCAAGTGCAATATATTAATATTACTATTACATATTACTTTTAAAAACTTTTTACAAAATATATGATTCAATATTTAGTATCACTATTAATCAAATATTGCGTAAGCCAGTGGCATACCTACAATAAAGAAAGCACACTTGGCTATCTGGAGTTAAATGTATTCCTAGAATTCATGGAAGCCAGTGAATAATTTGATGACAATTTATAGAAAATAAGTCATTATTTAACTTCTGCAGTTTTTTAAGATAATTTCACAAGAACACTTGCAACGAGACAGATTGACAGAAAGTAATATTGAAAGTAATGCAGTGATGCAGAAAGAAAAGTATAATATATTAGCTTTTTTTTTGTTAAGTAATATATTTATATTACAAGTTACTGCATTTTGGTAATATATTATGTAATATATTAAGTTATGTAGTGCACATGTCCCAACACTGTGTATCAGGCAATAGAGAAATTGATTCCTCACAGCATCCTTTATGAAGAAAACAAATCAGAATTATGCACAGCCAATGTTCCATCTCTACAAGGTTTAAATCAACAGAGACACTAAGTGATGAATATGATCAACATTCAGTATGCCAGTGTTTTTAAAAGATCAGTGCAAAAACATTACTACTCCACTGGATAATGTTGCCCTCTGCTGGTGATTTTAGGAACAGGCTGCCAGCAGTTCCCTGGATTGTCAGCTGAGAAAGAGCACTAGGTAAGTTTTTGTACAGTGTATGTGTGTTTTGTGTCACTGTGGGCTCCATGGCACAGTAGTACAGAGCAGAGTCTGTCAGTGCAGCAGAGGAGATCTCCAGATCCACGTGTGTTTTACTGATGCTGATGTTCAATCTATGATCTTCGGGCTGTGCTCTGCGTACGCTCCCTGAGCTGATGTGAGAAAGTAGGAGGAATCGAGGTGTTGACCCGGGGTCCTGGCGGTACCAATGGAGGTAGAGAGCACGTGTGGAATATGTACAAGAAAGGATAACACGGGATCCAACCACACTTTGAGCTGAGGTTGTTGTTGGTTGGATGTCCACCTGTGAATTCACACCTGAAAAAGATTTTAAAGAGACACAATATTTGTAAAACGTAAAAAAGGGGGGGATGTACAAGATTATAGTTTTAGTACAACAGGCCCACCTGTTAAAATAGAAAGGAACATTATCTGGAGGAACATGGTGCTGTTGGCGCAATAGGAATAAGCTCTCAGTTTGATGGTGACAGTGGTTGATAACATCCTGCTTTCAAATTGTGTTGAGCTCCTCCTCTTCTGTCACTGTCAAAATTGTATGCTCTATGAACAAATTGAACGACAAAATAAATACTTTGAAAGAACTATCAAAATAGTTAATGCAGATGCACAGCATCCTTTCAAACAAGCCGGTGAGAGGATCAGTATTAATATTTCTGCCATAGACAGGTGATTCCCCCTGCAAGGTTGTGCTTTATTGTTACATGTTGTACAGGTAAAACTTATTTTTGTTTGGCTACCGTCAATGTAATAATAACAGCAAAAACAGCAAAGGGCAATTGTACTGTTGGACAAATAATGATAAGAAAAGTGGGATAATAAGTGTAGATGAAGTGATTTGATGATGTTTTTGATAGTTTTCTATGCATTTGGGGGTTTTGGGGATTTGACATCCATTCTTTTTCAAGGGCGCTGTCGCCCACCCTCAAATTCTATCTGCCCTATTGAGGCTTTCTAGATTTGGCCCTGTCTGAGGGGCTCCTGTGCTGATGGTCAGAATGATCAGATGGTCATCCACTCTACCTGACAGCGCTCTGAAAGGAAGTTGACAATCCAGCTGCAAAGGTTTGACTTTAGAACGAGGCTCTTTAGCTTGATAGTTTGAGGGGGATAATGGTGTTGAACGCAGCAGAGCTGATTGTTCATCTGATGGTTATCAATAATGTGATAAACAGTAATTACAGATGTACAGTAGATATATTCACGAGGAGACTGTTATGGCAAGACTCAGGATAGTCTGGGGGAGTATAGTCTGTGTGAAGTGAAGGGCGCTTGTTCATCTGTTTGTTTGTATGTGCTGTCCTTCCAAAATAAACATCCAAATAAAAGTAAATAAGGCCTTTCATAACAGCTATTTGAATGTCCATACAAATCGCCACAACACTATTAGAAAGCCTTGATAGTGATGATTGATCACCTCCCCTCCTTGTTATTTTACTGAAATAGAAACATTGCCATGGACATAAATCAATTCATGGCTTTATTCATTGTATTGATTAACAGACTACATTGTGTGAGTAATGTCAGGGGCGGCGGTGGCTCAGGCCAGGGATATAGTGGCACAAGGTTCCCAGTTCGAACCTAATGTTAATGTCTCTGAGCAAGACATTAATCCCTAATTGCTCCTGATGTGCTGGTTGGTACCCTGCATGTGAATGGGATACATATATGTAAAGGGCCTTGAATAGTGCTATATAAATGCATTTTGTACATGTGTACAGTATGTGACTATTTCCTGTCACTGTGGGCCTCAAAGCATAGAGCAGAATCTGTCAGTTCAGCTGAGGAGATCTTCAGGCAGTGCTCTGACTGCCTGTCCAGTGTAGTCAGTACCCTGGATCAACACCTCAATTTCCCCTTCTATCTGACCCCAAAGCTGACTCCAAAAACTCTGGAGCTCTCCTGGACTCTCCTGGAGCTTGTACACAGAACTGCTATAATCACAGGACAGAATAATTCTAAATCTGGTGTATTCGTGTAGTGTTAATTTGTTCATATATGCACTGTCCCTCCCAAGCAAACATACAATGTGGCACAGCTCTATTGGAATGTCTTTATAGTGATGATTGAGCACCTCATCTCCTTTGTATTTTCAAGGTGAGGAACAGTGCCATGGATGTGATAAATCAATTCATGACATTGTTATTGCATTTATTAACAGACAACATTGTGTGAGTAAGAGAGAGTAGAGTGTGTAGGTTTTTGTACAGTGTGTGAGTGTTTCCTGTCACTGTGGGCCTCAAAGCACAGTAGTACAGAGCAGAATCTGCCAGTTCAGCAGAGGAGATCTCCAGATCCACGCGTGTTTTTGCTTCAGACAGTTTAGTAGAGAATCTCGGTTGATGTTGTGATGTTTTGTTGGTCTGTAATCCTGTTATGAGCACGAGGAATTCTGGTGATTTTCCATTATACTGGCGATACCAGTAAAAGTAAACATCATAAGCAGTACCAGACTTGGAGATATTGTAGGACAGTGTGACAGTGCTGTCTTCTGAACTGAACTCTTCAGTGTTGACCCGGATGAGATCCTGGCAATGAACATCTGTAGAAATGGATCTCAATTATTTGTGATATTGACAGTCAATGCAGTTAGCTTAAACAATTACAATGAAAATAATCGTGTTTGATTCATATTATTATCATAATATTATTAATGTGACTTACCCATAGGAACAAATACAAAAAACAGTAGGACTAAATAAAATGAAAACATGTTGGATGAAACAAGTACAGTGTGAACTAAAGACCTAAGTAGTGTACTGTAGGAGTAGCAGTAGTATATGAATAGAACAACATTAGCTGGAGGAGCATGGTCCCGTTAGCACAGCTTCTCAGTTTGACAGCCTCTTCAATGTCTGTTAAGCTCCTCCTATTACTGTATATATACCAGTATGTTTTTGAAAATGTTTGAATAATTATTTTTGGAATAAAATTTCCAGGGATATCCGAGATTTGAACCTGTGGAGAGGATGTGGATGGAATGCTATTGATACCAGTAAAGGTATATTACTCATTAGACAATGGATAGATGGATACAGCTCCATTCATCCATCCATTCAACCCACCATAATAATGCACAGCCAATGTTCCATATCTACACATTTTAAATCAACAGAGACACTAAGTGGTGAATATGATCAACATTCACTATGCCAGTATGTCTAAATGGCAAGGAACAGGATGCCAGCAGTGCCCTGGATTGTCAGCTGAGAAAGAGCAGTTCATTTATATGCGCTGTCCTTCCAAAATATAAAACTAAATAAAGACATCCTTCATAACGGCTATATTTGAATGTCCATACAAGGGCCACAATATTTTTTAGAAAGCTTTGATAATGATGATTGTCTTGATCAGTCACCTCACCTCCTTGTTGAAGTAGAAGAGGAAAAATGACATGGACATTATAAATGAATGCATGGCTTTTTTGTATTTATTGGCATTTCTTAACAGACTAGATTGAGTAAGTAATGCAGAGTGTAGGAAGTACGAGTGTCATGTGAAGCATGGTTAGTGGGTTCCTACTGTAATTGACTGTAATTCTGACAGTCTCGATGGGCCTCAGAGACGCAGTTACAGTATCTGATCTTTCTCTGAGGCCAAAACATTGTATTTGTTTCATGTACCACACCGCAAAGGCATCAATAGTTATTTATATTAGCCTTTATATTAGCCTATTTAAAATGAAAATAAATACAATACAGCTGTAGGATAAGTTTCTGTAGTCTAAATTCTACAGATACTAAATATCTGTAGAATTTAGTAGATATACTGTATATTATACATCAAGCTCTCCTCAGGTTTTTGTACAGGTTGTGAGTGTTTCCTGTCACTGTGGGCTGCAGGGCACAGTAGTACAGAGCAGAGTCTGTCAGTTCAGCAGAGGAGATCTTCAGGTGAAATCTTTTCCTTTCTTTCTCATGGTCTAACGCGTGCTGTGGTGAATTTCCAGAGAAATCTGAGATTAGAAACTGTGGAGAGGATCTGGGTTGCTGTTGATACCAGAAGAGGCTTGTTACTCTCTCTGAGTATTTACAGGAGAGAGTAACACTGGTTCCTTCTAAAGCCTGCAGGACTGTATCAGACAATGGAGAGATGGATTCCTCACAGCTTCCGTTATAAAGAAAACCCATCAGAATTATGCACAGCCAATGTTCCATCTCTGTCAGGTTTAAATCAACTGAGAAACTGATGAATGTGATGTGATGAATATGATCAACATTCACTATGCCTATTTTTAAATGACACAATGATCAGTGCAAAAACATTACTACTCTACTGGGTAATGTTGCCCTCTGCTGGTGATTTTAGTAACAGGCTGCCAGCAGTGCCCTGGATTGTCAGCTTAGAGAGCAATGTAGTTTTTGTACAGTAGTATGTGTGTTTTGTGTCACTGTGGGCTCCATGGCACAGTAGTAGAGAGCCGTGTCTGTCAGTGCAGCAGAGGAGATCTCCAGATCCACATGTGTTTTACTGATGCTGATGTTCAGTCTAAGATCCTCAGGCTGTGCTCTGACTACAATATTAGTGCTGGCGCGTGAGAGTAGGATGAATTGAGGCATGTACCCGGGGTACTGACGATACCAATGGAGACTGTACGCAGAGCTCGGATATGTACAAGAAAGGATAACATGGGATCCATCCACACTCTGAACTGAGGTTGTTGTTGGCTGCATGTCCACCTGTGAATTGACACCTGGAAAAGATTTTAAATAGACACATTATTTGCAAAAAAGAAAAAAGAAATGTGTTGTTGCTCTGTACATGATTGTCTTTATTGTTTTTATGACAACAGACCCACCTGATAGAACAGAAAGTAACATTATCTGGAGGAACATGGTGCTGTTGGCTGTTGGATTAGGATCAAGGCTTGACTACAGGCAGTGACAGAGACAGTAACATACTGCTTTCAAATTGTGTTTAGCTCCTCCTCTTGTCTCTGTCAAATTGCAACTATTAACATATGGAACAACAAAATAAATATGTTGAAAGAACTAAGACAATACTCCCTCTACATACCACTGTGATATTATTAATTATGGATGTTAAAATGAGGTTCACCTGGACAGTAATGAACATTTATAGACATTATGAATATTCACTAGTAAGAAACCACTCCAACTGTTGGAAACCACTCCAAGTTTATTTTTATTGCACAAGTGAGATGTAGGATGGCAAAACTCAGGGTGGAGGTGTAGTCTGTGTCAAGAGAGGATTGCTTGTACATCTGTTCATCTATGTCCTTCCAATATAAATTCTGTACATACAGTACATACATACATAAATACATACAAATACAACTACTGTAAATAAAATGTCCTTCATAACAGCAATTTGAATGTTCATACTGGTGATGATTGATCACCTCACCTCCATGTTATTTTGCTGAAGTAGAAGGCATTATAACTCAATTCATTGCATGGCTTTTATTTTATTGTTTAACAGACTGCATTGTGTGAGTAATGTATAGAGTGCAGAGGTTTTTGTACAGGGTGTGTGTGTTTCCTGTCACTGTGGGCCTCAAAGCACAGTAGTACAGGGCAGAGTCTGTCAGTGCAGTGGGGGAGATCACCAGATCCACACGTGTTTTCTCTTTATTGAAGTTGATTTTCAGTCTAAGGTCTTCTGGCGATGCTCTGTTTACACGCCCAGAGTTAGGGTCAGACAGCAGGAGAAACTGAGGTGTTGATCCAGGGTACTGACGATACCACTGGAGGTTGCTCACGTAACTGCTAAAATCACCCTTACAGGATAGAGTAACTAAAGTTCCATCCACACTTTGAACCATGGCTCTTGTGGGTTCGATGTCCGCCTGAAAACTGACACCTGAAAGAGATTAAGATGTTTTATGTCAATGTTTCTTTTTATGGTATGATGCCCATTTTCATTAATACAGTATACTGAATGTTTAGAGAGGTTTATGAATAGTTTATGACAACAGACTCACCTGTTAGAGCAGAAAGGAACAACAGACGGAGGAACATGGTGCAGTGGGTGCTGTTAGCACAGATAGGTTCTCACAGTGACAACAGATGGTGACAAACTTATGAACATATATTAAGCTCCTCCTATTGGAATTACAATGCCTGTTACATGACCTCTGGTCTAGAGTTGATTAAAGGACATGCGACAATGCTGGAAATTAATTCAGTTTATTTACAACACTTTAAATTAAGGTTATAACCAAAGACCATAAGAGGTAGACATCACAGTGATATGTGTATATATAGATATAACTGTTATATATAGATATAACTTAGTCACCGCTAAACCCCTTATCCCTTAACCTATTTGCCTTTTCAAACTAAAGAACATTTTTCAATAGTTTAGGGTCAGTCTACATTACAAGCTCACGATGTGTCAATAGATTGCCCCGTTGAACTATTCCAAAAGGTTTTTCAAAATAGTAAAAAAATGATTTAGGATAAGGGGTTTAGATGGTAACAAAAATGGAGCCCCAAATATATTCATATAATTATGTTCTTCTACGGGTAACAGTGAGGGGTTTACAGGGGATTTTTAGTGAGTAAGTAAACAAGTGGCCGAGCACTGCTCGAATCAAGCCTGGCTGAACTTAAGTCAATAAATGGAAAATTATACAATAAAAGAATGCGGCTATATGGGGCAAATCAGAGAAATAAGCAAAATTAACTAAACCCTGATCTAGACCCCCAAAAGAAATAAACTTAACCAATAAAAGGAAAAAGTTACAACTGATTGAAGTCCCTACTCTCACTTGATCCAAAGTTCCAAACCCAAAATATAACTGCTACAAAAAGCAAGCTCCCACAAGTTCACAGTGCCAGCTCCAGCTTGACACAGCTGTGTATAAGTAGGGCTTCTCCAGGACGGCCCACTGCAGATGATAGGACACAGTTGATGAGGTGGATGGCCGGCAGGCAGGTAGATCTCCACCCACATAATCCACAGCACAGCAGCAGACCTGTGACTGAAACCTGGGTCAGCACCTTTCCAATATCACAGCACAGCCTGGCTGGTTTCTAATCTCACCATATTTTATCGGAATTAATAATAACACCCCAATTATGCAACAATATCTAATTTGTCTTCTTTTTTTCTTTCTTTTTTGTTTATATGTGTTTTTGTATTGTTGCTTGTTTTCTCTGTGGGGACTATACAAATGGAAACTATAGCATTCTTGCTAAATCTGGTGTATTTACACAGAATTATATGTGTAGTTGCATATTCATTCATCTGCACTGTGCCGCCCAAACAAACATACAAAGTGCCACACTATCAGAATGTCTTGATAGGGATGATTGATCACCTCACCTCCTTGTTATTTTAATTAAGAGGAAGATTGCCATGGACATAATACATACGGTAATCAATTACTTGTTATTGTATTGACTAACAGACTACCTTGTGTTAGTAATGTAGAATGTGTAGGTTTTTGTACAGTGTGTGAGTGTTTCCTGTCACTGTGGGCCTCAAAGCACAGTAGTACAGAGCAGAGTCTGCCAGTTCAGCAGAGGAGATCTCCAGATCCACACGTGTTTTTGCTTCAGACAGTTTAGTAGAGAACCTCGGTTGATGCAGTGATGTTTTGTAGGTCTGTGATCCTGATATGAGCACGAGGAATTCTGGTGATTTTCCATTATAATGGCGATACCAGTAGAAGTAATCATCACCATAAACAGTACCAGACCTGGAGATACTGTAGGACAGTGTGATGGTGCTGTTTTCCAAATGGAACTTTTCAGTCTCGACCCGGATGAGATCTTGGCAATGAACATCTGTACAAATGGATTTGTCATGCAGTTAGCTTAAACAACTACAATGAAAACAGGGAAATCGTGTTTGATTTGTATCTTATTTATAATTATTAATGTTACTTACCCGCAGGGATGAACATGAGAAACAGCAAACAGAATGAAAACATGTTGGATGAAACAAGGACAAAGTGTCGAAGACGTTCAAAGCTGCCTCTTCTTCATGTACACTGCACTCTATTCAACCTACTGTAATCAACTGGTGCTGTGTGTGTGTGTGTGTGTGTGTGTGTGTGTGTGTGTGTGTGTGTGTGTGTGTGTGTGTGTGTGTGTGTGTGTGTGTGTGTGTGTGTGTGTGTGTGTGTGTGTGTGTGTGTGTGCGTGCGTGCGTGCGAGCGCGCGCGCACGCACACGCGCGCACTGGTATGTCAGGTTGTGTGTAAGTTTTACTACAGGGTGTTTCCTGTCACTGTGGACTGTGTTGCACAATAGCACAGAGTAGAGACTGTCAATGCACAGAGAACGTATAGTGAACTATTATCACAGGACATAATAAGTAGATTTTCACCAATACTCTGAACGATACGGCTCTTGTGGATTGGATGTCCGCCTTCACTGTTTCCTTCTAAAGCCAAGACTGTATCAGACAATGGAGACACAGATTCCCTACAGCTTCATCCCTTTAAGGTTTAAATCAACAGAGAAACTAAATATGCTCAACATTCAGTATGCCAATATTTTTTAAATGACTCAATGATCATTATTTTTGCATTATTCTAGTCAGATAATGTTGCCCTCTGCTGATGATTTTAGGAACAAGCTGTCAGCAGTGACCTGGATCGTCAGCTTAGAGCAGTGTGTAGGTTTTTGTACAGTGTATGTGTGTTTTGTGTCAATGTGGGCTTCACAGCACAGTAGTACACAGCAGAGTCTGCCAGTGCAGCAGAGGAGATCTCCAGATCCACACGTGTGTTATTGACGCTGATGTTCAATCTAGGATCTTTGGGCAGTGCTCTGACTACTTGCTCAGAGGTGAGGTGATAAAGTAGGAGGAATTGAGGTGTTGACCCGGGATACTGACGGTACCACAGGAGGCTGTATGCATGTATGGAATATGTACAAGAAAGGATAACTCGGGATCCATCTGCACTTTGAACTGAGGTTGTTGTTGGCTGGATGTCCACCTGTGAATTGACTCCTGGAAAAGATTTTAAAAAGTCACATTAGTAGAACAGAACAATAGAAATGCGATGTTCTGTACATGATTCTTTATTGTTTTTAGTACAACAGACCCACCTGTTAGAGCAGAATAGAACAAAATTAGCTGGAGGAACATGGTGCTGTTGGCGCAATAGGATTAAGCTCTCAGTTTGACTACACAGATGGTGACACTGGTTGATGATGATAACACTCTGCTTTCAAGTGGGTTGAGCTCCTCCTCTTACGTTGCTATCAAATTGCATGCATTATGAACATATTTAACAACAAAAAAAAAAACAAAAAAAAAAAAAACATTGAAATCACTGTCAAATTAATACATATAGAGTATAATAGTATAATAATAGATATAGAGTATATTCTAGAGACTTAACAAATAAAAAGGAACATTAATGACATCAGGATGAGAGTAAAATATTTTATCTCTGATGACAAACAATCATTACACCTGGGGCATTTTGTAGTGATTTTGGGGTCCATAAACAACCTTAGTCTACAGACCTTAAGCAATTGCAAACAGATATGAGGTTACCTATTGGTTTGTATAAAAAAAAAAAAACATTTTTGTGCAGGATCTCCTCTTTCATCAAAATAGTAAACTAATAAGACTAGTAAAGGACCTCACCCCATGATTCTTTCTAGTGTGCAATGGATTGGCTATGGGGATTAAAATCGGAAACTAGCATTCATGCTAGATCTGGTGTATATACACAGTATTTGTATATGTAGTGGCATTTATCTGCTCATGGTGTGTTGGTTTTTGTACAGTGTGTGAGTGTTTCCTGTCACTGTGGGCCTCAAAGCACAGTAGTACAGAGCAGAGTCTGTCAGTTCAGCAGAGGAGATCTCCAGATCCACACGTGTTTTTGCTTCAGACACTTTAGTAGAGTACCTTGGTTGATCCTGTGATCTTGCCTTGGTCTGTATTCCTGATATGAGCACGATGAATTCTGGTGATTTTCCATTATATTGGCGATACCAGTAGAAGTAATCATTGAATTGAACAGACCTGGAGATATTGTAGGACAGTGTGACGGTGCTGTCTTCTAAACTGAACTTTTCAGTCTCAACCCGGATGTGATCTTGGCAAAGAACATCTGTAGAAATGGATTTGAATTATTCATGATATTGACAGTCATGCAGTTAGCTTAAACAATTAACTACAATGAAAAAGGTTGAATCATGTTTGATTTGTATCTTATCTGTAATTTGTGTTACTTACCCGTAGCAATAAATACGAGAAACAGCAAATAAAATGAAAACATGATGGTTGAAACGAGAACAGAATGTCAACTAAAGATTACGCTCAAGTTTCTTGTACACTGCTTTACATTGAACCTATGATTGTGCTGTTCCTTCTCTTCAAAACTGTGTGTGTGTGTGTGTGTGTGTGTGTGTGTGTGTGTGTGTGTGTGTGTGTGTGTGTGTGTGTGTGTGTGTGTGTGTGTGTGTGTGTGTGTGTGTGTGTGTGTGTGTGTGTGTGTGGTCCTAGTATGTCAGCTTAGTTATTCAGAGTGAGGAGGTTTTTGTACAGGTTTTGTGTGTTTCCTGTCACTGTGGGCTTTGTGGCACAGTAATACAGGGCAGAGTCTGTCACTGCAGCGGGGGAGATCTTCAGATCCACACGTGTTTTGTCTTCATTGAAGTCGATATTCAGTCTAAGATCTTCCGGCGATGCTCTGTCTACAGTCCCAGTGTTGGGGTCAGATAGTAGGAGGAATTGAGGTGTTGTTCCAGGATACTGACGATACTACTGGAGGTTGTACAAACCAGACCTGCCATAATTACAGGACAGAATAACTAGAGCTCCTTCCACACTTTGAACGATGGCTCTTGTGGGTTCGATGTCTGCCTGCAAACTGACACCTGAAAAAGATGAATATGTTATGTCAATGTTTCTATTTGAGATCATGATGCCTGTTTTCATGATGAAATGCTTTTTATCAGAATGTACATTATACTTTATTTGTCATCTTCTGACAACAGCATAGTCACCTGTTAGAGCAGAAAGGAACATTAGCTGGAGGAACATGGTGATGTTAGCACAGATAGTTCTCAGTCTGACAGCTGATGGTGACGCTTTCTTCAACGTGTGTTAAGCTCCTCCTGTTTTTTGATGGAATGTAAATGTTTGAATAATTATTTTTGAATAATAAAAACATAATCATTTCAAAAAAGCAACAAAAACTATTTAAGCAGCAAAAAATATTTAAGCAACAAAAAGTATTTAGTCGCAAGTTGCAGTCCACCACAGTTGGTCTGCGGCCCACATGGGTCCTGACCTACTATTTGGGAAACAGTGTCTACAGTACGGACTATAGTATTTTGAATCTACCTAAAATAAATTATGATCGACTTCTATAAAATCTGGTACGGTACATTTGTGGAAAATAAAATGAATCTACAGTATGAAATACATCAGAAAAATTGATTAAGATATGGGGCAAAGGGATTCAGGAAAAGGATGTGTTAGGGGGTAAGATTTAGTCTGAAGAGACTGTATACTTTGGAATGAGGTCTGCACTCTGAAATTCTTTGGAGTGTTTGATCCAGATTCTGAGAGCCAGGAGACTCTCAAAATCTGTATGGTGTGTGTGTTTTTCCTGTCACTGTGGGCCTCACAGCACAGTAGTACATAGCAGAGTCTGTCAGTGCAGCAGGGGAGATCTCCAGATCCACACGAGCCTTCTCTTGAATCACAGCGGCAGAGAGTTGCCAGTGGAGATCTCCTTTAGATGAAAATCCATTGCCTGTGATTAAAAGGAGGAACTCTGGGGACTTTCCTGGATACTGGCGATACCAGAAGAAATACTCGTCACCACTGCCAGTAAGAGTTTGTGAAGACGTGTAGGACAGAGTGACAGAGCTGCTTTCTACGCAGGACTCTTCATTCTTAACTGGAGTCAATTCTTCACATTGAACACCTGTGACGGATTGATGAGGAAATGCATCTCAGTTAAAAGCAGTTGATATGAATTATTTGATGCTAGAACAGAACACACACAGAACAAATTTAACAACTGGTTAGGTGCAGTATACCTGTTATGAATAATAGCACAGTAATGAAAAGCATCTCAACAGTCAGCAGGAACATATACTGTTCTCACAGTCTGGGAGATGTATCTTTGAATGTCTTATCAGCAAACCATTTCATTTACTTTTTCCTCACAGAAACCTAAACCTCCCCCCAAAAAAGCCTGTTGGATGGTCTGAAAATAGCAAATAGATGCCTAGAAAGCCCTCTACTAATAGTGGATAGTTAGATGGTTAGCCTCAGAAAAATGGTATGGTAAGAGAACTCTACCCTAAAAAACCTACCCTAAAAAACCTTTTCGATCTGGTCAGAGTAACTAGCTTGAAGTTTATCCTCTGGAGAGATGGACAGACAGACACACAAGCAGGCGCACAAGACCTGAGGTTACATTGACTGACTGGGATGTGTTTGTCTCCCTCTCATGGACATTGGTGAACATTGCCTTGTCTGGATTGGTCCTGCTAAACCTACCAAAGCCTGTACAAAGATTTTTGTACAGACTTTACTGGGTTCCTGAATGTCTCTGTTCCCTCATAGCACAAGAGTAAACACTAGAGATCTACAGCTGCAGCCTATGAATATTCAGAGGAGCTGAATGGGATGATATACAAACAATGTAAAACATTTCATTACTCAACTCGGCCCCATTCATGCCTCAATATCCCTCTTCTGAGCACAAACTGAGGGTGGTCATTGTTGGGTTTTAGTTTGTACCAGAAGATTGGGAAACAGTGTCTACAGTACAGACTATAGTATTTTGAATCTACCTAAAATAAATTATGATCAACATCTATAAAATCTGGTACGGTACATTTGTGGAAAATAAAATGAATCTACTGTATAATGAAATACATCAGAAAATTTGATTAAGATATGGGACAAAGGGATTCAGGAAAAGGATGTGTTAGGGTTTTGGAAAAGGATGTGTTAGGGTTTTGGGTTTTCGTTTGTACCAGAAGATGTTTGGTGATGGGTCAGAGGTCACGTGTTATCTGATCTTTCTCTGAGGCCAAAGCACTTCCCGTTGGCTGGGCCACACATTCCTCTGCTCTGCACATGGGAGAAAACAGCATGGCTTAGTATTGGCAATGTATTTAAATCTATTTCAATTAATCTTGTGTACCACACTACAAATGCACATCAATAGTGACTAGTAATTAACTGGTAGTTACATGGTAACTTGCAGATACATTACTCATATAATTAACAAGTATTTTTTTCCTGACAACTACCAGGTAATTTCAGGCAATTACAGGCAAGTGAGGGATTGATTGAAGTATTTATTGGCTTGCAAAATTACAGTAGATTTCAAGCACAACGCAATACAAAAACTCTTAACTGTGAGGGGCTAGAAATTATCCAGTAGTCACCTGGCTATTGGGTTTGCTTATTATTGCCATGTTGTTACCTAGTAGGTACAATAGCCTACTAACCGTAAAGTAAGGATTATCCAGATGGGTATAACAAGAATAAGTAGAAAGCCATGTTGGATGTTTCTAACTTTCTACTGTTGGTTCCTTCTCTTCAAACACCACTGGTGTTTTCATGGCTGTTTTATAAAGCTCTACTCAGGTTTTTGTAGAAGTTGTACAAAAAAGTGTTTCCTGTCACTGTGGGCTGCAGTGCACAGTAGTACAGAGCAGAGTCCATCAGTTCAGCAGTGGAGATCTTCAGGTGAAATCGTTTCATGCATTTCACGTGATCTACCGAGTATGTGATGCATTTCGAGGGAACTCCGAGATAACAAGTAACTGTGGAGAGGATCTGTGTTGCTGTTGATACCAGTAAAGGTTTATTATTCTCTCCGAATATTTACAGGAGAGAGTAACACTGTTTCTTTTTAAAGCCTGCAGGACTGTATCAGACAATGGAGAGATGGATTCCTCACAGCTTCCTTTAGAAAGAAGTGCCATCAGAATTACGCACAGCCAATGTTACATCTCTACAACAGGGTTTAAATCAACAGAGAAACTATGACCAACATTCAGTATGCCTATATTTTTTTAAATGACAGTGCAAAAACATAAACTACTCTACTGGATAATGTTGCCCTCTGCTGATGATTTTAGGAACAGGCTGCCAGCAGTACTGGAATAACAGCTTAGAAATAGCTGTAGTGTGTAGGTTTTTGTACAGTGCATGTGTGTTTTGTGTCACTGTGGGCCTCACAGCACAGTAGTACAGAGCAGAATCTGTCAGTGCAACAGAGGAGATCTCCAGATCCAAGTGTGTTTTATTGAAGCTGATGTTCATGAGATCTGCAGGTAGTTTTCTGAATACATGTTTACTGTCGGGCTCAACAAGTAGGAGGAATCGGGGTGTTGACCCGGGGTATTGACGATACCACTGGAGGTTCCACACAGTACTGGAATATGTGCAAGAAAGGATAACTCGGGATCCATCCACGCTTTGAACTGAGGTTGTTGTAGGTTGGATCTCTACCTGTGAATTGACACCTGAAGAAAAATTAAAAAGACACATTATTTGTAAAACAGAAAAAAGAAACAACGAAATGTGTTGTTCTACACGACATTCTTCATGGTTTTCAGTGTTTCCCCCAGAAAATTGTTTAGTCAAGGTGGTGAGGCTTCGAGTCTGTGCTCGTGCGCGTGCACGTCCGTGCATGTGCGCGTGCATGTGTTGTATAATTACAATACCGTAGGCTACGCTTTGGGGTGAAAAACAGCAACACAGCCCCTCACTCATGTGTTTACACCACTCACCTCTATAACAGCTACTTTTCACCACTATCATCATCTGACTCCAGGCCCTGACCTTTTATTCTAAGGAACCAGATAGGCCATTACGTTTTATAATTAATTTCTTTCCTTTTCAGGTATAGGGTGTCATGACATGTCTTTTTCATGACATGTCCTATTTTAACAGGCTTAAAATCACATCCAGCATGAAAAGAGACATTGAGAGAACTTTACAACAGAATGCCAACTGTATGGGACTATTAGGACAATTGCCAACTGTAGTCTCTCAGTCACCATGTGGGACAGGGTCTCAATTTGTGGGATGACTGAAAAGCCTTTGAAATGAGAGACTGTGCCACGCAAAGAAGGACATCTGGTCACCCTGTGACTGTCCCACAGAAACGGGACATCTGGTCACCCTGTGACTGTCCCACAGAAACGGGACATCTGGTCACCCTGTGACTGTCCCACAGAAACGGGACATCTGGTCACCCTGTGACTGTCCCACAGAAACGGGACATCTGGTCACCCTCAAACTCAGAGCCTTCTGCTCAAACTACACCGCTCCGACACACACACACACACACCCACACGCGCACGCGCGCAGCAGCAGCAGCAGCAGCAGCAGCACACATGAGCTAAACGTTATGCTAACAATATTGACAGAGAGGCTAACGTTAACTGTATGAAGCCACATAACAGTCGAAACGCAATAATTTCAGCGTGGTTGTTGTCTGGTTAGGCTGACATACCGGGGGTCCGCGGGCTCTGCAGACACAGACGGCATGCGTTGACCAGCAACCAGACAGCCGCGCAACGCGACTTTTTACTGCTTTGGGAGCAAAACAACTTGCTCTGCTCCGCGTGCGTGCACACAAGCACTGCAGACACACTGATTGGGCATTGCGCAGCACAGAAACATTGGACCAGATTCGCTCCGGTTGAATATTGACTAAATTAATCCATAATCGCGGCCGTTGTGATTTGCTAATGGCATGGTTTCAAATCGCAATTTCGGTTTGAAGCCTTAGCACAGAAAACTTTATTTTATAACGTGCACATTGAAGAGAAATGCAGTTATTTTGTTACCAAAGGGGGGGAAAAAACTTCTTTCAGAATCTGGCCGCGTGCCAGCCGATTCCACCCGGCGTGCCAACGTTGGCACGCGTGCCCTAGGTGCGCGGAACAGTGTTAGCGAGCCGAGGCAGCGTCGCATGCGAAATATAACTGATCTACAGGCTCATCATGCGGCATGCGTTGTATGAACGACACATTTTAACTTTAACTCTGGTTTCTTGTTTTTGTTTGTTTGTTTGTTTTGTTTTTTTGGGGGGAAGGTAGGCAAGGCGGGGGCGGGTTTTACTCTGGCGGCCGCCTTAGTATTAAAGCGCTGGGGGAAACACTGGTTTTCAGTACAAGAGACCCACCCGTTAGAGCAGAAATGAACAACATTAGCTGGAGGAACATGGTGCTGTTCCAATAGGAGTAGGATCTCAGTCTGACTACACAGGTGGGGACGGTGGTTGATGATAACATCCTGATTTCAAAGTGTGTTGAGCTCCTCCTCTTATGTTGCTGTTATAATTACTCTCAAGATAGACTTGATAGTAATTCTTGAAGACATAGGGAATAGGGGAAGATATTAGCTCAAATTATCTTGAATTAATCATCATGTTTGCTCTATGGTGACAAACATCATTACACCTGGGACATTTTTAATTGATTCTGGGGTCTACAGACTTTACGATCAAAATTGTTGATAATGCAATTGCAAGTAGAGTTTGTGCAGAATCTCCTCTTTCATCAAAATAGTAAACTAATAACACTAGTTAAAGAAAAACTCACCCCCATGATTCTTTCAGTGGAATGGACTGGCTAAGAAAACAGGGTACCGTATCTATCAATTGGTCTCGTCAGTTGGTATAGCCTTAGGGTATAGATAGAGTTCTGACAACTCTGTTCACTTCCATGATTCCAGAAGTGAACAAATGGTTAAATTTGCTGTATTTACACAATATTGTATGTGTAGTGGCATTCATCTGTTCATAAACAGATACAAAAGTAAATAAACATAACAGATTTTTTTTATACAAAGCACCACATCACTATTAGGTTTTAATAGTGATGATTGATCACTTCACCTCCTTGTTGAACAGGAAAATTGTCATGCGTGGACATTATAAATTAATTCATGGCTTTACTTGTTATTGTATTGATTAACAAACTACATTGTGTGAGTAATGTATTGTGTAGGTTTTTGTACAGTGTGTGAGTGTTTCCTGTCACTGTGGGCCTCAAAGCACAGTAGTACAGAGCAGAGTCTGCCAATTCAGCAGAGGAGATCTCCAGATCCACACGTGTTTTTGCTTCAGACAGTTTAGTAGAAAACCTCGGTTGAATCTTCGATGTTGTGTTGGTCTGTGATCCTGTTATGAGCACGAGGAATTCTGGTGATTTCCCATTATATTGGCGATACCAGTAGAAATAATCATCGAATCGAACAGACGTGGAGATATTGTAGGACAGTGTGACGGTGCTTTCCTCGAAACTGACCTCTTCAGGCTCGACCTGGATGAGATCTTGACAATGAACATCTGTAGAAATGGATTTGACTTATTAATGACAGTCACGCAGTTAGCTTAAACAACTACTGTACAATGAAGCAGTTGAATCATATTTGATTTGTATTGTATCTGTAATAGCTTTACTTACCCATAGAGGTACAGACGAGAAACAGTAAATAGAATGAAAACATGCTGGATGTCAGCTATAGATGTTCAAGCTTGTTCTTCATGTACACTGCTTTATACTGCACTCGATTCAACTCATGATTGTGTCGTTGATTCCTCCTCTTCAGACATCACTGGTGCTGTGTGTGTGTGTGTGTGTGTGTGTGTGTGTGTGTGTGTATGTGCGTGCTTGCACCCTAGTATGTCAGCTTAGTAATTCAGAGCGAGTAGGTTTTTGTACAGGGTGTGTGTGTTTCCTGTCACTGTGGGCTGCGTGGCACAGTAATACAGGGCAGAGTCTGTCACTGCAGCAGGGAACATCTCCAAATACACACGTGTTTTCTCTTCATTGAAGTAGATATTCAGTCTAAGATCGTCAGGAGGTGCTCTGACTACACGCACCGTGTTGGGGTCAGATAGCAGGAGGAATTGAGGTGTTGATCCAGGATACTGACGATACCACTGGAGGTTGTACACAGAACTGCTATAATCACAGGACAGAGTAACTAGAGCTCCATCCACACTTTGAACGATGGTTCTACTTGGTTTGATGTCCTCTTGCAAACTGACACCTGAAACAGATGAATATGTTAAGACTAGTCTATGATCCTTGTTTTTATCATGAAATATTTTTCACCAGAATGTACATTATACTTTATGTGTCATCTTGGAGTAGTTTATGAACCGTTTATGACAACAGACTCACCTGTTAGAGCAGAAAGGAACATTAGCTGGAGGAACATAGTGCTGCTAGCACAGCTAGGATCTCAGTCTGACTGCAGACAGTAGCACTCTTCACAACGTGTTAAGCTCCTCCTATTATATCTTTGTGTTTTTCTTCTCTTTTTTGATGGGATTCTTTATGAATACATGTGAATAATTATTTTTGAATAATAAAAACAACAATAATAATAATAAAACATATGGTTACTGACTCCTAACGCACTATTTGGGAAACAGTGTCTACGTAGACTACAACATTTTGATTTCACCTAAATTTTACCTGGATACTTGAGTGAAGTTGGCAATTCTTTGTTTGATCCAGTTTCTGAGAGCCAGGAGGAAGCTCTCAAAATCTGTATGGTGTGTGTGTTTTTCCTGTCACTGTGGGCCTCACAGCACAGTAGTACATAGCAGAGTCTGTCAGTGCAGCAGGGGAGATCTCCAGATCCACACGAGCCTTCTCTTGAATCACAGCGGCAGAGAGTTGCCAGTGGAGATCTCCTTTAGATGAAAATCCATTGCCTGTGATTAAAAGGAGGAACTCTGGGGACTTTCCTGGATACTGGCGATACCAGAAGAAATACTCGCCTCCAGTAAGAGTTTGTGAAGACGTGTAGGACAGAGTGACAGAGCTGCTTCTTAAGCAGGACTCTTCATTCTTAACTGGAGTCAATTCTTCACATTGAACACCTGTGACGGATTGATGCAGAAATGTTTCTCAGTTAGAAGCTGTCGGTATGAATTATTTGATGTTAGAGCGGAACACATACAGTACAATACACATAAATTACAAATTTAACAACTGGTTATAGGTGCAGTATACCTGTTATGAATAATAGCACAGTAATGAAAAGCATCTCAGCAGTCAGCAGGAACATATACTGTTCTCACAGTCTGGGCGATGTATCTTTGAATGTCTTATCAGCAAACCATTTTTTCCCTCCTCACAGAAACCTAAACCTCTCCACAAACAGCCTGTCGGATGGTCTGAAACCCCTCCCCTGCCGAAAGATGGTTAAAAAGCCCTATACCAAAATGCCTATTGGATAGTTAGAAGGTTAGCCTCACAAACTCAGACGTTGTTATTTCCAGGGCTGAAAAAGGGAGATGGTAAGACAGCTCTACCCTAAAAGCCATTATGGTCAGAGCAACTAGTTGGAAGTCTATCTGTTTGTCTCCCTCTCATGGACGTTGGTGAATATTGCCTTGTTTGAGGCCTGTGTTCCTGCTAAACTTACTAAATTGTGTAGAACATTCTTGTCCAGACTTTAGTGGGTTCCTGACTGTCTCTCTTGGCCACAGAGCACAGTAAAAAGGAAAAAAAAAACACCAGAGATCTACAGCTGCAGCCTATGAATATTCAGAGGCGCTGAATGTGATGTTATATTAAATTTAAAAAACCCTAAAATATTACATTTCTCAACTCGGTTCCATTCATGCCTGAATCAAATATCTGTCTTCTGAGCACAAAGTGAGGTTGCCCAATGGTTTGCACCAGAAGATGTTTGGTCTCATATGAACAGTTGAGTGTTATCTAATCTTTCTGAGGCCAAAACAGTTCCAGTTGGCTTGACCACACAATCCTCTGCTCTGCACATGGGAGAAAACAAAGTATGGCGTCTTAGCAATGTACAGTATTTAAATGTATTTTAATTATCTCATACCACACAGCAAGTGCATATCAATACTGTTTTATATTACTTACCATGAACATAAATACACACATTTATATCAATAATAATGCCATGGATGTTTGTTTCTACTAGTTTCTACTGTTGGTTCCTCCTCTTCATTGGTGTTTTCTCGGCTGTTTCACAAAGCTCGCATCAGAGTAACAACATTTCTTTCCAAAGCCAGGACTGCATCAGACAATGAAGAGATGGATTTCTCACAGCAGCCTTTTTTAATTTCAAAACCCATCAAAATTATGCACAGCCAATGTTCCATCTCTAAAACAAGGTTTAAATCAACAGTCAGTGCAAAACATTACTACTCTACTGGATAGTGTTGCCCTCTGCTGATGATCTTAGGAACAGGCTGCAACAATGTGTAGGTTTTTGTACAGTGTATGTGTATTTTGTGTCACTGTGGGCCGCAGGGCACAGTAGTACAGAGCAGAGTCTGTCAGTGCAGCAGAGGAGATCTCCAGTTCCACATGAGTTTTATTGGAGCTGGCATTCTGCCTAAGATCTCCAGCCAGTCCTCTGCCTACATGCTTAGTGTCGGGGTAAGTAAGCAGGAGGAATCGAGGTGTTGACCCAGGGTACTGGCGATACCACTGGAGGCTGTATGCAGAGGTGGAATATGTACAAGAAAGGACAACTCGTGATCCATCCACACTTTGAACTGAGGTTGTTGTGGGTTGGATTTCCACCTGTGAATTGACACCTGGAAAATAATTTTAAAGACATATTTGTAAAACAGAAAAAAGAAATGGATGTATTGTTCTATGCAATATTCTTTATTGTTTTTAGTACAACAGACCCACCTGTTGGAGCAGAAAAGATCAACATTAACTGGAGGAACATGGTGCTGTTACCATCCGTAGTCAAACTGAGAGCCTAATTGTGGTGACACTGGTTGATGATACAGTAACATACTGCTTTCAAATTGTGTTGAGCTCCTCCTCTTATGTTGCAAAAAATAACTGTCAAAATAATTAATCTACAGTATATCACTGTGATATTATGGAGGTTAAAATGATGGTGTTCACCTGGAATGGCTCTTATCTTGCATCTTTCAACCGCTCTGGTCAATTGGTATAGTCGGATCTTGAGGGTATATATAGATGAGTTCTGACAACTCCGGTCTAATGTTGTCTCTTCTACATATCGTTTTTCATTATGAATCAAACTTTATACTGTATATTTCATCTATTTTATGAATAGTTTGATGACAACAGACTTACCAGGTAGCGCAGGCCGGAAAAACATTAAATAGAAGAACATACTGTAGCTAGGTTCTCACTTTAACAACAGATTGTGTTTTTATTATTATACAATTACCAATATTATTACTACCATTCTTGCTAAATTGCATATATTACACAATATTGTGTAATATGTGTAGTGGCATTTATCTGTTCACTGTACTGTCCCACCCAAATAACCATACAAATACTGTAAAAGTAAATATAAAGAAAGCCTTCATAACAAGTAATGTTCACACAAAGCTTGAAGTACAAGAGGAAAATCATGGACATTATAAATTAATTCATGGCTTTAATTGTTATTTTACTGATTAACAGTCTTGTGTACATAATGTAGAGTGCGTAGGTTTTTGTACAGTGTATGAGTGTTTTCTATCACTGTGGGCCTCAAAGCACAGTAGTACAGAGCAGAGTCTGCCAGTTCAGCAGAGGAGATCTCCAGATCCACACGTGTTTTTGCTTCAGACAGTTTAGCAGAGAACCTTGGTTCCTTCTGTGATCTTGTGTTGGTCTGTATTCCTGTTATGAGCATGAGGAATACTGGTGATTTTCCATTATATTGGCGATACCAGTAGAACTCATCACCACTAGAAATAGCCCGGGACATATTGTAGGACAGTGTGACAGTGCTGTCTTCCAAATAGAACTCTTCAGTGTTGATCCGGATAAGATCTCGGCAAAGAACATCTGTAGAAATGGATTAAGTTATTTATGATTTTGCCAGTCATGTAGTTTAGCCTAAACAACTAATGAAATCAGTTGATCATGTTTGATTCACATCATTATCATATCTATAATTATTAATGCTACTTACCCGTAGTTATAAACATGAGAAACACTGAATATAATGAAAACATGCTGGATGAAATGAGTCAACTAAATTTCCAAGCTTCGTCTTCATGTACTGCTTTACACTGCACTATAATCAACCTATGATTGCACTGCTGGTTCCTCCTATTCAAGCATACGTGTGTGCGCGTGTGTGTGCATGTACTGTATGTGTGTGCGCACGTGTATGAGTGTGTGTGTGGGGGGGGGGGGGGGGGGCACAATGGGCACATGCGTCTGTGTGCACCCTGGTATGCCAGCTTGTGTAGGTTTTGGCACAGGGTGTTTCCTGTCATTGCACGCTGCATGGCACAGAGAGCAGAGTGCGAAGGATATCTCCAACATATCCACAAGTATTTCTTCTCTATTGAAATTGAAATTCAGTCTAAGATCTTCCGGCAGCGTTCTCACTACATGACCAGTGTTAGGGTCAGATAGAAGCAGAAATTGAGGTGTTGAGGTGTACACAGAAGTGCTGTAATCTTCAGCCGGTCTGCCGGAAAGCATTAGCAGAGCGGATCTCCAGGTGAAATCTTTTCATGTCTTTCTCGTGGTCTAGCAAGTGCTGTGAATGTATTTCCAGAGAAATCCGAGATTAGAAACTGGAGAGTAGAGGCTTGTTACTCTCTTACAGGAGAGTAACACCGTTTCCCTCTAAAGCCAGTGACAGTATCAGACAATGGAGAGATGGATTCCTCACAGCTTCTTTTACAAAGAAAACCTACCAGAATTAGCCAATGTTCCATCTCTGCTAGGTTTAAATCAGGAGAGAAATTAAGTGATGAATATGATCAGCATTCAGTATGCCTATTTTTAAATTACACAATGATCAGTGCAAAAACATTACTTCTCTACTGGATAATGTTGCCCTCTGCTGGTGATTTTAGGAACAGGCTGCCAGCAGTGCCCTGGATTGTCAGTTGAGAAATAGCAGTAGTGGTTTTTGTATAGTGTATGTGTGTTTTGTGTCACTGTGGGCTCCAGGGCACAGTAGTACAGAGCAGAGTCTGTCGGTGATGCAGATGAGATCTCCAGATCCACAGATGTTTTATTGAACCTGATATTCAATCTATGATCTTCGGGCTGTGCTCTGCGTTCATTCCTAGTGCTGACGTGAGAAAGTAGGAGGAATTGAGGTGTTGACCCAGGGTACTGACGGTACCAATGGAGACTGTACGCATGTATGGAATATGTACAAGAAAGGGTAACATGAGATCGATCGAAACTTTGAACTGAGGTTGTTGTTGGTTGGATGTCCACCTGTGAATTGACACCTGGGAAAAATAAAACAAGACAGTAAGACACATTATTTGTAAGACAGAAAGAAACAAACAAATAAATGTGTTGTTCTGTATGTGATGTTCTTTTATAGTATACAAGACTCACCCGTTAGAGCAGAAAAGAACATTAACTGGAGGAACATGGTGCTGTTGGCACAATAGGATTTGGCTCTCTCTATAGTCTTTGACTATACAGATGGTGACACTGGCTGATGAGAACATACTGCTTTCAAAATGTGTTGAGCTCCTCCTCTTTTGTTGCTGTCAAAAGAACAGAATAATTAATCTATATCACTGTGATATTATTATGGAATTTAAAATGATGTGTGTTCACCTGGACAGTAATATAGAGACATTAATGACATCAGGATGGAAATAAGGGAATAGAATAGCTCATATTATCTTATTATATTATTAATCATCACATTATTAATCATCATATTTGCCCTCTGATGACAGTCATTACACCTGCGACATTTTAAACTAATGAGACGAGTCCCATGATTCTTTCAAGGGTGGAATGGATTGGCTAAGGTAGAAGACAGGATACAGCATCTTTCAATTCATGGCTTTACTTGTTATTGTATCGTTTGCTTTAGATTGTATGAGTAATGTAGCGTGTGTAGGTTTTTGTACAGTGTGAGATTGTTTCCTGTCACTGTGGGCCTCAGAGCACAGTAGTACAGAGCAGAGTCTGTCAGTTCAGCAGAGGAGATCTCCAGATCCACACGCTTTTTTCCTTCAGGCAGTTTAGTGGAGAACCTTGGTTGAAGCTGTGATGTTCTGTAGGTCTGTGATCCTCCTATGACCACAAGGAATTCTGGCGATTTTCCATTATATTGGCGATACCAGAAGAAATAATCACCACTATAAACAGAGCGGGAGATATTGTAGGACAGTGTGACAGTGCTGTCTTTCAAATGGAACTCTTCAGTCTTGAGCGCGATAAGATCTTGGCAAACAACATCTGTAGAAATGGATTTGACTTAAGTTATTCATGATATTGATCAGGCACTTTAGCTTAAACAACTAAAACAGTTGAATCACTGATTCATGCCATTATACTATCTATAATTATGTTACTTACCCGTAGTAATAACCATGAGAAATAGTAGTATATATAATGAAAACATAGTGGATGAAACAAGGACAAAGTGTAAACCAAAGATGTTCAAGCTTCTTCTTCATGTACTGCTTTACCTGCACTCTACTCAACCTGTTTAGTTGGTCCCCCCTATTAAACAGCACTGGTGTGTGTGTGTGTGTGTGTGTGTGTGTGTGTGTGTGTGTGTGTGTGTGTGTGTGTGTGTGTGTGTGTGTGTGTGTAAACAGGAAACATGCGTGCGCAGCTTGTCACTGCAGGCACAGTAGTAGCCTATGTAGCACCCAGCCATGAGCCAGCCACAACAGCCCCAGCTGCCCCACCAATCGGGTTCAGCCCTATTGGCCCGACTGGTTGTGCACTGGCCTGGCGAGTGGGAGTCCCGGGTTCAATCCCCGCTTCCACATAATACTACAATCTGGCGTAGTCAGCAGGATTTGGAGTGCGGGTGTTATCCCCAATATACCCGTCTACGTCCTTGCGGGTCCACATGAAGGACATCATGTATGGCGGCCCACGGTGTGAAGTGTGAAGCGCGAGGATGCGCTCAGCCGTATTGGTGCGGCCAGTTGTGCGTTGGACCGGCGAGTGGGAGTCCCGGGTTCAATCCCCACTTATGCATAATACTGCTCCTACAAAGCACAGTATGTCAGTGCAGCAGAGGAGATCTCCAGATTCACATGTTTTTTTTCTTTATTGAAGGTGATATTCAGTCTAAGAACTTTGGTTGTGCTCCGCTGATTGCGCCAAAAGGTCAGAAGTGTGACGAGTCTGAGACATCACTAGAAATCATAAGCAGAGGAGATCTCCAGGTGAAATCTTTTCATGTTGTGGTCAACAGAGTGCTGTGAATGTATTTCCAAAGAAATCCGAGCTGGAGGGGTGCTGATGATACCAGTAGAGGCCTCTCTCTCTCGTATTTACAAGAGAGAGTAACACTGTTTCCTTTTAAAGCCAGGACTCCATCAGACACTGGAGAGATGGATTCCTCACAGCTTCTTGTATAAAGAAAACCCATGGAATTATGCAGCCAATGTTCCACCTCTATAAGGTTTAAACTAAGTGATGAATATGATCAACCTTCAGTATGCCAGTATTTTAAATTACACAATGATCAGTGTGTAGCACCCAGCCATGAGCCAGCCACAACAGCCCACCAATTGGGCTCAGCCCTATTGGCGCGACTGGTTGTGTGTTGGACTGGCGAGTGGGAGTCCCAGGTTCAATCCCCGCTTCTGTGCAATACTACAATCGCAAAAACATCACTCTACTTACTGGATAATGTTGCCCTCTGCTGGTGATTTTAGGATCAGGCTGCCAGCAGTGCCCTGAATGTCAGCTTAAAAATAGCAGTGCAGGTTTTTGTATTGCATGTGTGTGTTTTGTGTCACTGTGGGCTCCATGGCACAGTAGTACAGAGCAGAGTCTGCCAGCTTAGCAGAGGAGATCTCCAGATCCACACGTCTTTTTGCTTCAGACAGTTTAGTAGAGAACCTTGGTTGAATCTGTGATGTTCTGTAGGTCTGTGATCCTCGTATGAACACAAGGAATTCTGGTGATTTTCCATTATATTGGCGATACCAGTAGAACTCATCACTAGCATAAAAGGACCGGGACATACTGTAGGACAGTGTGACAGTGCTGTCTTCCAAATGGAACTCTTCATCCTTGACCCGGATAAGATCTTGGCAAAGAACATCTGTAGAAATGGATTTGAAGTTATTCATGATATTGACAGCCAAGCAGTTTAGCTTAAACAGCTATAATGAAAATGGTTGAATCATGTTTGATTTATATCATCATCATATCTATAATTATTAATGCTACTTACCCGTAGTGATAAACATGAGAAACAGTAGTACATATAATGAAAACATGCTGGACGAATGAGGACAAAGTGTCAACTAAAGATGTTCAAGCTTCTTCTTCATGTACTGCACTGTACATGTACACTGCACTCTACTCAACCCATGTTTTTTTGTTGGTTCCTCCCATTCAAACAGCACTGTGTGTGTGTTGTGTGCATGCGTGCATGTGCCAGCTTGTGCTTCCTGTCAATGCAGGCACAGTACTAGCCTACAGAACACAGTATGTGCTCTGTAGGCTACGTGCATTTCCAGATCGATGTGTCTTTTTCCTTTATTAAAGTGATATTCAGTCTAAGATCTTTGGTTGCGCTCCGCTGGTCGCACCAAAAGGTCAGAGAACACTGCGAGACACCACTAGAGATCATAAGCAGGAGAGCTCCAGGTGAAATCTTTTCATGTCTTTCTCATGTTCCATCTCTATAAGGTTTAAACTAAGTGATGAATATGATCAACCTTCAGTATGCCAGTATTTTAAATTACACTATGACCAGTACTGATCATTCTGGTGATTTTAGGAACAGGCTGCCAGCAGTGCCCTGGATTGCCAGCTGAGACATAGCACTGCAGGTTTTTGTATTGCATGTGTGTGTTTTGTGTCACTGTGGGCTTCACAGCACAGTAGTACAGAGCAGAGTCTGCCAGCTTAGCAGAGGAGATCTCCAGATCCACGCGTGTTTTTGCTCCAGACAGTTTAGTAGAGAACCTTGGTTGAATCTGTGATGGTCTGCTGGTATGTGATCCAGTCATGACTACGAGGAATTCTGGTGATTTTCCATTATATTGGCGATACCAGAAGAGGTAGTCACCAGCATAAACAGCCCGGGAGATATTGTAGGACAGTGTGACAGTGCTGTCTTCCAACTGGAACTCTTCATTCTTGACCCGGATAAGATCTTGGCAAAGAACATCTGTAGAAATGGATTCGACTTATTGTTATGCATGATGTTGACAGTCGGGCAGTTTAGCTTAAACAACTATTATGAAAATAGTTGAATCATGTATCCATTTTTGATTCACGTCATCATCATATCTATAATTATTAATGCTATACTTACCCGTAGTGATAAACATGAAAAACCGTAGCAAATATAATGAAAACATGCTGGATGAAACAATGACAAAGTGTCAACTAAAGATGTTCAAGCTTCTTCTTGTACCACTACACATACTCAACCTGTTTACTCTGTTGGTCCCTCCTATTAAAACCACTGATGGTGTGTGTGTGTGTGTGTGAGTGTGTGTGTGTGTGTGTGTGTGTGTGCTCGCGCGCGTGAGTGAGAGAGAGAGAGACAGAACCCCAAAGGCGATATGGGGTGCTGATGATGATAGAGGTCTGTTACGCCCCCTCTCAGCTTAGAAATAGCAGTGCAGGTTTTTGTATTGCCCAAGTGCGTTTTGTGTCACTATGGGCCTCACAGCACAGTAGTACAGAGCAGAGTCTGTCAGTGCAGCAGAAGAGATCTCCAGATCCACAGATGTTTTATTGAACCTGATGGTCAATCTATGATCTTCGGGCTGTGCTCTGCGTACACTCCTAGTGCTGACTTGAGAAAGTAGGAGGAATTGAGGTGTTGACCCAGGGTACTGACGGTACCAGTGGAGGCTGTCCGCATATGTAGAATATGTACAAGAAAGGACAACTTGGGATCCATCCACGCTTTGAACTGAAGTTGTTGTTGGTTGTATGTCCACTTTTGAATTGACACCTGGGGGAAAAAATAAGACATTATTTGTAAAACAGAAAAAAAGAAATAAATGTGGTGTTGTTCTGTACGTGATGTTCTTTATTGTTTATAGTACAAGACCCACCTGTTAGAACAGAAAAGATCAACATTATCTGGAGGAACATGGTGCTGTTGACAGGATTAGGCTCTCAGTTTGACTATACAGATGGTGAGTGGTTGATAACCTCCTGCTTTCACAATGTGTTGAGCTCCTCCTTTCATGTTGTTGAAATTGCAAGCACCATGAACATATTGAACAAATAAAATTCATTGGAAGAAATCAAAATAATGATGTTCAAAAATGATGTTCATTCACTTGGATAGTAAATATAAGAAACTCTAGGGGGATGATATTAACTTATCTGCATTATGTTTGCTCTCTGATGACAAACAAGCATTACACCTGGAACATTTTTAATAGGTTTTTGGGGTCCAAACAATGTAATTGTGAATAGAGAAGAGGTTATATGCATTAAAACAGTAAAAAAAAAAAAAAAAAAAAAAGTAAATAATAAGGCTACAAGTCAGCCTTAAAAAATGATAAAATTTAATACAAATTATTGGGGGGGGGGGGGCATTTTCTGAGTTACTATAATATTTTATTTATTTATCATAAGTCAAGGCTGTTATTTATTTAAATAGCATTATAAAGTAGGCCTTTTAATACAACTGTACGAAACCAAACATTTTAACAGATGAAAAGATTGTGATCAAAGTAACAGAATGCATTCTTAACCATGGCTTCAAATATAAATGAATCAATTTGGAGACCCTCCTCAAGCAGCATGGACAGCAGCAGACTTTCGTGAACGAATCAAGTCATATGAACAGCTGTTTGAAATGAACAATGGGATCCGGTTCACACTATGGAACGGCTGGGGTAGGGACTGGGAGTGATCAGAATGAACTGATCACATCACACCACACAACACAATGGGAAGGAGCACACCATCACACACATGCTGCCCAGAGGGGCAGGCAGGAAGGCAGTGTGGGGAAGGAATAACGCAGCACACACACGCCGACATTCAAACCACACAGAACCATAGGGATGTGGTGCCATAGGGATCTGGTCCAAGGGATCCAGGTCTCCTAAAAGAGCCATAAATCCAATCTCTACAGCAGACACATTGAAAATGCCATTTCTGCCCAACCTATATAGACTCCCTGGCCCCACCCACATAACAGGACCGCATAAAATGGTATAATAGCTCAAACATGACACAATAGCTCCAGACAACATTCACACACATTTCGTTTTGCGAGCTTGTAGATTGTCATTGTGGATCATTTCAGTCTTTAGTCTTTACAAAGTCTTTTCAGAGTTCATCTGGGTCCAAAATTCCTCCACGATAGAAACAATCCTGCCTTTGAGTTGGACTGGCCCAAATTGACCCAATTAGTTCAGCTGTGTAAATGCACAGAGCCCATTTATCTGGCTTCATTGCAAGGCTGGAATAAGATGACAGCTGGTTCTGAATAAAACTTGAATATTGCAGTTTGTGTTTGTTGTTTGTCCATGTATTGGATATTAATTAAAGGGCACATGGGTGTTGTCACAATGTCACAACTAGGTCTGCGGTTTCCTCTCCACCAGCTCACCCTGTGAGGGCAACAGTCACCCCCACAGTGTGACTGTTATGTCAACTTGTGAGGGTGACGTAACAGTCACTGGTTGTGACTCGCCATACTGGTGAGTCACCAACGTAAGGTGGTGACTATATGTTTCACCTCTGCAGGCAACTGTTACGTCACCCGCGTACGGACAGACGTGCGCACGGACAGACGGACAGGGGGTGAAACATAGCCCCCACCTTACGGTGGAGACGATAACAGATCACATATAGGATATAGCTGTAGGCCTATGACTGAAACTAGACATGATGTCATCATATCACACTGACATTGTGACATTACTCTGATGTCATCATATCACACTGGCATTGCGAGATTGTCGCATCGACTTCCAAATGTGAAGTCATTCACCCGTTTTGATTCCTACAGTAAAAGCACCTGCACCCTCTCCCGTGGTGTTGATAGATAAACAAAACAAATCATGGCAGAGGTCGATCCTCTCCCGTCCACAGAGGGGGCAGCGCTGGCGGCTGCCGGTCTGCTCCTGATGGCCACAGGCTCCATTTTCTTTGGCGCGATGCGCTCCGCTGATCGTGCCAAAAGGTCCAAGAAGTATGACGAGTCCGAGACACCGCCGGAGATCATAAGGAGCCAAGATGCAGCGCGCTGTCCTGTGGTGGCCAGCTGCTTCCTGCTGGGCGTCTACGCTCTGTTTAAGGTGTTCCCGCAGGCAGTGGTCGATCTGGTGTTGGCCGCGCTCTCCTTCTTCTATGTCGGCCTGGGCGTCTTGGCACTGGCGTACACCGTGCGCCCACTGGTCGCCAAGGTGTTACAGATGTCCAAGCCATCTGCGAACGGACGCTACGAGTTGCTGCTCACGCAGACTTTTAGGAGAACCTGTGGACTCATAGGAAGAGGAGAGGCCGGTAATAACCAGGAAGAGCTGGTCAGCGTCGGGCTAGAAGTGGCGTGCCTCGCCCCCTGTGCCGTCGTGGGCCTCTGGTACCTCCGTGCCAAGCACTGGGTGGCCAACGACCTGCTGGGACTGGCGCTGGCCCTCAACAGCATGGAGAGGCTCCACTTGAACGACGTGGCCACAGGCTGCGTACTCCTGGGCGGGCTGTTCGTCTACGACGTGTTCTGGGTGTTCGCCACTGACGTCATGGTGAGCGTCGCCAAGTCGGTGGACGCGCCCATCAAGCTGGTGTTCCCGTTGGACCTGCCGGAGAGAGGTTTCTTCACGACCACGGAGGCTAAGAGAGACCTGGCCTTGGGTCTCGGAGACATCGTCATCCCGGGCGTGTTCATCGCTCTGCTGCTGCGTTTCGACGTCAGCCTGGATAAGAACGATGGAAGCGGGACCGGCGGTAGGAGGACGTACTTCTGTGCCAGTTTCTTGGCGTACGTCCTGGGCGCGGTACTCACTGGCACCGCGGTGTACACTTTCAAGTGCGCCCAGCCCGCTCTGCTATACCTGGTCCCTGCCTGCGTGGGGTTGCCGCTCGCCGTCGCGCTCTTCAGAGGGGAACTGGTGGAGATGTTCTCGTACGACGAGACCCCGCCGCTGCCGCCCGAGGAATCGGAAGAAGAATCTGAAGATGAGTCCCACAAAGAGAAGCAGTAGCGTGGCATTTTAGTCAGACTATTACTAGCACTGTCCCAAACCTAACAACTTCCCTGGAAGCTATGGATGATTTATAACCTGCATCACTGATGATTTCTAACCCCTATGATGCACACCTATGATGAAGGGCAAGGATGGTTGGAAAACTTAATTGAATCCATTGTGTCCTGGGGTACAGTCCTACCAACCTCACTGGTTGGTCTAATACTAAGGTAGACTTGATGCAAATGGACGGAGAGGTTATGATTTTTGCTTATTTAATCTGTTGACACTGCGTCCACATGAAAAGCAGCAGGGACCTTTATTAATGTGTTCAATTCATAAGCTATGCAGTGAAATATAATATGCCTACTAATAGTTAAAGTTAAAAGACTTTAGGGGTTTAGGAGTAGGACATAATTTGATGGGAAGTTAGGACTGTCGTTGTAGCCTACTGTGGATGTTTGTGTGTGTACTTTCCCTTTTTTCTTCTTTCCTTACCTAGTTTAGTAGTAAAATTAAGTTACCGGTATGGTATTTTTAGTTCATTTCCTATCTTAGTCAAAACTAGTTTCATTAGTTTTATTTCCATTTATGTTCTATTGTCTTGAGTTAACTTTTTTCCCTTTCCCTTTCTCCACAGGTAAACCAAACTAAAAATATTCACAGGTAGAGGTAAGTATAGGTAAGTACAAAATATCAAAATAAAATATTGATTTGGAATGAAGCTCCTTATTTCAGAACTTTGAATGTTAACAAAATATATTTAAACCAGAGGTATATGTTCAAATCCAAAATATTGTTTTTCTGTATCAAATATATAAATGTATATAACACTGATTCAGTCCTTTTTCAGTACCAAAAATAAAATCCGAATCAAAATAAAAATAGTTTTGTGCTATAATTCAAACAGTCAGCTTGGTTGTTTTCTTTTCCAAAAACATAAAAGCGCAAAGAACACCTTTAATTCAATGGCACTCAGTATTAAATCAGTTCTTGTAATGTGCCTTTCAAAATAAAAGTATGAAAACGATAAACCAATATCAGATAGCCTACTCCTACCGCTCTGGCAGTGAGCAACTCAAGTTGTCAGGGTGTGCAAAGGAGGACTCTTGCACTCAGCTCTCCAATCTGTGGTTCCTGGGACTCCATCTGTCCATCCAGATCTCTGATATGCCACTGATTCTCCAACAGGGACAAAAAACCTGACCTGTGAAACAGGTCAAAAGAAAATAAAATAAATCACTCAAATACTCAAAATATTCTTTAAATTACTTTAGGTACTGTAGGGCGGTGCCATGTCATTATTCCGACCTCCCATTGTTGCGACCTCCCGTTGCTCCGCAACTACGAGACGCAAAACCCTACCCTTCTCCAACCGTAACCCTAAGCCTAAACCCCGACCCTCAACCTAACCTCACAGACCGTGGTTGAGCGTTGGGGATTTAGGCTCTTAGGGTTACGGTTGGAGAAGGGTAGGGTTTTGCTACAAACATGCCTAAACCCTTCTCTAACCCTCATCCTCACCATAACCGCATCAAGCACGTTGCAGCTGATAGTGGATTTCCAGCGCATGTTCGGACTAATGGGAGTTCTGATCTGTGGGACTTCGGTACTTCGGTAGATCAGCCCCCATTGGGGCAGCATTTACATGTAATCCCAGAGGTAATCTATTCCTCCTATCCTCCCATCCCTTTTGGTACTCTCCTCTCCAATCACTCCGGTTAAAATATAATAATAATAATAAACTTTATTTATAAAGCACTTTTTTAAACAAAGTTTCAAAGTGCTTGAACAATCAGAAATAAGGCAGAAAATACAGCAATAAAACAATGGACACAATTAAGAAGGCATTAATAACAATAATAATGAAACATAGGTTGAATTATATAGATAAAAAGGCCAACCTGTAGAAATGAGTTTTTAAAAGACATTTAAAACTAGTTAAGGATCTGGTTAATCGAAGATCCTCCGGTAGGCTGTTCCAAAGCTTGGGTGCCCTTATAATAAAGGCCCGGTCACCTTTGGTCACTAATTTGGCCTTGTGGGACTCTTTTAATAAACATAGACCAGACGATCTGAGATTGCGTGGAGGATTGTAGTACTCTACCATATTGCATAGGTAACTTGGGGCAAGACCATTAAGAGCTTTAAATGTTAATAAAAGAATCTTAAAATCAATCCTAAAGGACACTGGCAGCCAATGGAGTTCAGCCAGTACCGGAGTTATGTGTTCAAACCTCCTGGTACCGGTAATTAGCCTAGCTGCCGCATTCTGGACCAGTTGCAGGCGATGTACCAGGCTTTGACTGAGACCTGAATATAAGGCATTACAGTAATCTAGTCGAGAGTAGACCAAAGCATTAACAGCTGTTTTGAGATTATCTATAGAAAGAAACGATTTGATCTTATTTTTAAAACTCAGCTGACTTTTTAAAAATCATCTAGTGGTCCAATTATCTTGTAGTGTGTGGCTTGATGTGAGGTATTAAAAGAAATAAGTTTGGAGTTACAGAAATACATTAGAATAAAGACAACCTGCGGCCATGCAAACTGCACTGGTGCAACAGCAACAGAGCAGGCTGCAACTGACCTCATGGTGAAATGTAGAAAATGGGGCATCTGTGACAAAAATCAAGGACATTATGTGTCATGTCACAGGAATCAAGGTAGATTGATGGCCAATGTGTTTTGGTGTGGAATTCTCATTGGCAATCATTAAGAACCATTGGTGTCAGCTGGCTGCCCAGCTGAGCTGCCTAATTGTAATCCTTTTTTACATGAATAAACCAACATTTCACCATCAAAACTTGCAGAATTAATAACTTAATCATGAACAAAAACATTTTCATGTTTAAGTGAAAACAAACATTTTAGTGCAAAATGTCAATGCATTGTTTCTTAAACTCACCAAAACACTCAGTCTGCACAAACACAACACAGACCGAGCTGGTTGCATGCGCTCCCAAATCAGCTGTCCCAGCTCTGTACAGTGTACATAGTTGTTGTATTAATTAGTGTTTCAAGTTCAAAACAAAAAGTTTTCAACCACAGTTTTATGCTTTTCAATCAGTTTTGCAGCTCTCTGGCGTTCAGTCTGCTGCTGTCTTGTAATGGCAGCCTCCACACACTCACACTGTGCTTTCATTAAAGGGGGAGTACACTGCACCTAGATACATCTTAAAGGGATGTTGCTTTTTACTGTCAATACTTAAAGGTAGGGTAAGTGATTTGAAATTCATCCTGTAGTTCCAGCCTGGTGCACTAGGGGCGCCAAACAGTAGCTACACTATGTGAGCCTGCTGCTCGATCCTGATTGGAGGAGAATTGCCACCACCTGGGGAACTTTTATTAGCTCCTCTGCTAACGTGGGGGAGGGGGAAACTCCATATATGGTTTCCACACCTTATAATAGAGCATTTTAACAGAAAAAAAAATTTTTTGGGGTGATATCTGACAAAAGTGAAATCACTTCCCCTACCCTTAAGTCTTATCTTGAAACCTTTATACTCTTTTTTTCTATTATGCACCACAGGTGATGTTTTTGACTCCTTGTGCATTTGAATGACTTATTTATTTATTCATTTTAATATAGTGCTCATATTTATTTATTTATTTATTTATTTAATTAATGTTTTTACATGTAGGTTACATTATGGTATATGCAATAACACTTACAATCCCGTGCAGCATCTAAAGGTAACTTACAGTATTTGCTGTTACAGTGTATGCAATATTCATAACTTACTTGGTACAATGTGATTATATCATAATGGCAGTGCTGATTTGCACGCATGGCATGGCCATATGTGGTCACATTAAGAATAGTTTTTGGGATCAAATGGGTTTGGCATAGCTAATTCCATTGAGAAATAATCAAACGGACAACATTTTTTTTTTTTTTTTCTGGGGATGAATCATTTAAAATGCAATGCTATCAAACCTACTATAACTATCTTTGATGATGCTGTCCTCTGGTGGAGGTTAAAAGTTCAGTGATGGTTTTAGGAAAAGCCTCCATAGCAGTGCACTGTTATATCACCATATGTTTTTGTACAGTGTGTGTGTGATTCCTGTCACTGTGGGCCTCAAAGCACAGTAGTACAGGCCAGAGTCAGACAGCTGTAGTTTCTGAATCTTCAGAGGAACTGATCTTTTGGTGGAATCCAGAAAGGAGTCGAATCTTTCCTTGAACCGGTCAGCTGTGCTGCCATAATTAAAAGAAAAGCGGCTTAATATAAATTCAGGACTGCCATTTCCCTCCTGCTTGTACCAATAGAGATATGCATTTGTAGAGTTTGTTTTATATTCACAGCCGAGTGTTACAGCCTCTCCTTCAGCAGTTGTCAAAGCTCCTCCAAGTTGAAGCACACTGTCTGTCTGTGCGCGGCATTCTATAAAATGACAACAAATTAATCAACACAAAGCTTTTTATATACAGTATAATATATTAGTGTGTGTTCTATTGATATTCAGTAGAATAAATCAGTAGTTTCATACCAAAGCACAAAGCAGCCAACATCAGTGAAATGAACAGAAACATCCTAGTTGTACTGGTAGGTGATTGTGAACTAGTCTAACTAGAGTATGACTGTTCTACTTGACTGGAGTCACTGACTGGATCCATATGAAGGAGGAGCTTGTTGATTAATTTGAATCACAAACTCGAAGTTCAAGCTCACTATATAGTGTACTAGAATTACTGAGAGCTCACTTTGACAGTTTATTTTTAGATTTTGAAGTGATTATCTTTTTCGCATGAATCTTTCAGACTCCATGGCCATATTCATCCATCATTCCATCATCTCAAATTATTTTTGACCTCTGAAACATGTTCTGAATATGAAGCACATTCTACTTCTGTCCCCCTCAGTCATGTTAGTGTGAAAAATTAAGAACATTATCTCTATGAAACGTACAGGCACAGTAAGTTTAAGTAATTTTCACAATGTCAATTACATTTGTGTGAGTGTGATAAAGAGGTAAGATTAAGATGATAATGCGAGCATGTCAATGTTGTTAAAACACAAACAAAACAAAATGTCTTGGCATCAAAGATTACTGAAAATTACTCATTATGCAGAATGCAGTCCTTCAGATTTCAAGTCTATAGCATGCACATCTTTTGAAAATAGCCAACCTTCAAGTTCACAGTATATCACTTGGCAAACTACTTCTCTAGAGTCTGAAGTCCAGGGGACTCTGTTTCCCCCAAAATCTGGCTCATTCAACTCTGCTACAAAAAGACCTAAAAGAACGGCTATCTCAAGCAGTTAATTGAGAAAAACTCCTGAGACACTTAAAGAAGTTCTCTTTATAGCATCCGTTTATCACATGATGATCATACAGTGCATCAATGACTATCCTTGTTGATGATGCTGTCCTCTAGTGGAGGTTAAAAGTGTAATTCAGGAAATAAAAAGCCTTCCAGCAGTGCACTATATGTCAGCTTATGTTTTTGTACAGGGTGAGTGTGGTTTCTGTCACTGTGGGCCTCAAAGCACAGTAGTACACTCCAGAGTCAGACAGCTGTAGTTTCTGAATCCTCAGAGGAACCGATTTTTTGGTGGAATCCAGAGTGGAGTCGAATCTTTCCTTGAACTGGTCTGCAATTTTACTAGCTTGAGTATTAAAAGAAAAGCGGCTTAATACAAATTCAGGGCTGCCATTTGCATCCTGCTTATACCAATAGAGATCTGGATATGTAGAGCTTGTTTTATATTCACAGCCAAGTGTTACAGCCTCTCCTTCAGCCTCTCCTTCAGAAGCTGTCATAACTCCTCCAGGTTGAAGCACACTGTCGGTCTGTGCACAGCTTTCTGTAGAATGAGAACAAATGAATCAACACAATGCTTTTTATAAATAATATATTAGTGTGTGTGTGTGTGTGTGTGTGTGTGTGTGTGTGTGTGTGTGTGTGTGTGTGTGTGTGTGTGTGTGTGTGTGTGTGTGTGTGTGTGTGTGTGTGTGTGCGCGTGCGTGCGTGTGTGTGTGTGTGTGTGCGCGCGCGTGCGTGTGTTGAGATCTATTGATATTCAGTAGAATAAATCAGTATACCAAAGCACATATCAGCCAACATCAGTAAAATGAGCAGAAACATCCTAGTTGTACTGGTATGTGATTGTGAACTAGTCTAACTAGAGTGTTGCTGTTCTACTTGACTGGAGTCACTGACTGGATCCATATGAAGGAGGAGCTTGTTGATATACTGTACTAGAATAACTGAGAGGTCATTTTGACAGTTATTTTTATATTTTAAAGTTGATTCACTTTTTCGCATGAAGCTTTCAGACTCCATGACCATCTTCATCCATCATTCCATCATCTCAGATTATTTTTGACATCTGAAATATGTTCTGAATATGAAGCACACTCAACTTCTGTCCCCTTCAGTCATGCTAGTGTGAAAAATTAAGAACATTTACTTATCTCTGTGAAACTACATTAAGTTTAAGTAATTTGCACAATGTCAATTACATTTGTGTAAGTGAGTGTGATAAAGAGGTAAGATTAAGATGATAATGCGAGCATGTCGATGTTGTTAAAACACATACAAAACTGACGTCAGTCAGTCTGACGTCCAGGGGCATAAAACTAGAGGAAGCTCATATCGACTTTGCTTCCCCTAAAATCTGACTCATTCAACTATGCTACAAAAAGACCTAAAAGAAC
Source organism: Benthosema pterotum (assembly GCA_039105355.1). Taxonomy (NCBI): domain Eukaryota; kingdom Metazoa; phylum Chordata; class Actinopteri; order Myctophiformes; family Myctophidae; genus Benthosema; species Benthosema pterotum. The sequence goes on along the minus strand of CM076976.1, from coordinate 8,160,436 downwards.
GGCTTTCTCAAGCAGTTAATTGAGAAAACCTCCTGAGACACTTAAACAAGTTCTCTGGATCAGTTTATCACATGGTGATCATACAGCCCATTAAACAACACTATAACTATCCTGGTTGATGCTGTCCTCTAGTGGAGGTTAAAAGTGTAATTCAGGAAATAAAAAGCCTTCCAGCAGTGCACTATATGTCAGCTTTGTTTTTGTACAGTGTGTGTGTGGTTTCTGTCACTGTGGGCGTCAAAGCACAGTAGTACACTCCAGAGTCAGACAGCTGTAGTTTCTGAATCCTCAGAGGAACCGATTTTTTGGTGGAATCCAGAATGGAGTCGAATCTTTCCTTGAACTGGTCTGCTACTTTACCAGCTTCAGTATCAAAAGAAAAGCGGCTTAATATGAATTTAGGGCTGCCATTTGCATCCTGCTTATACCAATAGAGATATGCATTTGCATAGCTTGTTGTTTTATATTCACAGCCAAGTGTTACAGCCTCTCCTTCAGCAGCGGTCACAACTCCTCCAGGTTGAAGCACACTGTCTGCACAGCACTCTGTGAAATGACAACAAATGAATCAATACAATGTTTATATACTGTATATATTATATTACTGTGTCTGTTGAGGTCTATTGACATTCAGTAGAATAAATCAGTAGTTTCATACCAAAGCACATAGCAGCCAACATCAGTGAAATGAGAAGATACATCCTAGTAGTACGTATGTGATTGTGAATTAGTCTAACTAGAGTGTTGCTTTTCTACTTGACTGGAGTCACTGACTGGATCCATATGAAGGAGGAGCTTGTTGATTAATTAAATCACAAACCTCTTCAAGCTCACTATATGTACATGAGAATGACTGAGAGGTCATTTTGACAGATTATTTATAGATTTTAAAGTTGGTTAACCTTTGCCCACAAAGCTTCCAGACTCCATGACCATCTTCATCCATCATCATTCCATCATCTCAATTTTTTTGGACATCTGAAACATTTTCTGAATATGAATTTAAGCACCTGCTACTTCTGTACCTTTTTTCTTCAGTCATGCTAGTGCTGAACATTAAGAACATTTACTTAACTGTGTGAAACTTATACTGGTACATGAAGTTTGAAGTCATTTGCACAATGTCAATTATCCATTTGTGTATGTGAGTGTGATGAAGAGGTAAGATTAAGATGATATTGCAAGAAGGTCGATGTTGTTGAAACGCAAACAAAACAAAAAATAACTTGGCAACAAAATTTACTGAACGGTACTTATCATGCAGAATGTACTCATGCAGAAAGTTTTCAAATGTACAGTATAAACAAATTTTGAAAATAGCTGGTCTACAAGCTCACAATATGTTGCATGGTAACACATTGCAAGCTTGTAGCCCAGTATACCTGTCAAACAGTTACTTCTCTAGATTGAGTGAAGTACAGGAGCATAAACTAGAGGAAGCTCACATCGGACTTGTAATTCCCCAGAAATCTGGCTCAAACATTCGACTATGTTATGAAAAGATCTATAAACTTAAAGAGCGTCTGACCTCAAAATACAATTGAATGAAACCACTTCTCTTCATGCTATTATAATGTCATGATGATCATACAGTGCATCAATAATACTATATACTGTAACTATCGTCGTTGATGATGCTGTCCTCTGGTGGAGGGATAAAAGTAATTCAGGAAAAACCTTCCAGCAGTGCACTGATATGTCAGCTTATGTTTTTGTACAGTGTGTGTGTGGTTTCTGTCACTGTGGGCCTCAAAGCACAGTAGTACACTCCAGAGTCAGACAGCTGTAGTTTCTGAATCCTAAGAGGAACCGATTTGTTGGTGGAATCCAGAATGGAGTCGAATCTTTCCTTGAACTGGTCTGCTGTTTTACCAGTTACAGTATTAACAGAATACCGGCTTAATATGAATTCTGGGCTGCCATTTGCATCCTGTTTATACCAATAGAGATCTGGATATGTAGAGCTTGTTTTATATTCACAGCCAAGTGTTACAGCCTCTCCTTCAGCAGCGGTCACAACTCCTTCAGGTTGAAGCACACTGTCTGTCTGTGCACAGCATTCTGTAAAAAGACAACAAATCAATACAGTGGTTTTATATATATTGTATTACTGTGTCTGTTGAGATCTATTAATATTCAGTAGAATAAATCAGTAGTTTCATACCAAAGCACATAGCAGCCACCATCAGTGAAATGAACAGAAACATCCTAGTTGTACTGGTAGGTGATTGAGAACTAATCCAACTACTGTTCTACTTGACTGGAGTCACTGACTGCATATGAAGGAGGAGCTTGTTGAAGCTTCCAGACTTCATGACCATCTTCATTAGTGTTGCCACACGTTCCGGATTTTCATGGTCTGTCCAGGAAAAAAATAAAATAAATCCCGGACACTTGAATGTCCCGGATTTTTATACAAAAGTACATGGTCAAAAGTATTTTTTTTTTTTTTTTTTTTTACATGGCCAAAACTAGAGACTGCAACTAACCTGACTTGCGTCACTCACAGTCTCAGATCAGTATGATAGTCCTATTAAATTGTAGCCTGCCTGTACGTACCAGCGTTGCCAACTTGGCACATTTGACGCTATATTTACCTCTTTTCCAGACCCCCCTACCGCCAAAATTTGTGGAAAAACTCCTGAATCTAAATCTGTTTATCTAAAGATAACTGAGAAAAATGAAAACTGGACTGCCCCAAAAATTTGGAAATTAATGGTAGCCTTAATAGTAGCCTATTTATTAATAGGCCTAATTATTAATCTGATATGTAGAAGAGTAATAAAATAATGAGAGCAGTAACATTTCAGTGTAAAAGTGTGATATATTTCTGGGTTAGATGTTAAAAGAGGTGCGTTGCTTCCGACCAAAAGGCTGATAATCGAAATGGCTGATAATCAAAATGTCCAGGACTTTTGTCAGACACATGTGGCAACCCTAATCTTCATCCATCATCATTCCAACATCTCAGATTTTTGGACATCTGCAACATTTTCTGAATATGAATTTCAGCACATGCTACTCCTGCCCCTTTTTCTTCACTCATGCTGGCACTAAACAATAAACATCAAGAATATTTTCTTATCTACTGTGAATAACTTGAGAGTACATACTGACTGAAGTCAGTTGACACAATGTCAATTATCCATTTTTGTATGTGACTGTGATGAAGAGCTAATATTAAGATGATAGTGCGAGAAGGTCGATGTTGTTGAAACGCAAACAAAACAAAATAACTTCAAAACTTCGAAAATAACATCAAAATTTACTTAACGGCACTCATTCATTATGCAAAAAGTACTCATGCAGAAAGTTTTCAAATGTACAACATACATCTTTTGAAAATAGCTGAGCTACAAGTTCACAGGCAACACATGTAGCCCACTATAGCCTACTTCTCAAACTACTACTCTTGATTGAGTGATGTCTGTCCGTGGGCATAAAACTAGAGGAAGCTCATATTGGACTTCGTTCCCCAGAAATCTGGCTCAAACATTCAACGATGCTACCAAAAGATCTATAAACTAAAGGAAGGTCTGAAAATACAACTTAATGAAACCACTTCTCTTCATGCCATCAGTTTATGTCATGATGATCATACAGTGCATCAATAATTAACACTATAACTACTTGTTGATGATGCTGTCCTGTGGTGGAGGTTAAGGTGTAATTCAGGAAAAACCTTCCAGCAGTGCACTGATATGTCAGCTTGTGTTTTTGTACAGTGTGTGTGTGGTTTCTGTCACTGTGGGCCTCAAAGCACAGTAGTACACTCCAGAGTCAGACAGCTGTAGTTTCTGAATCCTCAGAGGAACCGATTTTTTGGTGGAATCCAGAGTGGAGTCGAATCTTTCCTTGAACTGGTCTGCAATTTTACCAGCTTGAGTATTAAAAGAAAAGCGGCTTAATACGAATTCAGGGCTGCCATTTGCATCCTGCTTATACCAATAGAGATAGGCATTTGTTGTTGTTTTATATTCACAGCCAAGTGTTACAGCCTCTCCTTCAGAAGCTGTCATAACTCCTCCAGGTTGAAGCACACTGTCTGTCTGTGCACAGCATTCTGTAAAATGACAACAAAAGAATCAATACAATACTTATATATATTACTGTGTCTGTTGAGATCTATTGATATTCAGTAGAATAAATCAGTTTCCTACCAAAGCACATAGCAGTCAACATCAGTGAAATGAGCAGAAACATCCTAGTTGTACTGGTAGGTGATTGAGAACTAGTCCAACTAGTGTCACTGTTCTCTTGACTGGATCCATATGGGAGGAGCTTGTTGATTAATTTAAATCACAAGCCTCTTCAAGTTCACTATGTACATAAGAATGACTGAGGTCATTTTGACAGTTTATTTTAAGATTTTAAAGTTGAATAACTTTTGCCCATGAAGCTTCCAGACTATGACCATCTTCATCCATCATCATTCCATCATCTTAGATTTTTGTGACATCTGAAACATTTTCTGAATATGAATTTAAGCACATGCTACGTCCTTTTTTGTCAAACAAGTGTCAAACATTAAGAACATTTACTTAACTTACGGTACAGTTTTGAAGCTAATTTGCACAATGTCAACTACAGATTTGTGTAGTGTGATAAAGAGGCAAGAAAGATTAGTATAATGCAATATGGTTAGAAGTTAAAACTTAAATTCAGTGATGGATTTAGGAAAAGCATTCGACCAGTGTTGTCACTATGCCAGCTTATGTTTTTGTACAGTGTGTGTGTGGTTTCTGTCACTGTGGGCCTCAAAGCACAGTAGTACACTCCAGAGTCAGACAGCTGTAGTTTCTGAATCCTCAGAGGAACCGATTTTTTGGTGGAATCCAGAGTGGAGTCGAATCTTTCCTTGAACTGGTCTGCAATTTTACCAGCTTGAGTATTAAAAGAAAAGCGGCTTAATACGAATTCAGGGCTGCCATTTGCATCCTGCTTATACCAATAGAGATATGCATATGTAGAGCTTGTTGTTTTATATTCACAGCCAAGTGTTACAGCCTCTCCTTCAGAAGCTGTCATAACTCCTCCAGGTTGAAGCACACTGTCTGTCTGTGCACAGCATTCTGTAAAATGACAACAAAAGAATCAATACAATACACATATCTATATATATATATATATATATATATATATATATATATATATATATATATATATATATATATATATATATATATATTACTGTGTCTGTTGAGAGTTTCCTACCAAAGCACATAGCAGTCAACATCAGTGAAATGAGCAGAAACATCCTAGTTGTACTGGTATGTGATTGAGAACTAGTCCAACTAGTGTCACTGTTCTCTTGACTGGATCCATATGGGAGGAGCTTGTTGATTAATTTAAATCACAAGCCTCTTCAAGTTCACTATGTACATAAGAATGACTGAGGTCATTTTGACAGTTTATTTTAAGATTTTAAAGTTGAATAACTTTTGCCCATGAAGCTTCCAGACTATGACCATCTTCATCCATCATCATTCCATCATCTCAGATTTTTGTGACATCTGAAACATTTTCTGAATATGAATTTAAGCACATGCTACGTCCTTTTTTGTCAAACAAGTGTCAAACATTAAGAACATTTACTTAACTTACGGTACAGTTTTGAAGCTAATTTGCACAATGTCAACTACAGATTTGTGTAGTGTGATAAAGAGGCAAGAAAGATTAGTATAATGCAATATGGTTAGAAGTTAAAACTTAAATTCAGTGATGGATTTAGGAAAAGCATTCGACCAGTGTTGTCACTATGCCAGCTTATGTTTTTGTACAGTGTGTGTGTGGTTTCTGTCACTGTGGGCTTCAAAGCACAGTAGTACACTCCAGAGTCAGACAGCTGTAGTTTCTGAATCCTCAGAGGAACCGATCTGTTGGTGGAATCCAGAGTGGAGTCGAATCTGTCCTCGAACTTGTCTGCAATTTCGCCAGCTGCATTATCAAAAGAAAAGCGGCTTAATACAAATTCAGGGCCGCCATTTGCATCCTGCTTGTACCAAAAGAGATATGCATTTGTAGAGCTGGTGTTATATTCACAGCCGAGTGTTACAGCCTCTCCTTTATCAGCTGTCACAACTCCTCCGGGTTGAAGCACATTGTCTTTCTGTGCACAGCATGCTGCAGAATGACAACAAAATAATTAATACACTCTTTTGCCTTCTATATGGCAGCCTGTTGAGATGTGTTGATATTTAGAATACATATGTAGTTTCATACCAAAGCATATAGCAGCCATCAGCACTGAAACGAGCAGGAACATCCTAGGTGTATGGTAGGTGATTGTGAACTAGTCTCATTAGAGTGTCAGGCTGTGGAATACAAGCCATGCTTTTGTCATTGGTGTTAGAGCACCACCAACAGGCGGATATGGAGAGCTTAGCAAACGCTTTGTGTTGTTCGAAGCATAGAGTAAGTCCACTCCCATCCTGTTCTCACCCTGTTATTTTGAACAGGGCACTATAGTCCTTTACCACAGACCATAGAGTAACCCTGCTTCATTACATCCTTTCGGGGTAAAGAAGTGGTTTCTAAAGTTTTTAGCTCAGGATGCAAAAAAGAAATTAGATGCTGTACATCCCAAATATATTAGACAGACACACATAGTGTACATCCCATCTTTATTTCCAGTGTGAGCAGATACAGGAACTCAGTTCACAGTAACGGTCCACCTGTCCCGACATTCAGCATGACGATGTACAATCCTTTTTATTTTTCCAAAGAAGACAGTTCTAAATGCAACGAGAAAAAGCACAGAATCACACGGAAAATACAGACATGTCATTGTTGAAGTTGGCTTTTAATAAAATGTTCTCCTACGGGAAAATAAAAACATCCTCGTTCTTGACCCCCCTCGGGAACCATGAGTTTAAACGGCTCACTGCTACGTAACTTTACACGGACAATATCGTTCCTATGAACCACCCTGCTTATCAAACTACAATACCCTTTGAGTCTCTGCTCCTGGGCTCATCAGACTACAATACCCATTGAGTCGCTGATGCTGGGATGTACGCTTATCAAACTACAAAACCCATGAGCCTCAGTTGCTGGGTTTTTAAGCCAACACTCTGCAGACTGGTTACCATCCCCTGCCCCTCCCCCTTTTGTATAGCAGGTTAATAGTAATAGTGAGCTAATTGAGGGTCTATACAGAATAATAATAAAATAACGGCTTACGAAGGGAATAACGTGTTTGCGCAAACTGTAGTTTTACAGGAGTACTAATGTGTGGGTTTGAGGGAATTGCAGTTTTAGTGGTTATCAATAAACATTCTCTGAACTGATTAAAAAAAAAAAAACAGTTCAGCTCAGCACAGGCCAACCCGAACCAGCGCTATCCGTCCGTCTTTCCAACTGTCCGTCTGTTTGTTCGCCCAACTGTCCTTCCGTCTGACTGTCCATCCGTCTGTCCGCATAACTGTTTTATATCACTGAACCAGCAGTTCCTGGACCAGTCTAACTATGATTACTGTTGTACTGGTTCCTACTGTACGACAACCAAGAGAGTACTGTAACAGTACTGTTAATAAAACACTGAGCAAGCACAGAGAGAGAGAGCAAAAAGAGAGGCTGTTTAAAACTATTTAAAAAGGCAGGACATTTTAAACAGAACCAAACAGTAACTGCAGGTTAAGCTAGCAGGGATACGTTCACGCTTTTTTTCTCCTTTACTCCAAGTCAAGGATGAGAGTAGAAGCCCTACTTTTATCAAGCTAAAACTGCTACCAACAAATCACAAAATACAGTATTTGTTTTTTATTATTAATATTAATGATAATACTACCCCCGCTATGTTTTCTAACCCGCCCCTCGACCAGTTCAAACCGGTCTTCCTCCAGGTTGCTGCTGGGATGTGCCCCTCTCAGGGACCAATAGGAAGTTAGGTTTCCTTTCTGATCGACCAATTGGAAGTTATTAAGATCCCTCTAATCGGACCAAAAGGATCTCATCATCTTTCCATTTTTGTCCAATAGGAAGTCGTCATATACCTCTGATCGCATCGATAGGAAGTTGAAATCCTCCTTTCCCTCCAACTCGGCAGGAGGCAACAGCAGCTCTTCTCTCGCGTTGCGTGCGCGGCTAATGAATAGGCACACGTTAAAAAAAGAAAACGAAAAAACTCCTTAACTTAAGTCCTTTCTTCCTTCAATCAGCCAATCGGAGTGGTCCTACACACTTCCAGATAAAAGCAAACATTGGATAAGATCAGTGTGTGTGTGTTCGTGTGTTCATGTGGGCGTCGTTTGGGACGCCCTCGCGGTCGAACCAAAGCGCCGCGACACTTCAAAACACGACGAGCAGTTTGTCACGACTCCAACTGTTCCCCCGAAAAGTTCCTCCAATATGGGAGAGAGAGAGGGGTAGAGAGAGAGAGAGGACTTATAAGGGTGTCTCGAATATCTGTGTGTAAAGAGGCGTGGCCGTAGAAGCCAGTGGGCGTGACTAATGTCACCCAGTGGGTGGAGCTGGCAGAGCGTCAGCGGTATCTCCTCGTCGCCATGGAGGAAGAGGAATCTGGAGAAGACGGTGGAAGGAGAAGGTCGCTTCGCCTTCACCGGAACCCCACCGTACGTACGTACGTGTGCGCACGTTTCGTTTCGTTTGCGCAGCGATTCGATTTCCCGGCTGTCTCGCGTTGTTGGAGCCGGTTCTGTCGTCAAACGTTTGGTTTGTCTTCCCGCCCGTCACCTGTGGGGGGTAAGGTTGTGGTTGTCATGACGATGGACATCCCTCCCCCCCTCCTCAGTGAGGGGGGTTCATGTTGCCGTGACCTCGTTGCTGCTTCTGCTTCTGTTGCATCAGCAGCTGCTCCAGCGCAGACGGACCGGGCTGCATCATGGAACTGGACCAGATGGACTGGAAGCACAACGTACAATAAGTAAAACGACCGTCTCAACATGGAACTGGACCAGGTGGACTGGAAGGATAATGTACAATTAATACACAACTATCTCATTGTGGAACTGATGGACTGGAAGGAGCGTACATGCGCTCGCTCTCCCACATGGACCGGACTGACTGTTTTTGCTGGCACCTACCCCTCTAGACCAGGGGTTTTCAACCTTTTTGAGCCACGGACCACCATTTGATTACATTTTCACACCAAAGACCTAAAATTAAAGAATTATTTTGGTTTTGTCCACAATTCCAGGCTGTATTTTGCCAACAAAACAGTGCAACCTTCTTAATTAAGTGGTGCTAATTCCGATGGTGAATATTTTAACTCTTGAGAGTGTGAAAATGAAACCAAATGGACCCGCAAGGGTCCATTTGGTTTCATTTTTACATTCTCAAGAGTTAACCAACTTTCCATCATTTAGCCTGGGGACCACCTGGAACCTTCTCAGGGACCACTGGTGGTTCCCGGACCACCTGCTCTAGACCAAGAGTTACACTGGCTGGGGCGGCCTACCTCGTTCCCGACCACACGCCCTATTGTTAATATCGCATCATTGTATGCACAGTGTGTGCTGTCTGTGTATCTTACCTTCAGGCTGTCCAACAGGACAGTAGAGGACGAGTCGTCCATCGGCACGTCCTGATTGGTCCAGGAGGTGGAGGCGGGGCCAGTCTGATGCCAGCTGGGTTCAGAGGTCGCCGAGGACGCCGGCAGGTAGTCCAACCCAAAACCACTCACCGCTCCTAACGAGAGCGCACACACACATACACACACAGTAGATTATACATTGTACCTGCCACCAAACTATGCCCAGGTTTCAAGTGGGCCATCCTATTTTCTACACCAGGTTAAATGGCATTAAACTCATTATTGTAGCTGTACGGAAAGCTTGAATACAGTTTTTGTTTCATACTTGTACTTGAGGTTGAGAACTTCTGTGCATTTACTGGTATGACAATGAAAACATTTTTTTTTTTTCAATTTAATAAAAAAAAAAAAACATACTATTTCTTAACACACACACACACACACATTTGTGTGTGCGCGCGCGTGCGTGCGTGCGCGCGTTTTGCCAAATTGTTAGAGGCCCACTTGCAGTATCCTCAAGCCACAGGTTCAGAACCACTGTTTAAAGGCAATCATGAGGAATGATCAGAGGGGCAGATATCAAAAGCAGAGGTTCAGATTTAACCCCTGATGAATGTGATTTTCAATAATGTTCTAAAGTAACCCACCTGTCTTGTCATTCTTCCATCGGTCCAGCTGAAGGCGGCGCTCTCTGCTATCCGGCGTGCCGATGGGCCCAAAGTTGGAGAAGGGCAGGGAGGCGTGGCTGTGAGTGGGCGGGGACGAGGGTAGGCTGCTGGGGTTGGAGGAGTGAGGTGATTGGCTGGCTGGGGTGGAGTGGTCTGAGAGACGGACAGAAACCAAAATCACACAATTCAGTCTTTATTTTAGACTCGCACATACTGTACATACAGTACGCTAGTGCTTCCACAATCTATCTTAGTTATGACATCAATGAAGATGCTCTGATTTACAAAACCTCTTTATATTTATATTTTATATTCAATTGAATACACTACAAAGACAAGATATTTAATGTTCAAACTGATAAACTTTATTTCTTTTGTGCAAATGTTTGCTCATGTTGAAGTTGATTGCTGCAATACGTTTCAAAAACATTGGGACAGGGCAACAAAAGACTGGGAAAGTTGATTAATGCCCAAATAACACCTGTTTGGAACAGTCCACAGGTGGACGGATTAATTGTAAACAGGTGAGTGTCGTGACTGGGTATAACAGGAGCATCACCGTCGTTCACAAGCAAAGATGAGGCAAGGTTCACCACTTTGTGGACAACTCATGACAAAACCATCCAACTGTTTAACTCAATCCCCACCACCATCTGGTGGCTGAATTGTGTATGTACTTGAAGACAGCCAAGCGCTTTGCTTTCTAACCACGTTATTTTGAAAGGTGGTTCTCTGGGAAACTGAAAACAGGTGAAAGTTATTTAATTCACCCAAACAGGATATGAGATAACTTACCAGAGGAAGCAGGAAGTGATGGAGACCAGGGCGTTCCTTCGAACAGCGAGTAGAGCGAGGGCTCCTGGTGCATCATGGGACCGTCGGGTTTGGACGGGGGAGGCAGGTTCTTCCCGTAGGCCTGGCTGAAAATGCTGTTGTTCTGGTAGTTTTCCTGGACAAGCACACAAGGCCAGGTAATCAGTGAACAGTCCATTAACAAAATAAGGTTAACTTAGAACACTAGCCCATCCTAGACTTTGCCAATAGGTGTGAATTGGTACAGAATCAAGATACCATGATTACTCTTGCCTGCGAGTAAGAGAGGTCAACAAGGTAGACTTTTTTGGGGTGAAAATACATTTTAGTGCCAGCACTAGCTCTATGGCGAGTCCATTATTGAATAAGACACATGGGTAAATTCTATATAGCATGCATGTGCGCTGCGCGTGCCATGATGCAGATAATAAGATAATAAGACTATAGACCTAAATACACACAGAGATAGTTAGTTAACCCAAGTTTAGTGAAAGCTCAGTAGCTGCTGCAGTTAACACACTGCTCCTCTGGCTACTAGGATAATAACGTGAATGAAATTGTAATAGCCCAGCACACCCCGACAGCCACGTTATTTTTTTTTTATCAGTTAATGTTACCGATAACCAAAATAACAACTAATGGTTAACGGTTAACCGTTGGACATCCCTATATTAACTTCCAAATTTTTGTAATGTAAAGTGTGAGGTTCAAGTCTTCTTGTATGCTCTTATCTAGGATTCCTCACTAGTCATCTTTAAATCAAATCAAAGAACATCCACCTAATGTACGTCACACAGATACAGGAAGTATAAGTAAGTAAGAAGTATAAGTAAGATGCTGTGGCTTTTTCCATTGTTTGTCTTGGGTACCAACCTGTATAGGGAAGCCAGTTAGGGGCAGCAGAGAGGATGTTTGGCCGATGCCCTCAGGACCACCCTCCATCCTGCTCTGATTGGACAGCTGTAGGAGATGAGACATGAAGAGACACATTATGAGACAGACAGAAGGACAAGATAGACAGGCGGATAAACAGAGATGATTGAAAGTACATTCAAACAATGAAACCAATGATGTACCAGATGTTATTTAATCTTATCTGGACTGGGGAATACAGTACATGCGTATGTGAGGGACCCTATTGCACATCATTTATTAAAAATGGATAAATATCTGTATGACATGCTGATGCTCCAGAAGGTTACCCTCCTAATAAAACCGCCCACAACATATAATCAATGCGATAATTGATTTGCTCAGTTATTGTTTCCTATGCACCTGTCAGGTGTGCGAAAGGTATTTTTAAGTGGTTATAACACAACAATTTAAATATTAAATAGACAAGAAATCTAAAATATTGATAACATGCTGTCTTTAAGCTGTAATTCACTAGTCTAGTAAATGAACATTACAGTTACTACCATGTTGTATAATATATCAGACACTTGCAGGACCCTGCCAACAGCATTCTTCTTTAAGAACAAACTTCTTTTAGAGTTAAAGACCTGTAGGAGTACTTTCAGGAGCCACTTCAAATAACCGTAAGGGTCCCTGGATTCCACTTTGAGAAGCACTCTGCACAGTGCAACAACCGGGTCGCTTTCTAGATCATTTATATACTGTTTATTAATGCATACAACATATGCCTCCATTTCTACCTACATTACATGTTTAAAAGAAAGCGCACGCACGCACACGCACACACACACACGACACACACACACTTTTAATAAAAAGTACTGACAAAATTGCTGTATTCCAGGGACAATCACAGAGCCAAACATGATAGCTTGGCAAAATAGAGACCAATGTGAGCAAATGTAACAGGGGGTGTTGTTGCTGCACATCTTCTAACAACCTTTTGTTCACTCCATCTCTCGCTGTCTGCGTTTATGTGCGTTTATCTCTCCATATCTAGGTCAATTCACACAGTGGGCAAATCCCCCAACTAGAAACATAGCCTATAATAGATACATATCAACAACACATAACAAGCACTTAGTACAACTTTGAACTTATGAAACTAGGGCTGCAACTATCAATTATTTTCATAACGGGTTCAACTTCCGATTTCTTAAACGATTATTTGGATCATGACACTTGTTTAGCCATCACTTACAAAAACATATTTCAGGTAATGTTAGACAGCCTTGACACCCAGGCTTTCATTTTCATCCGCGTTGTGCAAAAATGGAAAGCCTGGACTCATTTGTTAGTCAAAAGTAGGATATGATTAGCTTCTGATTAGGCTTTTATTCAAATAATAATAATTTAATTAAAGCAAGTCATGGTGTCTTTAGGCTTATTCTGACTGCATACATTTGATAAAGAATATCTACAAGTCAGTCTAAAAGGAAGAGTACTCTTCTGAGTAATTCCACCATATGTTTTTGTTTTTGATACTATAATCATTGAAAGGTGTCATAGTTTGCTTTGCAGTTGCTACTGTGCAATGTGTGCATGTGCAATTATTATCAGACTGTAAGAGATGAGATGGCTCACTCCTCTCTAGTTTAACTACACGTAACACTGGCAAACAAAGGTTAAATGGGTAAAACTAAAAACCCATGATAAATTGCAAAAATATACAGCGGATTGTAAAATTAATTCACCGCTGAACTTATTGATTTGATTATGCTTAATTGTTTCAGCCCTATGCACATTGCACAACACAAGTATTTTGGATATTATTCACTAAAATCAAGGGGTAATGTAAAGATAGTGAGAGATAGTGTAATGTAGAGAAAGGTCCTTCACTCCATAGTGAGAATAGAACAGAACTACCACATCACGTCGCAACATGCTTGTACATCTGTTCCTTATGTAAGCAAAACTGTTGCACGATGCGAATATGCCAAGCACTTGATACATATCTGTAGGTAGGTCTGTCACTATTACATAGACGTCTAATTGCAGTTATTTGAGTTGTGGCCTGATGCATTTATTATAAAATAATCTAATCACAATTATTTGAGATAAGTATCATAAGATTAGTAAGAATCATTTTCATGTTAAAACATTGTGATACAGTAAAAGAGTAGCTATTTAAGCTTGTGTCAGAAATGACACATGAACACTATCATATCCACCCTGTGCATTTTATTTAATTACCAAATGTATTCTTCATTCCTATGTGCAATGCCAAAAACACAATTAAACGTGTGATCATTAATCATTTGTAATGCTGACAGCCCTAGTTGGTGATGGGGAAGGGGGGGTGTTCATGGGGTGAAATACAGGCTACATACAAAGATGTTGTGTCCAGGAGCCAGAGCCTGGTAGAAGGAGTCGGGAGGCTTAAAGAGAAGCTGCTCCTCGTCCTCAAAGTCTGCTAGAGTTTTGAACAGGTCAGGAGGGAGCAGAGGAGAGCTCTTGTTGTCCTGAGAGACACATGAAGAAGAAAAACAGAGGAAGAGAAACACACAGGCATGAAGAAGAAGAACAACACAAAACAGGAAGAGAAAAACACACAAGACGGAAAGACAAGGTCAAGTGGGAGGACAGATCAGAAACAAGATGGAAGGCGAAGTGTAGAACCCCAACTGTTGTCTGTCACACTCGCTCACTCTCCTCCACTCACACCTTAGCCCTGCCTGCAGCGAGGAGGAGAGGATTTAAGGATGGAACCATCAACTGAATTCACCTCATAGGATGGGAATGCACCACTCTCACCAAGAGTCATTTCACAGAGATGGCAAATTCCGTGATCGCTTATTACAAAGCTGGATCACTGGAACCAGAGCCACAGTGGATCACAACCAACAGATGAAAATGTGCATGCAAATATGGAGGTGGTACAGGATACCAGAATAGGCAATTCATCAATGTGAATCATCAGCCGCATCATGGTGAATGAAGCGCCAGGATGAAAAATGCACAGATACAGTATATGAATGCAATCATGGCCACATCCCTTGTACACGTACACTTTTTGCTTGTACACATACACTTGGTTCAAGCCACACAAAGCAAGCTCAGAAAATCCAATTGGCACCTTCAAAAATAGGGAATTACCAAGAGGGATAAAAATAAAATCCATTATTTAATTGTAAAGGGCATAATTCACAAATAATGTCCACACACACTCACACACATACTGAAATTTCATCGCTGCCATATTCACAACTGTGTGTGTTAGGGCTGTGTTCAAGAAATCGATCCAGCGATCCGATATCGATTCACGCTCAAAAACACGACATCGATTCAAAAATGTGTGGATCGATCTTCTCCAGGCGACTGGAACCATTTTCTTTTACGCGGAGGCGCACCATAGAAAACACAGACACTACTAAATGTGTCGCCGCCGCTGCAAAAAAAAAAAAACACGTGCCAAAAAAAGCTCGTTTTGGACAGCATGAGGGCCCATATAACAGATTCTGTGAAATCGTGCTCGATTCCTGCCGTGATTCCTGGGGGCACAACGAAGCACCTGCAGCCCCTGGACAGTGTGAACCGTGCTTTCAAAGTGGGAGGCTTGGATGACTAGCGGCGAGAAATCTTTCACCAAAACTGGTCGCATGCGGAAAGCAACTTTTTCTCAAGTCTGGCAGTGGGTCCTGACTGCGTGGAAAAGTGTCAAAACATCCACGATCACGAACGGGTTTCGAAAGGCTGGGCAGCAGCAGCAGCAGCGCGATGAGGAGGAGGAGGCGGCGGCGAAAAAAAGACCTAAAAAAAGTCACATTACATTGATGTCGCCTCGTCGAGCGCATTGAGAGGATTCCTGGTGGTCGCCAGCTAAATGATAGACAGTTGGTTAACCAGATGTACGGTAACTTTTTGAGAGTGTAAAAGTGAAACTCCGTTCACTTCATGAACCAAATGGACCCGCAAGCGCTCATTTGGTTTCTTGAAGTGAACGGAGTTTGCGTATCTCTGGCTACACTCTATGGCCAGGCCTGGATGTAATATTTCTCAATCGGGGGGGCAGCCGAAAATGGCAGTTGGTTTAGTGGTGCCACAATTGTAGTTAGTCAATGTTTAAGCTATATGATTTGAAATATCTTTGAAGTTTTTGTTGTTTGCATTCCGTCATGTTTGGTGGGGCAGTCAGGGCGTTTAGAGGGCATTGCCCCCCCATGTCTATGCCTAGATCCGTCCCTGGTCTATGGCTGTAGCGGTTAATTACATACAGCACGTGCAGTTAAATGTTACACGTGTATGACTGAAACAATACAGTACACGTTCTGTGGTGCACTATAGATTAAAACACTTGAATGAGT
Organism: Benthosema pterotum; assembly: GCA_039105355.1. NCBI lineage: Eukaryota > Metazoa > Chordata > Actinopteri > Myctophiformes > Myctophidae > Benthosema > Benthosema pterotum. The sequence goes on along the minus strand of CM076976.1, from coordinate 8,144,243 downwards.
TATAGCCTACAAATGCATTTTTTTTTTCTTGAAGTCGTTTAAATAATAAAAAGGATGCTTCTCAAACAGCATTTAGTTGCCGACAATCTCATCTGTGCAAGAACCCTTACATATGGTAATTAGCCTACCTTACTTATGGTAATTAATTAACAGTCCAGTGCGGCTTGTATATGTACACAATTGATTTTTTTCCCCTAAATTTGGCCGATGCGGCCTATAGGCCTATTCAGGTGCGCTTTATAATCCGGATATTACAGTAGGGCCTACTTGATACTTGACTCTTCTCTCTCTGTGTCCCTCTTACACATACACAGATACAATCACCAACACATGGGGCCATCTTGTCTATTGGACAGTATTTATTTCTATTATGTCTGAAAATAGATCGATATCGAATCGGATCGAATCGTGGATCGAATCGGATCGTGACCTTGTGAATCAAAATCGAATCGATCTAGGGAATTCGGATCGATTCCCAGCCCTAGTGTGTTTCGACACACACGCACGCACACCTTCCACCCCCTTATTGAACTACATTCTCTCATGACGGGATTAACTCAAACAGCTTTGATGCTTGACTTCATAATCACAAATTGCACTGCCGATATGACAAATAACTTAATATAAATATGATGTACTTAATGCTTAATATAAATATTAAAATAATTCACTGACGCATTTAATATTTTCTTTAAAAATAATAATAAATTGAGCTAAAAAATAAATTGAGCTACAAGCTTACCATATGTCAATTCGCATTTCTGCTATTTTTTTTTTAAGAATTGCCATTAGGGGATGTTGTATACATAAGAAAAAGTGCCCTTCTGGGCACAGGTCTCCACCAGGTCAGGTTGTGGCCTCCTGGTGGCGCTGTAAGCCTTGATGGCCCTTTGAATGGCAATTAAACAATGGGATGTGTTTTTTTTTTCTTCCAAATGTGTTTTGCAAAAGTCCACCTGTTGGTGACGCTATTACAGGCTAATGTCAAACGGGTATGATATATTTCTCAGCCTAGTAGGAAAGTGTGTAAATCACACACTGCATTGATGATTTGATGCCTTTTGTTCAAAACAGGCTGATCTTGCAAATGTAACGAGCATCAATTACAGCCGATTAGGATGGAATACGAAATATTTGATATGCAGATACTGTGTAACAATTGGCATGATTTTAGGACAGAATCTGGATGAGTAATATAAAAATGTAGTGGAAAATTAGCTGTACACAGACGGATGGACACACACACACAAACACACACGGACAGACGGACTAGGTGCAAAGCCTACTATTTGCATGCCTTCAGCCTGGTGGAGACAATTATTTTGACAGGCCTGACCTACTACATTTTATGTTAGCCAGAACCAGTGCTACTGTCACTATGGCTGGTAGGAAAAACAGTTTTGCTTTCCATTATTCTGCTTCAGGGGTTTTCAACTGATTTTGACCCAGGGACCACCATTCTGACTAAGAGCAACCTGGGGACCACCACCATTGTGTCGGGTGGGCTGACCAGGCCAATTACACATCTGGTGTGACTGTCCTGAAATAGCACTAATGCCCTGCATGCCTTAAATCAAAGATATGGGAAAAGAATCCGAATGGACTGTAGAATGCTCTTACAGGTAAATAACTCTACATTGTTCAAAAAAATTAATGGCATATAGGAGGGTGTACTGCCCCTCAATTAAAACAAATGTTCTGAAATGGGAGTCCATGGGCAAGCTTGACTACTAATACATTTTCTAACGCATGTCATTTCTTTGATTTCTTCATGGAATTATTCAAAGACAAAACATTGAATTTGCGTAGAATTCAGGAAAAATAAACATTTTAAAAATAGACACAAATTGGTCCTAACCCAGGGTTTGGGAACCAGCGATGGTCTCGTGCATATCAAACTGGGGGTCCTTGAAAATACAAAAAGGTTGAAAGACCCTACACTGACCACCCACACAACATCCTGAACTGCAGCACCCAAACACAACAAACGAGTGACACCACGCGTTCTCCCCCTCACCTCAGTGGGGGGTCCTCTGGGTGCAGCAGGGTCCTGTTCGTTGCAGAAGGGCACTGGTGGTCTCTTGTTCATACGGTATGCAGAGGCATCCCAGTAGAAGTCCTGCATGTTGACGTCTGGATACTTCATCTTCTTGTCCAGGTTGGAGGACCTGTCATCAGCATGGGACATTTATTATTATAATAATAATAATAACTTTATTTATAGAGCACCTTTCTAGACAGAGTCACAAAGTGCTGTACAACACATCAATAACAGTAAAAGGTAAAGTGCATTATAAAACAGCAAAACACAATAAAACAAAAAAACAGAGATCCGAGGACAAATACCTAAACAACATAAAACTAGGTGAGAGTTCAGGGGGTCCGGGGGGGAAGGCTTTCGTGAATAGATATGTTTTTAGAAGGGATTTCACTTGGTTCATTATTTTTTGGTTTTGAGGAAGCACTCCGATTGGTTGAAATCGCCATGTGTATGTGCTTCAAATGAGCATGACCGCACACCTAATGTGGCAGAAGTTATAACAGAACTGAAGTTATTCAGAAACACTGGGTGAGTAGCAAAAAACTACTGGCCTTGACAGCCCATATATCTAAACAGAAACGTCCTGTCTGACCGCATTAAACTTTAAACTCACTTTTGCCCTCAAATTTGTCACTCACGTTTTCCATGCACATTACTTCTATAGAGCTGAGCAGTCCTGCCCCTCTCGTGACATCGCCCTTGCCCCAGAAATGAATTCCCCCATTCATTTCCTTATAGAAAATCATTTATAAAGACGATTACACCACAGACAAATCCAACGCGGGTCGTGACAAATCTTGACAACACACACAATGTTTTGAGGCAATCAAATAATTTCTAAGAAGAAAAACAAAACAATAAGTGTTGTACCCTGCCATTTTTTTTCTTCTTGCCAATTAGATGTATGGTAATATTGTGTTTGTTGTCATGATTTGTCACGACCTGAGTTGGCTCTGTCTGTGGCGTAATTGTCTTTACATAAAATCATTTTCGAAAAAAAGTGAGGAAAATAAATGGGGAAATCATTTCTGGGAAAAATGTGACGTCACGAGAGGGGCAGGACTGCTCAGCTCTATAATCACACTAAAGTGTAATATTGATTTTAATTTTGTAACAATCATGCAAAACAATTGCAACAAGGTAGGCGACAGCAGGGGTTGACACTAAGGTCTCCGAGGCACTTGCCCATCGGGCAAGTGCAAGTCAGGTTCTACTTGCCCTCAGGTCATGGTCACTTGCCCCCCAGGTTCCAGGTGGTCCCCAGTTAAGTTGGTTAACCAGATGTAACTCTTGAGAATGTAAAAATGAAACCAAATGGACCCTTGCGGGTCCATTTGGTTTCATTTTTACACTCTCAAGAGTTAAAATTCATCATCTTAATTAGCCCAGGTCTACACTGTAGAAGATTAATGGTCATTTTGATGTGTTAATTTGCCTGTTTTGTTTCCCAAATCCAGCCTGGAATTGTGCATAGCTAGAAAGCAGGGAAAGACACAGAGGCAGAGTGCAATGACTGCCTTCAAGACAAATTTATCTTGTGTTGTGTTATAGTGCACTATGTTGCACACTTGCCCGATCGGGCAACCAGGTAGCAGTCTTCACTTGCCCCACCATTTTTTTTTACTTGCCCCGGGCAAGCGGGCAAGTGTTAGTGTCAAGCCCTGCGACAGTGTAAATACTTGACAGGCTTACATGCTGTTCTGGTTGGCCTGGGCGGCATGCTGCTCGTACATCTTGAGGGCGTCCTGGGGGGACTGGGCCATGTAGTAGGCAGGGTTCTGGGACTGCTTGACGGACAGCTGCAGCTTTTGCTGCAGAGCAGCCTGGTTCTGGTTCCACATCTGACCGGACTGGTCCTGCACCTGCATGTACTGGAGGTGAAGACCTGTTGTTATCATCATTATCATCTTCATGGTCTGTTCCAACACCAAGTCGCATACCGGAACTAAAATAGTGTAACATGTGAGATGGCTTTTTGCTAATCCTCAGAGTACCACATTAGTTTTTGCAAATTTTTATTTTTTAAGTATTCAAATCAATCAAGCCATACAAGTTAAGGATGTGGCGCATTCTCAGAGCATGTTTATTTTAATTATTAATTTGCGGCGATATTGATCTGGCTTGGGTCAATGGAATTTTTGCCAATTGTTAGGTCAATAATTGCCAAAAAAAATCGTATCTTTTGCCAATTATTTGGGGAACAAACGTGCATTATTCTTGCAGCCCAGAGGTTAAGAAGTAGTTGGTCAGGGTGAGGGCCTGATTTATCCTTGGGTAGTTGGGTTGCGCACCAAAAAGACAGACTAGAATCCACGTATAACTGACCTGTTGTAAGGCGGGGTGATGTGGAGGGCTCTTCCTCATTGGACCCTGCTGCTGCATGGGCTTAGTGGGCGACGCCCCTTGCACCTGTAGCTGCAAAGCTTGCTGGGATGGCACCGGGGGCGGAGCCTGGCTCTGGGGAGGCGGCTGCTGCTGCTGCTGGGGCCCCACTTGCTGTTGCTGGTTGAGGGGCCCCTGGCCGTTGGGCCCCTGTGAGGCCCCGGGGCCTCCCTGTCCGGGGCCCGGCGGCCCCGAGGGTCTCTGCTGGCTGTAGGGGATGTGTGATGGTTTGGCGCCACTGGGCTGGTTGTGGGACGGGCCAGGCTGCAGGAAGGAGCCGGCCACGCCCCCCGGGAGAAGGTGAACGCCGGGTTTACCTGCAGGCCGGGAAACGCCACGGGAGGAGGAAGTACATACGCTGGAGGTGGGAACCCTAGAGGAGAGAACCACAATGAGGTGTAAAGCATTGGGGGAGGAAGTACATGTATGTACATAGAACATGGCGCAACATTTTTCATGCCAAGGTCTATTAATTATTCACCATTTGAGTCACGGAAGCACTATTGCCATAGGAGAGATAACAGGCCAATGTTGATCAAAATAACAATTCTTCTGTGTAGAGTGTAGACTTCTTGTAAATTAAGTTGCAGATGTTTGAAAACTGAATTGAACTCTCAAGAGTTGTAGGTGAAATTGGTTACCAACTGTGGAGACCACCTGGACCCTAAGGTGCTCAAGGATCACTTGTTCAAAAATGAAAAACACTAGAGACAAGGAAGGTAAATAAAGAAAGGAACACTGACTATTATACATTGTTTTTGCTTTTCAATGTGCATAGTGGATAATTGTATAGTATCTATACTTCAACTTTGTCAGCCATAAGCGTCATGGTGCATGCCTGGCATCCAGCATGTCCCTTCCTAAATGTACCTTCCTTGGCTGGAGGAGGAAAACCTAGAGAGAGCACGAGAACTGGGTATACCAGGTCTGCTGGGTAAAGGTGGAAAAGCTCCAGTGTGGTGTATGGGGATGAACTGGGAGTTGCAGGTCGTCTGACTCTGACTGACTGGAGTCTTCCTCGCCTCCGACACCGGAGTCTTCCTCACCTCCACCTGCGCTTTCACCTGAGCGAACACAAACACACACCAGCGGTTTTCAACTTTTTCATACCAGGGCTCACTAATTTAACTCGAGTTACAGATCTATAAGAGTCCATTTGGTTACTAACTGGACATCATTTAGCTGGGGACCACCTGGAATCCTCTCAGGGACCACTGGTGGTCCTCGGACCATCTGTTGAAAACCCCTGTTCTAGACCATTAGCATCAATCAAAAAAATATATGAAAAGGTCTAACGTACCCAGTTCATGTCAGCATCTCTATCGTATATACTGCTATGCTATCTCTTCCTGATTTATGCACTTGAAGTGCACAATTTATGATTGACGCAATGGCTAATAGATTATATCATGACAGCACTTCAAATATCCAGGTAGATTGGCCGTTTTGCTAAAGGTTTGCTTAACTTTGCCCCACATACCCAGCATAGGGATGCTAGGGTTCATGTGGCTATGATGGATTGCATTTTGTACCTGTTTTCCCGCCTCAGTGGTTTTGTCGTGTCCTGTCTTCTTCACCTCACTCTTCCTCTTTCCTTCCCTCTTCATGTCTCCTTTCCCTGCAGCGTTGTTGTTCCCTTTCCTTTCGTACTCGCTGCTGCGTCGTTCACGCTCATTCAGCTGAGCGTTGTTGTTGCTTCGACTCTGCTGTTGTTGCTGTTGCTCACGAGGTTTGATGTTCTCTGTAATACATACACACATACAAAAATAAACTTCAATTTGCTGATGTCAATTACTGTCAAACATTCATTTGAAATATGCCTATGGTTTGTTTGATCCATCAATGTATTGGTGTCTAGTACCTTTAAAAGTGACAACAGGTCTCTCTCCGGTCTCTATGCCTGAGTTCTGGGTCTTCCCAGCAGACAGGACTGACTTGAGAGCAGTGCTGGTGTTGTTATCAAGGTGATGGGTGTTGTTATGGCCCGTCTGCTCGCCGTTGCTGGACTCCTGGAGCACAGGAGAGTCCTTCTCCTGAGGCTCCTCGATGGCCTGTTCTGGAATGTCACTGAGAAAGAGAAGTACGCCATCTTCACTGGACTTACACTGGATCAACCTGAGGAAGGGAGAGAGAATGTCAGAGTGAGTGAGTGAGTATGCAATATGTACTTCACTAAATTCAAGGTTAGATGTGAGACTAGCTCTCAGGTGATAGCTACAAGTTAAGATTTGTGTTCACATGTAGACTGATGGTAGTACTGATTAGTACTGCATCAGTACTCACCCTGGCTGGGTGTCTGCCACCCATCTTCCCAGACTGATGAGTCTTTGGTGTCTGGTATGAACCGGAACCTTCTCTCTGTCCACCATAATGTCTTGGTGTCCTTTAGTGAAGTCCAGAGTCCTAAAATACAACACACCTTTATGTAATTTACCATAACATGATGTAGTAAAGTCCAGAATCCTATACAGGAAGTTGGAACACCACAACACTATGCATCAAGACCCTGTTAGATATGAAATGTGGAGGGCAGCGATCCAGGAGTCATGAGTTGATGTTGGCTAAACTAGAGTAGACCACACCCTCACATCTCTTTTCTTTCTTTTTTGCAGAGCACCATGATGGGCCCTTCAAGCTGAAAATAGTTCAACTCTTGACTCTTGACACATTTGATCGCTGTGGCTGTGCATCACCCCGGTCCATTACAGACCGACTTTTAATGGCCACCACAACCAGGAGAGGTTAGACAACTGCTGCTAAACATGAAAGAACACGGCAGTAACCTTAAAATAACTACAGGTTTCACATGTTGGGGTAAAATGAAATACTGCGTGAGACCTGCAGTTTTACACAGTTGCAATTTCCAGGGGCCCTCACAGTTTGATGAAATGCATTGTGGGGAAATTAAAAAATATATATTCGATCTGGAAAAAAGGTCCCATCTCTAGTGTGTGTGTGTGTGTGTGTGTACCGTAGTGCTGGTCTGAGAGCAAGGAAACCCTGTAGTTCAAACTCCTCAGGCAGTGGTGTCACTGAGGAAGAAACAACAAAGTATGTACAAAGTATAAAATACGGCGTACGTGGCTATTCAGAATGAATTAGTAAATAAACAAGATTGTTATATGTAGATTTTCTAATGCATCAATAGAAAACATGGTTCTTCATTACAATACTTCTCCAGTGACACATGCTATATAGCACGCATAAAGCTCAGTGTGATGTTGTGACCTTAACCTTTTAATTCCCATTGAAAATCCCATCAAAAGGTTAAGGCTTTACAACTAATCTACATTTGATCCAAATCTGATAAAACCTTTCATCAGATTCTTTCCATGTGGTCATGGTCACAGCTGAGGCCTATGCGTAGTTATGTACACATTGTGTTGTTGATGGGGCCCAGCATGTGATCTCTTCATAAGAACTGGAGGGTTGTTTACCTGAAGAGCTTCCATCGTTGTGTTTCGGCTGGAAACTGTTGAGTACAGAAACCAACCAGGGCCAGATGCTGGAGAGAAGCACAGAGAGAGACACCACACATACCATTTAGGCATTTAGCAGACGTTAAAAATATATACATCCTAAATAGCTCTACATTTATAAGAAGAGAAACTGCATAAACTGCCATCTAAGTCTACACAAACATGCAACCATGGGAACCTAGGTTGGTAGTTGCAAGAGCACAATCAGAGTAGTCAGGCAGTTCAAATGAGATCATTATGATCTGAAAGGTGAGTGAGGTGGGGAACAAGGAGGGATACTCACTACTGTCGTTTGTCCACCACACTCTCATGAAAGACACTGGGCCTGAGTCTGATCCAGTCCAGAGACACCTTGATGGCAGGAAGAGGACACTCTACCATCACCTCCTCTGCTCTCTGCTTGTTGAGCAGGACACGACTGCACATCACACCCAGGAAAGACACTGTACAGAGAGACAGGCAGGTGCAATGAGTAATTAAATGCACTAGGACCTTACCCGTTGTGAATATATGAACACCAAATGATGTACAGTGTGGGTAATGTGATTTCACCAAGGATGGAGTGCCTTAATGCACAGACAGCACAACGTGTGTGTGTGTGTGTGTGTGTGTGTGTGCGTGCGTGCCCGGTCGCATGTTTTGCTGAGTGTGTGTGTGCCTGCGGCCACGTGCATGTTTTGTTATTTGCATTGCCCCCTATGGCTGAAAAGGGAATTGCCAATGTTAAGCAGATGGGGAAATTGAATGCACCTATAAGTGATTAATTATTAATCAACAGCTTTGTCAGTCTCTTCCTAATATTATGCTCAATGACCAAGTGAAAAATCAGACTGATTGGTGCAGTCAGTGAGGAGTTCAGACAGACATTCATTCAGACATTTCCTTAGTTATAGTATGGGACTATGAGATGTGTGCGTGCGTGTACACACTCCCATGCCCCACGTACCCCAACTCAGATCGTCTATTTGCTAAGGATTATTATACATGAATGTAATTGATGCATGTGGTTTTTGAGGCGATATGATTTGTGTATGATTTTATATGCTTGTTATTGATTTAATTAAATTCTTCCAATGATGTACAGTGTACACATACACATTTCTAGCAATGACGCCTTGCCCTGAATGATCAATAAATTAAAACATTGATAGTGTACACTAATAAAACTACTAAACAATAATCTTTGTTTAACATTAGCCTAAAAAAAACAATTTAGGTCATGGCCGTCTCTCCACCTCTCCATCAAACACACACCTCTCTCCCCCTCCCTGTTTGTGTGTGTGTATGAATGTGTGTCTTACTGAACAGTCCCAGTAGCTGGCTCCAGCAGGTCTGCTGGTCTACAGTGTAGTTGTTGTGCTCTACGTCAGTGTTCAGATCTCTGAGGTGATGTAGCTCAAACAGGTTGATGACAGTGATGTGAACCAGCTGCTGCGAGCTGAACGCTGAGCGCACCACCAGCCTCTGAAACACAAAGTACAACACAATGCTGAACGCACCATCACCAGCCTCTGAGATACAGTACAGGACACAAAATACACCCTTAAAAAGCTTAAACTATTCTACTTCTGCTCCGGAATTGAAAGGGTGCAGAAATTCTTACAAGCCTTTGACAGTTTACTTCACACTAGTGTGATTTCATTTTATTACCTGAAACTGTTCCTCCAGTTTCTCTCTCAGGAAGCCCAGCTTGTCCAGACTCTTGCTCAGGTAAACGTGTCCATGGAACTTAATAAAAGCCTTGATGAAATCTGAAACACTCCACTTAGTCTTCACCTCATCACGACTGCGCGCACACACACGCACGCGCACACACACACACACGAAAATAATGAAAAATTACACAAATTGTCTGTGTGCAGTCAGTGTTTTGGGATGCACATGGATATACAGAGAAAGGAATATGCGAGACTCGTGAGTAGTTTATGAACTTTCGCACTTCGGTTCAGAAAGCCTTCATGTGTTTCAAATTTTACTTGAAAAGAGTGTGTATATTCCCTTCATTTTCATGTATCTTCAAGAATCTGCACCCAGCCATTCTCAGAGACCACTTCTTAATTTGAGTGCCTTCTCTTAATGGTTTTTGATCCAATGGAAATAGCAATCTACATGGATCTCTGGGCGGATATTGTGCATGCATGTACCTCTCCAGAGCTTTAGACAGGGCTTTCTGCAGGTTGGTGGATGCAGCAGGGAAGGGGAATTTGACAGCGATGCTGCGACAGTAATAGAAGATAGTGGTCAGGTGATCTCCTTTAGATGATGCCAGGATGGCCAGCTGGTTGTACGGTTGTCCTGTTAACACATACATACACGATTATAACATAAATTATGAATACAAAACAAAACATAACACATACATTAATGATAACACACAACGCAAAACTTTATGCTTAGTACTACCAAGTTTTTATTTGCACTCCAATGTATCCATTTACTCTGTTGACTAGAGTTCCACACATTTACTATTTGGTATTTTTTCCAAGTGACTCTGTGTCTTATAAATTAATCATATGTGGACTGCGAGAGATCACCACAAAATGTGAAATGTGGTGATGTCAGTTTGTCTTGTACTTCATAAGACCTAGATAAGATTATTGCTAGCCGAACCAGTATTATCCATCGTCCATTGTTATCCAGCTACCAACATGACTAACTTCAATAAGCTACCAACATGACTAACTTCAATATTAGTGGTCTCGGATAATGATATGAAGATGATTGAGGAGGCATGTAAAATTGCATGTAAATTGTTCCTGAGAGATTATTGATGAGGAATCTATAGTATGCATGATGACTGACCATTTGATGGAACCAGCTGAGCAGCATGTCTGTAGTAGGACTCTGCCTGGCTAGTCTGGTTACGATAACGAGCTGCGAGGGACACAAAACATTATAAGAGAATACAGAGATGAGAAAAAAACAATACTGCAACAATCTAATCAACACCATACATAACATGTATCTAGTCTATTTTTGATAATAGAATTTTGTTTCACTGACATACAGTGAGAAAATGGCCGTCAACCAAACATAACAAAATAAAAGTCTGGGAGCATTTAAAGTCACAATCTGCATTTACATACATCCAACTTTCAGGTCCTATACTGTACTGCTGAGACAGATACTTCATGAAGGCATTGTGCAGTAGCTAGCTAGTAGTACTACTTGTCAGCCAGTTGGTGTCCTACCAGACCACAAGATGAAATGTATCAACAGAAGAGAGTCTTAAAAATACTGAGGTTTGGTTTATTATATTAAAATTAGCAGATCAGTTTAATTCAAAAAAAGAAATGTTGTGGAATACAGCTTTTAATAACTTCCAACTTTTCTTCGTGTATTTAACATGAAACTCAACAGAAAACATGAAGCCTATATGTACATATTTAGTGCTATGGTCCAATACATGTCCAATAATTGACATGTATTGATGTAAACTACTTTCAATTTTATTTAATGTTACGTTTTAGTACTCATTCTGATATGCAAAATACAAATACAGTATGTGAATAAGGATGACCAATTCTATTAGCATTATGTATTAGCAGTAATGTATACTAGCACAAAATAAATGCCGAAGTAATCCAAAATAAATATCCCCAATGAGTTAAATTAACACAGGATTTCACTGTGAACATTTTGGTCCCAGAGATAAAACATCTGCATTAAATGTGGCCTGTAGCCTAATGCATATCAAAATCAAAATTGTACTTGAAAGTGAACATTACTTCTGTCTCTTAGGTGGACCAGACATTACTTGGAAATGTTACCTATGTCTCCTAGATGCACCAGACAGTGCTGGCAGATGTAAGAACAGGAGCTGGGTTGAGGGGTAACGATGGCAGAGCCACTGTTCTGTTTGTTACTGATGATCCCCAGTTGAGAGGACTTGACTCGACATGGTAGATCCACGTTGAACACCATGCATAGCTCCTGCAATAACTAAAATACACAACATCACATATCATTGTAATCATTGGACATTTAAACAAATGGCATGTTTTTTTATTGAATGAAGTTATGATTGCATATTTCTCTTTGCCTTTTAAACCTTGTAATCACAAATACCGTACTTTCCGGGTTATAAGCCGCGACTTTTTTCCCGTGCTTTGGACCCTGCGGCTTATTCAGCGGTGCGGCTATGGATGTTTACGGCTAAATGCACGGTATGCACCCCAACTTTAAGCCGGCCCGAGCAGGAAATGTAGGGGGACAGGGCACAGGCAGTTCGCTAAGACAGACACTACTAAATGCATCATGGAAAGCAAACGAAGAAGTACATATAACGCAGCTAAAGTCAGTCGAGCTGGTTGAAAAATAAGGAAATCTATCTGCTGCACGTAGCCTTGGGATCAATGAATCAATGGTTAGACGGCGGACCAATGCGAGGAACGCCAGCGCGGTGGAGACGCCATGAGCTCCAGCGGAAAGCAACTTTTTCTCAAGTCTGCCAGTGGATCCTGACTGCGTGGAAAAGTGTCAAAACATCCACGAACGGGTTTAGAAAGGCTGGCGGCGGCAGCGGCAGCAGCAGCAGCAGCAGCAGCAGCAGTGCGATCAGGAATAGGAGGGGGTCCGTGGAGGCGGCAATAAAGACGCCTCGTTGAGCGTCTTAAACATTGAGAGGATTCCTGGTGGTCCCCAGCTAAATGGTGGACAGTTGGTTAACCAGATGTACGGTAGGCTACCTTTTTTCATGAACCAAATGGACCCGCAAGCACTCATTTGGTTTCATGAAGTGATCGGAGTTTGCGTATCTCCGGCTACACTCTAAGGCCAGGCCTGGATGTAATATTTCTCAATCGTGGGGCAGCCGAAAATGGCAGTTGGTTTAGTGGTGCCAAAATTGTAGTTAGTCAATATTTAACTACAGCTATAAGCATTTGATTTGAAATATTTTTGAAGTTTTCATTGTTTGCATTCCGTCATGTTTGGTGGGGCAGTCAGGGCGTCTAGAGGGCATTCCCCCCCCGTCCCTGGTCTATGGCTCTAGCGTTAATTACATACAGCACGTGCAGTTCTGTAGTCGTTTAAATAATAAAAAGGATGCTTCTCAAACAGCATTTCGTTGCCGACAATCTCATCTGTGCAAGAACCCTTACATATGGTAATTAAACATTAAAACACCCGCGGCTAATAGGCCAGTGCGTCTTGTATATGTACACAATTGATTTTTTCGCTAAATTTGGCCGATGCGGCCTATATTCAGGTGCGCTTTATAACCCGGAAAGTACGGTATGTGATCGGTATATAAGAAATCACTGACCCATTTAAACTGTTTTATTTTTCGAGCATATTTGAGAATCTATCAACATTTTACAAACACAATTGGTAATGATCTGAAATAATTACTATTACGCGATGCTGTAATAATTGTGACAGGCCTACCTGTGTGTAGAATCCACTGGCAGCCTCCAGGAACAGTGACAGGTTGGCTTGGACCTCACTGCGGTTGGGGTTGGCTCGGTTCTTTGCTTGACTCTGTAGAGTTGTGATCTGATTCTTGAAGGCATGGTTCCACCTTTGGGATTAAATAACCAGAAATGATGCAGTTATTCTGCAGGGTTCCACATTGGTTAAAGAATCACAAACATAACGTTTTTGATTTTAGTTGTGCTTATAGAATGTTGGTTTGGAAATTGGCAGTTCTGCAAGCTCAGCGTTTTACGTAATGATGCACCATGAGCTTCAATATATGCCGTTTTAGAAATCCTGTATATATAATCTTTTTAACTCAAGTCTTTGCTTCTTGGGAGTCTCTGAAACAAAATATTTTTAGATGAGGTTCCGAGGTTTTGGAGGTCCTTGGCATGAAAGAATTTGACTCTTGAGCACCACTGACTGGCTTTTCAGAATCAGCCTCAGGTCTTAAAAAATAATGGTGCTATAACTCTGAAAGGTACAGCCTTCCATTTAGTATAAGGTGCATGATACTTACAGGTCTTGTTCTACTTTCTTGTCCAGGGCGTACTCCAGATCAGTGACCAGCATCTTCTGGTAGAGATCCTGCAGAGCCTGTCGAGATGTCCACACCTCTGCTGCCCCTAATTTAGAATCTAACACACACACAGATATGCACCACATTCACCTGTGTCATCATATCATTTAGAGAAATGACGCTGCAAATCAAGCATGTTCTGATTTGTTTTTTATGTGTATTAAAATAGTTAATCGTTATGCTTAAAAAAAAGCAAGGAAAAGCAAGAGGTTTTGCAGCATGTTCTGAGAAAGCACCAAGGTTCCAAGAATCTAGAACAGAACCAAAATTCTTTTGGGTGTCTCAGAGGAAGGCTGTGGACAGTTCATCCTGACCTGCCCACCAGTAACATCTTTAATGGGGAATGGGGATTCCAGGTTATGATTCTGTGTGCCCGTTTCACTCATTGGGAAAGGTTAGCGCACAATGAGCTGAGAACGGCATTTACAATGATAGCATATGCGGTTATTTCACAAAACACTGACTGAAAAGATGCACTGGATGTGTCATTTTCAATCACTCACTCGCATCTAACCCAATGTCCAATAAAATGTGTTGAGCAAAACGTAACTATAGGAAAGACAGAGGAAAAAAATGAAACTAATATGTATATGGTTATGCATGAAGTTGTGATTACGTTTTCCCAGTCCGTCTCGCTCCCGAATATGCGTTTGACAACCTTGACCTAGACTCTCCTCTCTCCTGGCTCCCAGCTGGGGACTGCCCTCACACCCATACTATCCCCAGTCAGGAGTCAGGACTGCAACCTCATCCCATATGGGCCATAGTGTTGAGGTTTAGGGCTCAATGACAATGTGGAAATCAATCAACAATGACGCTGACCTTGATGTTCTACACGCAAATGCTGAGCAGGAGTTTCAACAAAGAAAGACCACCGCAGAATAAACAACTCACTGTATCAATTGAAAACTCATACAGAGTTGGACACACACAGCTACACCGCTAGAATAAACATAGCATTAGAGTTAAGTGTTCATATTTGTACTGGGGTCACCACATTCACAGATAGAACAAAATGCTTGTAAAATCTTTTTTTAATGATATTATCGTACACATACCTGTCATGTCTGCCTTCAGGGCCTCTGCCTGCCTGCTCACATGGAAGCATAGAGATAGAGAGAGACTGATTAGTACACACAAACCAAAAACAAAACTACTGTAGGTTTATCAATCTGGGAAAAGGTAGTAATGATTTCATTGGCTGTATTCTTGTTATGAAGAATCCATCAGAACCAGCTGACACAGGCAGCTCTCAATGTCAACAAGAGTGATTCCCTAATATCGTTTCTAGTGATATAACAAAAACTACAACAAAAAACTGATTAACAGAGAGAGAGATAGAGGGATATGTTAGCAGTATCTGCAATTGCCAATTATGCAGCCGCTTTAACCACTTTATAGCCTGGCTAAAAAGCCAGACTGCCAAAGCCAGAGAACTGGGGTGGCCAATCAGGACACAGTATTCAAATATGTTTGCATACCGTGCCCTGTTTGTTTGCATACTGTCTCCTGATTGGCCACCCCAATTTTGTAACATAATAATAACATAATAATTGCGATTAAACAATTAAATGTTGTTAAATAATAAACACCTTTAGAAATGTAGGAAATGTTCAACATGGAAACAGTTGAAGATTAGGCCAAAAATAAATAATCTAAAATAATTGTGATTTGTTATGTAATTATTGTAACAGGCCTTCAGAACGCTTGTGAGTTTGCAGATCGGCTATGTTTTAAAATGTTAAACTTTTGAAAATGTTCACCTACAATGACAAACAAAATAGGCACACCAGGTTGAAAATGGTTAAAGAGAGGGTGCCGTGATTTTTGTATTTTTTCCAATTTTGTACATGTTTAAGAGGTGACAGTTTGTATATAGACCCCTTGGTGTGTTTTTTATGTGCAATGATGTCTTCCCTTTGTATTTAGGGTTTCTTCCTGGGGGCTGAACCTTTCCAGTCAAACGTGCCAATGAAAAAAACTTCAATATCATCATGTGCTCAGCCCCTCCCCTAACTCCTCCCCCTTTATCATGCAACTAAAGCTGTGGGTGTGGCTTCAGTTCAGGTGGATCTCCACCCATCACCACCCACCAGGCAAACGAGGCATACTGGGTGGAATCATAAAAATGACAGTTTAACAAACACTGTACACTTTTTGGGAAAAAAATCTTACTCTTCATATAACATTAATACCTGATGATCAAGTTTT
The DNA here is from genome assembly GCA_039105355.1 of Benthosema pterotum. NCBI lineage: Eukaryota > Metazoa > Chordata > Actinopteri > Myctophiformes > Myctophidae > Benthosema > Benthosema pterotum. The sequence goes on along the minus strand of CM076976.1, from coordinate 8,128,132 downwards.
AGGGTAGAAAAAAAATCATGGAACTCAATCTTTAAAGATCATTACACACACCACTCAACTAACCTCTGAACAGACACTAGCCACAAGGCCACTAAGCATCATGCAATGACACCAACTCAACAACCCAGCAACCATCAAAAACATAGTAACTATTAACAAGCCAAAAGGCTTGGCACTGTGTACAATGTATGTACTGTTAAATTAAAAAAGAATCATTATTATTTGCTATTGCTGAACTGAACAAAGAGTATATTCATGTTTTATCACATTCCAATCTGAACGTCACCAGAGTCACCGGAGGACATCATCATAATGCCTCCAGTGACTCCAGTAACATTCAAGACTAGGCCAGATCACAGCCCGTATGCCCGTATCTTTCCAGGATGTCAACATTAGAAATAATAGCTTATTCAGGGCCAGGTCGGATTGGATTATGACTGATTTAAATTAGTCTGCCTTCAATTTGACTGTCACGGTCCTCACCGTAATGGGCTTAAACTTTTATTGACAATTCTAAAATGCCAGTACAGTCAAGCTAAAATAAATAATTAAATAAACTAACAAAGAGGACAAGTATTGGGTTGCATGACAAGTCAACATTTACAATTGTTTGCTTCTTCTTCTTATTACTATTATTATTATTATTACTACCGGTATTGACATTGTGTCCTCCTTATTCCAGAGGAAAACAATGGTCCAGATTTGGGTTTGCAAAACAGAGTGGTAACTTAAGCTTCATCTTGTAGACTCAGAGATGCCAAAGATTCCCAGGTATTCCTGAGACTGACAGAATTGCTGCATGTCAATCCCCTACTCTCCCTGTTTCCTGTCTCTCTGTATACAGTGTACTATTAATAAATGGAGAAAAGCGTTAAGAGAAACTAATAATTAATTAGTTTGTGAATAACCATGCAGTTCAAACATCAGCATCTGAAGCAGGTATGGGGGGGGGGGGGTAATCAGTGCCCATGTGATTGCAGCTAACTGTGTGTGAGTTGAACTAACGCCAAATAGTTCCAACGGCTCAGGTGTTTAGAATAGTTATGTTTATAATAGAAATGCAAAAGCTCGGCATATGACCATCACATACGGTCAAACAATCCTCCTCAATTAGAACAAAGAAGGTGCTCTTTGGAGAGGGTTTCAACGATGCAGCACAAAAAAAAATCTAAAAAAGTTCAAAGGTACCTTTGGAAAAAGTCACAAAAATTGTGTGGAAAAATAGTGAAGTGGTGGCAAACTTTTATAGAAATGTCCAAGGCAGCTCTGTGCAGTAAAAAAAAAAAGACTATTTTAAATCATTAGTAGCAACAGGGATTTAAAAAAATGACGTTTTGGCCATCATGGGCCTTCGTCAATAATCTCCCTCAATTATTCCTTTTTGTTTATTTGCCTTGCATATGCATCATTTATTCATGTATTGATGCTGCACAGTTCGACTCATCTCTCTCTACCTGTAACATTGTTTATGCAAATTTGCAATCTAGGCATAGATAAAAGCGGGAATAAAATCTCCCCAAACTAGTAGCATTGCTTCCTCAATTAATTAATAACATTGTGAAATGATGATGTTTCACTAACATTGTTTCATTTTTCTATTTACTGCAAACCAGGTCTACACCTAGGTATCAATAAAAACATCTTGTCCAGTGAATACAATAAGATATCATATATCAGTAAGGTGGAAAGCTACATGCACAGTGATGTAAGAAGGTTTTCAATGTAATGCGTACTGCGACCCAGGGGTGGTGTTTTAGATGGGTCACAGGGACATTGTACGAGTCCTACTTCAACGACATTAGACTGCATCAGAGACTGCATCCCAGGACCCCCGGAGGGTGACATGATTGTGTAATGTGTCCTGTCTCAATTTAGTGAGTACAAGGATGCCGGCTGTCTGCATCACTACACTACTTGCACTTGTTCAAAGACACAGTCATAACACTCGATCAAAGACCGTTTTGTTGAACATGTTTTGAAATAATAACAATTATTATAATAATAATAGAAAAAAGTAGGAAACAAAAAATTAAGGCTCCAATAAAATGTGCTTTCAGCCCACAAATTGGTATGAACCCAGTATATGCAAACCAGTGGCTTAAGAAGAATCACTTGATGTATAATACTGAAAGAATACCAGAAGGCTGTATTTAACATGCTCTGTACAAATAAACGGGGCGAGCGTTCCATGGGTCAGGCCAAGCGTTCTGCACAATCAGGCCAGCCATCCGAACCTTCCTGTTACCATTTGGAAAATGAATGACACTTACAAAGTGAGCCCATCAAATTTTTTGCCAACACACATCTTCAGCCAGACCCACAGCCCATCTAAAAGGATTTGGTGCCTGGGACCAAATGAGATGAGGGTCCACAGCTGGTACATATACACACAAACACAACACATCATAGACTGCTACCAAGGAAACATCAGCAAACACATCCACTGTTTAGGAAATTGCAAAGATGCCCATCATCACTATCAACACGAACAGGACAACCCCTCTCCAGGTGTGTAGGCTACCTCCACTCACTCACACTTTCTCCTCGCACACACACCCCCAAAGAGCAAATCTACACGCTGACAAGACATGTCATGATCAGCTTGTAGATCAGTCATTTTTGGCTGAGGAGTACAGTGTAGAAATAATACAGAGATCATGATTATTTAATGGTGATGATTGGCCACTACTAGTCAGATTAAGAAACCACTGTTTAACAGGATAACAAATAAACCTACAGTCAAATAATTAATGGCCATGATATAATCACATCCAGTCCCCAGGATTTCAAAGTAATAACCACGGCCACTCTTAACATGCAGGATGTATGTCCGGTTAACAAGCGAGTCATCGGCATATGATCAACACAATGCCAGATTAAATAATCTACTGTTTAATGATAAACAGTTGATATCTGCGTAGAGATGTTGGCAGCTAGATGCTTAGCATGCTAACGTTAGCCAACACATTACAAGTTCAACACACACATGCAATAAACACTAAATCAAACATCACAGACACACGCCATGAACGGAAAAGCCGTTGCGGGCAGTAATGATACGAGTGATGTTATTTAATGGCGTTTTTGCTCATTATTACCAGAGCTGGGCTGTGTTTACGTGATGTCAGCTAGCAGGATGCTGCTATGGCTGGCCAACCAACACACCAACACGACTCGTTTACTAAACACACACACGCGGGAATCATTAAAAGCTCAAAACGGGCCCCACGACGGGCTGAAAACGCCTTTAAAAACCAAACGTACCGTAGATAGGACGCGCAGAGGTTCATCCTGGCGGATTGTTGTTGTGTTTCACACAACGAGCGACCCGCAAGCTAATGCTAATGCTAACCCCGCCGCCATGTTGTTCATCTGTCTGTCACTCTGCGGGAACTTTATTACCTTTAAAATATGTTAACACTTTATTTACGTATTAGTCATTTATTGTTGTTATCACAGCGAAACTAACTGGCAAAACAAATATTTGTGAAGATGAAAACTGTTCTGCAATAATAATAATAACAAAAGAATGTGTCAGAAAGAATAGCTTCCTCGTAATATTAAACTCAACAGGGGCAAAACAGCTACCCTATGCCAGGGCCTATGGTTCTGAATCAGAGGGAAACCGAGAAAGTCCGAGTGACGCCGAGCCGAGTGACGCTCTCTATCGCTTCTGCAGAGCCTTGGAAATAGACAGAGTTACGCCAACTCCGTTAACTTCATGGGGCCAGTCCCTCTACATAGACTTCTGTTGGATAGTGACATGAATAGTGACAGCCGGAGGTTACTGAATGCATTGGCGCCTATGGGCTCGCGCGAGTACGTGAACCACCTGACCAGGCTGTTTTCTGACCCCTCAATGTCGCAACTTTTCTACTAGATGGCTCTGCGCTTCTGTCAGTGTCACTGCTTCCCACACCCACCCCCCTTTTAACATATTCCCCCCTTTCTCCTCTGTAGCCTATGTATAGATTTTCGTTACATGCTAAACCCCTTATGCCATATCCCTTATTTCATTTTCACTATTTTGAAAAACTTTTTTGGACTATTTCAACATGTCAATCTATTAACACGTTGTGAGCTAGTAGACTGGCCATTTGAACTACTGAGAAATGTTTTTTTTTAATAGTTTAAAAAGGCAAAGAAGTTAAGGGATAAGGGGTATAGCGGTAACGAAAATGGAGCCCTATATATTTATTTTCTCTTTTACCTCCACTAGTATGTTTTGCTTCTGGCCTTACAGACGTGAATACATGTTTTGGTGAAATGAATATGTTGTGTATGAACTTGAGACACAACGCCAAGACAATAGACAAAAGGGACAGAAAATAGAGCAGCAAGGATAACGGATGAAGGCAAATAGGCAATAAAGTGCTGGCTAACTGAACATCCTAATTATAAAGAGAAGGTGCTAAACTATAATAATAACCTAAAAAGTGAAAGTGACAAGTATTAGAAAAACTAACAGAAAAACTAGACAGGACTATGACATACACATAGGCCTACTCTACTATAGCACACTACGACTATAACTATAACAACTACTATATTACTATATTAACAGCTATATTAGACAACTGACTGTGAGAACCTAGGTGAGGTATATTAATGGACTACAAGGAACCCAAAGTAGTAGTAGTAGTAGTAGTAGTAGTAGTAGTAGTAAAGTGACAGGTATGATCGATCTATCTGGCTTTTATTCAGTGTGTTCATAACAAAAGGGATCTACATCTTGTCCCACCATGAAGGATTACACAATTGGCTTAGTGGACCAAGGACCAGCTAGGGTCCCTGAGCTTTATTATTGTACTGTTAACAGAACACTTTATAGTTCTTGTGACGTTTTGCAAAAAAAAAAAAAAAAAAAAAAAAAAAAAAAAACATGTAACAAAAATGTGTAAAACTTTATTTGGCCAATGACAAAAAGCAAAATATCACATTTATTATGAGGATGCACACAGATCATAGTTCATATATCACATTAAAATGTATCAAATAGTAACACCTTACAAATAAACTTTGGATCCCTATATTTACTTAAAATATATATTCTCCAATGTGTATTTTAGAAATGTACTATGGCATGTGAAGTACCATTAATCAACAAAATATTTCCAGTGGTCTGACATCAAACATTAAAACAAGAAAACAAAGTGGCGTTTGATGCATGGCGCTCTCGGCTTCAAACCAGCAACCTCCACTCATTCAGTAGCATCATATGACCTGAGACTTGCGTTAATAAAACTCATAGGCTATCAATTAATAGCATGCTGTCATGTATTCATTTGTGCATATAGTATATTATATTGTTCAGAAAGATTAACGCTACAATATGTTTTGTTAAAGGTGCTATACAGGATAGTTTATTAGCTTTGGTTTGATATTTTCTAAAAGCTCCTGTTTGAGCGGCACTAGCACCTCCTATGTTCAGCTTTTAGTGTGTGCAAACACAAACTTTGTCCTAAACACAAACATTAAATGTTGACAATGAATGGACCATTTTGAGCGTATGTGTAAACACAAATATTGAAATATTGATTGAAGGCTCCGGGGGTGAGAACGCATATTTTGAGATGTATGATAACTTGATAAGAGCACGCCTCACTTCACACAGTTGTGATAATTGTGTTCAATTTGTACCATTATCAGTATTGCATTGATACTGGCCTGAGTCTGGCAGATTCAAGGTGTTGTGATTGAACTAGTGGATTTGTGTATACAATATTGTATGATGAAGTTTAGAAGGGAAAAAAGGAAGTCAGTGAGGGGTATTCTGATTACCGTACATCATGACAAAATACACAACGTCCATTAGCTCAGAACTTAAAATTTCCATTCATTGGCAATGGGAATGTACCGTAATTTAGTTTGTGTAGGGTGAAAAAGTATACTAATAGCTGAATATAAGAGGGGCTAGAGCCCCTCTTATACGTTGTACATATTGAAATATGAACATTGAACAATTGACAATGCAAGGTTTCTCACTAACAGTGACAATATTATATTGTCAGTGTTGATCGAATAGACTCATGAGGTGTGGGACAATGAATGTAACTCCTCACAAAATGAAGGCACTGTCAATGATGTCGGTTAGGGGCAGTGTCCAATGAGGTTGAATTCATAATTTCCAATGGGAGCACCATATGTTCAAGCTGTGCAGAAAGATCATCAGATGACTTCCAGCAAACACAGCCCAGTACAAAAAATTTGCACCAGCAGTTCTACCAAGGCACATGAAGATGATTTTGGGGGGACAGGTAACTGTAACCGGGTTGGCCATTAGTTGGATGGGTAGAGACGAGAGGCCGCCCCAGAAGGTTCCAGGTTTGATTCCCAGCAATGTGTTGATGCAACAAACGTGACCCCTAACCAGTCGCCTCACCCAATCACACTCACCTGTGGGCTGCACAATCGCTCAGCTGGGTGAGCCAGAAAACAGAATTTCCCACACAAGATTAAATAGTCCTTACTGTATTATTATTCCTGATATGTTAGTAATTGGTTATTCTCATTACTGGTAAAAGTACCGGTATGTGTAATATGTGTTAGTATGTATAACCAGAAACTAGCAATACGTTGTTGCCCAACGCTGGTTATCACAAACAAAACCACATCCATGTTTGTCGTTTCTTGTTGTTGCAAAATTCAACTTCAATTTAAACAAAATATTAAAGCCCCTCCCTTCCCTGCAGACATACATGTGCACACCAGTCAAATAAAAATATATATAATGCTAATATACAGGTTAATTGGTTTGCAACAGGTTCTTGATTTGTTTGGAGGTAGACTCGTCGTTTAGATGTTTGGTTGTGTACCTGAGGAGAAAACACACGTTTTTATAAATCTATTTGATTTGATTTGTTAATAATTTACACACTCAAATAAAATTTGATGACACATGAATATTGTTCAACTGGGCATAATGATAAGTGTTGAAATTTCCTATGTTTATGTTTCTAAGAGCAAATAAATGGTTTCAAATTAAAAAAATATATATATTATTGTGTTATGTTATGTTATGTTAATTGATCTTATTGACCCTCATATTATGTACATAAAGTTTGCTGACCTTTGTTGTGATTTGAAAACGATACAGTTTATCATCAAGTTATTACACACGTCATTAAAACGGTTTATAATAATCATCATTATTTTCATTAGCTTTTGGAACCTGAGAGCGTTGAGCAGAATCTCCACACTGTTTGGAGGTTGTTCCTTCAGGACCTTGATGCAACCTTTCATCTGAAACAAACACGTCACATCAAAACACACAACAAAACAATTTAAGTGTTTTTGTTTCATGTTAATGTTATAAGAAAACGTGAAAGAAATATGTACAAAACAATTAAGGTTTTGATAAACACATCACATATCGGTGACTGATAGTGTATGGAGTAGATACTGTATTAAGGGGTCAGTCTATGGTTTCACGGCCAGATGGAGGTGAAAGTTACGGCAGAGCATACGTACATCTATATTGGACGTTCTAACGAAGGCTCCAGCAGGATGGACGTAGTCGTACAAAATGATGACCCCAACCATGACCCTGAGGCAGAACAACACTGTCTCCTCATTGGTGAAGCGACACCTGTACTCCCTGTGGACACGTCATCATCATCATCATCATCATCATCATCATCATCATCATCATTATTCAATGCAATCAGCATAATCATATTTAAAATTACATTAAATCACTCATTAAATTCACCCAACTGAATTGGGTTGAGGCTGCATAAAGTCAGAGTAACAATGTCCGATTCAACCCAAACAGCTCAACGTGTGAATGGACCAGGTGATACGGCAAAAAATACATTGAGAGAAAATGGTTCATTCAGTTAGCTATTTAAAAATATATAGTATTCAGTGACAACACAAACAATGCCTCTTTGCTGGCATAGGAATGCAAAAAAAATACTGCCTAGAGATTTACAGTAGAATATTTGACCAATTCTCTCAGAATCAAATGACCACATTCATTCATTTGAATGCAGTTAATTAGCAGTTGCATGTTCAAGATAAATTCTCTTTGTGTCTTGTTTTCATGATGAGATTTTCTATATGCAATGCATTACCCCCAATGCAAAGTGAGACAAACAAAAGAAGGTATCGAACTCACTGTGTCTCCAGCATCACCTTACACACACCCGCCATGGTGCTCAAACAGTCTGTGGTGTTTTCTACCGGAACATCTGGATTCTGGAACACACCAAACAGTACAACCACAATATGTTACTGTTGCGCTGAGAGCTGACCTTCCATTACTGTTGTATCAGGACCAGGCAGACAGACAGACAGACAGACAGACAGACAGACAGACAGACAGACAGACAGACAGACATCTTACATCGGCAACAAACTTGGTCGTGGCATCGCTGAGTGTTTTCAACATGGGTGTAGCGCTGGCATAGAATAGAGACATCCGATTGGCCAGCTCATTGTTGACATCAAAATCAGACTCTGACTGAAAAAAACAACAACATACACAATTACACATACCAGTCACATACAGTATTATATCTATATATTATAGCATATAGCCATACAGGTCAAGAAACCTGAAGGAACTAACAAAGCAAGTGTGTGTGTGTGTGTGTGTGCGCGCGCCAGATTTCATCCCAGATCTCTCTCAAAAGACAGACCATGGTGTGGCTGTAGAGGCTGCTCTCATCCAGCAGGGGGAGACATTACACTACAGAAAACCACAGCTAGTAGAGTTTGTTTTTGCTTAGCCTGGACACCCAGGCTTTCATTTTCGTTCGCCTTGCGCAAAAACGGAAAGCCTGGACTAACGCACGTTGGAAAGTGGCCTTCAAGTGGGAGTGAACCTTCCGGGGTGGGCGTCGCTCTAAATGATGTGACGTAGAACAGCAGTGGACGGGCGCGGGAGGGGCCGGAGATGACAACACGTTAGTGAGATCAAATCAGAGCGCAGCACTTCCGCCGTGTGGATCCCACGACACCCCCGCCCCCCAAGGCCAAAATCATTGAGGGCTAGACCAGGCTAGGGTTAGAGATACAGTTAGTAATTTTTGCTCAATATGAGGAGACTTGAGGCCAAGCTGCCAAACATTGGAGTGGACTTCCAGTACAGGGAAAATTGGACTGTGCAAGACTGCCAGTATAGTATAGTATCACTAACATTGACCTCAGTCTGAATTGTCATTTCATTTCACTTCAATATTCAGACTCAAGTCAAGTCCCTTTCTACCACAGCAATTTCTAGAATGGGCTGCTGCGTTCAACGTTGTGAACAAAGTGGGTGGCAGGACTGTTGGCCAATCAGGTGCTGGGATTGGATGACGACGTTGTGAACGAAGTGGGTGGCAGGACTGTTGGCCAATCAGGTGCTGGGATTGGATTTCCAATCCGCACAAACGGCCCCAAAGGCAGGGAAGCCAGTCCTTGAATCACAGGGAAAAAATAAGCTAATATTTTTTAAGGTGCTGATTCAGGGCTGAGCCAAGCTATCATTCTCCATCTTCTAGCATCTTCAAGACCACCTAAAGCCAGACGAATCCAAGACCTATTGGGGTGGAGACAAAAGCGAGACCGAGACTACCACGAGACTGGGGTGGTCGAGACAGAGACTGAGACCAACACCTAAAGGGGTTGAGATCAAGAGCAAGTCTGAGTCCTAGATTATGACCAAGACCACTGCAAGGCGAGAACAAGTTACTTCTCATGATCAAACCAAACTATTCTAATGTGCATATAGCCTACAGGTTTTAATACATGTTGAAAACACTTGTGATGGTGCTTGTGGTGGTGATCGTGGTCTGGTCGCTGGATGAATGTACTACATATTTGTTTGCATTAAATGAATTATGGTGGGATGATAAAACACGAAAAGCAGAAGTCTCCCACTGCATACACACAATGTGATGTGGTACAACAGAACAGAATAGAATTGATTTGCTGCACACCTTTGTAATATAAAAGCCATCGACAGTAGGGCTATTAAGTTTGAATAGTTCCTGTTCTATTCTTTTGTCTACAGTTGGACCGATAGATATGAATGAGTGGGCATCTCAGTTCTCATAATGGATATAGAACATTTCCTTTGCAATGTCTTGTCTCAAGTGGTCTTGGTGGGAGAAGAGACCTGAGACATTTGCTCTGAGACGACGACGAGAACAAGACAAATTGAGGGCGAGACCAAGACATGACGACGAGACAAAGCCGAGAAGCCGAGAGCAGCGAGAACCGAGACAAGACAAATTGAGGGTGAGACAAAAACAAGACTACAAGACGACAAAAATTGTCTTGAAATTGGTCTCGAGGCGAGACAAACTACAACAAAACTACAACACTACCGTCTTCCATTTGTTTATGTCATAAATGCTGTGATATTTAAATCACATGACATTGATGTGAGCATATGCCGAAATCTACGCTTTCATGAAAGGCAGGTGTATGAATGAGGGCTCTAGAATCTACTGCAAACATTAAAAATTCAAATAAAAACATTGCTTGGCAGTATTTTGATGTGTGTGTGTATGCGTGCCTTAATTCTTACATTGATATTATTGATCCTCATGCGGCTGATGGTTCGTCTGTAATAACTGAAGTCATTCTGGATCGCTGGATTAGTCATCTAACAAACATCCACACACACCCACACACACCCACACCCACACACACACACACACACACACACACGGCGTATATATACAATTATTAATTTTGAATGTATGTATTACTTGTATTAATGTATTACATATTGGTGCTGTTGTGCAGCCAGCTCAATATTTCATTGTATGTGATATGTTATTCTTTCCACCAGAGTGGAGTGGAGATCCAAAGAGAGAAGAGGTTAGAACCTGTACCTTCAGCTCATCAAATCTCAGGGTGAAATGGAGGATCTCTGCAAACTGTCTGGCCAGAGCTTGTTCCTGCTCCAGATGCTGAGTGGGAGAACTGCGAGGACTGGTGAGAGCAGCCAGCAGAGCACGAAGACTACCCTCTGGAAACAATATTAGACATGAATTTACGTTATAATATGATCAAATAACTAACACTCTCATCCAGAATGAGCTACAGTACTGGGGCATAATAAATACCATGCACTCTAGTCCACTGTTTCACAAACACTGGGTCACGACTTGAATAAACAGACTTGTATATGCGACCTCCTTCCAATGTAAGCCCGATAGCCGCTACAGTTGAAACAAATACAGGCCCAGGTCCCTATTTGAGGATTTACCTTATTATTGCTGATAAAAATGTGCTGTTATTGCTCTCATTAAAGTGCTCCTGTAGTTTCTTACCAAGGTTCTGGCTGAACTCGTAGAATCTCTTGAGTTTCCCGACCAGAGGAACCACAGCCGCCCACGCCCTGTCCTGAACGCCCTGCTGACTGGGATTCTGAATAGCCTGATACATGCACACACATGCAAACGAGTTAAAGCACTAATAAGAATCTGAATAGATGTTAAGAAAAGAGTAGAGATATTGGATCATAATTTATAGTTCAAATTCACCTTCAGAGAAAAAAAAAGTTTGATTGACAGCTGATCAACCTCGGTTCAAGTCTATGGTAACAATTAACTTGAAAACGTAATATCCCAGCAAAGCCCAGCATCGGTCTTTGCTGTGACACAGCAAAGACCTACAGTATGGATAAACCAACACATCTCTACCATGCTATTGAGCTATTCCATGAGATGTTGTATTGTCATCTGTCTTTTTGTGATGATCATGGACAGTAAATTGAGGCACAACCATGAGGGAGATGCTATACTGTCAGGTCATGCAAGCATCATTGCTGTTTGTGTATGATTTAGTCCTGATGGCATTATTTCGTCTTTGACCTCCAGCTTTCACTAGACTGGTGGTTCACAGTTGAGTGAAGTGGCTGAGATTGGGATTAGCATCTTCAAATCTCAACATCGTGTGATAACAACTAATTTGGACCACTTTGAAGTTCCACTACCACACTTCATAACCAGAATAGCCATTGGAACCAGTATTGCCTACCTGTCGTATCTCCTCTCCTGCACCAGCATAGGACTGCAGTTCATCCAATATAACCATGGCCTCGGTTAGCACTTTGTTCACCATGTCCCACACCTCCCTCTCTGCATCGGTGGGCTGCGCATCTGAGGATTACATCATGCAATTAAAACCATGTCTTCGTAGTTTGTACAGGATTTGGCTCAAATCGATTCAGATTTTGGACTCTGTATTGCACTAATTAGGCTATTTGTGTAGTTGAATTCTCAAAAAGACTACATTACATTACATTTTCAAAACAAGAGTCAGGGCAAAAACGTTGCCCATTAAAAACAAAAACAATCAATGACTCTGGACTCATCCAATCACTGATTGCCGATTATATTCATGTACTCAGTCAAACATCATCATCAGTGTTGCTGTTACAAAATCCTAATGTACCTGTACACCTGGCCTTGAGGCAAAATGCGTCTCTGCACAGTTTGAGAACCACATATCATTGCTGTCAGGAGGAAACCACTTAACTCATTTTATTTCATTTGTTTGTTTGTTTGTGTTTGTTTGTTTGTTTGTCTTAAAGCAGTGCACAATTAGCATTGAAACACCCTTTACGTCTGTGAGTTAAAACATATTGATCAAATGCAACTTGACAAGGTTTTATCCAAAGGAATTTTTTGCTACTTTTCATTTGAAAAGTAGCAAGTAATTGACAATGTACAATGTCACAATACAAACTTTGATGCTTTGTTAAAAAATACAAGGTGTGTGTGAGTGTGCGTGCATGTGTGTCTTACTCTCAAAGTCGAGGAAGAATTTTCCAGCAGTGTTGTTGTCAATGTCTTTGGTCAACACCTTAATCAGGTTACCCATACTGTAACACAAACACGCACACATGCACAATTGCACATGCATGCACGCATGCACGTGCACACACACACACACACACACACACACACACACACACACACACACACACACACACACACACACACACACACACACACACACACACACACACACACACACACACACACACACATTACTTCAAAGCATTATCATATAGCATTCAATATAATATACTTTATTCCATATTTATGACCATGGATATGCTGTAAAAAAGTGGAAATATCTGATAGGTATATAAGATATCTTAAAAGGTTCAGTATTACGGTATACTATTCTGGACAACATATGGAATGTCAGAACAAAAAGAACAGCTCAGCTCCATATATGGAGATCTAAGGGTTTGAGGTCAGATGTAGAGTTGTTGATGTATTTTTCAAACCTCACACTCAGCTAACTTATGCAACTGCTGTCATTAAACGTTACAAAAGCAATTTACAAATAAATAAACACATACACAAGCACATTCGCCCACGTGCACATTGGCCAGGATATGTAATCCCAGAGGCGTGATCTGTGACTGAGGACCTGTTAGAACTTGCTGGTTGAAACAAGCCTCTGCATGCACATTGCGCACACACACCAGCATGCTTGCGCACTCACACACACAGACACAGACACACAGACACAGACACAGACACACACACACACACACACACACACACACACACACACACACACACACACACACACACAGTGTTGCAACTTGCAAAGGTTCACTCATTCAGATAAGTCTGCTATGCCTCTTGTGAGTGGTTTCCTTCAGAGCCATTGAGTACGACAGTTACGATATTTAGGGGCAGAAAACAGCCTGGTCACGTGGTTCATGTACCTGTGCAAGCCCATAGACTCCTATGCATTCAGTAAACTTCTGGTTGTCTCTTTTAAAAAGGGACAAACCAATAGAAGTCTAGGTAAAAGAGCCTGGCCCCATGAAGTGAAAAGTCTATGTGGAAGAGCCTGCCACCATGAAGTGAACAGAGTTGTCATAACTCTGTCGTAACTCTGTGGCAGTGGTTCAACCGTCCCTTGAGAGGGTTCCAGATCGCTCCTTAGAGCCTATAGATTTCTAAGTCTTGAGAGTGTGAAATGAAAACAAACAGATCCATAGGCCGGGGTTCATTTGGTTTAATTTTCCACTCTCAAGAGTTACATTATTGTTAAACATCTGTGTTAGCACATTTTTCAAGATGTCTACACAATTAGACAATTGCTATTTTGATTAAAAATAACAACAATTGCCCAACGCATCTAATTGAAATCTCACACACACACACACACACACACACACACACACACACACACACACACACACACACACACACACACACACACGCACACCCCCCCCCCCCCCCCCCCCCCCCCCCCCCCCCATATATCATGTATATGAAATGAACCAGGTTCGAGCTTCCTGTTCATTCAGTATGGGATGGCTAAAAAAAGTGCATCAGGCTACTGCATAGTTCAATAAACAACATCATCCTCAACACCCACGGGGCTGAATTGCTACTCTCATACTGTATATTTATATGGTTATTATGTTGCAGTTTTATTTGGTTTATTTAATTATTTTACTTATTGTACGACATGTGCAATAAGTGAGTTTGTGCCACTGTCTCTTGTAAGTTAGATTAGGTTTTGGGACTACGTACTACACAAATTAAATATCAAGTATAAACTGCATTGAGCCATTGTTTGCTGTCACCCTGAAAACTTATATTGAAAGTGAAGCAGACTGCCACAAGCAGGAGCCTAAAAAGCAGAAATGATTCTTTCTTTCTTACAGATCTGCACGTACACGTCACATGACATGACCAGTTCAGCATTGTGAACTTGTAGATCTGCACTGCAGCTTTTTTTTAGCTACTTATTTGTAGTGTCCGGCTGGTTGCATCACTGTCTGCTATGGTGGGAAGTGCAATACAACATTTGCTTGTTTGCTTGTGTGTTTGTTTCGATTACAATAAAATTACCAAAATATGACAAATAAGTGGCATTCCTTGGGATGTTTTATAGCCTACATTACATCAGTGTAATAACCCACATCTATTACAAGTAAAACATGTATCATGACAAATAAGACCTGTCATACAAATGAGTTGGTAAAATAATAAGACCACATGGACCACAAAGAAAGCAGTTGATTTGGTTACATTTTGTATACATTTTCACAGTTGCAGAGCCAAAAAGGTCAATTTGGTTACATTTTATACACTCAGAATTATAAACCTGTAAGGGGTTCCTGTGGGAACCTCTTGTAAGTAATGATGAAATGGAGGGAATGGCAGGCGTTGGTAACTTTCTAATACTGTAGCTAATATATACTGTAGCTGTAAGCTAATGAGACGCTAATGTGAGACTTGCAGGACACAGATTTTATGATTTTTTGAAGGAAAAAAGTACTTAGGATACAGCATTTTAGTGAGCAACGTTTAGTTCATTCAGAACTTCAGCAGGCATAAAGAGGCGACAGAATGATGTCTTAAAACTCACAGTGCACTGTGTGATGAATGCACCACTAATGCTCAGTCTTGTATTTACATGCTGCTGCTGTAAACTTCCACAGTTGCTCTATGCATCTACTTTTACCAGAATTGGCAGTTTGTGTAAAATAACATCATAAAACCACCATAACCCTTTCATGGTCCGGCGGTGGCTCAGGGGTACAGTCACCGGATGGTTGCCGGTTCCAACCCGGGTTCCCCCAAAGTTAGTGTCGATCTGTACCTGAGCAAGACAAAATGTACCATTTACCATGTCATAGACCTCTACCCCAGCCTACCCCAGCCTAGCCATAGGGGGTGTCCACGGAGCACAAGGGGTGCAGAAACCTTGACACTAACACTTGCCCGCTTGCCCGGGGCAAGTAAAAAAATGGTGGGGCAAGTGAAGACTGCTACCTGGTTGCCCGATCGGGCAAGTGTGCAACATAGTGCACTATAACACAACACAAGAGAAATTTGTCTTGAAGGCAGTCATTGCACTCTGCCTCTGTGTCTTTCCCTGCTTTCTAGCTATCCACAATTCCAGGCTGGATTTGGGAAACAAAACGGGCAAATTAACACATCAACATGACCATTAATCTTCTACAGTGTAGACCTGGGCTAATTAAGATGATGAATTTTAACTCTTGAGAGTGTGAAAATGAAACCAAATGGACCCGCAAGGGTCCATTTGGTTTCACTTTTACGTTCTCAAGAGTTACATCTGGTTAACCAACTTAACTGGGGACCACCTGGAACCTAGGGGGCAAGTGACCATGACCTGAGGGCAAGTAGAACCTGACTTGCACTTGCCCGATGGGTAAGTGCCTTGGAGACCTTAGTGTCAACCCCTGCTGGTCCATACTATACAGTCTCTGGACCATCTCAATCCAGTCCACAAATTACTCAAAGGAAAACAACACAACTAAATGCAAGTCGATTTTGAGGCAAATTAATTCAAATCTATTTCAAATACAATACAAATCATATTTAAAATGGACTCAATTGTTTTAGAGTTTGACCCCTGTCTACAAATTCCACTGATGCATCCCCAATCATATGGTAATGTTTATGGAAATGTTTATAACTGTGAAACGTTTTTAACATGTCTCATCAGTGACCTGTGAAGGTTGATACAGTATGTAAGCAATCTTCTAACCAAATTCAATCCTTCACTCACTTTACTGAAGTCAGAATGGACTAGTATTCATTAGTAACTGGACATGCAAAAACATGCCCACCCATGAGGGTACTATAGGCCCTATAGTATACTGTATACTGTATACCCATGCATGCAGCTCCCTATAGTATAGGGAGCTGCATGGGTATAGCTAGGAGAACATGCAAACTCCACACAGAAATGCCCTTTTGGACTGATGACACAGAGAAGAGAACACACACCCAGCTCCCAGATCATCCGCAGTGGGAATCGAACCTAGCCTACATTCTAAGCCAGAGGTGGGCAATTATTTTTCCCAAGGGGCCAAATGAGATACATAAAATATTGTGGAGGGCCAAGACTAAAGGCTAAACTAAAGTCTGCGTAATAATCATTTAAAAAGTAAGCCCTCTATATATTCAGTTTTTGAGCCACAGAGGACCACCATTTGGTGACATTTTAGCCCCACAGACCCCAAAACTAAACATTTCTTTTGCTTTTTGTACACAATTCCACGCTGGATTTGGGAAACAAAACAGTCAAACATACAGATCAAAAATGAACATTAATCTTCTACTACATTCTCTAGTTGTGTAGACTTGGGCTAATTCATGTGATGAATATTTTAACTCTTGAGAGCGTGGAAAAGAAACCAAACAGACCCGCAAGGGTCCATTTGGTTTCATTTTTACGCTCTTAAAGAGTTACATCTGGTTAACCAACTTTCCATACTTAACTGGAACTCGCTCAAGGACCACTGGTTGAAAACCATGGTACCCTTTCACGGGCCGGTCAGAGTCAGCCAAAGGGCCGCATTTGGCCCCCGGGCCGCATAATGCCCAGGTATGCTCTAAGCTGTGAGGCAACAGCAGTGATACAGATTGCAACTAACTGTTGCCCCAATAGTCTTCTATAGTGGTGAAATAATAACTGAATTAAATAGTTCCTCTTTTTTGCATGGGGGATGTGGTCTGATAGGATCTCCCTCTGGGGGTCCTGTGCCTAAACCCCACTTTGAGTAGCACAACTAGTATTATTTATCATTTCATCCCAAAAGGGAAGTTAAAGTTCAACTGTCACTTGCAGTGCTACTAGCCTAGTAAACATACAATACTACAGAAAAAACTAATAGTAATGTTAAAATCAACAGTTCTACTTCTATAGTCCACCTATAGAAGTAGAAACACCTCCACAGATAGCCTATAGGCCTACTCTATATATATGTAGCCTACATACCATTAATGTTCTAGATTTTCAAAGAGGCATATTGTTTTAAAGATGGCAGATGAGGAAGTAGGGTAACATTTTACTTTTGAATGTCGGGCCTCTTCTTTACGTATACTCCGTCGTACAACGGTGTCGCCGTGCGTGCCAAAAAGGATCGGATCTACAAGTCATCAACGCGTCACCCTGCATCGGGTTGACAGCTTGTAGATCTGTTCTCTTTTGGCACGCAGCAACACCTTTGCGATGGCGAAAAAAAAAATCTGTGGGAGTGGTGGGAGTAGCCAAAGGAAAATGTAATAGTAGTATAACTGAGTTTAACAAAGTAGTCTATCCCTTCATCCGCTGCCATGCGGTTAGATGTAGGCTATTGTTTTCGATCAGTGGTTTTCAACCAGTGGTCCGGGACCACCAGTGGTCCTTGAGATGGTTCCATGGTTGGTCTTGGGGGCCTGTGGTGGGAAATATCCCCAAATGGTGGTCCGTGGCTCAAATGCCGAATAAACAGTGGGCACTGGTTTCAAAGGGTTTGAAAACCCCAGCTGTTTTAAATGATAAACTAAGGCCTATTAACGTAAAATATGCAAAGCCTTTCGGACTCTCTTTTTTATGAATGAAGTCTCCAAGAATCATGCAAACTGTTTTGTATAAATGAAATCAAGTAAAATAAAATAAGATACAGCAACAAACGTATCTCTAGCCAAATTAAATCATCTCTATCTACCGCCTTTAAAACATGCTATAATATTCATCCATGCATCTGGTGGGTTCCCACCTGGGTGTCAGTCAGATCGTTACAGTATATAGGCTACTTTGTCTCGTTTATCTACACAACGTGAACGCATGGATGAAACCTTACCTTCAGCACAAACATCAAAGTGCGTTCCTCCCGTTATAGAATCAAGGCGCGTGTCGTAGTTTGTTCGTTTGTTTGCTTTCTTTGCTGTCTTCTTCTAGGTGTCTGTTTTTGATCTTTGCATGTTGTTTAGAACCCGGAACACAGAGGCAGAACATTAGAGAAACGGATTCAGACAGACAGACCACCACCAGGCTGCAGGTTGGTTCAACCCACAAGCACGCAGAGCAGGAATTGATCCTTAAAAAGAAGGAAGTGATGACATTAACACAACTGTAGAAGTAAGATCTTTCTGCCTGCCTACTGGTGCTGCTTTACGCACGTTACTTTGCACTCAAAGGGACCACATTAATATTGTGTGGATCATAAACATTATATAATGGGCGCCTCAGTGCTCAGTGTATCAGGGTGTAGTATAATCGTAATAGGCTACAGTAGGCTTATAAAAGTAGGTACTAGCAAATTACAGTAGATCTACAGTATAATCCATGTTCCTCCAGGCTACAATGCAAGATCAGTAGCCTCAGGCTATAAGATTGTGCATCCCCCTTAAAACACACACACACACACACACACACACACACACACACACACGCAGACGCACACACACTAACCTGTTGAACAGCTTTGACATGACTGTGCCGTAATAAACATTTCTCTGGCGCGCGCGTGCGCGCGCACACGCACAATGATTATTACTAGTGTATCGAATGATTTTTAGATTGGGCGGGAAAAACATGGACTAAGTAGGCTACAGACCCCCAGTCATTTAATGATGTGATGAGTTAATCCAATGATGTGATGATTCATTCTGCAATATCTTAAACTCTGGGAATCCATATTTGGATCCTGTACAGTATGTACAGTATTCAAATATTCAATTTATTTTCATGCTGATATATAAATATTTAAAGTTTTTCAAAAACCTTAGGTCAGGCCTAAATGGGTTAAATAACATTGATATTACAGATAAATTGCCTCATATTGGTGCATGGGTCTGGAAGGCCTTCGACTTCATTTTCAACGGGACAGGCGTTTTGTGCTGAGAAGACGCGGTGCGATAAGGCAGGCGTTTACGCGAGTCACGCAGCGCGTGCTCGTTTTGCGCACACGATCACGATTCACCAGATGTGGATCCTGTTTAGCTTTTTAACAAAACGCTTGAAAAATGCTTTATTGCGAACACAGCGAGCCAGAAAATTGCGTAAGCCAGGCAGAAATAGGCCTACGTCACACTCCATTTCGCCAATTTCATCTGTCCATGGAGACAGACAACTCATCACAGCATGAGCAAGTGAAATTGAAAGTGATGTAACAACAAATACATAAATTAACCTAGCAGACAACCTAGCAGTTTAACCTAGAGCACTCTAGTTTAACCTAGAGTACTCTAGGTTTAACCCTGCTCAAACTGAAAGTGTGATGAAGTAAAATCATTATACAACTTGTGTCCACCAGAAAAACAAAACAAAACAGATGAAAGCTCTGTAAGTGTATGATTTTAATTAACATTCTGACAATCAGGCCTACAATAAATTAGAGTATTGTGCTGTGTTAGTTTGAACAACATAGGCTATAACTGAACACAGACTCTCGCTTAAGTTAAAAATATAATTTATTATCATAATAAAACACTTTAACACCAGATCGAATGATAACACTACTACTTAATAAAAAAATAATATCTTAAAATTTAAGATATTATTTTTATCTTTAAGACTTAAAGATCACCTTATCACCAATGTACATAAAAGACTTTTAAGGTGCAATCCAACTGTGTACAGAAAAGGTTATTTTAACAATTGAGACATTGAGGACACCTACTGGTTAATAACAGTTACTGCAAGTTCAAAACAGTTTAATCTCTTGGTAGCTCAATGGTAGAACAATAATTACGGATAGTAGCTGGCCTTCTGCTCTTCTATCCATACATCTACATTCTGTGGACATAAGTGTTATGGATTGCATATTTAAAAGTAGCTTTACGGTAAGTGATGTTTGTTGAAAATGTCAGAAGCTCTATATTGTGATAGTAATCATTGTGTTTCTCTGTAGCAGCGGTGTTCATGTCTATTCATCTCTTGAATCCATTTTCAGGTGGAGTCATCCAACAAATAATTAGTGGTTTCATCAAGCATTTGAGCCTGTGACCCAACAAAGACATTTGTTGTTTCACCAGGACCAAAACTAGTGAAAGTAGCAGATCAAGCTCACAACCTGTAGAGCTTGTAGATTGGCTACTTTCACTACCACTGGTACTAATGTATGGAATTTAACATCCTTGTAGATTGGCTATTTTCACTAATACTTTGTAGATTTTTCTTTTATTGAAAAAGGTAATTTTATTTGTTTCTAACTCATGAAAACTCAAGCCTTTTTGTTGAAAATGGAAACAAAAAATAGAAAGATCATTAAAAACGTGTTACAATCCACAAATGGGCTTGTTTGGGAATCGGTGACAGTGAAGCAGCAGTCGTAGAAGCTTGTTGTGAGCTTCTAGGACTGCTATTATAAAAACAAAGCATGAATCCAAGTGTGAATGGGCTCTCCTGGTGTCACACTAGGGAGTGACCCACCAGCCTACACAAACAGGACAAAATAACTTGGGTTTTGGGATCTGTTGGAAATTCATTACTTGTTACTTGCACAAACAGGGCAAGCATAGTCTGATCGGTAAAGTGATCAGCTCACGGTCGTCAACGTAATTAAGAGATCTCTGTAGGTATTGTCACGAGTATTATCTCCCACACGTGTCGGGGTACTTGCGCTCTGCCCGCACACAAGTAGGCCATAGCGTATTGTCTGCAATGCGCAAGTTCTGGTTGCATGATGTAATCACAGAAGTGTGTGCAACCTCACTGGTCTATAAACAGGAGGGCTGTGTCTGGTTGAGGCTAGCTGTCCCAGTCTCTTGGTCCCTCCTCCCTCTGCGAGAGACCCTCCATCCGTGTCCACATGTCCGTGACGAGCGTCTCCGCAGAGTTGTGAGGGTTGGGTGCGTGGGCCCTCTGGGGGGAGATGGGGAGAGAGGCGAAGTCGCCTTCTTCATCATCATCGGAGCGGCTAGCTGGACCTGTGATAGACGAGAGAGTCAAGCGGTGGAAACAAAGTAAGTACACTTACTCAAACAGTATTATATCCCCCAAATCAGTGGTTCTCAGTGCTGAGGTTAAATGGTTTGTAAATCATTTGGTACATGTTGTAAACCTACTCAGAGTTTATTTTACCATGGGGTCCCACAGATAGAAATGCCATTACATGGTCCCAATAATAATAATGATAATGACAACACAAGTCCTTGACATTTAAAGGTTTGATAACCACTGCCCTAAATGCATTTTTATATAAATGATTATAATTAACTATATTGAATGATGCGGACACTTGGGGCCTTATTTTTGTCAGTGTCTTTTCCCCTGCCTACTCCATAAACTTTTTTGCCTAATACCGTAATAGTGACTTTAATAGCACAATTTACCATGCCGTCCCATAGCTTGAGGCCTTCCCATCCGAACCTTTCCACTAGCCTCCCTTTCCGATTGGATGGAGAAGATATCTGCTTGACCATTGGGCTGCTGCTGTTGTGTTTGTCTGTTCCTTCTTCGCTCTCTGGCTGACAGCTGGACTGGTTCAGGTCCTAGAGGCTCTAAGACAGACAGACAGACAGACAGACACACACACAGCTTTTAATTTAATTTATATTTTCACTCAATGTATGAGTAGTTCTATAAAGCCCAGCTGGCCTAACATGTGTAGTGTACCCCGTTCTATCTTGACCAGGGGCAATAATTTGGCCAGGTTACAGTATCATATAATGAGAGTGCTTGAGAGGCATGGCAAAAATATATTTAAAAAACAATAGCGTTGGTGTCATTGAATCTATTTTAAGTTATTTGTAGTGTTTGTGGAGGTTTTTATAAGTATCAAACCAAATGAAAAGTTATTGTGACCAAATAAATAATGATATGCAATACATAATTAATCAATTCTCACCTATAAAGGCACTCTCTGACTCCAACAGGTCTGTAGTCCTCTGGAACGCACGCACGCACACGCACACACACACACACACACGTTTGGGTAACCAGAGTCGCACAGAGGTCTGTTATTCTTGCACAAGATTGTCTATTTTCAGCTAAAGCTTTCCCCACAATACCAAAGCTGAGGTTTAATAGGATAAATATAGATCGTTTTGCAAGACTGTCCATCATTGCCAACACTGACAACAAATCCTCTGCAACATTTGGGACAGAAACAATACCCTGCTGCTCTTAACATGCTTGTGTACATCAAAACATAAGTGATTAGAAAATATATCTCAGAATACATATCACAGATTTATTCTTTCCTGGACCTATTATAACCAAGAACGCAATCATTCAGAAATAGTGTTTGCTCACAAGTTGGTACAGCAGGTTCTCATCGACTCCAATGCATTACATCAAACTTCCAGTTCCTGTTTGCCTCAGATGTGTCAAACACTTCCCCTTTGCCTTCCGTTCCTTCATTTTAGTTGCCCTGATTCTAATGTACGAGGCGGCCTAGAGGTCAGGCCAACATCGACCCCAAAATTGATTCTACAATTCTAGGCAACAAATAAAGAGGAACCTTTAAAAAAAAAAGTCACAAAACAGCTTTAAGGAATAGAAACTATATAGTTTAAGGAATAGAAATGACATAATATTTAATGATGAAAATGAATGTTATCCCCCCTTCAGATAGCTAGTGGCGTAGTTACTGTCCACTAACATTTGCAGGAAGTGATGTACTGTACCCTGTTCTACCTTGATAAGGAGCAATCATTCAGCCAGATTATCATGTAATGCTTCATGGCAGAAAAATCATTTGCTAAAAAAAAAAAAAAAAAAAAAAAAAAAAAAAAAAAAAAACATTGTTGACAAGTCATTTGTAATGTTGGAAAAACGTGGAGGTTTTATACATGTGTAGAACTCACCAGGTAGTGTAGAGGGGACAGGTCAACATAGTCTGAAAGATATTGTCACAACAATTTAATAAACATCATCACATGATGTAACTCATTAATGAACATTAAGCATTATATTATAACCATTATAAGATAACCAATTCATTAATCGATGTTAAGTTTAAATCTCGTCTTTGGCTTTTTTGGCTTTTAAAGAACTGCAACCTTGTTTGTTTATGTAGACATAATCAAACAATAATGACAACCTAGCCTCCATCCACAGGTGTCTTGAAGACATCAAATGTTGGATGCTAAACAACTTCCTCCAACTCAATGATACGAAGTCCGAGGTAATAGTATTCGGCCCCCCTCTGGCCAGATCCCAAATTGAAGTTAACCTTGGACCCTTATCAATAAACCTCAAACCCTCTGTTAAAAATCTTGGAGTCATTTTTGACCCTGATCTGAACTTTGAAGAACATATTAAGAAAATAATTCAAACCTCATTCTACCATCTTCGCAATATCTCGAATATTAGATCCTTCTTATCAACCCCCGATCTGTCTAAAGTAATCCATGCCTTCATCTTCTCACGCCTTGATTACTGCAATTCCCTGTATACCGGTCTATCCAAAAAATCCATCCATCGTCTCCAACTCGTCCAAAACGCTGCTGCTCGCTTATTAACCGGCGCCAGAAAATTTGACCACATCTCCCCCATTTTAGCATCACTACACTGGCTTCCAATCCCTTTCAGAATCGATTTTAAACTTCTCCTCACTGTCTATAAAGCTAGGTCCGGTCTCTCTCCATCCTACATCTCCGATTTGGTTTCCCCTTACGTCCCATCCCGCCAATTAAGATCCTCCAATAAACAGCTCCTCACCACTCATACCCGCAAGCTCAAATCCAAAGGTGACCGTGCCTTCAGCTCCGTTGCTCCAATTCTCTGGAACTCCCTACCTCTAGAGATCAAGCAAGCTGAAACAGTTTCCCTTTTTAAATCCCTTTTAAAAACCCACTTTTACCGCTTGGCTTTTAGTAATATTCCTCTGTAATTCTATGTTTTGCGTTGTTGATTCTTTATTGTTGTTGTTGTTCTTTTGTTGTTGCTCCGTTCCTGTAAAGCACTTTGTAATGTTTTTTGAAAGGTGCTATATAAATAAAGTTTTATTATTTTTATTATTAAAGTCTTATGGTCTATGGAACTTATACAGTTAAAAATGTTCTTACCACTGTGGGCCGTCCTCAGACTAGAGTCAGCCCGCCTCCTTCTCCTGGTTAAACTCACTTCCTCCTCTCTGCTGGGAAGTTCACAGTCTGGTGGCCGCGCACGCACGCACGCACGCGCACACACGCACACACACACACACACACACACACAATCTTGTTAGTCACACTGATAAAGACAAACATACAATATAAAACGCACACAGTCATCTCATTTTTAAACGAAAACACCGTTCTTGTAAAGGGAAAAACACTTATTGGGTTTAACACTCGACATCTGTATTCTGTGTGTGTATGTGTACCATTGAGTTGCAGTGATGTGTGTATGTTCATCAGGTTCGGTGGCTCAGTGTGTTTAGATGAAGGTCTTCTGACGGGAGCCTGGAGTTTGAGTCGAGCGCGGTCAAACACATCCACCAGCGGGGATCTCTGCGCCTGAAAACTCACACAGTTAACTCCTAGGTCCCATTTTGTTATATGCATTAATTAATGGATTGATTGATCTCAAAACCAGGCACCAACAAGGCATACTTAAGTCTGTGCCTTTAAACCCCCATTCCCCCTCACACCCCTGCGATCCCAGCATCGTTATTGGCTACAGAGAGGTCACTGCCAGCCCGTCAACGAAAACATCCAGGATGCATTGCTTCTTAGCTGTTGTAATGATCACATTGCAAAATTCATCATAATTTAAAAGTGAAATCAACATTATCAAGCTGCCGATTGTCACATTATGCTCAGATATCGACCTAAACACTGTGCGCATACATATACTGTACATTCAGATGACAAGACTTTTCTGTCAAAATTAACACTGCATTAAGACAAAACATTTGATATTTACTCAACTAAGTCTAGACTAAGAATTTATAGTAAATATGACACAGACTAAATGGTGTGTTATGCAAAAGACTGACTAAATCAAAAGCTGCTGAAAAAGTGAACACTGCTCGACTCTTCATTTAAGCTGAAGTTTGCCAGAAAGAGAACATCACCATGTTTCAAATTAGCCTACAGTGTGAACCCTTTTCTGTTGTCCAGTTCATGGAAAGGACAAAAGGCCTTGCAGTGACCAACCAGATCATTAAACCGTTACCTGTCAATCAGCGGGTCATGTTCCTCCCACTCCTCCAGTCTCTTCTGTTCACTGTAGAGCTGACGCCTCAACGCAGAGAGTTCACTGAACACACCTCGGTTATCCTCTGCACGTACGCATAGTTGTGCGCGCGCACACACACACACACACACACACACACACACACACACACACACACACACACACACACACACACACACACACACACACACACACACACACACACACACACACACACACACACACACACACACACACACTTCTATAGTGTGTGTGTGTGTGTGTGTGTGTGTGTGTGTGTGTGTGTGTGCGTGTGCGCGCATGTACTGTATGTGTGCGTACCTGCAGCTCTCAGCTGGTTGCGTCGGGCAGGGACAGGTGGTGACTGTAGTCCAGACAAACATCTCTCCTTAAAAACAAACATGACATGTACACACTCTTTGTCACCTGATTTTATATATATTTAGGCATTTAATAATACTGTGTCATAGAGTGTTCAAAACGTTTTTTTTTTATATAGCTACAATGACTGCATAGGATCCAACATACTAATACCGGTAGTTGACCTAAACAAGAGGTCACAACCCGTTTTGTCCTGACCTGCAGGAAGGATAAAACAGGTAAAGAGAAAATGTACAGGTCGCATCGACAGCACGCGACCATGTCAAAGTGTACCTAAGGTTTGAGAGAGTGAGGTTTAAGATCAAACCATCTTAGTCTTAGAACACCATTATTTTATTGTATTGTTTTTGGAGGATAGAGAGAGTAGGCTGACAGGAAATGGGGAGATGGGGGGGGGGGGGGGGGGGGGGGGGGGGGGTGACCTGCCAAGGTGCCCAGACAACTATTCAAGTCACACAGGCCTGAAAACCGCTTGTTAAGAATAGTAGACAGACCACAAGTGTAACAACAAAGGCAGCCATAAACGATATCGTTTACACATCCTTTCAGGTTGAGACCCCTTTAGCACAATCATGTCAAATGAGCAGGACTTCTCAATTCACTCTACCTTGTCGTTAGTATGCATTTCACTTTGCTAAAGAAGACCTGCAGTGTTCATGCACTGCACATGCGACTGACTGCAGTTAAAAAAAATGTATAAGCAATAAATCTCTGAATTTTATTGGAATGGTATTTTTTTCCCTTCTTTTTCTTCTTTATCTTAGACAGTTTCATAGAACACTTCCTGAAAAGTATCTATGACACCCCTAGGAGATAACAAATTGTCCCGCCGGGACTATTTGTTAGCCAATCACAAAACTGATGATCTAATTAAAGGAAGACTTCATGAAAAACATAAAGACAATAAAAAAATGATGTACGGTAATTATTATTTTGACCATATTTTGACCACAGGAGCTTTAACATTACCTATGGTTCATTTGATATGTAAAGTTTATTTACATAAATACAATTCATACGTCTCATTTTAACCGTTAGTGTACTGAACGCGTTTTGGTGTTCTAAGCATTATGTTTTAACTATTGAAAAATAGCAGATCTACAAGCTCATAGCGCGCCACCGAGTGGCGCGCTACGAGCTTGTATCTCTGCTATTTTTTGAAAAATCGTGAAAACGTGGTGCAAATCTTTGAATATTATGTTATTCAGACCCCTGCCGGGTCCGTACCCGCAAAATCTAGTGAAATTAACCAACAGTATGACGATACAGACCTAAGCACTGTGTGTGCTTAGCATTATGTTTTAACTATTGAAAAATAGCAGATCTACAAGCTCATAGCGCGCCACCGAGTGGCGCGCTACGAGCTTGTATCTCTGCTATTTTTGAAAAATCGTGAAAACGTGGTGCAAATCTTTGAATATTGCTTAGTGCTTAGGTCTGTATGACAATACAGACCTAAGCACTGTGTGTGTGTGTGTGTGTGTGTGTGTGTGTGTGTGTGTGTGTGTGTGTGTGTGTGTGTGTGTGTGTGTGTGTGTGTGTGCATGATTGACTTACAGAGAGCGGAGCAGAGGACAGCTGGCTGTGTGTGCTGCTGGGTGGAGGCCTGGGGGAGGCGTGTGTGCTGGGAGGCCTGGGTGAGTGGAAGCTAGGACTAGGGGGTCGTCCACTGAGCGAGTGTGTGCTAGGTGGTCTGGGCGTGTGCCGGACACCGTGCCTCTTTTGTAGGGTGGGAATGGGAGGAGAGGGTTCCCTGTGCACCTGCACACGCACACGCACACACACACACACAGGAATTAAGACACACTAAAGCATGAATATAGTGGTCCTTGGAGGGCCTCCAGGGGGGTCCTCAGCAAAATGTGCAACACAATCATAATAACCACTTTATCCAATTATGTTTATATGTAGGCTACTGTTATTGGTTAGCAATTATTACAATTTTTTCATCTTAAAAATTGCAAAACGGTCTTCTTTTGTTTTCATTTCTTTAAGAGAAAACGCAAGTATCTTTCTGGGGTTCCCTTGTCTCACATTGCCACACTCGCATGTTCAAATGCTTCCGTCATACAGTCTGGAGCACGGAAGGTCTGACCACGAGTAAGCGATAAATCAGATGTAAAGCCCTCACCACTTACGTTATTCTCTTTCTACAGTCAACTGTCTTTCGTACAGTTGCGCAAATGTTTGGACTTGGATACGTCTCTAAATGTCGGGGGCGGGTTATGTTTCCGCTTAGTCATTCCATACTCACACAGAGGAAAACATCTACGTGTGTGTGTGTGTGTGTGTGTGTGTGTGTGTGTGTGTGTGTGTGTGTGTGTGTGTGTGTGTGTGTGTGTGTGTGTGTGTGTGTGTGTGTGTGTGTGTGTGTGTGTGTGTGTGTGTGTGTACCTCCTCTAATCGAGCCTGTCTCTCTCTCTCATACTGCATCCTCAGGGCAGTGTTCTCCTTGTCCTCCTCCTCCCTCCTCATCCTCTGCTCCTCTCTCCTCCTCTCCTCTGCCAGCCGGACCAGCTCCTCGTTCTTGGCTTTTTGCTTAAGAGAGCAGAGGAAAAAAGAGGAGACGTTAATTATTATTGTGACTTCACTGTGGATCGAAAGCATGATTATTCGTCACAGGGCAGTCGAGTGTTTAACCTAGCAGGTCTACAGGCTCAAAATGTTTGCTGGATGCAACACATTGAGCTTAAGATCGATAGCTAGCTACAGTATGTAGATTTTAAACAAGCAAATTAGTATGAATTAGGTCAACCAGAGAAATAGCTCTAATCTTGTGTAAAGAACAAAAAGATATACATACTATGAAGTCCTTCTCAACAAATATCAATGTTCATGTTTGTACAGGCATTTTGAATACTACACTTGTTCACACACAAGACAATAGACAATATGTTTAATGTTCAAACTGATAAACTTTGTTTTTTGAAATTACACACACAAAAAAAAAAAAAAAAAAAAAAAACCTTTCCTTCTAACACTCAAATGTTTGGGAACTGAGGACACTAATTTTTGAAGGTTTGTTGGCGGAATTCTTTACCATTCTTGCTTGATTCTTTACCATTCTTGTATGACTTAAGTTGTTCAACATTTCGGGGTCTCGAATGTCATAATTTTTTCTTCATAATGCGCCGTACACTTTCAATTGGTGACAGTCTGGACTGCAGGCAGGTCAGTCTGGTAGCCGCACTCTTTTACTATCAAGTCTCACTTTTTAACACGTGCAGAATGTGCGGCCTGGCATTGTCTTAGTGAAATAATCAGGGACGTCCCTGAAAAAGATGTCACTTGGATGCCAGCATGTGTTCCGAACTTGCTCTAAAACATGGATAGAGACACACGGAGACTACAAATTTCACGCCCCCAAATGAAACAGCGGCTACCCAAGAGGGTTCGTTAGAACAGGGTATTCCAGCGGTCAGTGCAATCCCTGCAATCCCTGTCACAAAATACCGTAATTTCACTAATTTATTACTGAGGCTGTAGCGATTTATTCTGTGTTCTGATGACGTGTAAAATATGATTTATTTATCCTTATTACTGTCACACACCTGCCATCTGAATATACAGCCCACAATGTACTATAATATACTCCATGAGAAATTCACATGTACTAGCATTATAAATCTCAATTTAATGTGGTCGCACAGTATATACGTCATGGTCCCATCCTTGAGATTTTCAATACTCAGATATATTAGCTGTGTTTTGTTTCATATGCTATGTATTTGTTTATAATGATCCAAACGGCATTTTACAAGACTAGTTAATACTCCTCTGCATAATTCACTATGGTAGTTAAAAATGTCAGTATATGTCACTCCTCCAAATATAGCTGGCTTATTTTCCCAATTAATCAGCCACCTTTATTAATACAACAAGCTGACAACAGTAAAAACAGCTGTCAGAGCTCCGAAGTAGGTAAAACATAATAATAAGCTGTGACATGTACCAAATATAGACATGAATGAACAAAGTCAGTCGGGATTGGTGGGTATTGTTGAGAATTCGACTCTTCAAAGTCGGCGATTGTAGCCTCGTAAAGACAGTGACGTCATTTAAAAGCGACAGGTTCTCTGTCTGCCGTCTCCTCTCTGCTCTGTTAGCATTATGGGTAACTAATTCAAGTGGTAAATTAAATGTGAAACACGACCTCTATTGAGAAAAAACAACAACATGTGTTGAGAAAGACTTCATACATTTGGAATCATATTTTTATTCAAATCAATAGTCTTCTGTTCATTTCATATTGTTTTAAGGGTAGGCTAACTACAGTGGAATTTCAGTGGACTTTATGGGCTGCCAACAGTACCCCGTTCTAACGAACCCTCTTGCGTTGCCGCTGTTTCATGACATTTGTAGTCCCCGTGTGTCTCTATATGCCTTTCAGCATTGATGGTGGCTGTCACAGATGTGTAAGTTAGTTGCCATGCCATGGCCACTAACACGCGCTGGTAACAACCTGGATAGTCTCTTTACTCTTTTGCCCAGAGGAGATGACATCCATAATTTCCCCACAAAAGTTGAAATGTGGACTCAGACCACAGCACACTTTTCCACTTTGTGTCTGACCATTTCAAATGATATTGGACCCAGAGAAGGCATTTCTGTTTTTCTGGTTGTTTTTCAAACCAACCTTTCTGATGTATGGCTTTGCTTTGCATGGTACAGCTTTAACTTGCACTCGCAGGTGTAGTGATGAATTATCTAAACTGACAATGGTTTTCTGAGTGTTCCTGAGTCCACACAGTAATATCACTTACACAATGATGTCAGTTTTTAATGCAAATATCGCTTACACAATGATGTCAGTTTTTAATGCAGGGACAACAGACAGTATTAGGTGTAGTCTTCGGCCTTGTCGCTTTAGTATAGAAAGTTCTTCAGATTCTTAGAACATTTTGATTATATTATGGACTGTATGTAGATGATGAAATCACTAAATTGAATGCAATTGAATGTTGAGAAACATTGTTTTCAAACCGTTGGATGATTTTCTCACAAAATTGTTCACAAAGTGGTGAACCTCACCCCATCTTTGATTGTGAACGACTGGGACGGTCCTGTTATACCCAATCACGATATTAAACTGTTTAAAATTAACCTGTTTACCTGTGGAATGTTCCAAACAGGTGTTATTTGTGCATTCATCACCTTCCCCAGTCTTTTGTTGCCTCTGTCCCAACTTTTTTGAAAGGTGTTGCAGGGATCAAATTCAAAATGAGCAAATATTTACACAAAAAATAAGTTTATCAGTTTGAACATTAAATATCTTGTCTTTGTAGTGTATTCAACCGACTATAGGTTGAAGAGGATTTTTAAAGCATTGCATTCTGTTTTCATTGGGGTTGGGGTTGTATATATACACGCATTACATTCACTTACACTATAGTGGCCAATATATTATTCCAATATATATTCCCCTATGCAATACACATACTGTATCTATAAATATTATATAGATATAATACAGTAATGGTTACATCAGTCATCTATGTTCTAATCTATGGCATACCTACAACTCCAAATTGGTAAGATTGCATCCTGATCAGTATCTTATTGACTTTCACTAAACAATTAATGTTTAATCATTTAAATATATTGTATAAAAAAAAATCACACTCAGGTGAAGGGGGGGGGGGCACTTTTCATGAATGTCACTTTCATGAATAATCCGGTCCAGCTTCAATGTAATTCTTTTCCAAATTGGTTACAGTTGTACTGTATCTTTCCTATATCTATCCTGGCTTGTTACTTGACATGATGTATTAATATTGGCCACATGACATCTTACTCAGTGCTCTAAACAAATACTAAATTCATAGACTTGGCTGGCCAACGATTTATGTCATAAATGCTCTAAACAGAGTGGAGGTAGTGTTATGTTACTGGCAATTCAGCATATAAAATAAATGTGAATCTGATCTCCAAACAGTCAGACACTCTTAAGGGTCCTGTAGAGCTATGCCATAGAAACAAAAAACAACAGGACACTAGTATTATGGTAGATGCACTTCATTGCAGGTTATCCTCTCCCTAATCTCCCGCATTTCCCTGTGTAATTATTCAACATCCAATCAAAATAAAGCAAAAATGTAAAACTAAAAACCAAAGTAACAAAAAGCTATGGTGTGGTCTCATGGTTTGGTCTCTCAAAGCTTTCACTGAAAACAGGATCATGTCTAGAGATATACTATAAATCCACAAATCTCTGACTTTTAGTCCATACATGGAGATCTCTGAATCTCTCCGTCTGACTTTATCCCCTTTATTATTGATGTCATCAATATGTGGCCATAGTGCTGATTACATAAACAACCTTTAAGGTCTGTGATTGTGGGTACTACACCTGTCCTAGATTACAACAACGGGTATTTCATGAATGCGGGGCATGCATAACCAATAGGTCTATAAACTACAATTGTCACACCTTAAGATTTTGTGCACCTTTGGGAAATCTCGCTGCCGTCGCCTCAACCCACTGGCTCGGGTTGTTAGACCACTAGAGGTTAAAATGTGCCTGTCTGGGTCTGGTAACCCTGATAACCCTGGGGGGGGCAGCATCTAAATGTCCGGCTGAAACAGCGGGTTCCCTCCCCTCAGGGAAAACAATGACATCACCAAATTGCCGTGACAACCTTCTGCGCTGTAACCGGACAGCGAAATACAAGTTTCACTCCCACTCCTACACCACATGCGCCCTGGCTCCATAGACCAGGCTTTGTTTTAAATACAAAATGCCTGTGGTCCATGAGGCTAGTGAAAATGGATGGGTCCATTTGCACAGTCTCAGTTAAATGCTGAGGACTGTGCAGTGTGTTTTGGGGTCCCAGAGAATGAAGGCTGTATAAATGGAGGGTCTGCAACCTAAAACACAAACCAGAGAACCTCCATTTGGGAACCTCTCATCCAATCTTGAACAGCAGTATGGCGACTTGGCCCAGGTAGAAATAGATGATCATCTCACGCGTCACAAAGCTGCCGAAGCTGGTCCCGACGATGCAGTGCCAGGTGGGATTGTACTTCTTGTCGAACTCCTTCTTGATGTATTCGGCGATGTCCTTCTCCACACAGAACTTCTCCAGCGCCTGCGTGGCACACTCCACGGCGTCCTGTTGCATGTCCTCCGTCATGTGGGCGTTCTTGATGACCGCCTTTCTGTCCGTCATGACGCACGGCTCTCCTCGTTGATCTCCCTCTTGACTACTTTTTAAAGAGAGATGGGTCCTCTCTAAGCAACAACGCCCACAAAATGGCGCTTGACACCAGAGGTAAAGGCTGGGTGTGTGGCAACTGCTGTAGAAAGTGGTTGCTCCGAAATATCCTTTCTTTTTCACGGCCTCTATGGCTGTCTATCGATGGCTCTTGGTGTCAGTTATTATTAAATTTAGGCTTATATGGGCTCTCGACTGACGTAACGCTCATTGCAACCAACTAGGCCGATTTGCACAGATGTGATTATCTGTGATTTACCATAATCTTCCATGTCCATGACTTGTAGCACAAGTCATACATACAGTAGGTAAGGTGTCAGCTCGGCACACACACCACACTCACACACACACACCTCCATCTCCTTGCGTCTCTTCTTCTCCTGCTCCTCCAGGAACTCCGCCTGGATTCGAGCCCTCTGCTCCTCCAACCTCCGTTCCTCCTTCTCCTCCTCTAGCCGGGCGCGCTCTCGCTCCTCTGACACCTGCCGACGCTTCTCCTCGATCTGTACAGCAACCCCAAACACATCATTACCTTACAAAGAGCACACAGGGCTTGACACTAACACTTGCCCGCTTGCCCGGGGCAAGTTAAGAAAAATGGTGGGGCAAGTGAAGACTGCTACCTGGTTGTCCAATCGGGCAAGTGTGCAACTTAGTGCACTATAACACAACACAAGATATATTTGTCTTGAAGGCAGTCATTGCACTCTGCCTCTGTGTCTTTCCCTGCTTTCTAGCCATCCACTAGCCTCGACACCCAGGCTTTCATTTTCGTTCGTCCGCCTTGCGCGAAAACGGAAAGCCTGGACTAACGCACGTTGGAAAGTGGCCTTGAGGGGGGAGTGAACCTTCCGGGGT
Organism: Benthosema pterotum; assembly: GCA_039105355.1. Taxonomy (NCBI): domain Eukaryota; kingdom Metazoa; phylum Chordata; class Actinopteri; order Myctophiformes; family Myctophidae; genus Benthosema; species Benthosema pterotum. Next base: position 8,093,828 of record CM076976.1, on the reverse strand, counting down.
GGGCGTCGCTCTAAATGATGTGACGTAGAACAGCAGTGGACGGGCGCGGGAGGATGACGACACGTTCGTGAGATCAAATCAGATCAGCTCGATCTGCCGTGTGGATCCCACGGCACCCCGCCCCCCCAAGGCCAAAATCATTGAGGGCTAGACCAGGCTAGCTATCCACAATTCCAGGCTGGATTTGGAAAACAAAACAGGCAAATTAACATACACATCAAAAAAACCTAATCTACATTCTCTAGTTGTGAGACCTGGGCTAATTAAGATGATGAATTTTAACTCTTGAGAGTGTAAAAATGAAACCAAATGGACCCGCAAGGGTCCATTTGGTTTCATTTTTACACTGACCTGAGGGCAAGTAGAACCTGACTTGCACTTGCCCGATGGGCAAGTGCCTCGGAGACCTTAGTGTTAACCCCTGGCACAGCAGGGTTTCCTGGGGTGACATGAGCCAAAAACATTCAGAAACCCCTGGTTTAGAGACACACTGGTTACACACACACACACACACACACACACACACACACACACACACACACACACACACACACACACACACACACACACACACACACACACACACACACACACACACACACACACACACACACACACACACACACACACACACACACACACACACACACACACACACACACACACACACACACATTCTTAACACCTAACTTATGGTCTTACAGTAGTTCTAGCCCTTCACTTCCATTTTCCATTGGCTGCCTGAAAAAAGGTAGTCAATGAACATTCTTTCAATGAAATAAACAGCTGCTGTAGTTTGAGGTGGAATTTGAGCTCTACCTGCTGCTTGAGGTAGGTCTTGTAACTATCCTGTTCTTGTACTTGCTGTGCGGTGGGCGGACTGGGGAACACGTTACCACGACCATACTGAGGCATCTGGACATGGGCGAAACCTACAGTACACAATATGATGAGGTACGAGTTAAACAAACAGCACAGACAATACAAAAAACAGGAGTGAAGTCTAATAGTAAAAGTGCATGCAAAACACAATGACAGTATAACCTATACAGTATGCACTGAACATTGAAAACGAGAGGAATTAAAGGTTGTACAAGTGATTTTATTGTGAAGGTCACAGTTAACTATGGAATAGTGCATTTCCTGTCAGTGGAACACTAAGAGATCCACATACAAGGGGAATGTCCCCAATATATGGTGCCCAAGTCTCATGACATCACGCAACATCATCAGGGATGGAGATCCATGAATTCATAGTAAATGCAGTCCTGCTGTCCACATAAAATATTCTAAACTGGATCAGCACTCGGTAGAGTGCAAACATAGTAGGCCATGGCCTACTTGTGCGTGAGCATGAGCTAATACTAATGACATTAGCTGTAAAGGTCTTTCACTCGCGTCACATTATGTCATCAGCCAATGGGAGCACCGCGAGGGACCGACAGCCGAGCACCGCGCACCGTCCGCCTTACTTGTGCCCGCTCCTCTCACGCAAGTAAAAACGGGTTGTATTACATTCGGGGGCGACTATTTAACATTCAATGTTCTTTTTTTCCACAAATGAGTATGGAAAAAATGGGGGTCGTCTTATAAACAAAGTCGTTTTATATCTGGGACAATACGGTAATGTCCTTGAAGTCATCAATATCTTGATGCTTCCTCTTCAATGTCTCCCTTTTGATACCTGTACATTTAACGTTTTTTTGGCCTGAAAGTGGTTGAAGACCCAGGTGTATATACTGTATACACCTATATTTAGCATTGTGGTACAGTACCTGACACTCTGTCATTGGGATCAATACGTGGTTCTTCTCTGGCTGTTCTGCTGGCTCTGCTTCTGTACTGATCCGGTTTACTGTAGGCCTCCTCATTCAGCCTGTGCATCTGTTTGAGATCAGCTGCACACACACGCGCACGCGCGCACGCACACACACACACACACGGTTTGAATACCAGACAACTCACACATTTGTGTGTGTCTTCACCTCAATGTGTGAGTTGTCTTGGGAAAGGAAAAGTCAACTCATGTCATATACAACTTGTCAAGGACCCTAGAGACAACTCGCACAAAAGCTGAGGACAGCTCACACTAATAATTCGCAACCACATAAGAAAGTATGAACACATTGTGACATGAGCATTGTCTTTCTGTCTGCAAAATGTTCATTAGGTGAGTTACATTGCTGAAATAAACACAAATTGTGACACACACACACACACACACACACACACACACACACACACACACACACACACACACACACACACACACACACACACACACACACACACACAGGGAAGCATGACACACAGGGAAGCATGATACACAGGGTAGGGACTATATTAAACTTGATCAGGTTTAATATACTGTATAGTCCTACAGTCACAGTGTCCTACTGATCAGGTTTAACATCCAGTAGTACAGTGTGTCCTTACTGATCAGGTTTAATATACAGTATACAGTGTGTCCTTACTGATCAGGTTTAACATCCAGTAGTACAGTGTGTCCTTACTGATCAGGTTTAATATACAGTATACAGTGTGTCCTTACTGATCAGGTTTAATATACAGTATACAGTGTGTCCTTACTGATCAGGTTTAACATCCAGTAGTACAGTGTGTCCTTACTGATCAGGTTTCCGGTGCTGTCTCGTAGAGGAGCCCCACCTCCTCCTCGTCCCCACGGCTCATGTCTCCTCATGTCCTCCTCCAGCTGAGCGTCGTAGCGGTCTGCCTGCTCCTTCTCCTTGCGCCTCCTCTCTGCACGCTCCTCTATCTGTAGTAACAGTAATCATTAAAAACCTACTGGCGGCTCCTCTCCTCATGCCCTTCTATCTGTTTTAACGACATCGCTATTGATATAAATTACCTCTGTGGTTAACGATTGGACTCATCTATATCCTTTCCAGTCCTGAGGACCTTTGCAACACATGTTCTGTATGTTATATTGCCTGTCAGAGATCGTGAGCGGAGCGGAGCGGTGATCGGAGTGCGTGGATTTTTAAGTAAGCGCTGAGCGCGTTTTCAAATGGGTCGGAGTGCGCTCTGGAGCGAGAATTATCCTCCGCTCAGTCCAGACAACGGCACACGTGTTCAGTAGCACAGCATAAACGTGTGGTTCAGATGGCAACTATAGGCCTACAGTGCCAGCAACACGATCAAGGCATTTAAAATCCTCTCCGATGCTGCGGGAGGAAGGAGATGATGATCATGATGGAAATTGTAAAAAAGAAAAAGTAAGCTGACTGTCTTGCTGTCTATCTTGCCTTAGATGCGTCACCTCGCTATTTATTTTGAAGCACTGCACATCATAACGGCAACGTATTTGAGCGCAGCGACCCCCCCAATTATGTCCAATTCCCCCACAGTGTAACATCATCAATAACCTATTATCCCGTATAGCATTTTGGAAACGAAATAGCGCGGCATAAGATTAATTAGTTATTCGCTGCACCTGTCTGGGTTCATATACTGTAGACAGCAGTGTAACTGCACATATAACTCCTGTCTTAAATGTTTATGCTGTGAGGGGGGCAATAACCACGATGTGTTTCGACAAAGAAAAAGCAGCAGCCTTTTTTTCCAGCCGTCAAATTTTGCTCCTGAGCGGGCAGGGCTGAGCGGAGCGAGGAGCGCGGAGCTGCCCAGATGAAAATGAGCTGGGAGCGGAGCGGGAGCGGGATTCTCGGCCGCTCCGCGCCGCTCACATACTCTGTTGCCTGTGCATACCAAAGTGTTCATACCAAAAGACTGTAAACATTGGGACTCATGGCTTCCCTGTTGGCACTGACTCTACGAAATTATTCCCAACCACATGGCTGCGGCTCACCGCAGGGATGGGTCAAATGCAGGAGACTTTAACCTTAACCTTGAACCTTCCTGGCAGCCACCCAACACACTTCTCTATCCATCCACACCAACAGCAGGATTATGAGCACAATACCTATCCCGTTTAAATTCAAAGAAGAAAACAGGGAACTCTACTGTGGTCCTACCAACTATAAGGTGCTATTCACTGTTTTATTGGGTTCCTAGTGAGTCTTGGGCGATATTGATTTTTTAATATCGATATTGATAACGTGATTAAAACCGGTATTCTCGATATTACCGAGTCTAGCGGCCAAACCACCGACTGCTGTCCACGCGGGCTCGCGGGCTCGTGATCTTCTCTGTCCGTCCCCCCTGTCAATCACGACGAGCAGCGCAATCACGCCGATTATATGTTAAATTAAACCCTTGTGCATCCACCCTGTGGATATCAAACATCTCTACATCAAAGGACAACACCACAGCAGACGATCACAGCACACCATGCACAGACAGAGTAGCCAATTGTATTTAAAAATCAACTGAAATATAACTTGCTGTGCCACCGCACCAAGAGAGACGAGCAGACAGCTGCGCACGCATGCACACACACACACACACACACACACACACACACACACACACACACACACACACACACACACACACACACACACACACACACACACACACACACACACACACCAGTAGTCCAGGGACCACCAGTGGTCCCTGAGAGCATGAGGTCCATTTGGTTTCATTTTGTGATCTCAAGAGTTACAGATCCATAAGGGTCCGTTTGCTTACAAAGGATCCATCATTTAGCTGGATCTAACTAGCGATCCTCAAACAATCAGTGCCGCCATTACAAAAAAAAAAAAAAAAAACAGCAACCAAGGCTTTTTTTAACCTTACCTTGTCTCCAAATAACAGGTCAACCACCAAAGATCAGGGAAAAGATCGCTATTAGATCCAAAAGTCAATAAATCCAAGCTCCTTCAGTGTACAGATCCATAAGGCTCCTACACTCCTACACAGTGCTCCTACACTCTCTCGTCTCTCTGTGTGTTGTGTGGTTGCTATGGAAACTGTAGCTGACACACGTGGCAGGGAGAGCCACGTGGTGAGGGTGAGAACCCCGTAGACTCAACTACATGCAACACATGCTCTCTCTCTCTCTCTCTCTCTCTCTCTCTCTCTCTCTCTCTCTCACACACGTGTTCAGTAGCATTAACCGGGGAGTCACTAATTGCAGCTGGCTATGTGCAGAAGATAAAAGGTGGCATTCTCAGTCCATATTATTTCATTAAACGGTATATAATTATACACATCATATACACCCAACGAAACCACTCAATGGACACAGCAAATACCAGTTTGAATTATCAAAATCCGTTCAGAATTGAAGATGCATAGAAGGAATCAAATCTCAACTCTTTGCGATGCGACATGAGCGGCTCTGCATGAGTGGGCTATGCGTGGTTGTTTTTCTTTTTTTGGACGATATTGTTTGGAGGGGACGGTAAAATACGATATTCGGTATTTTTTGTAAATCCTGCGATATTACTCGGTATTGATTTTCAATATCGCGGTAAACGGTAATACCGGTATATTGCCCAAGACTAGTTCCTAGTGGGTATTGGGATGAATACACCAATGTTACCGTCTATGTGTTCTACTGTATGTTACCTGCGTACACAGCTCACTGCTGCCTTTGTTGGAAACCTCCTGTCAATACAACAAATACCGAGACGCAGTCATTCAGTCTGCAAAATCTTAGAGCATTTACGGTTGCACTGGGAGCTGACAAGTACAAACACAGTCTGATGCTGTTGTACTGGGAGTTGGCCAGTACAGCGATAACAGTCAAAATAATAGGATCTGGACAGATAAAGGTGTGCTGTAAAGGACAGAATAGGATGAGGATGGATAGGATCTGGCTGGATGGATGATATATAGGATGGACGATAGATAAAGGATGGATTGAAGGACTGAACAATGTAATCTTGTCATTATCCTATATAAATGGAGTACTACTCGGGTGTCTACTGTACCTGTTGTTTCAGAGCGTCTTGATAAGAGATTGAAGAGGTTCTGGAAGGTTTGTTCTCTGATGGAAATGCATGAAGTACTGGTTCTGTAACACTGTCAACACTGCAAAAAATATATTATATTAACACACCGCCTGCTGAACCAGCTGTACCATTGGGCAGCTTGCCTGTGTGATCATGCTGACCATAAGGGGACGATATTTAGAGACGGGTCGACATCTGGCCTGATGACAACACAGACTATTTAAAAGGATGAAGGATGATAATTCATCTTTTTTGGTAAACTACCCCTTACGTATGGACTACTGCTTCAGGAGTATCTGCAAAACTGTCAGCACTACACAAAGCATAATATAATCATGTATTAATACTATTACCGGTATATCAGTATTATCACGTGCAGTACACTCTCACTATGCCAAGGAAGATCCAAAAGGAGGCAACTCTACAGATCTCTCCCCAATACGTTTGGTTACTCTCAGGTGTTCCACCTCCATATGCTGTTCATAGAGGGAGTCACAAAGGGGAAGGTTCCACCCCTTTTGAAATGCTATCCTATTCCCAGCATCCTCCTGCCCTGAGGGCTGCAACCCACAACCTACACAGCCCATGCTAGGCATCCCACCCTGGCAGAGATATATGTGCTCTTTTCTCAGGGGCGGATTGGCACATATTTTCCAATTTTGCCTTTGCCAGGCCACCCTGGGGGGGCAGCTGGTTAACCAGATGTAACTCTTTGAGAGCGTAAAAATGAAACCAAATGGACCCTTGCGGGTCCATTTGGTTTCATTTTTACACCCTCAAGAGTTAAAATATTCATCATGTGAATCAGCCCAACTTAGTCAACACAACTAGAGAATGTAGAAGATTAATGGTCATTTTGATCTGTATGTTCCAGGCGAGCATCTAGCGCATTCTAGTGCATTTTGGAAGTGCCACTAGTGCATTTTGGATCTTGTCCAGGCCACTAGGTGGCGCAGGCCACCGGGAAAACTCCCTGTCCTCCAGATGGCCAATCCGCCCCTGTCTTTTCTGGTTCATACCTGTACCTACCGTACTGATGGCTCAGGATGGCTCTGAGGGCTGTGGTGACCCAGCTGGCTGGACACACCTCCCCCTGCTGGTACAGTCAGGTATGACATGGGCAGTTGACCATCTATAAATTGCAACACACAGCAACATATACAATGAAAAGTCATCCATCACAATTAAAATCCCTTTATATTAAAGCTGCAATACGGAACTTATTTTAAAGAATACGATTTTCAATTGATCTCAATAGAAACTAGATTTTCAAGACAAACTCAGTTTAACAATTTCATTCAATCACCACAACAGATGCATCACTGACATGCATGATTAGTCCTCTTGTTGACATGGGAAGCGTCAAATAGTCTATATATCCAGCAGCACGGTACTTATTAATACGGACCAGAATGAAACAAGGAATGTACCAAAACACACATGTTCAAACATTGCAGAGCGGTGTTTATTCACCATAAATGTTGGTAGTTGGATGTATGCCATCTGCCGCTAGATCACATACCTTGGCCTAGTTTCTGCTCAAAATGCAATCATGGCATACTGTTTGTGCCTCTGTAAAGGACGGTTGGCGGAGACTGCAGCTTGTTGATGAAGTGAGCACTTTTGTCAGTGAAGATTATAATATTTAAGGTTTAGCTTGTGGAGCGGGGGTGTGTTCGGTCTTCTTCTTTTTGCATCAGAGTTCCATTTGTACACGCTCAGAGTTACGGAACTTAAACAGACTATTTGGAACGACTCTATATAGGAAAGGGAACTGTAAAAGAATCGTTGAGAGGGAATCATTAAAATTCAAAAGTATCCCTACCTTAATTGTGTCAGAGCCTGAAAGTGGGGTCAACTCAAAGACAGGGAGGGGTCCAAAGTGGAACCTTCACGGGACTACAGTATAACTGACAGTATTCATTGGGGTATCGTTTGAATACCATCAGTTCCATTCAAATGCTCTCAAATTAAAACTTTTGAGAACAACTACAATAAAGAACCTTAAAAACCCTTAGTGTACTGAACGCGTTTTGGTGTTCTAAGCATTATGTTTTAACTATTGAAAAATAGCAGATCTACAAGCTCATAGCGCGCCACCGAGTGGCACGCTATGAGCTTGTATCTCTGCTATTTTTGAAAAATCGTGAAAAACGTGGTGTAAATCTTTGAACATTATGTTATTCAGATCTAGACAGGACACAATAAAGAGCCTTAAAATGTGTCTTACAGTAGAGAAGGCTGAGGTCTGTTGGTGGTCTGTGGTGTTCTGGTGGGATTCTGTGGTGGTGGTCGGCTGCTGCTCTGTAGGGGGAGTTGTAATACTGCTGGTGATGGTGGTAGGGACCTTCATACACACTCCTGTAGCTGTCTGGGATACTGGAGGGAGGGTGAGGGACCAAGGGCTGGATTCTACAGAGAGACAGAGAGACGCAGAAACACACACACACCTAACATTTTGCTAACAACATGCATTGACATTTAACAAGAAATTCTTGAACACAAACCTTAGTTTGCGATCAGGATACAGATCAAAGTACAGGACGCATCAGCACCTGCATCTCTAGGGCATTAACCAAACATGTTTTTTTTGGTTGTCGAACAATTTTTGACTAGTCGATAGTGATATTTATATATATTTTTATTCAATAAAAACATGCGATTCTGCGCTTCTCATTCCAACAGTGCATGCCTTTTACAGTACTGTAACTCAGTTACAATATGAAATGAAAAGTAAGCAATCAACCAACAATCACTACCTACACCACAGCACACTATCACTGTCGCTCTAGCAAATATATAAAAAAATATATTATTAGCAAATTATCAATTATAAATATAATGTCGAATAGTATTTTGCTAGTTGAATAGTCGAATAATTAGAAAATGCCCTACCTGCATCTTTGGCGACTGCCAATTCACTGAACAGGCTAGTTCCCCCCCCCCCCCCCCCCCAGAATATAAATGCTTGAGTGTGGTCAACAAAAGTGGCACTTGAGGAGTTTGTTACCTGGGTGTGTGTGAGTGAGGACAGCGTTCACAGCAGACACAGTCCAGCAGTGGTGACTGGAAGGCAGGGCGTGGCTGTTCAGGTGGGCGGAGCTGTTCAGGTGGGCGGAGCTGTCCAGGTGGGTGGAGCTGGTCAGGGGGAGCGGGTTCTCGCTGTTTTGGAGAGGCCGGGTCCAAAGAGTGCTGGAATCTCCACCTGCTAAGACCAAACTGTTTGATCCTGTCAGGCTGGAGAGGACAGAAGAACCACAGATGCATTTAGCAGGGCTTGACACTAACACTTGCCTAAAAAAAAAAATGGTGGAGCAAGTGAAGACTGCTACCTGCTTGCCCGATCAGGCAAGTGTGCAACTTAGTGCGCAATAACACAACACAGATAAATTTGTCTTGAAGGTGGTCATTGCGACCTGGGCTAACTTTTAACTCTTGAGAGTGTAAAAATGAAACCAAATGGACCCGCAAGGGTCCATTTGGTTTCATTTTTACGTTCTCAAGAGTTACATCTGGTTAACCAACTTAGCTGGGGACCACCTGGAACCCTCTCAGGGACCACGTGTTGAAAACCCCTGGTTTAAAGCACCCAAGTAGGAAGTAAACTTAAATGCAAAATTTACAATATATTTTTGGGGGGCAAGTGACCATGACCTGAAGGCAAGTAGAACCTGACTTGCACTTGCCCGATGGGCAAATGCCTCAGAGACCTTAGTGTCAGCCCCTGATTTAGGATCAGACGTTTGCAATACTACAATAGTACAAATAATTAGTAGTAGTGTAGTATTTTGATCTGATCTGGGCATTTGGAGAAAGAAAAAAAGACACACACACACACACACAGCTGTTTCAGTCTCACCGATTTCTCAGGGTCTGTGGCTCCAGTAGCTGCTACTCTCAACTCCAAATCCTTCTCCCTAAACAGACACACACACACAGCTTCAACATGTAATTGAGTTACGTGAGATACATTTATTGGATGATGCGACACGCCATCGCTTACATTTACGCAATGTATACCTCTTTCTGTTCCTGCGTTGCTCAGCGATCTGTTCCTGTAGCTCCATTCTGTATCGATCCTTCCTTCTTTGAACTGCCGAGTCTGTCTCATTCCTGCCTGCATTGTGCGCACGCACACACGCACACGCACACACACACACACACACACACACACACACACACACACACACACACACACACAGATTATTTAACGGTAAATTGATTACTGTACGTCAATTAAGTGCTGCAACCCAGATACACATGCACAGTTTGTTTATTGATTATTGTAAAATTATCAGTATGCGTAATAATAATACTGTATGTCTAACCAATCAGGAGTCCAGTGGTGAACTCTGCCTCGTCCTTATTGGTCAACGTGCCGGGCCTCCTTCCTGCTTTGGCCCCACCCACTTCAGGATGGTCTCTGATGAAAGAAAGAAGAGATAAACATCATTAGATGTTCATATGCACACATGAGTGATGTGCCAACCATTTCCGTTTGATCGCCTGGCAACAGAGATGCGGTAGGGCAGAGCGAACTATTTCTGAATTCATAAAAAAAAAAAAAAAAAAATAAAGCATGCCCTTGGCACTCTGGGACTTCATGGAAAACACATAAACAAATCCTTAATGGGTTAATCCGACCAATCATTTTAGTCTATAACAGGGGTCAGCAACCTGCGGCTCAGGAGCCGCATGCGGCTCCAGAACACAGCCCTAGTGGCTCAGTGGCTGTAGCATTATTACATACACACACTGGGCTCTAGAACACAGCCCTAGTGGCTCAGTGGCTGTAGCATTATTACATACACACACTGGGGTGATCCGCACCAAAATAATATAAACATTTCAGTCACCCAAAACGTGTTGCGCTGTCTGACAGTTGCCAGTTAAAGTAGCACTTGGGCATGTCAAAAAAGCCCAGCAGTTATCAGAGGTGGAGCTTTCAATCTGAACCACCCATTTTCAAAGGTTTACTCAGTTTACTATGTCATTAATATACCTTAGAGATGTTGTGTGGACTAGAAATGGAGTTCTGTAAAACTCCTTTATTTATTTTTTTAGAAAATCCATTTCTGAAGAAAGGTTGTGTTTCACCATGTTAATGACTTTTCTTTGAGGACCTTTTTTCTGAGAGTGTGCAAATGTGTGTGCACATTTGCACACACTCAGGAAAAAAATAATAAAATGCGGTTCCAGACAGATTTTGAATTTAATTTGGGGTCGAAAATGGCTCTTTCAAAATCTTGGGTTTCCGACCCCTGGTCTATAATAAAAGAAATCCACTTAATTGCGTGGCACCAACTCGAACCATAAACTGGCTTCCATAGGAGCATAGGGATGTTTCTCCTATACCTTGTGGAGCGTTGAGGTGGTCTGTAAGCTCTCCTCTCTCTCCACGGCTCCTCCTGCTGCTCATCTTCCTCTGGTCTCTCTGTCAGGGTGGAGGCGTCGCGTCTGGAGGGGGGGCGAGGGGATGCCTCCTGTAAGTGCATTTATCACCTCATTAAATTGGGTTTGTTTGTGTCTTTCTTTCTGTCTCCATCATTTATTCAGGGAAGCCCATTGAGAGAAAGGCCTCTTTTTTAAGGACACCATGATCAGGGAAAATAAAAAGGAGATGCATAACATTGCATCCTCAAGAAGCACCCTAAAAGTCTCTACGGAGAGAGACCAAGCAAACCAGTTTAAGAGACGTGAAATTTCTTTCCAATTTCAGCTCAATGGAGAAGATACTTATGATCACACGATCAGTCACTAAAGTCAACCATATGTCAGCTTGGTGTGCAAGCACAGCCTAACCATTTAAATCTTATTTTGCCCTGCTATAGAGCATTTTCTAGAGCCCGACGGACCGATAGAATCGGTAGTGTATCGGGCGTCAGGGGACTTATCGTATCGGTGAAATTGTCACCAATAGAATTTTTAAAAGTTCACAGTGCACACTACTAGTAGCCTGGCCTAACCCGCAATGATTTTGGCCTTGGGGGGGCGGGGTGCCGTGGGATCCACACGGCAGATCGAGCTGATCTGATTTGATCTCACGAACGTGTCGTCATCGCCGGCCCCTCCCGCGCCCGTCCACTGCTGTTCTACGTCACATCATTTAGAGCGACGCCCACCCCGGAAGGTTGACACCCCCCTCAAGGCCACTGTGTGTAACAAGTTAGTCCAGGCTTTCCGTTTTTGCGCCACGTGAACGAAAATGAAAGCCTGGGTGTCGAGGCTACACTACTAGCTGCTACAGTGTTTTTTATGTTTATGTGGCAAAGTGATGCCAATGGTGCTGGAGAGTTGGACTGGCATATGTTTTGTTCTGTGTCACTATTCACTACTCCAATTGATCCTTGACAGCTTCACTGAACAAGTTGAAAAAGAAAGAAAGGTCTTGAATAAAAGACACTGGGTTAAGAAAGCAGTTTGTCGGTACTACTGTCAATGTGACTGTCCCACTGCATGGTTATATCAGCACAAAATGCACAATTCACAAAGAAAAAAGGTCTATTTTCGTTCTAGCTAAAAACAAAACCTATATCGGTTGCAATTCGGTTATTGATGGTTGTATACCTCTATTGTATCGGTTATCGTATCGTTCCCAAAATTATATATCAGTCGGGTTCTAGTGTTTACTAGAAATACTTAAATACTGTAATTCCCAATGCATTTTCCTATAGACATTTCAAAATGTACCCTACTGAACTTGAAAGTTTTTCAAACTTTGAAAACTTGAATTGTCCATGGGGAAAATGCATTGGACTGCAACTCATAGTAGTATACAGTAGTAGTCAGATCACACTTTATAGGTCAGCCTAATTCATCACACCAGTCACACAACATTCATGTGTTTCTCTCTTGATCAGCAGCATTGAATACAGGTCGTCTCTTCTCAGATCCAATAGGTTGTGAAATAAATGCACTTGGGACCCAAGGTATTAGAATCTTAACCAGTGACCACGATAAAAACATGGTCTGAGATACTGCGAGGCTGCTACTGCTGCGCATAAAATCTAGAGTACTACATATAAAGTACCTACCTACTGTACCTACAGTATGACCTACCTAGTACCTACCTACGACCTACCTACTGTACCTACCTAATGAAGAGATTTTGTAGTAAATCTTATGGCTGAAGTTGTTGATGTTTTATATTAATAACCTAAATCCACAAACTAGCTAGCAGCTAAAGCTTTCATATAATTGCAGTGGAGCAAAATTACAATGTGTTTGTTTCTTGGATGTAGTGGAAGTATTGGAAATTGAACATGGTAAATTACCAATACCTCAAAATGATACTTAAGTAAATGTACTTTAGTTACTTAGTGGTTTATTTTACACCACAAAGAGTAATAACTGATCCTACCTTGACCCCTGCTCTCTGTCTCAGTGTGCGACAGTCTCCCCCTGCTGTAGGATCAACGGTGTTCCTCTGCAATTTAACAATTGTTTTGGTCTAAGATCTGAGGCCTGTTTATATGTCATTGGCGATTTGAGTGTTTGGTTAAAAGAATACACATTCAATGAGTTGGAACAAATTAAAGAATGCAGGTCTAAAAGGCCATCGCGCATTGATTTTGAAAAATGCCAGCCAAAATGCAAAATAATGGTTAAGCGACAAATAATAAAATGCAGCCTAGTCACACAAACTTCGAGAATACATATTCTGTGGGGGAAACATTCACCAAAAAAAAGCTGATCTATGAGCTCACATGCAGGAAGGTTTGAGAACAGCCGGGTTTAACAACTCTGAAAAAGATTCACATATTTATGTTTTACCTGCGCCATGTGCCGTCTGTAGTCCATCCTGAGCTCATGTTGCAATCTCTGTTTCTTCTGGTCGTACTCCACTCCCAGAGGGAGACTCACGCTGCTGCCATTATCTGGACAACACACAGTTCTTTAAGCCCTATAGCCACAGGGTCACCATGCAACTCCTTGGGTGCAAACGATTGCAGGGATATTTCACTCTCAAAAAACCTTTTGGTCGTTATATCTCTACACAGGATGTGAACACCCCAGACACCCCAGACAGACAAAAAAAGCCCACTGCTATGGACTATTAAACAGTGTTTATTACCTTTTGGCTGTGCTGGAGGAGGAATGTTCTCTTTCATGGTGGGTTCATGACCTCTCTGTTTCACACGCGCGCGCGCACACACACACACACACGCACGCCCGCACGCGCACACACACACACACAAACACACACACTTGTATAAATATAGGGAAATGGATGGAATCTAGGACAAGTGCAATTTCAGGGGTCGACATTATAATTGGCCCGATGGCCCGAAACAGGTTTGAAAACACGTGCGGACCACCAGATGGCGCCCTATACTGGCCCGATGGGGCCAGTGGTAAAATGCCCTCGTTTGGCGCCCACACATTTGGTGTACAAACCGCCGGTACAAACCGTTGTACAAACAGAACGGCTCAGATGTGCGCTCTGATCCTAAAACTTGAGATTTGAGATAGTGCAGGCTGGCATACTTGAGATACTGCAGGCTGGCAACGATGCGTGTGGTTTGAAATGTTGATATTGGACTGGTAGATCCCAGAGGGGTTGGCTGCTGAAAAGTAGATCTTGGGTCAAAAAAGGTTGGGCACCCCTGATATACATATTGTATTATTATTTTTATTTCACAATATGTTGGTGTTGTTTTGTAATTGTTTAAGTTTTATTTATATTTTGTTTATTAGCACAAAAAATATTCTGCATTGTATATGGGTCAGCTTGCTGAACGGTCTACTGGTTTTGACCCCCATGAAAAGAGTGCTGTTAACTTGAATGCATTTAATGCATTAATAAATGGTGGTCTTTTTTGCAGACTATGGGGATCGATTACCTGGGCCAGTGGTTACAGTTGTGGGGCCAGTGATTCTTAAAAGCCACTGGCCCGAAGGGCCAGTGGCAAATTTCCCTTAATGTCTACCCCTGAATTTTGATTGTACGACCTACGGTTCAAGTTATAAGGCGAAAGGTAAAGTGGGCTGTTATAGCGCCACCATGAGGCAGAGGGACTAAATTATTTGTTACTTTTTTTCCCAATTTTTTTACTCACTTTATTGTAATAAAATCACTGTAATATGAACATTTTTTTTTATTTCATACCCTCCAAGTGACGTAACTGTAGCTCCTGATGGTTTATGAGGGAGAAAGACTTGGGGCTCCATTTTCGTTACATGCTCAACCGCTTATCCCAAACCCCTTATACTTTTTTTTTTTTTACTATTTTTAAAAACTTTTGGGAATAGTTCAATGTGCCAATCTATTGACACCTTGTGAGCAGTAGACTGGCAATTTGATCTATTGAAAAATGTTTTTTTAATAGTTTAAAAAGGCAAAAAAGTTAAGGGATAAGGGATTTAGCGGTGACGGAAATCTAGGCCTTGATCTGATTTTTGCATTTCCTCATATTTACCGGATGAGAAATTTTAATGCACTAAAATAATTATTAATTTATAATCTGAAAAATGGTAAATGGAAGGATGAATGGATGTGTAATAATGCTAATGTTATGGGGGTGAATTTTACTCTATTTTTTTTTTCTTCACAAGTTCCAGCCCACTGCTTAAGAAACAGTGGCCTAATACATATTAAAGTAAGAGTCAGTCATTTAAGGTGAGAACTGATATGGAGATGAAGTCAGTACCCTCATCTCCATGTACGGAGGATCTTGTTGCATGCTGGCTCTCTCCTGAGCCAACTTCTTCTTCTGATCTCTGATGAACTGCTCTAAATCGTCATCCATCTGCAACACAACACAATAATAATATATATTTTTTCAATCGCGTGGATATCACAATCCAAATAAAATAAAAACATAGAACATAGGGCAGTTTTTATCCTTAAAGGATCACTTCACCACTTTTCAACATATCTTCATATAATTGGTCCTGACTAATGATAATGATAAAACAGCACTGTTCTATTCAGTCTGAGCCTCATAGAAGGCATATCATCGGTGGGGAATCCAAGCTAATAGAAACGGAAGGCTTTCTGTTTGTGAAAAGGTGCAATGCGAAAATGGAAACAATCATTCTCAAGATAATAAAAATATAATATTGTTTCAAAAAATACGTATTGTTAAAAATCTGCCTAGTGCCTAACAATGATGCATGGTGGACTGGTGTCTGAACAGCCCATAACAAAGACTGAGTAGAAAACAATATTGGAATTTTATCATGAACATTAGTGAGAACCAATAATGTGACTACACTGTACATTGAAAAGTGGTGAAGCAGGCCTTTAATGTAAGCTAGTGGAAGTGGAATGAAGCTAGTGGTACAAAACAACTTTCAAATGGATATGAAAATATAATCTATAAGGTTGGACAACTGCTCCCAAGTCACAGAAATGCATTATTGTGTCAATACACAGAAGTTACTACTGGTACACATTTTAATGTCACCACTGCAATGAGCCCCCTAAATAGGAGAAAATGGGATTGTTTATTGTGTAGATTACTTACCATATAATAAATAATCTGTAGGACTATATCACAGCCATTCTGTGGCTAATGTATTGGTGATTTGCTGTCATCTCACTCTGAGCACACAGAAATACATCCCAAACCATATGCACGGTTATGGTTAGACTGTAATAGCACATCAACCTCACAGCTGATCTGTCTTTTCTCAAGATTTATAGATTTTCGTAGATGCATTTATCAATTCTGATTTCTGACATTTTCATTTTATAATGTAAGAATCAACAAATACATCTATGAGTCTAAAACTCTAAATCATAGGCTAGATCTGTCTATCACTCATATTGATGATAATAGTTTAGATTTCATTACGCTGGGTCAAGTGGTGGTTGACAGACACTTTCAAACCAGTGGTTTTCAACCAGTGGGCCTTGGGGGAGATGTTTAGGTGGTCCCCAAGCTATAAATGATGGAGACTTTATAACCAAATACTGTAGATACTGTTAGATCTCTAACTCTTGAGTGCAAAATAAAACCAAATGGACTCTCCCAAGCGTCTAAATATTTGCATTACTTAAAATACAATAAGTCTAAACAACTGTAAAGAATATTTTTTTAACCAATGCCTGTTATTTAATATGATATCAACATCAACACAGCCTGGAGTTGTGGACAAAACCGTATTTAACTACAACAAAAACATTGCGATAGTTTTGGGTGGACTCAGAGGCTAAATCTCAACCAATTTTGTCGGTGGTCCATGGCTCAAAAAATAATGCAAAATAATAATAATAATGGGCCTTGATAAATGGTTGAAAACCACTGCTTTAAACCTAAACGCCCTGCTTGAGTGCAGATCGAGCGTCATCCTCATGACTCATGAGACGTATTCATGAATTCGAATTGGGTTAAACTTCTAAGCTCATTTTGCATGGCGTTATTGACTCTGCTGTGGAGGTAGCACCGTGTTAGCATCCATTCATTAACAGTGACTGACAACTCTTGTCAACCTACCGTTATAAAGCCCGCTATACCTTCGAACGGCACCTATACTGTCGCTCTGGGGGACAAATTAATTCAAAGATGTGGCACTATTATCGATACATAGCATTTAGTTTAGTATATTTGCATGTGTCTACGCGTTTTGGTTATATTTAGTATGTTTACCTAAAGACTGTTGCAGTGTCGCCCTGCTGTTTAACTGTGATGATGTTTGGTTTAGTCCAGAGCCTTAGAAATAGAGTTACGCAAACTCCGTTCACTTCACGGAGCCAGTCCTTAGACGGCGGCTCTTCTACATAAACAGTGACAACCAGAAGTTGAACGGATAGTGACAACCGGAAGTTACTAAATGCATTGCACTCTATGGGCTCTCGCGAGTACATGAGCCAATGTGACCAGGCTGTTTTATGACCCCTCAATGTCGCAACTCTTCTACTAGATGGCTCTGGTTTCGTCCGGGTTCCTTCTTATTCCTTGTTCGTGCGTTTCAACGTTATCATGGCTCACCACTGACCCCTGCTGCAGCGGATGATATTTCAGGTATTTGTTTGTTTGATTGATTGATTGATTGATTGATTGATTGATTGATTGATTGATTGATTGATTGATTTATTTAAACAGCTTGGGGATTTACAGTAGGCTACAATTCAAGCACAGCTCAATACAAACAAAACACCTTTTTGTTTGTTTGTTTTTCAATAATATATATATATTTTTTTTTATTGTTTTTTGCACTTTAAAGACAGAGACAGACAAACAGAAAAGAAGACACAGACAGGTCAGCCCAGACACGTTGTGGACCAAAGGGCACAGATAAATACACATATACATACACCTATCCATTAAAAAACAAGATTAATGTATACAGTATGGGAACGTTGGAGCTTGATAGATGGGTAAACATTTTGAACAACTACCCAGAGAAAATGAGACATGAATAAATAAAATGAATGAAAATGAAAAAAGTAAAATGAAAACAAATAAAACAATATTGAATAAACAAGAAATGAGTGTTGCATTATCCTTCAACATTAGTGGTATCACTTCTGTCAATGTGGTAGGGGCGGCAGTGGTTCAGGGGGAGAGTCACCGGATGGTAACCACAAGGTTGCCGGTTCGATCCCAGGCTCCTGCAGAGTTAGTGTCGAAGTGTCCTTGAGCAAGACACTGAACCCCTAATTGCTCCTGATGTGCTAGTAGGTACCTTGCATGGTTTCCACTGCCATCAGTGTATGAATGTGTGTGTGAATGTGGTGAATGTGATGCACAAGTAAAGCGCCTTGGATAAAGGCGCTATATAAATGCACCATTTACCATTAGGTAATTAAGTCAAGTCAAGTCAACTTTATTTATATAGCACATTTAAAAACAACAGCAGTTGAACCAAAGTGCTTTTCATGCAAGGTTGCAGGAACCTTAAAACAATTGAAACGGAACAGATAATAAGACTGTATAAAATATAAAAAACTAGCATAAAAACGGAGCACAAATAATAGACACATCACATAGAGAAATAAAACTGGCAGTGGATATTTTAAAAGTACTAACTAAGGGCTAAAAGCAATTGTGAAGAGGTGGGTTTTTAGTGAGGACTTAAAACTCTCGATGGTGGGGCTGGACTTAATGCTGAGTGGAAGGTTGTTCCATAGTTTGGGGGCGATGGCTGAGAAGGTAAGG
The DNA here is from genome assembly GCA_039105355.1 of Benthosema pterotum. Classification (NCBI taxonomy): domain Eukaryota; kingdom Metazoa; phylum Chordata; class Actinopteri; order Myctophiformes; family Myctophidae; genus Benthosema; species Benthosema pterotum. The sequence continues at coordinate 8,074,840 of CM076976.1, read as the reverse complement.
GCCAATAAATCGCAAATATGGGCATCTGTTGTCTGTTGGTGGTTTCTCATTAATCAAAGAGAACAGAATATTCTTCCTAGCAGCATTATGGAACTTGTTTGCAATGTTCAGGCGGTCCTACTCCTAAGATCAGACACATATAGGGTTGAGGTCAAACTGCATATTGAATAACTCATTCCCAATTGTTGCACAACATCCAACCAGTATCGTTCAATTACCGGTATGACCCTTGTCAGTTGTCAGTATATTCTCTCAATTGGGGAGGTAGCTAGATTAGTTGATAATGTTGTGGTAGTTGGATTAGTTGATAATGTTGTGGTAGTTGGATTAGTTGATAATGTTGTGTGTCTGAGAATTAAATCCCTTATCAGCAAAGGCTGAAAAAAAATGTCTTTTATAGGTAGATCATATTTTTGCAGTGTTGCCAACTTGGCGCATTTGTCGCTATATTTAGCGCTTTTTCAGTCCCCCCTAGCGCCAAAATTAGTGAAAAACTCCTGGCGGAAAATCTAGTGCTTTTTGGCTGGTGAGTTGGGGTGAAATTGATTGACAGGCGCCAGAGACAAAAAGTCTCATTTTTCACCATTTCTCCTCCTATGACAGTGGTTTTCAACCAGTGGTCCCTGGCAGGCTAAATGGTGGATAGTTGGTTAACCAGATGTAACTCTTTGAGAGCGTAAAAATGAAACCAAATGGACTCATGCGGGTCCATTTGGTTTCATTTTTACACTCTCAAGAGTTAAAATATTCATCATCTGAATTAGCCATTTTGGAATGTATGTTTTGCCTGTTTTGTTTCCCAAATCCAGCCTGGAATTGTGGACAAAAGCAAAATAAATCTTTAGATTTAGGGGTCTGTGGGGCAAAATGTCCTCAAATGGTGGTCTGTGGCTCAAATGCTGAATAAATGGTGGTCCCTGGGATGAAAAAGGTTGAAAACCCCTGATCTAGCGCATTCTAGTGCATTTTGGAAGTGCCACTAGTGCATTTTGGATTTAGGCAGTTGGCAACACTGTATTTTTGTTGTATTTACTTATGTGAGTGGAACGGGCGCAAGTTAAGTGATCGGTGCACGGTGGTGTACAGTGCACGGTTTGTGGTCGTCGTCCCTCGGGGCATCCCGATTGGCCTGTTGGGGGGTGACGTAATTGGGACCTCGGACAGAGACTTACCATGGAAGGCCCTCCGTTTGGAAGATTCAGAAGATGGAGAAATGATGACGTAATTACGAGGACTTCATGACTAATGTTCTGGGTATTTCGGGTTGGGGGTCGGTCCGAGGTTGTTCTGGGGTATTCGTGGGCGAGGTGATTTGTTTCAGTAATTAATATTGTGACGACGGAAATGATGTGGTAGTTGGATTAGTTGATAATGTTGTGGTAGTTGGATTAGTTGATAATGTTGTGTGTCTGAGAATTAAATCCCTTATCAGCAAAGGCTGAAAAAAATGTCTTTTATAGGTAGATCATATTTTTGCAGTGTTGCCAACTTGGCGCATTTGTCGCTATATTTAGCGCTTTTTCAGTCCCCCCTAGCGCCAAAATTAGTGAAAAACTCCTGGCGGAAAATCTAGTGCTTTTTGGCTGGTGAGTTGGGGTGAAATTGATTGACAGGCGCCAGAGACAAAAAGTCTCATTTTTCACCATTTCTCCTCCTATGACAGTGGTTTTCAACCAGTGGTCCCTGGCAGGCTAAATGGTGGATAGTTGGTTAACCAGATGTAACTCTTTGAGAGCGTAAAAATGAAACCAAATGGACTCATGCGGGTCCATTTGGTTTCATTTTTACACTCTCAAGAGTTAAAATATTCATCATCTGAATTAGCCATTTTGGAATGTATGTTTTGCCTGTTTTGTTTCCCAAATCCAGCCTGGAATTGTGGACAAAAGCAAAATAAATCTTTAGATTTAGGGGTCTGTGGGGCAAAATGTCCTCAAATGGTGGTCTGTGGCTCAAATGCTGAATAAATGGTGGTCCCTGGGATGAAAAAGGTTGAAAACCCCTGATCTAGCGCATTCTAGTGCATTTTAGATTTAGGCAGTTGGCAACACTGTATTTTTGTTGTATTTACTTATGTGAGTGGAACGGGCGCAAGTTAAGTGATCGGTGCACGGTGGTGTACAGTGCACGGTTTGTGGTCGTCGTCCCTCGGGGCATCCCGATTGGCCTGTTGGGGGGTGACGTAATTGGGACCTCGGACAGAGACTTACCATGGAAGGCCCTCCGTTTGGAAGATTCAGAAGATGGAGAAATGGTGACGTAATTACGAGGACTTCATGACTAATGTTCTGGGTATTTCGGGTTGGGGGTCGGTCCGAGGTTGTTCTGGGGTATTCGTGGGCGAGGTGATTTGTTTCAGTTATTAATATTGTGACGACGGAAATGATGTCATTGTATCGTAGGGATGAAATGGTAAAATTAATGACGTAATTATTTCATAGGAATAAGAGTTTGATTTTGTTGTCTCCACCAGTATGGTGGAGAGTATGTTTTACCCCCTGGCCGTCCGTGCACGGTCCAGGTCGCAGCCGGTTGGCCGGTTTAGGTGATGTCATCATATTAGTTTGCTCCGCTCATGTACGAGTAGGCCATGCATGGCCAACTTGTTTGCCACAACTTGATCTGGCCTGGTGGAGATCTGTGCCACGAAGGGGCACTCATCTACTTCATTTCTGATTCGCCCACACTGCTCACGCATGACAGGCCATGACAACACGCAAGTATGCACTCTACCAAGTGCTGAATAGTTCATTAAATGGCATGAAAGTAAGAATAGTAAAAAGATTTCCTAATGTTGTTATACTGGTACCGCTCTCTCCAAGAATTAAACCCATGGTCATTAAGGCCATGCAGGAGCAATGTAGGCCCATAGGAGTACGTGCAGAGTAAGTCCCACATGTGCCACCGAGTGCCCAATATATTTCCTATCAACGCATCTGAAGGGTTATGGAGTGACAAACTCCATGTTTGGTTAGGATTTTACATCACACTGATGACATCATACTGATGGCATCCTTTGATGCATGATTCGAGACTCAGCTTTGGTTAAAAACCTGTGACGTGTGGCCGGGACTTCAATGTAACTTTGGACCTCTCCGGTTAAGTTTCTAGTTAAACAGATTCAAGAAGTTTTTTTTACAGATTCACAATAAATTACCCATGTAATAATTAATTGTTATCCAATAAGAACACATCCTCAACAATCTAAAGTAATAAACGAATAGATGATCTATTCTCTGCTATATTGGACTTCCTGGTTTGTGTGAATTGTCTTCCAAAAGTTACTTTAATGGACGCAGAATTCTTCCAATCTCTGAAAAAATCCTTCAATACAAGGGAAAAGTTTGCGCCAGTGATGGGCCTGTCCAACTATCAATGTAAGCTCCTGTCTCCGGTCCTGACCCACTATGGCATGGACAAAGGTGGCAAGGCTAAGCTTCTGAGGGACATGAATCGAGGTGAGACATTCAACTGTTCTGTACTGGCAGATAGGGCCTTTCTCATTGAACCGGACCATGTGTCCACTGTGGGTTATGGCAAAGACCGCTCTGGATCGCTCATCTACCTCCAAGACACCCTGGAGAAGATCAAAAAAGCCAACTGCAACAAGGAGTGTCTCATCCCGGTCCACGTGGACGGAGACGGCCACTGTCTGGTCCATGCCGTCTCCCGGGCTCTGGTGGGCAGAGAGCTGTTCTGGCACGCTCTCAGAGAGAACCTCAAACTCAACTTCAAGCAGAACCTGGATCGCTACAAGGAGATGTTACGTGATTTCATTGATGTGACTGAGTGGGAGGATATCATAAATGAGTGTGACCCGAATTTCACCCCCCCTGAAGGAATGCCCCCTGGACTGAGAAACATTCACATCTTTGGCCTGGCAAACGTCCTCCACCGGCCCATAATTCTGCTGGACTCGATCAACGGAATGAAGAATTGCGCCGATTACTCTGCCACATTCCTGCCGGGGCTTTTGGACGGGGACAGTTGTAAGGGGAAAGACGGGAAATTCAACAAGCCCATATGTATCGCGTGGAGCAGCTCGGGTCACAACCACTTCATCCCTCTGGTGGGCATCAAGAACACCGTCCTGCCGACTCTGCCTGCTGAGCTTTTGCCCAAAGCCTGGGGCATCTCCCAGGATCAGATCGGGAAGTACATCCAGTTTGAGCAGGACGGCGGCTGTGTGATTGGTGGAGACCGAAGTCTCTCAGACAATTACCTGATGCGCCTGGCCAATGCCATGAACGAGGTATTCATGGATAAGCATAGCGGCATCCATCCTTCCCTGGTGGCCGAATATCACCACAACACATATAATGGTACGATTGAGGTCAAGCCGGAGGAGGTGATAGAGAAGGTGCAGAGGTATGTTTTGGAGCAACGTCTGTACCGCTGTATTAAATGTTGGATGATAAACACGTGCCCTTACCCAGCTGAGTCACTTGCACCCGGTGGTATCTACTACAAGATGTTAAAGGCAAAATATGGCCGCCTGGAACCACGTAAGTACATTCTTTGGCATGACTGTGTAACTGTGGAATTTGTGGCTATGTACAACCAGGAGAGAAATAGCCTGGTCGTGGATGTGGAGTGTTTACAGTGCCGCCATTGCGAAGAATACGCAGTGCGGGAAGTTCATCCAGATGGCTCAGTGGTTTACATCAACGGGGATCGAACAAGAGTGCAAGGCAAGACTGGCTTCAAATACTACTATGATGGGAACGAGTATGACAACGAGCCCCTGAAAATCCCCATCAAGCTGGAGTGGGCGGGGCGGTGTGTACGCGAAGCTGTGACGTGGTTCTATAATGACACAAACGTGTTGCTGAACAGCAACGTGTACAACGTGGCCTTGGAGCTGGTCACCAAACATTTCCCGGGAGAATTTGGGAGCGAGACTCTGGTACAAAATGTGGTGAATCAACTCCTCATATATACCAAAAACATGACTGACTGTGCTGAGTTTCGCAGGCTTTTTCTGCAATTGTTGTCAGGCCCATAAACGCTTGAGTTTGCAGGTTGAAGCAACATCCGGATTTGTTTGGCCATGTACTACACTGATCAGTGCTCCTATTAGAGGAAAATACAGATGTTGAATCAATGGCCTCTGTCCATCATGAAAACTATTCTGAAATGAGACTTCTCACTACATGTTATGTTCTATACTGCGTTTTACAAAAATATGTCAGTGATGGGAGTTTTTCCAGTTATGTCTGCAGCTGGCTGTTGTAAAACACTGAATACATTCTCAGTGTAGGGCAAGAAAGCAAATCCTCCATGTTTCTCTCTTTTTTACCTATAGTTTTTTTTTCCTCAGATCCAATTTGCTGCCATGATGTCCAACCTGATGTCACCACATAACGCCATCAACATCACCTCAGAGATCCTGGGGAGATGAAACACACAATTATTACAGTACAGGTGATAGACAGAAAGTTTCTGGAAGTGTATTTGTCTATGGGACATGGCGATTACTGGCGAGTCTGGCAATAGCAGGTGAATGGGCGATAGTCAAAATGGGCAAAGCAACAACGGCCAAAATTATAAAAAATAATTAATCTTTTCAGGGTGATTACTGGCGGTTTAAAAAATAGCCAATGAAATTCAAGTAATGATGTCCCGCTGCTGAAACGCACTGTTAAACCCCAAGTTGCCAGTACCCCTTACAGTACGTTTTAACAGCCGGCGACGAAAACCGGGCGATGCAGGTGACGCTTGTCACCTCCTACTGTGTACTGCAGTGGATCCCAGAATAGTCACTGGCATTGTTGGTGTCTACTTAATATCCAGCCAAGTCAAACAAGCACCCAAAAGTAAAAAAAAAAAAAGGTTTAAACGAGTTGGCTTGACTTTCTGACTTATTCATGTGAAGTCAGGAGCACTCTTATCATACAACATTCATAATAACATAATGTTTGTGTTGGCGGCAAAACACTATTTTTTCTTAATTTATCAATGGCATTTTCAAAACAAACAGTTGAAAAACAAATATTAAACCTATAAGAGCATAACAACCAGATGGGGAGGAGGGCGGTAGAGGGAGGAAGGCACCCCCTCTCTAGGCTGCCTCATCCGGAGTAGCAGTGCCCCCCAAATGTAGGCCTACTTATAATATAATGCTAATACTATTAGTGTCATGTCCAGCCAGTAAAAAGGCAAGTGGAGCATGATAAGTATTTGAATGAGAATGGAAATATAAAGGTACTTATGTGAAGTGAGTGGTGGCATTCATATATCATCAGGAATCATCATACATCAGCCAATCAATTTATCACATTCCATGCACGCACACGCACATGCGCACGCACGCACGCACGCACACACACACACACACACACACACACACACACACACACACACACACACACACACACACACAGCTGTGCATAAAAAAACCCTCAAAAATAACACTAAGACAATGAATACATTTGAAAATTGTTAAAGGACCACTTCACCACTTTTCAACGTATATTCATATAATAGGTCCTCACTAATGTACATGATAAAATAACACTATTTTTTTCTACTCAGTCTGTGTCTCACAGGAGGGCTGTGGGCAGTTCAGAAACTTCTTCTAATGACATCATCAATGGTGGAATCCAAGCTAATAGAAACTGCAGGCTTTCTATTCCTAAAAAGTCGGAATGCAAAAATGGCAGCCATCGTTCTCCCGATGATATATATACCGGTATATTTTTTTCCAAAAACACAGTGTTTAAAAAAATCTGCAGAATGATAATGTCATTGGAAGAAGTTTCTGAACTGCCCACAGCTCTCCTGTGAGACACAGACTGAGTA
>CM076976.1:7873039-8063039 GCA_039105355.1 Benthosema pterotum | reverse complement strand
TTTGAGACCGACAAAACAGTATACAAAACACTACAACTACCAGAGGTCACCGCGGCGACGTGGGATTTACGTTCCGCAACATAACAGCGTCGATAGAGAGAAAAAAGGCACCCGCTTCCGTGTTGTTCTGGTGTTTCTAATAACAAATAAACAGTCGTTAGGTGGGTCAGTCCGAACCGGGCCGCACTGCCATGGTTCTGTAAGATATTTTGACCGTTTGTGGCTTAATTATCGTCCATTCAAAACAATGTCTCTTATGCAAAGCTCCAAGAAGAAGGACAAGCGGATCCTGTCCGGTACCTGCCCGGACCCGAAATGCCAAGCCCGGCTGTTTTTCCCTGCCTACGGCTCCATCAGCATCGAATGCACCGAATGTGGCCAGCGCCACGAGCAGAAGAACCTGCAGAACGTGGAGGAGGTAACCGATCCAGACGTGGTGCTCCACAACCTGCTCAGGAACGCCCTGCTGGGGGTCACGGGGGCCCCCAAAAAAGGCACGGAGCTGGTGAAGGTAATGGGTCTGTCCAACTACCACTGTAAGCTTCTTTCTCCGGTCCTGACCCGCTATGGCATGGACAAACAGAGTGGCAAGGCTAAGCTGTTGAGGGACATGAATCAAGGTGAGATGTTTGACTGTTCTCTGCTGGGAGACAGGGCCTTTCTCATTGAACCGGACCATGTGTCCACTGTGGGTTATGGCAAAGACCGCTCTGGATCGCTCATCTACCTCCACGACACCCTGGAGGAGATCAAAAAAGCCAACAGCAACAAGGAGTGTCTCATCCCGGTCCACGTGGACGGAGACGGCCACTGTCTGGTCCATGCCGTGTCCCGGGCTCTGGTGGGCAGAGAGCTGTTCTGGCACGCTCTCAGAGAGAACCTCAAACTCAACTTCAAGCAGAACCTGGATCGCTACAAGGCTCTGTTCCAGGATTTCATCGATGCGGCCGAGTGGGAGGACATCATCAACGAGTGCGACCCACTCTTCATCCCCCCAGAGGGAGTTCCCCTTGGACTAAGAAACATCCACATCTTTGGCCTGGCCAATGTCCTACACCGGCCCATAATCCTGCTGGACTCACTCAGCGGTATGCGGAGCTCCGGGGATTACAGTGCCACCTTCCTGCCGGGGCTTGTGCATGAAGACAGCTGCAAGGGGAAAGACGGCAAGTTCAACAAGCCCATCTGTATCGCGTGGAGCAGCTCCGGTCGCAACCACTACATCCCTCTGGTCGGCATCAAGAACACTGTGCTGCCGACACTGCCGGCCCAGCTGCTGCCCAAAGCCTGGGGAGTCCCGCAGGAGTTGATCAGAAAGTACATCCTGCTCGAGCAGGACGGCAGCTGTGTGATCGGTGGAGACCGCAGCCTCCAGGACAAGTACCTGATGCGCCTGGTCAACGCCATGGAGGAGGTGTTCATGGAGAAGCACGGCATCCACCCTTCCCTGGTGGCTGACGTCCACCAGTATGTGTACCGCCGCACGGGGGTAATCGGCGTCCAGCCGGAGGAGGTGACGGAGGCGGCGCGGAGGTCGGTGCTGGAGAACCGGCTGCACCGCTGCCTGATCTGTGGGGCGCTGTCCGAGCTCCATGTCCCGCCCGAGTGGCTGGCGCCAGGCGGGAAACTCTACAACTTGGCCAAGTCGACTCACGGCCAGCTGAGACCCGACAAGAACTACAGCTTCCCACTGAACAACGTGGTTTGCTCCTACGACCCCCAGCGGGATGTCCTTTTGCCCGACTACAAGCTGAGCTCGCTGACCACGTGCCACTGGTGCCACGGCACCTCTGTACGGCACGTCCGCGGGAACGGCTCCGTGGCATACCTGGACGGCGACCGCACCAACACACGCTCACAAGGCGGCAAGTGCGGCTGCGGGTTCAAGCACTACTGGGAGGCGAAGGAGTACGACAACCTGCCCGAGGCTTTCCCCATCACCCTGGAGTGGGGCGGGCGGGTGGTGCGTGAGACGGTGTACTGGTTCCAGTACGAGGGGGACATGTCGCTGAACAGCAACGTGTACGATGTGGCCATGAAGCTGGTCACCAAGCACTTCCCAGGGGAGTTTGGCAGTGAGATCCTGGTGCAGAAGGTGGTGAACACCATCCTGCGCCACACTGCCAAGAAGAACCCGGACGAGTACAACCCGGTGAGCATTGATGGCGCACATGCACAACGCCTCACCGATGTCGCCGAGGCCCAGCAGCAGCAGGCTTCGAGTGACGGTCAGCCGCCACCCTCCAAGATCATCCTAACGGGGCAAAAGTCCAAGACGATTCACAAGGAGGAGCTGACGATGAGCCGTGCCGAGCGCAGCCTCCAGCAGAGCATCAGCGAGCAGGCGCTGCTCAGCCAGAAACGGCTCACCGACCGCCTCAAACAGGACGAAAACAAGAACCCCGGCCGTCCGGCGTCCCCTGGAGCTGGAGGAAAAGGATCTCCAGAAACGACGTCCTCTTCCTCCTCCGCTCCGGCCACGCCCACTAAATACTCATCTTTGTCGCCGTCGTCCAATAAGGAGAAGAAGATCCGCGTAACCACCAGCGACGGGCGGCAGGCCACACTGACGTTGTCGGCTCGCACCACCTTCTCAGAGCTGCAGCGCAGCGTGTGGGCGCAGTTCTCTGTGCCGCCGGCGCGCCAGTGCATCCGCTACGGCTTCCCGCCCAAGGAGCTGGTGGCTCCGGCCCACGGCGAGGAGAACGAGCCTGTGGTGGCCCTGCAGCATGGCGACAGGGTCACCGTGGAGATCCTGCGGGGCCCCGAGGAGAAGGGCACCGCTGTCCAGTCCTCGCACCCGCAGCAGGAGAAGAGCCCCGCCCCGCCGGCCGAGGCCTTGCCCCTTCGCACGGCCGGCTCCGCCCTCCTGAAAGGTGAGGGGGAGGGCGTCGGCGGCGGGCGACTCAGCAGCAGAGAGCTACAAGACAGCATAGACCTGGAGATGTCCTCCCTGTGTCTCCTAGCAACCTTGATGGGTGAGTTGATAAGACTTGACATGAAAGTATATATAGCAATCAATAAATCTCAGAATTTTAATGGCATTTTTTTTTTCTTCTTCTTTTTTTATCTTACAGTTTCATTAATTAGATCACTTCCTGAAAATATCTAGTATATATGACAACCATAGGAGCCACTGTGGCCCTTTAAAAATCATAGTCCTCCACCACCTCCACATTTGAGTCCAGTCCTTTTTTCCTTAATCAGAGGCAGCTCAGCGGGGCTCTTCCTGATTGGCTAAATAGTGAAATAGTCCCGCTGGGCGTATTTGTTAACCAATGACAAAGCTTACAGGACTTGACACTAACACTTGCCCACTTGCCCGGGGCAAGTAAAAAAATGGTGGGGCAAGTGAAGACTGCTACCTGGTTGCCCGATCGGGCAAGTGTGCAACTTAGTGCACTATAACACAACACAAGATAAATTTGCCTTGAAGGCAGTCATTGCACTCTGCCTCTGTGTCTTTCCCTGCTTTCTAGCTGTCCACAATTCCAGGCTGGATTTGGGAAACAAAACAGGCAAATTAACATACAGATCAAAATGACCATTAATCTTCTACATTCTCTAGTTGTGTAGACCTGGGCTAATTAAGATGATTCATTTTAACTCTTGAGAGTGTAAAAATGAAACCAAATGGACCCGCAAGGGTCCATTTGGTTTCATTTTTACGTTCTCAAGAGTTACATCTGGTTAACCAACTTAACTGGGGACTACCTGGAATCCAAGCACCCAAGTAGGAAGTAAACTTAAATGCAAAATTTACAATATATTTTTGGGGGGCAAGTGACCATGACCTGAGGGCAAGTAGAACCTGACTTGCACTTGCCCGATGGGCAAGTGCCTCGGAGACCTTAGTGTCAACCCCTGTTATAGCTATAGGGATTTCTTTGGAGGCCTCCTGCAGCCTCCAGAGGCGTCAAAAAGACAAGATTTGTTTTGGAGATTCTAATCAAAGGAAGACTTCATGAAAAACAAAAAAAAAAACAATGTCATTATTATTTTACCATATTAATTATTTTATTTTACCATAAAATTACATATAGGAGCTTGAAGCCAAGCAAAAAGATAAACTACACAGTTTAGTGTATATGTACAAAATGGTTATCTTTCACATTTTTAGAAAATATCGTATTCAATGTCCTTATTATGTAGTCACAAGCTCATAGTGCAGACTAGCTCAACCAGTTTCACCGTCTGTCACTTTCAAAAACATGTTTAAAGTAGGAAAAATATTTTTTGATAATTGCTCGGCATTCTTTTACGATCGTTTATTTATATGGACGATACAATCTGGAAATACATTGTTTCTGTTAGACTGTGGCAACTTCCAAGTATCAATAAACCTGCATGGAAACATGGAACCTGCACTTGAAACTGGTTCTCAAACAATTTCATGTGGAATAGCAGCTCATATTAAGGTGCCCCGTTTGAGATTATTTGCTGCCAGGGACCCCCATTAGAGAAAATTATGAAATACGTTTGGACATGACAGATCTCTAGACTACTTGGCAGGCTAGAAGGCTTGAGTCCGATAGCAATTACCAACACTATTTTACAGCTGTATGTTACACCGGTGTTCTCTGGTTACAGACGGCCCACTTGAGTGCCATATCAAGTTTTAAATTAGCTAATTTAAAATGATATCTTGCCACAGTTGCGAGTTGTTGAATATATGCCATTGAGTGCACGGTACATAACCTCGTGTCACTGCTGAAAGAGTATGAGAATGCATTATTTTCCTTTCATTAAGGAAGGATGGTTCTCAACCTGTGGAATGGGCATCACTGGTCATGCAGGACATGCAGATATTAAGTCGGCCCCCAAATAATTGGCAACACAGATTTTTCTAATAATATAAATGTCATGGTGTTTTCTTTTTCCCTTGCAAGCTTAATCTTCATTGTAATACTGCTATTCCTTACATTGATCCAAGCGAAAGCACAATCGATTGCTCTTGTCTTGCCGACTCAAAAAAATAATAATAATAATAATACAAATTTAGCGACCTGGGGGGTATTTCACGAAAGGTGGATTAGCAAATCGGGGATTTAAGCCAAAACCAGGCTTATCAAAGCCTGGTCTGTAGAGCCTGGTTTATTCTGTTCCACTAAAGCCAAGCAAGGCTTAAAATCGGAGGATTTAGCAAGCCAGGATAGTCAAGCCTGGCTAAAAAAACAGCTTGGCTTTTTCTTTCTAGACCCCTTTGGTAGAAGGCAGAATCACTGATCCTTCTTCTTCGTGGGGTGTTATGGAAGCCAGCATCCTTAATAGTTGCATTACTGCCTCCTTCTGTATATCTTACTTAGTAGAAGAACTTCCATCTATCCCACAGACTTACTGCTACATTGATACAATGACTTAATCTTCTAAGACAAATACTGATGCCATAATAGATACATGTATTTCCACACTCACTCAAGAGGGGCCACAATGCATATTACTGCCATTGCCAAAAATAGAGCTTGTAGAGTGTCTATTTTTGCTATATTTGAATTGAAATCCTGAATAAAAATCCTCATATTTTTAAATGGAATCCTTAAAAGTAATAATTTTTATTTATTTTCAATGCAATTATTTATACCAGTAACTTTATGAACTTTATGACACAGTACAATATGTAGTATTGTATGACACAGTACTGTACTCAAAGTACAGTGAGTACAGTACAGTATAATACAGTACAGTACAGTATGATACAGTACAGAGCATAGAATACAATACAGTGCATTGTGGTGCAATACAGTATGATACAGTACAGTGCATAGAGTACAGTACAGAGCATTGTGGTACAGTACTGTATGATGCAGTACAGGAAAGCACAAGGTGGCACTGTACTGTATCATACTGTACTGTACTGTACTGTACGGTACTGTACTGTACTGTACTGTACGGTACTGTACTGTGCCACACTGTACTTCACTGTATTGTACTGCATCATACTGCACTGTGCCATACTGTATATACTGAAATATGGGACTTATTTTTTTTTCTTTAATGACCAATATGGTGTTATTTATTGATCTGCAATATGACTGCAGACTGATAAATAAGGCAACATAAACCCATAATAATTAAAGAAGTGTTAACACTCATTGGTTTGTAATCAGATTGACTGTCTAATGCCCAGTAAAGACATCAGGATTAGGTTAAACCTGACTGTTAGCCTGGTCCGGAGCAGGCTAAGTTCATAGCATAAGTTTCCATGGGAACTAATGTGGCATTGCTTTCATGAAACCAAATCAAGCCTCAACATATCCAGGTTAACTGGTCAACTTAATCTGGCAAGATTAACCAGTTTTCATGAAACCGAATGAACGCTAATCCAGGATATAATAAACCGGGATATCAGTTAAATCGTGGCTTTTTCCCTAATCCACCTTTCGTGAAATAGGCCCCTGGCTGACACCTATTGTTCTGGATTCGGTTTCAAGATATTACACATGACAAATGTATTTTGGCCGTATAGACCATAGAATGCTTCATAGACCAACTATATTATTTTTGAAGCTTTATGCACACAATTTGAATAATAATTATTATTTATTCTTTAATAAATAAGAACTGGAGTGATACTGTACACTCCGCTTTCAGCGTTGTTGTACAGGTCTCCCACGAGCACTGACAGACGATTAATCAGTCAATTAGAGAGACCTGTAGGCACTGTTACACTAGTCAAGTCTACTGAAGATGTACAGACAAAGTTTTTCTAAATTATTAGAGAAAGTCCTTTAATCCATTGTGTCCTGACTAGATTTCTAATTTCTGAATAACATAATATTCAAAGATTTGCTCCACGTTTTCACGATTTTTCAAAAATAGCAGAGATACAAGCTCATAGCGCGCCACTCGGTGGCGCGCTATGAGCTTGTAGATCTGCTATTTTTCAATAGTTAAAACATAATGCGTAGAACACCAAAACGCGTTCAGTACACGGGTTAATACATGATCTACAGTATTTTTGATCCGGCCAGGATTTTTAATATTATCAATTGAAGGTTGACTGACTTTGAATCTTCCTTTGATGGTGGCTTTCAAACAATGTTGTCTATTCTGGGGGTGGGGTCCCCAAAAATAGGCGATCTGCTATATTTGGTGAAAAGAAGGTGTACTGTAGAAGGAGAACGCACCAATCAACAAATATTATTATGCGTCAAGGCACCCTAGGGTGCCAGAGCACCCACTTTGAGAAACCCTGGACTAGGCTAGGGTATGTTCTTTCTGTTGTGTGTGGCCTCAGTCACATGCTGAGTCACGGTGCTGGACAGTGCAAAGTATGAATTTACTTGAGTGCTCTATATCTATACTTACAGTAAGTAAGTATTTATTGACAGGGCTTGACACTAACACTTGCCCGCTTGCCCGGGGCAAGTAAAAAAATGGTGGGGCAAGTGAAGACTGCTACCTGGTTGCCCGATCGGGCAAGTGTGCAACTTAGTGCACTATAACACAACACAAGATAAATTTGTCTTGAAGGCAGTCATTGCACTCTGCCTCTGTGTCTTTCCCTGCTTTCTAGCTATCCACAATTCCAGGCTGGATTTGGGAAACAAAACGGCCAAATTAACACATCAACATGACCATTAATCTTTTACAGTGTAGACCTAAGATGATGAATTTTAACTCTTGAGAGAGTGAAAATGAAACCAAATGGACCCGCAAGGGTCCATTTGGTTTCATTTTTACGTTTTCAAGAGTTACATCTGGTTAACCAACTTAACTGGGGACCACCTGGAACCTGAGGGCAAGTAGAACCTGACTTGCACTTGCCCGATGGGCAAGTGCATCGTAGACCTTAGTGTCAACCCCTGATTGAATACTCCACTATACTTCACTCCACCTTTCAAGGTTGACAGTTTCTTCTTTATCCCATGGAAGCAACCTCTAGAGAGAGGTTGCACCACTAGAGAGCATTGTGATCTTGTAGATTGATTCTTTTTATTTCTTTTTTACAATATGTATTTGGCATTTGCTTTTATTGATAGGGTACAGTATTTTTGGGGGGACAGGAAACGGGGAGAGAGCCAGAGGAAGACATGGGCTTGGGACTCTAACCCGCGACATGTGGGTGGATTGCCGGCCTAGGTGCCTGGACCGCTCTCTCGCAGCATCAAACTATTTTGTACTGTTTTGCGCAACACTGTTACAAACTGCTTAAATTGATATGTTGTGTCATTTTAACCAAGGTCTACTTTGGCCGTGTGAGTACACCATAGTGAATCAGTAGTCAGACATTACATTAGATTAAATTTAACTGACCTCAAACTCCATTTTAGACTAATTGAAAACACCCATACTTTGTTCGGGTCAATGATATTTTCCTTATTATACAGTAAGTGATGGTGGGGGAGAAATTAAACTAAATGAAATAAATAATTGAAAGAACACAAGATGACAATATCAGTCACCAGAACCAAGGGCGGTTGTTTTCAATGAATTCAGCATAGTTGAAGTTAAACATTGCGATCAGGTATAAAGGGTTTGTGTCTCATTTTATATAAAATATATTTTAATTACCAGATCAAGTCAACCTGAATTCTGATTAGTAGCAGCAACTTCAAAATGAAAATGTCTCATCACAAAAGCCTGAGTAGAGAATTTTAAACCTAGTCCAAACATGTTTGACTGTGAAAATAGAATATATTACGGTTGACATACTAAGGAAATGGTAGCCCCTTGATATGACCGATCTGCCCAGTTAAGGGACGGAATCTTCTGCTGTCAAAATGACAATCAGCAACTCGGTCCTTGTACTGACTGTCCAGGTGCAAGCCCTGGTTTTAGGATTGTGATGCAAGTGGTTGTGTTGGCTGTAGATTATTGTACAACAGTATTGCCTGGGTGTGTGGGAAGGGCTGTTCCAAAGTGCCATTACACAGGTGGACTTTAAACTGCATGTGCTCAACACGCACACACACAGACGAGCATCTACGCACACACGCCAATCACACACACACACACACACACACACACACACACACACACACACACACACACACACACACACACACACACACACACACACACACAAACCACTGAAAAGGAGGTTTCTGAACTAGCAATGTCCACTCCATAGTTTTTCTTGTACAGATAAAATGTATCCATAAACACATTCATAGCAACTTACGAGTGCAAAACCACAATAAGGCAGAATAATCATGAACTTGAGTCGATAAACAACAAGTTTAGTCTCTGACGTAAATACAGAGAGAAACTGTAGTGCCACAAAGCAACTACCAAACCAATTATGCTTATGTAGGAGATAATATACTGGAATTGAAGTCAAAACTAAACAATTAACCTAGCATCTACCTAAACACAGTGCTATCTAAAACCTTCTGCATTTGAAATTGAAACTACTATGATCAAATTAACAAAAAGAGATAGTTCAGTTGGGTATACTCCAGCATATTGATGCCATGCTCATGGCCTGACCTGTGTATTAATGCCTATTACACTGGTATTTGCCTATTACACTGGATTTGTGAGTTATCTGACTGAACTACTGTACTGTAGTTAAGAAATATTAATATAGATAGATATATAGATGTATATCCAAACTAGTGAAAATAATAGATCTACAGGTTTTCAATGCATTGCTTGTGCTGCATTGTGTTCTCGTAGACTGGCCATTTTCAGTACGACTGTTTCATTTTTTTAAATAACCTTTCTTGAAAATATTTTTAATAATAATAATAATAATGAACAAAATGTAGGATAAAAAAGTAAAGCCACTGGGAATTTGTGACCCATAAAAATGTGTCCATTTGGGAAACAGTACTTTCTATTAATGATGCACCAATGTAAACTGACATTAACCAATGTCAGTAGCTGATATTTATCTGTTGCAGATAGGCATAAGCACATTTGCATTAACAATGTGTGATGGTCATCTGTAGTCTACCAAGTTGTATATTCTGAACATTTATTTATTGTATTGAAGATCCGTATTGAATTTTCCATGGCACAAAAGGAGGACATAAAAAAACAAATAAACATATATTGGTATTGGCTATCGTTTAAATTGTTATTCTAAACATCAGTATCGGCCAAGAATTCCTATATCAGTGCATCGCTACTTTCTATCATTCTAGTCTAGCATCTATTGCATAGAAGGAAAGAATGATTAAACATGGGGAAACAGTGCTAGGGGTTGAGATGGAGTTTGTAGAGGTGAGTGCTGGGAGGTGATGTGTGATATGTTTTGCAGGTGAAGACGTATGGTCGTATGCCAAGAAAATGCCTCACTTGTTCCAACAGGGTGGAGTCTTCTTCAACATCGTCAAGAAAGATATGGGTATGTTCTCTCCTCATCCCTACTCAACACGTGTGTTGCTCTGAACTGCCTCCCCCTGGCCAGCCGGGGCGTCTGATGGAGGGGACTGGAACTGGTTGGAATAACTTCCACACGCTACGTCCAACCAGGGAAACTCCCCCCTGTCAGCTGAAAAGAAGGCGGCGCGACTCCTCATGCCTTGAAGGAAGCATGAGCCCAGTCTGCTGCCTCCCCGGGTTGGTGGAGGGTGTGTAGAGCCCAGGATCACATTAGGAATTGGCACTGGGTAAAAAAATGGGTTGCAAAATCGTGGGATAAAAATTATAAAAAAACAAACAAAAAAACAAATATCCATTACAAGAGCACAATTTCTGTCTACTCAATGTGGACAGTTCAGAAACCTGCCCGTCTGCCAGTGACATCATTGGTAGGTGGGGTTGGTCATTTCAAAGAAGGTTTTAATTGTTTTTCATTAAAACAAACAATGGCTTTCTATTCAGCTTTCCGAGGAGAGAAAGGCTGTAGTTTAGTGTCCACAATCCACCAATGAGATACAAAGTGAGTGGTAGACAGAAATGGTGTCATATTTTAATAAGCATCAGTGGCGAAGTCCAAAATGGTTAACACAAACATCTGTTCTTCTGTGCATTTCCGTGTGTGTGTGTGTGTGGGTGTGTGTGTGTGTGTGTGTGTGTGTGTGTGTGTGTGTGTGTGTGTGTGTGTGTGTGTGTGTGTGTGTGTGTGTGTGTGTGTGTGTGTGTGTGTGTGTGTGTGTGTGTGTGTGTGTGTGTGTGTGTGTTTGCATGTGTGTGTGTATGTGTGCATCCAGGTTTGCTGGACGGTAAACACTGCAGCCTGCCTCACCTCAGTGGAAAGACGTTTGTGTACAACGGGGCGGAGCAGCGCGTGGAGCTGTGCGTGGACGCTGTGGGCCACTTCCCCGTGGGGCCCGACGTAGAGGAGCTGGTGAAGGAGGCGCTGGCCGACTCCGCCTCCTCTGGGCGGAGCCGCGAGGGGAGCCCCGCCCACACGGGCGGAGGAGGAGGAGGCGGCGGCGTCCTGAGGCTGGGCAGCGGCGGCGTGGTCCGCAAGAAGGAGCACGGCCAGAACATCACCGCCTTCCAGGGTAAGGGCCACTCGCTGGGCAGTGGCGGCACGGGTGGCTCCTCCCCCCAGGAGCACCGGCCAATCACGCGCCAGCACAGCAGCGGCGTGGACCTGAGTGACAGCGTGACTCGCGGGGCGGAGCTGTGGCAAATTCCGGAGGAGGCGGGGCTGGGGAGCGGCGGCGGCGGCGGGATCAGGGAGCTGGTGCGCGTTGCGCCGGGGGTGGCGACGTCCCGCGACAGCCGCGGGGCGCTGCTGGACCCCGGCTACGTGGAGGAGCAGAGACGCAGGCTGCTGGAGAACGTCTCCAACATCCAGGCCTCCATGGACCGACACCTGCGGCAGCAGCAGCAGCAGCAGCAACAGCAGGTCTCCCAGCGGCCCAAAGAGGCCCCCGGGGCCCCCCCTCCGGGCGCCAGGCAGCGGACAGACGGGGCCGAGAAAGCGGCCGGCGCCGAGTCCGTGCCTTCCAGCCAATCAGTGCCTCCGGCGGCGTCTTCCATGGACATGTCGGCGCTCCCGGCCGAAGCACAAGCTGTCGCCGCCGACCCCCTGAAGGAGGAGGAGGAGGAGGATGAGGAGGAGATGGAGAGCCAGGATAACGAGGAGCTCCGCCTCGCCGCCACCGAGCCCATGGACCACTCCTGATCCAGGTTGTTGCCCTTCCCAATCGGCTTGTGGTTTCTTTGGTTTGTTTGTTTTACTGCATGAAGAGTAGAATGAATGAAGAAGGGTTCTCCTCGACAGCCGCCCATCTCATCGCTGACGCAGCCCGCTTGCGCGCTGCCCGCTAAACGCACCGAGGGCTGCCGGGAGGTTTAACTGGGTGGCAGGAGGGGCTACCGGGAGGTATGCTGGGAGGGCAGGGTGTGTGAAAACAAAAAGCATTCCTGTAGATAGGATCCATCCTACTCTGAGTCTTAACTCTGAAAGCTGCGACACAACAGAGATTGTTGAACATGCTCCAAACCACGCCAAACTTTTTCTCATGTTTTCAGGACACCAAACAAAGTTTGAAAAAACGAAACGCAACCGTTTTATACTCCCCCGAGTTCCAGTGGATAGTGTGTGAGCGTGTGCACGTGGTTTTATCTCTCTCAATGAATTAATTGCCATCTAAATTAGTTGCGTTGGTGGTCGATCAGAGAGGGATAATTATAGCAGTGTTTATACCTCGTAACCTCCTACATCCATTTTTCGCTGCCCGTAGGATTGAGCTTTATTACAGATAGAATGCAAAAACAAGCTTTGTAGCAGAATGCGCAAACTAAACTCAACCAACCACTCCCGCCTTTGAAGCTAGCTGAACAAAGTTCGGACGTCAGTTTGGAGTATGCCACAGCCTTTACCCTAACTTCTCTACACCTCTTCTACACCCGACACTACAAAACATTGCTTTGCTGTGCTATGAAACATTGATTTTGTCAATTTCAAAACCAACCCTGTAGCTGCAGCACCCACAGAGTGGTGTCTAAATAGTACGACAGTGTCACTTGCCAACAGCGTACAGTACATGCTTTATTTTCCTTTTATGCCCTTTTTTATTAGTGATGCACCGAATATTCGGCTGCAGAAGATATTCGGCAGAAAATGGCTAAAAATGCATTTTCGGCCTATGCGGTTTTGGCCCAAATTGGCAGGAAATATATTACCCAATAGTGTATGCAATTTGTGTGGAATAAAAGTGCAGAATAAATGTTTTATGGACCCATAACAGTGATTATGTGAGTTAGGTTTTGCCAAAATCAGGTAGCTGTTAAGGTAGGGCCATGACAGCAATGAAAAAAGACATACTGTATGATTCATATTTGGATATTCAGTATTCGTTTTTCAGGACAACTGTTTCCTATATTTGTTATTCGGTTTCAGCCAAGAATGTACTTTTTGGTGCATCAATATTTGTGTTTTCCCTCACGAATTAGTGGTTCTGCCAACTCCCCTTACATTATCTATTGCGATGTCACTGCAATTAACCATCCGTGGGGTTGAGTACACCCGGCCATTTGTCCTGTCCCCACACACATGACATCAGGACCGAGTACTCAACGGGAGGATGCGGAAAAACACAATGACACCTCTTGCAGGTGTCATTCATGCAGGGACTCGGACCATCCTCTCTGCTTTTCTCATGCACGCATTGCTCTATGCACAGCAGCCACATGGGAAAGAAATTAGGCCAATTCCTTACTACTTTCACATTTGTTGAACAATCTAAAATTGTCATAATTCGTAACACCTGTGCAGTAAATAAGGGGGAGCCTAATCCAATGTGGCTTGTGTGCATCGAGCACAGGCCGAGCTTGTTGCACATTGGTGAATGGTTTCAAACCCTCTCGCCTGTGTGGTGATTGGTGTCAACTTTACACCAAGTTAACGTCTCAGCTGGTGCGTGGTTAAATGAGAATTCCACACCAAAAGTTTTTTTTATCTGTATTTGCATTAATTCTTTAGAAAAAAGTTGTCCAGGTGTTATTTTGTGAAGACACTCCTTAATGGCTGTTTTCCCTATCCCAAAATAAGCTTAGAATGGGGCTAAGGGGTGTTGTTCAAGTTCACCTATATCCAAAATGCAAGTTTTTGTTATATATTGCCTCTCCACCATGTCAGTAGAGGGTTCACACTCACGCTTTCACTTTATTTTCAGCAGTGGTTCAGCCATAAACCATATGCCAGACCCCCACCTTTTGAGACAGCTGAATCACTGCTGAGCCAAAAGTGAAAGTGTGAGTGTTAACACACTGCTGACATGGTGGAGAGACAATATATAGCAGAAAATTGCATTTTGGAGCGATGTATATAGGTGAACTTGAACAACACACCTTAGCCCCATTATAAGCCTATTTTGGGATAGGGGGACAGCCATTAAGGAGTGTTTTCACAAAATAACACCTGGACCACTTTTTTTTTCTAAGAAAATAACTGCAAATAAAGATTGAAAAAAACTTTTGGTGTGGAATACTCCTTTAAGGTAAATTCACCCTTTCTTCAGCCTGCATGTCATTCATGCAAAGACTGTCAGTGGGGATTGTTGATCTGGGTGGGATTACAGGGGTTGACACTAACACTTGCCCGCTTGCCTGGGGCAAGTAAAAAAATGGTGGGGCAAGTGAAGACTGCTACCTGGTTGCCCGATCGGGCAAGTGTGCAACATAGTGCACTATAACACAACACAAGATAAATTTGACTTGAAGGCAGTCATTGCACTCTGCCTCTGTGTCTTTCCCTGATTTCTAGCTATCCACAATTCCAGGCTGGATTTGGGAAACAAAACGGGCAAATTAACACATCAACATGACCATTAATCTTCTACAGTGTAGACCTGGGCTAATTAAGATGATGAATTTTAACTCTTGAGAGTGTAAAAATGAAACCAAATGGACCCGCAAGGGTCCATTTGGTTTCATTTTTACGTTCTCAAGAGTTACATCTGGTTAACCAACTTAACTGGGGACCACCTGGAACCTGGGGGGCAAGTGACCATGACCTGAGGGCAAGTAGAACCTGACTTGCACTTGCCCGATGGGCAAGTGCCTCGGAGACCTTAGTGTCAACCCCTGGATTAGGACAGAGGGGCGACATGATACATCCTCCCAGTTGGAGCTCCTCACTGGCAATAGAGCCAGTAGCATATAACCGCAGTGTCAAAGCAGATAGGTGTAGGGACAAATTTGTTGGCATTGTAGGGTGGAAAAGGTATAAAACTTTACTCTATTTACTCTAAATACAAATGTACAAAAAATAAAGAAGCACTTATTCCCAGCAGGCAGCCCTGTGGTGCGATGGATTCTAAATGAATCTTGAACCATCGGCATTTGGTTCAATTCACTTCTCTGCTTTCTCTTGGGGAGAAGGATCTTCCTGGCTTCTCAAGTTAACTCATAACCTTTCATATTTTCTTAGTTGACATCTATCTATTAATGTTCTGCATTCGTTGGTGGGGTTGAAGAATGACATGCTGTATGTATCACATTTAATCCATGGTTTATTATTTGATTTCATGTGTCTTTCTCGAGAGCAATGAGGATGTTAGAGTTGCCCAAAAAACGGCAACATGACCAAAGATTTCAGCATGGTCCCTATACCTGTCACTTGATATTAATTACAGCCCTCAGCCAATACACAATGTACTATTATACTATACTAGCTTCATAATATACTATGAATCAACTGCTAAACCAATAATAATAATATCCTAAAAGGAAATTCAAGTGGTCTCCTCCAAGAATGTTTCTTCTTTCATTCTTTGACAGGATTATATTGTCTGGGGTACCTCAGGGCTTTGCACTAGGTATGCTCCTTTTGTCCCCCCCTCTATGCCAAATTTCTTAGGTGGAAATTGCAGGTGGAGAGCTTGTAGTTAATCTGTTTTCACAAAATGCTCACATTTTGTGAAATGTTTCGATTCAAGTTGGATTCCTAGAAGATTAGATGTGTGTGATGTGGACCTGTGTGTTTGTTCCATCTTTGACACTCACTTTAAGCTAAAGTGAACAAATATTTGTCTTTTAAGTTATATTCGTTTCTGAATGTGCCTAGAATCTAAACATCAGGTCTAATTGGAACCTGTTTTATCGATCAGTGTATAAACGGTTCCATTTGAACACTGAGTTACAGAAACATTGAGGAATTTACAGGGTAGATTCAGGTATCTGAGATTAAAATCTTTTGAATGATGGGGGGTACATACATGTACATGGCCTAATGCATATCAAACTGGAGCTCCTTGAAATGGAAAAAAAGACTTGGATGTCGTCCTCCTTGCTCTTGAAATGACCTAGTCAGCTTAACTACATTTAAAAAGAAAACACTTTTTGTTTTTGTAACAATGTTTAATCTACAATAAAGATGGTGGCTCATCTGGAGTCCCATCCAGTGCGATGTCTTCTTCAAATATCTTTGAGGTTGGTGTCCAGGGCCTAAATGTCTCAACGGAAGAGTATGGAGACCTCCAACCGATGCACATGTACTATATTGTAGTAGGGGAACACTTTGGCCCATTTTCAGCCTTCTCTTCATAGAATTGCTCCTCAAATAATGCTCACTGGAAGATGGCGCCATGTCTTGTCTTCCAAACTGTGCGTCTCTGTCTCATTGGTGGGCTGTGGTTATTTCAGATTCAGATTCAGAAACCCGCCTGCCATTGACGTGCAAGTGAAGGCCTTTCTTTTCCTGAAAAGTCAGGCATACTGAAATTGTTTGAAGCATTGTTTTCGTAAAAAATCATCAGATGCGTTTTGATTCTTTGAAACCAAACCTAAACCAGGTTTCTGAGCTGGCCACAACTCCAAGGCCAAGATGCAGCATGTAGACCAATATGGTGCCATCTTATAACAAGCATTAGGGAGGACCGATTACATGAAGAAGTTGAAAAGGGCTCATTTAACATACTCTATCATACAGATTGTTTGCAATAACATTTCAAGCGTGTGGGATTGTAGCTTTTAACGTCCTTGGTTTCAGCAGTAGGCCAGTAATTCTCTGGTCTCAAATGTTTCTGTCTTCTGATGTGAATCACAGAGGTTTTCTCTTTGACGATAATATTTTTCATATGCTTCAACACACAAAAGTTAAAAAATAAAAACAGTCACAGACTTTATAGCACTTTGGCAAGACAGAGGTAAAATAACTAGCTACTAGCTGTACAGTACATCAAAGTAGCGCAGTGGGGTCCTTGGGGAACCCTTAACAGGTCTGCCAGTGTACAAAGTGGAACCAAATGGACCCATATGGGACCATTTGGTCCCATTTTGTGCAGTTGCAGATAGTGGTTTGAGAACCATTGAAAATAGTGAATAGTGTTGACAAGGACAACAATTGTAATAAACCTGACTTTTTGTTTTTGTTTTGCCTGCTGTATACTAACTCCATTGCATTGCCACTTGTATGATAATAGTATATATTGTAGTATACTTTGACTTGTACAGAAACACGATTTGTTCAGCACTTCATTTTGTTTTTGTTATTAAACTTCCTCTGGTTTGCTAATAAATAAAGATAATGGATGATGATAAAGAAGGCTTCGAACGTGGCTGTTTGCATGTGTGACACATTTTTCTGCTCAACAATAAAAGTACCTCCTGGATGTGTTTTGTATGTTGTGGTCAATGGTAGCTTTTCCAATTCATTTCTCAAATGTATACAAGGTTGTGTTTCCTGAATTAGTTAGCCCATATATGGCCTTGTAGATGCCCTGTTTTTGAAATTCCTGTAGATGCAGTAAGGCCTAGGGCTGAGGCTATGGCAGATGAGGTAATAAATGGGGCTTATTTTTTAAGCAGCCAAAGAAACTTTGGTTTTCAAATAATAGTGGAGTAAAAAAAAGTATAATTTGCCACTGAAATATAGTGAAATTGAAGTATCACTTTTCATTTAAATATAAGGAAAGACAACATTTGGGTTAAATCATAGAAGTGCTTTTCTTTGTGTAGCCACACAGACACGTTATTGTCCTGACATCTCTTCACACCCTAATGGACAATGTAGCAGTGACACCTAGTGGTTTAGTTAGGTTCTTTTACTTAGGCTCACACACACTTCTTGTAATAAGTATTGCATTAATGTGGTATTACTTTAATGGTTCTTTAATGAACTGTCACATAAAAAAGTGAGTTTACGTTTCATAAATATAACTTCACAGCTATCATTTCATAGACTCCTTTCAATTCAGATGAATACAGTTTTACAGCAATAAAGGCATTTCATTGGTCAGTCTAGGAGTGAAACCTCACTGTCAGTACAGTATTATGTGTGAAGGCATAACACATCATTTCTTTTTAATTACACATTTTACATTAATGCCTGTAGTGTTGCACACCAAACATAGCAGATCTACCAGATCGCAGCACAGCACATTGTAAGCACATACATAGAACTCTCTACTCTCTGTTGCATAACACCACACGCAATTATGTGCATGGTGGGACGCACCACCATCTTTATTATATTTCACAATAATTCATTACCTCTCGGTCTGGAGAGTGAAACGGAGAATGTTAAGGCAGCTCAACGGCACAATATGCTGATATTCTTCCATAATCTACAGTAAGCTAGTCTGAAAACCACATTCTAATGGCTGCTGTGAAATTATCCTACTCACTGTCAAAAGTTAAGGGTCCTATCTCTGTGTAAAAGAGCAAGGCACTGTCACACTCATTAACACTGCCATCCAAGTTAATGATGAATGGACAGCAGAATCAATCCTAAATCGGCAGGCTAAAATATAATTCACATTTAAATGAAAACCACATCAGTACAGAAAACATGATTCCGTAGTAAAAACAAGTTTCATAAAAGGTGTGTGTGTTGGTCTAGTAGTGTTTCAATTCATTTGCTCCTGCCCTAAAGCAGTGCTTCCCAAACCTTTCAGGTGGAGTCCTAAAAGAGAGATTAGACTTTTCTGTGACCCAAACTAGTGAAAAAAGTAAACATATACAGCAAGTGCACAACGCAATGAATGAATCCCATTGTGTTGCATTGCAAGCTTGTAGTCTATTTTTCACTATTTTTTAAATATATATATATATATATATATATATATATATATATATATATATATATATATATATATATATATATATATATATATATATATATATATATATATATATATATATATATATATATATATACTCGCCACAAAAAGTTCGGGAATCCAACTTTGGTCCATTATAGCTCCCCTTTGATAAAACCGATTGGTATCGTATTATATAGCATTTTTATCATTGATTTGTCCCCTTTACAATGAGGTACAGCATGTAATGATCCGGCATTCGTGGAATGAGCAACACTGCTAAACATGTGTCTTGCGCTCCAATTTTTTTTGCCAAAATGGCAAATGTATGGTATTGATTGCTTTACATTGCCTAGCAGATTGGATGATTACTCTCTTCCACAGTACAAAGTAAAAACACAACACATATTGAACATTTTTAGACTTTATTAATTTCACACTCAGTGACAGGGAACTCAGTAGCGTGTGATATTACCAAACACAGACAGATTGTTGTACTGATCGGGTGACATCATTTAATGGGGGCAGTGTGATGGTTTGGGGGGGCATCTCTCTGAGAGGCAAGACTAATCTTGTCATTATCGAAGGTAATCTCAATGCATTAAGGTACAGGGATGAGATTCTGGATCCAGTGGCGATCCCATATCTTAGGAACCTGGGACCTAATGCCATCCTCCAAGATGACAATGCTCGCCCCCACAGAGCCAGGATCATCAAAGAGTACCTCCAGAATTTGGGAGTGGAGAGGATGGAATGGCCTGCCATGAGTCCAGACCTCAACCCAATTGAACACTTGTGGGATCAGCTTGGTCGGGCTGTGTATGCTAGAGTGACCCACAGAACCACGTTGGCTGACTTGAAACAGATGCTGGTTGAGGAATGGAATGCAATTCCACAGCAAAATGTGGCTGAATTGGTGAGCAGCATGAGGAGGAGGTGCCAAGCTGTTGTGTCTGTGTTTGGTAATACCACACGCTACTGAGTTCCCTGTCACTGAGTGTGAAATTAATAAAGTCTAAAAATGTCCAATATGTGTTGTGTTTTTACTTTGTACTTTGTAAATTGGAGCGCAAGCCACATGTTTAGCAGTGTTGCTCATTCCACGAATGCCGGATCATTACATGCTGTACCTCATTGTAAACGGGACAAATCAATGATAAAAATGCTATATAATACTATACCAATCGGTTTTATCAAAGGGGAGCTATAATGGACCAAAGTTGGATTCCCGAACTTTTTGTGGCGAGTTTATATATATATATATATATATATATATATATATATATATATATATATATATATATATATATATATATATATATATATATATATATATATATATACTGTATATAGTGCCCTGCCTAAAAAGGACACACTCATCATCACAATAATGTACTGTGCATGACTAGTATACAAGTCATACACTGTGAGGTAACTATATGATAACTAACTTGTTTACGTTGTACCATACTAACTGTAATGTCCATGGATGTATGGACATAATGTACTTTTTCCTAATGCAAGGCGCGCGTGTGTGTGTGTGTGTGTGTGTGTGTGTGTGTGTGTGTGTGTGTGTGTGTGTGTGTGTGTGTGTGTGTGTGTGTGTGTGTGTGTGTGTGTGTGTGTGCGTGTGTGTCTCAAGATACGCATCGTTAATAAAGCTTCATGGAAGCTTCAAACAGGTGTGTGAGATCTTCCTCTGTGTGTTCTCTGGGGGACAACTTGGTCACTCTTTCCTGGAAAACAAGACAGATTGGTCACTATTTACTGAAACACACACAAAAAAACACATTTAAACCAGGGTCGCCTAGGGCTGAGCTTAGCTCCCTTATACGTCTCCTCTACACCAAATATCTTTGATGAACATGTCCTACTGTCTGTCCCTCCTTTACTCTCTCCCTCCCTAAAGTGTTGTCATTGTGACACGCCACTGTTGCGTCACTGTATCTGGCACTATAGAGACACACGGAGACTACAAATTTCACGCCCCCAAATGAAACTGCGGCTACCCAAGAGGGTTCGTTAGAACAGGGTATTCCAGCGGTCAATGCAATCCCTGCAATCCCTGTCACAAAATACCGTAATTTCACTAATTTATTACTGAGGCTGTAGCGATTTATTCTGTGTTCTGATGACGTGTAAAATATGATTTATTTATCCTTATTACTGTCACACACCTGCCATCTGAATATACAGCCCACAATGTACTATAATATACTCCATCAGAAATTCACATGTACTAGCATTATAAATCTCAAGTTAATGTGGTCGCACAGTATATACGTCATGGTCCCATCCCTTGAGATTTTCAATACTCAGATATATTAGCTGTGTTTTGTCTCATGCTATGTATTTGTTTATAATGATCCAAACGGCATTTTACAAGACTAGTTAATACTCCTCTGCATAATTCACTATGGTAGTTGAAAATGTCAGTATATGTCACTCCTCCAAATATAGCTGGCTTATTTTCCCAATTAATCAGCCACATTTAAAACAAGCTGACAACAGTAAAACAGCTGTCAGAGCTCCGAAGTAGGTAAAACATAATAATAAGCTGTGACATGTACCGAATATAGACATGAATGAACAAAGTCAGTCGGGATTGGTGGAAATTGTTGAGAATTCGACTCTTCAAAGTCGGCGTTTGTAGCCTCGTAAAGACAGTGACGTCATTTAAAAGCGACAGGTTCTCTGTCTGCAGTCTCCTCTCTGCTCTGTTAGCATTATGGGTAACTAATTCAAGTGGTAAATTAACTGTGAAACACGACCTCTATTGAGAAAAAACAACAACATGTGTTGAGAAAGACTTCATACATTTGGAATCATATTTTTATTCAAATCAATATAGTCTTCTGTTCATTTCATATTGTTTTAAGGGTAGGCTAACTACAGTGGAATTTCAGTGGACTTTATGGGCTGCCAACAGATACCCCGTTCTAACGAACCCTCTTGCGTTGCCGCTGTTTCAAGACATTTGTAGTCCCCGTGTGTCTCTATAGTCTTTAGCCATCGGCCGACATTGAGTGCTGATTCAGCCACAAGTCAGCCCTAGTCACAGGCAGGTGTGTTCTTGAAACATACATTTCAACCACATAATCATGCCACCAGAGGGGGGGTGTTAATTATGTGTTCCTTCTCGACTAAGAAGATATTAATTTCATGTACATAATATAGATTGTACCTGAGGAATGGTTCCTTTGACCAGTCCAGGGATGTCATCTTTGGTGTAACCCACGGCGCTCAGGCCGTCATCCACTTCCAGGTCATACAGGAACTTCCTCAGTGTGTCGGCCAATATCAGCCCGGCATCCTCCCTCTTCGCCATGCTGGTGTCGGCGCCTGAAACCAGCATCATTCACATTTTACACCACAATCACGGTTTTATGTTTTACATATTCGATAACAACTTGAGCCCCCAGCATCTTTAACTCAACAACTTGTTTTGTATAGTTGGGCAGATTGTTTGTTAAAGGTATCGTGACATTATTTGTAACATTATTTTATTATGTTGGAGATGATCCTCAAAATGTGTTTAACAGGCTTTCATAGAAAAAAATACTCAATTAATGTGTTTTTGGTCCCTTTCTTTTACATTCTAATGGGGCATGGAGAAAAACACATTCTTTTGGCCACTAGGGGTCGTACTTTACTCCTTCTATGTCAATCACTGTCATGATCCACCCACCCACCCCTCTACCCCTCCTCTCCAACAAACTTCCCCGCCTCCTAGATAGGGTGGCCAGGTCCTGTTCATTTGAGGTAAAATAAGTGTTGCATGTGTGGGACATGTTGAGTGGGGAAAGGGGACAAAATGTGGTTAGTTAATAGGATAGTTAATTATTAACATTGTGATGTCATTATTCTAAAATAATTCAAGATTTCAATTCATATATAACAAAAATAGCTGATCTTGGTTGAATAGACAGGAAATACTAACTAGACCACTGACACTGTGGTTGCCTCATTTTTAGTGTCCCGAACAAATCCATAGACTTGTCTTTGAGACTAAATATTTGGTGATCAGCAGTTCAACTGTACTGCATTACAGTGGTTTTCAACCATTTTGATACCAGGGACCACTATTTATTCAGCGTTTGACCCATGGACCACCATTTGATGACATTTTCACCCCACAGACCCACAATACCAGGCTGGATTTCAGCCTAGGGCACTGGTGGTCCCCGGACCATTGGTTTTAAAACTGCTGTATACGACATTGATTCAAATCTATACTCTTTATATCAGTTGTTTGTAAATAGTAGGCCTAATCAATAATATAAACAGAATCCTAGCCGATGTCGCACAAATTACGGGTTATATCAAAGTAAAATGATCGAGCAGAGACAGAGAGAGAGGGACAGAGAGGCAGGCAGAGACCGGCTGCTGTGCCAGAACTTATAGGGTATAGAGTTGTGCAAACTCCGTTCACTTCATGGGGCCAGTCTAATGGAGGCTCTTCTACATCAACATCTATTGAGAATGGTGGCAGCAAATAGGGACAAGTCCTGGACCTGAAGTAGGCAGAGACAGCTTTAATGGTCGTAAAACCCTTTATTTTAGTTCGTTTTGTAGTAATAGTACTGTAGCTAGGCTACAACATAAACATGACAACAGTTGGCATGTTGCTCTTGTTGAAAATATCGTAGGGCTATTTCCAACTCTAGTCTGTTCCTACTCATGCTGCATGAACAGCGCAAAGCGTTCGGTTTCTGACCCCTCAATGTCGCAACGCTGAGACTAGATTGCTCTAGGCTGCGAACGGCAGCGTGCCCCAGAGTGAAAGGTGGAAGAAGGGAATTATTTTACACAATAATCAAACCTCTCTCTCTCTCTCTCTCTCTCTCTCTCTCTCTCTCTCTCTCTCGTATCTCGGCAGTGTCGGGACATGCAGGGACATGCAGAGAGTGTTTAGGGCAGTGCCTGTAATACAATGAGAGGGCACTTCTAGCGAAATTGCATTCATGATCTGCCCTGCAAGCAAGCCGGAACGGGGCCGGTTCGGGCTAGGTATGGGCAGTGAGGGCTATGGCAAGCCATCACCAAAACTGTACAGGCCCAGTGCATGCTAGCCCAATGGTTGCCCACCATGTGGTCTCACTTTGGGCTTGCCTTGTTCAGCCCACACTTGCGGGCTGCCAACAGCAATCCCGTACTGGGCCACTGTGGGTCAACCCGCTCAGGCCCGTTGCAGATTTGCATCTTCAGGCCCCATGCTTTTTTACTGAGGACAATTCGCAGCTTCATTTGATCCATTATTCAGATCATCAGCTATCCCAGCTGTTTCCCAAACACTGGGTCAGGACCCATTTGTGGGTCACAGAGAGATTTTTATGGGTCCCTTGATTAATTATAGCAATTTTTATGGGTCCCTTGAATAATTATATCAAAACATTTTCAAAAAGAACTCCCAAAAACGCAAGTAAATCCACAAATTAAAAACAAAATTCAATTATTTTTTCCAGTAATTTCATGAAATCAAAGAAAAATCAACAAAACTTCATGAATTAGAAAACTTAAGAAGTAGTGAAAATAGACAATCTACAAGCTCACAACTAGGGCTGTATACCGAAGCTCGGGATTCGAACCATTCGCTCGCTAAGGTCGCCACGCGAACGAATATTAATGATGCCGAACCATTCGCAATTATTTATTTATTTAACTTTTCCCCCCATCTAGTAGATCTGCGACATTGAGGGGTCAGAAACTCGCTGTGAAACGCGCTGTTACTGCAGTTAGAAATGTATTGTTTTCACTGAAGGTGTCCCATTCTCAATAGAAGTCTGGTTCACTGACCACCAGAGCAGGCTGGTGGGCAGCAGGCTTAAGCCTATACATACAATAATAGACACGTAGTCGTTCACAGCAAACAAATAATTAAACCAGCCTTTGGTTAAGGTTGGTGTTATGGTTCACTGACCACCATAGCAGGCTGGTGGGCAGCAGGCTTAAGCCTATACATACAATAATAGACACGTAGTCGTTCACAGCAAACAAATAATTAAACCAGCCTTTGGTTAAGGTTGGTGTTATGGTTCACTGACCACCATAGCAGGCTGGTGGGCAGCAGGCTTAAGCCTATACATACAATAATAGACACGTAGTCGTTCACAGCAAACAAATAATTAAACGAGCCGATGGAAAACAGTGTGTTACCCGTGGCTGTCGGATCAGTCTCATCAGAAAGGAGAGAAAAGGAGAGCGGTGTCATGACTGGTGTATTCACAGATGTCAATCACATCTCAGGGCAGTAGAAAACGTAGCCTATCTACCGATGGCAACATCCACGATTTTAAGAGTTAGTAGACGCGGGGCGTGGGGGGGGGGGGGGGGGGGGGGGGGGGGGGGGGGTGTAGCATGCTGCTTTTTTTTAGCGAACGTTCGAAGCTCGCCCTATAATTCCCAGCGAACGTTCGAAGGCCAGAATTAGTCCAACTATACAGCACTACTCACAACGCGACGCAAAGCGGCGCGTTGTGAGCTTGTAGATCGTCTGTGCCATTCCCACATCATGAACATTAGTGAGGACCAATTGTATGACTATTGAAAATTGGTGAAGTCGTCCTTTAATGCATGTCAAACTGGGTAGTCCTTGATAATAAATCTGTCAAGAACGTGTCTTATATGGGTCCCTGCCTATCAAATGATGGTCCATGGGGACATCATATATATATATATATATATATATATATATATATATATATATATATATATATATATATATATATATATATATATATATATATATATATATATATATATATATATATATATATATATATATATATATATATATATGGGCTGTTGTTTACAGCCGTCGGTGTAAAAGAGGCTCGAGCTCCCTTCATGGTCTATGTGTGCACGTCCCTCAAACGGAGGAGAGAGGCGGAGAGCAGAGCAGGGGAGGCTGGAGACAGCACGGCTGTGGGTGGGTGTTTACCGTGATGTACACGCAACTATCCGGTGCCCAACCAGACGAGCCGTTTTTAAAACTAATTAGCATAACTACAAAATACGGAGAAACCACTGAATGTTCAAATACCGACTTTTTATGGTGTAATTGTTGTCAAGAACCCCCCAAAAACACAAAAAATGAACAAAAACGTGTTTTTAATGTCACGATACCTTTAAGCTACAGGCCGGGTCTGTTTTCACTAAGACATGTGACGAGACGAGTGATTAAGTAGTTTAAAAAAAATAAAAATTACAACAAGAATACAGTGTGACCTAATTACGTGCATGGATATAATAATCATACACATGACATATGGAAGTCGGTGATGTTACCTAGGATCTGTGCTGCCTCCAGGTGGCGCTCTGGACACATGCTGGCTGTGAAGGTGAACACTGCAGGAGAAGTGAGGACCACTGACAGACCATGAGGCTGTGAACACACACACACACACACACACACACACACACACACACACACACACACACACACACACACACACACACACACACACACACACACACACACACACACACACACACACACACACACACACACACACACACACACACACACACACACTTTAAACCCTCATAATAAAACCTTAGTCTTAGTTTGGTTTTGCCAATGAGAGACATTTTGGTCATAGTTTCTGTATACAGAATTTAAGGTGCAACCAAGGTGCACTAGTCAAGGTGCAAAGATCATATAATAATGAAATGAAAGTAAATAAAGTATGCACACTCACCACAACAGGGTGATCCACATTGTAGCCCTTAGCCATGTAGGTCTTCACATTGCCAGCAATGGGGTATGACATTCCATGACTACACAGACATAAGTAATATCAACCACAGAGACAGAGGCAGAAACTCAACAATGATGGCGCAAACAATAATATCTGATCTAAACACTGACATACAGTATTGCCCAAAATTGGGAGACAGCAGGATCAAAATAGTGATTCTCAAACAACCACCCAAACAATATAAATATGGCTGTGGCCGAACCCATCTGAGAATATGTTTTGACAGGGACGTCACATCCATCTAAATTACGTTTTGACCTTCTTTGTTCAAGTTCTTGTTTTTTCAACAACAAAACATTTACCAAAGATGGACTCCTGCGTTTCCAAATCCAATTCCTGCAAACACACTGGCCAGATGCATGCTGGACCTGGCCTCCTTGTCTTCTGGGTCACGCACTGACCTGTAACCATCAGTAGCATTATTTACATCCATAATCAATCACATTGGTGGAAAAATGTTCAAAAGAATTACGTAAAAAACGTCTCTGCGGCAGAGCTGAGAGTGAAACGGTGTAGGAGAGAGAGACAGTAGGACAACAGAGAGGGAGACAGTGACAGAGAAACAGACTGTAGGACAGCAGAGAGGGAGTTAGTGACAGAGAGACAGACAGAGAGGTTAGTGTATGTAGTTATGTAGCAGAATCTAGTTTACTGAATGTTTCGTGAAGATTTTTGTAAACCATGTTTTTTCTGTTCTATGAACACTATGGAACATGAAAAAAGTGGTTTACATTTTTTATTTTTGCCCAGAAAATATTTACCCATAACATCCCATATAATGTAATAATTAAAAATATAATCATACTTTAAGAAGCACATGTGACATGTCAAACTAGGGATCTGGGCTTCTGAATCCATCCCAAGCATTAGTTTTGCCCAAAAAACATTCCTTGGGTTAAAATTAGCCATAGAAATCATGGAAAACGTGATGAGGTCAGCACATTTGGGCAAGTATCTATGGATGATTTTTTTTTTTAGGCAAAGGAATGTTTTTGGGCAAAACTAATGCTTGGGATGGATTCAGAAGCATGAAAAACCCATAGTTTGACATGTCACATGTGCTTCTTAAAGAATTATTATATTTTTAATTATTACATTATATGGGATGTTATGGGTAAATATTTTCTGGGCAAAAATAAAAAAATGTAAACCACTTTTTTCATGTTCCATAGGGTTCATAGAACAGAAAAAACATGGTTTACAAAAATCTTCACGAAACATTCACTTAAATACACAATGACAGACAGCGAGGTGGTGGTACTGTACCGTTTCATGTATTTGGCCACCACATTGAGTGCGTGTCGGGACCATACATCACTGATGGGGTTACTGCCCTGGTAGGCTGGTCTGTTGATGGGGTTTGGAGGACAGGGCTGTCGCTGGTCGTAGGGCAGAGCGGTGTACGACTCCAGAGCATGGCTGCGATTCAAGGCAAACATTAATTGAACAGTTGAGATGAATAACAACAGTCTAAGTCCATAATTTATCTAGATGTCCTGATCTCATATCTAGCATTTATACATTATGGATTTTTAGTTGGACTCAGACTGTTATTTGTCTCAACTGCTCAATTAGAAAAGTACAATTCTGCAACTTGAACTAGGGTTAAAGTTGCTTCTTCTAATCTTGAACTTCAATGTGGGTAAGAGTGTCATCTAAACTGAATCACCTTTCACCAGCAACACAGATACAAAGCTAATCATGTGACTTTTCACCTCAGTTAATGTTTTTCATCAATCATTATTGCTGTGGGGCTCCGAGGCCGTCAAACGTACAGCGTTGTAAAACACATGAACACAGTCAGATAGTAGACATGTGCAGGCTACATGTGACATGAAAGGTTGCCATTTGAACCACCACTTTGGGGAAATGTGAACTTTATTCAATTCCTTACATTTTTATCCCACAATTTCACGGGCACTGATCTAAGTTCTGAGGTCCCACAGATCAGAACTCCCATTAGTCTGAACATGCGCTGGAAATCCACTATTAGCTGCGGCATGCTTGCTGTTATGCATGTTTGTCACAAAACCCTACCCCCCCTCCAACCGTAACCCTAAACCCCTGACCCTCAACCTTGTTAGGTTCGGAACAATGGGAGGTTGCAACAATGGGAGGTCGGAATTGTGGAATGGCACTCAATTTCACACAGTGCCAACTGCCTAAACCAGTGATACATAAAGGCTATGTTCTCTATCTGTTACAGTTCTATCACTACACCTTTATGAATATCTGTTACTAAGCTATTTCAGCATCATGTCATGTATACTGTATAACCAGCGCTGTTTTATCTAATTCTGTTATCACTCCTCTTGACCTCCACATTCAAGCCCTGCCTAACCACTCCCCCTCACTGTCTACTCCATGGCTCACTCAGCTCACCTGCTCTCCATCTACTATAAATATCTCCATATCTCCATATATCTCCACCACTATAAAAGCCCAGCCTGCAATTCACTTCATGCAAGAGCTTCACTGGTCAACACATAGGTAAAAGTACAGGCCAGCCTAGTATTGTTTAACCAAGTTTGAGTGCTAGTTATTTTTAGATTTACACAGTTACAAGCTGTTTAACTTTATGCAGTTGCAGCACCTGCCATTATTGTTATTTCTCCTTGAGAATAAACTCACCTTCACTTGTACAATGCTTCCTCTCTTTGTTGCACACTTCAGTCTTTCTTACTAAATATAACATCTGTTATTGTCCTTTTTCTATTGACCTTGTTCTATTTGTATTAAAAACTTTGTGATGGAACTTGTATGAAACGTTAAAAATGTTTTGTCAAACTCACCAAAGAACATCAAAACCACTATTGGCTGCTACTCTCTCTGGCATATGGAGAGTGTGGAGAGGATCCACCATGCCCAGGGTTGGTTTGATGGCCCTGCTGGCAATACCTGAACACACAACACCAACAACACACATTAATACAACCCACAGATTACATCAAAATACATAACTAGCTGAGCACACAATACCCCAAGCAAGGTGGTGGTTTTTTTTTCACAGACATACCAGTTTTTGCCTTCAGATGTTCAAAGTCGAAAATAGCAACCCCAGTTGTCTCACTGCCGGTTCCAGCAGTCGTAGGAACTAAAGAGGAAAACATATATACAGATTTTTACAACGTATTATTCAGAAACTGACTTTGCACTATTGGTGTATGAATACATGCATCAATTCTATCAGGAAGTGGAGCAAAGTATGCTTTTAATCATATCATGTGCATCCCCATGTGCACACAGATTCTTAACTTAAGTCAATATGTTGTTTATTTCACAAAATAATTGTATTGATATTAATAATTAGTAACCAGATTATACAGTATGACACCAGATTATAGCTGCAGCAAGATTCTAGCTGACGTTAGAGTGACACTAGATTCTAGTTATTGGCACTAAATGGCCAAGCTTATCCATATTTGTCTGATGTTGTTCTAGGGATTGCAAAAATTTGAGCTAAAAATGTTTGCTTCCAAGATAAATAACCAATATTTGGAGGAGGTCCTGAGTCAAATGTTCACAATAATGTTCAGTTCTAGACTAAAACATGTATGCACACTTGCACAGGAAAAATGCATAAGAAAATGGTGGAATCGGCTGGTTCAGCCCGTCTTTGGGATGGACATGGACTTTACTTTTCTTGTGGATCTACGTCGTATAGTGTGGATTTTCCAGTGTACTTGTGATTATGTGGTTGAACCAGTGTTTACACTTTATCTCTTGTGCATTTCACACTGTAATATCTAATCTTGTGTACATATTGTAGCTGTTGCCTTGTGGACCTAATGAAGTGACACCTTTGTGTCTAACCATATGTACGTCATGTGCACAGTCTCCCGAGACAGACTGTTGCTGTCCATGTCAAGCACGAAAAGCCATGACCAGGTAGGTGCCCAAGTCGGAATAATACATAATACAATAATACAATAATAATGCCGAAATCTGCGATTGATCAATCACAATCAAGCAATCAATCAAATGGTCTTTAAAAAGTGTTACCCATGTTTTTAAAGGTATACCTGCGATCAGAGGTTTAAGAGCACCAGTGATGGGTTTTCCTTTCCCAATGGGAGCATTGACGAAGTCCAGGAAATCTGCCTCAGGGTGGCACGCATACAGATTGGCTGCTTTGCAGGTGTCAATCACAGAGCCCCCGCCCACTGCCACAAAAACATCAAAGGTCTCACGCTTGGCAAACGCAATGGCCTCCTTAAAACTTGGAAAACATGAGATAGAGACAGACACAAACAGACAGTTACTGGATGCTGCTAATGCCAATTCTACTACCAATCCAACAGTACATGCAAGAATTACCAAATTACCTGTTCAAGAATTAGACTTACTAATCACTCGAATGCCATGCAACTGTGAACATATTTACACTGTACATGTACAACGCTCAAATTAAACACAAACTTTGTTTTACATTATCCTCATTCCAATTTCCCTCACACACTTGTGTGAGGGAAGCACTGGTGTTGGAGGACCAGGCCAAGCCAGAGGGACAGCGGACAATTCACTAAGCAAAGACTCCAAGGAAACAAGCAGTAACTTCACCTCTGTGCCAGAATTCCCATTCTCTGTGCCACGGTTCCTTTTACAGTCTTTTACTTGCCTTATTATGGTAGTATTGTGGGAATGTATTATATTTATATTTTCTCTTTTTTCTATACATATGCAAACAATCAAACATAAATGGCATACACACACAAGCTCACACGTGTGCGTATGTGGGAGTGGCTAAAGGTCAGAGGGGAGGAGTCAATGTATACTGTATACCTGGTGTCTGTGGGCTCCACTCGGACATTGTCGTAAAGCTTATAATTAACTCCATTCTTGGTCAGGGACTCCAGGACGGCCTTGACGGGAGGCAGAGACGACAGGTTCTTATCTGTCATCAGACACACCTTACGAGCTCCCATGTTCTGGAGGTCCTGCAGAGAGACAGCCGTAGAGAGCAAATGTTGTTTGTTTTTTGAGCAACAGGGAGTTCCAACCGCGCCTCAAGCCTGTGGCAGGCCAGTCTGGTGCATCTCAGAAGCAGGACATGTAGCAGTAGGTGAAGGAGGCACTGGAGCAGCACAGACAGTTTGAGCCTTTATTTAATATACAGGGTGCAAGCACTAAAATGACAACATTTCGATGCATCAATCACATGTGAGATGTGATTGATACATCGAAACGTCATGACCTGATGAAGATGTGATTGAGACATCGAAACGCTGTCATTTTAGTGCTTGTGCCCTGTATATGAAGTAAAGGCTGTTTGGTTTTTTGTTTTCGTTTTCAAAAATGGTCAAATGTACCGTATGTACATGCATACATACACATGTACTGTATATAGGGCTGAAGTGTATGTGTATGTTTTGTAATAATAGTAAAATAATTGTAGTCAAATAAAAGTACAATATTTGCCTGAGATGTAGTGGTCTTACATTGTAAATTTTAAGATTTGTTTACCTGCCTCTTATGTCATGTTGTTCAACCACAATCACTTGGCACTCGCTGTGATTTGATGATCCTCATCAAAGGCTTACTGGTTGTTTTCCAGCATTCATGCTTTTCTAAATGCTCCTTATGGTATAATTGGGATTTTAATGGTGCCTTTTTGTAAACACTGATGAAGGCTCATGAGGGAACTTATCTTTGTAACTCTGTTGCCAGTGCATAATAAAGCAGAAGATTTTGGTCAGCTTGAATTCACATAGCAGATTTCGTGAACCAAGGATACTTTACATCAAAAACCACCACCAAGTAAAGTGAGGGGCATTCTTATCGTCACACATCATTCTTCTCATTCCACCCAATCACAATTTGCGCCCCAATCTTCGTCTTCAATGTTTGTGTTCAGTGACATTTAATGTGTGCACAAACCCTCAAAGATGGACATACTGTAGGAGGCCATAAAAAATGAACAGCCAACGAACAACCATACAAAACAGCATACAACTATGTTGCGCTTAGTTACGCCTCAGAGGCAAATGCTACTTTTTACAACACACTAATTGAAACTATACATTACCATGCCGATCTCTCTGGTGACACCCTCCCCATATCGGATGTTGGAGCTGGCCATCTGATGTCACAATGTCAAAGGGGTATTATTATTACGTTATTATTATTATTATTATTATTATTATTATTATTATTATTACGTTATTATTATTATTATCGTTTTGCATAAATTATATTTAAATCTGGAAAGTCACAATATAAAAAACAGTGTCGAAAGTTTTAAAAACAGCAGATTATACAAAGGTAATTAACAGTTTGGGGTGATTACCTCAAATGCATAGTCAGTTTTCCTGACAGTGCATGCAGCAGCTCCAGCCCCTGAGATAAAACAACCATTAGCACAAATCACAAATAATATGCATATGTGTGGTTTAATAATAATAATAATAATAATAATAATAATAATAATTTCACCTTGGTGGAACGTATTGGAGTGGGCAGGGCATCTGCAACTGTGGACAAACAAATCATTTCAAGTTAATGAAATGTTAGTTAATGTAATGTTAACTACAGCCTACGACCACAATACTACCGGTAGTTGCACAAAAAAAACAAGAATTTATTTTCACTTTCTGAATTAAGAGTACTCGTAAAAAAGTAGTTTAATTCGTCATTTTGAATGACATAACTAATATACAGCACAGCAAGTCATTTGGGCATTGCATACTGGTACATTACTGGTACATTAGTTCAGACTTTTTCCCCACAGCATACATTTATTATCCTATAGGAATCTTATTGGATATCCAATAGGATTTGTTCTAAAATCTTATAGGACTTTTCTATTGGAATCCTAAAGGTTTTTCTGACACCCAAAAATTACAACATTCCTGTGGCCTAATCATTTGAATGCCACCCAACCATGATACATTAGTTCAGACCCTTCTTTTTTTTTTTTACACAGCATACTTTTTTTTCCTAAATCTTGGGGGTAACAAGTCAATAAGTTAACATTGGAGATGTCCACAATTTTTAAGGTGTCCAATTATAAAGTCAATAATCTAGGTCGGATCTTATAGGAAGCCTATTGGATGGGATTTGTTCCAACATCTTATAGGACTTTTCTATCTATATTTTGACTACTCTACTCATAATGTTAAAATACGTTAAAAAGTTATTATAATTAGTCTACTCCACTATTATTATCACTTTGAAACTATGTTACAAAAGGGTTCTCTACAGGTCTTTACACAGCCGTTCTGAGTCTTCCAAAATATCAAAGATCTAGAAGCTGTCAATGCGTCGCAGGGACGCATTGATGGCTTGTAGATCAGTGCCTTTTGTGTCGCAACACCATCGAACTAGAAACGTGACTGCAACACGTTTTAAAACAACACACTAAAACGTCATTATATAAAACGTAAGAAAAAATATATATGTTTTGTTTTGTATATAACTCACGCTGCTCTCTCCAGTTGTCTGAGCAGATGTGCAACTCTGTTTCGTCCTGCCATTGTTATATTTCTTTTAAATTGTCAAGCACGTCTTGAGATGTTCTGCAGAATCTCTGAAGATGTGTGTTGTTGAACTTGTTGCACTTGGTAGGGAGCTGGGGGTGTGGCGTGTTCCGTTCCCATATCCCGGGCAGACGTGCTCTGTAATTGGCTGCTTGGTCTGTTATATCCATAGATACA
Organism: Benthosema pterotum; assembly: GCA_039105355.1. NCBI lineage: Eukaryota > Metazoa > Chordata > Actinopteri > Myctophiformes > Myctophidae > Benthosema > Benthosema pterotum. Next base: position 8,028,737 of record CM076976.1, on the reverse strand, counting down.
TTCAATATTATATAAAACTTGTATCCATTACAGATGTGAAATCACATGAATATGTGATGAAACTGCTGACTGTTGATTCAGAATTACCGTATTAGGAGAAGAATGATCTGATAATGTATCCTTTACTTTACAGGACAGGACTGACCGACCAACCACCCTAGAGTTATACCAACCACATGTTTTTGTTCACGTGCTGCTGTTTACACTAAACTCTCTAGTCAAACTTCTGACCAACTGACCAATAAGAGCGCGGACGTCCCTCCCGGCTATGGTATGGGACACTAGTGTGAGTTGTGAACTTTAATATATACTCTGAGGTTGTGAATGAAGCGGTGCTGTGGCGACCCCTGCTGTCCACAAAAGAGAAGACTTTCAGGTGAAAGTTCTGGTCATCCTGTTTGGTGGTCACTCAGGAGTCAGGACCATTGAGTGGAAATGTCTTCCTATATTGCTATATGCAGTGATGTATCTAGCCATGCATCGCATGACACCCAGGGCTATGATGTATCAATGTACGAAAATGTATCCCTCAATTAGTAACCTATTGTATGGAAAATAGAAGGGAATGAAAGGTAGATGAGATTGAGCAAAGCAAAAGTACTATAGTCCAGAGAATGTGTCAGTCAGTCACTCACCTGTTCTCCAATCTGCTCCTTAGCCCATCTGTGAACACTCATTCCTCGAGCACAGTGTTGTTTTGATACCAGGTAACCAGGGCCCACTATTTATTCAGATTTTGAGCCACGGACTACCATTTGACGACATTTTGGTCTCACAGACAACAAAACTAAAGATTTGTTTTGCTTTTGTCCACAATTCCAGGCTGGATTTGGGAAACAAAACAGTCAAACCCACAGATCAAAATGACCATCAATATTATACATTCTCTAGTTGTGTAGACTTGGGCTAATTCAGATGATGAATATTTTAATTATTGAGAGTGTAAAACTATTGAGAGTGGTCCTCATTTTCCTGAGGACCACCTGGAACCCTCTCAAGGACCACTGGTTGAAAAGCAATGCTCTAGCATACTGTCAGTTAGCTCAATGTTACTGCCCCCTGTGCTCATCTGTGTGAGAGCCCTGTTTCCTGCATTCGGCTCCTGTATACGGTTTCCCTTGATGTTACAGGTTGACTGTAAGGGTTTTGAGTCATTCTTCATCAAATACTATGAAACTACTGTGGCTCTGCATATTGGGTTCCATGTGCTCATTTCACATGTTTCTAAATGTCTTAAATGTATAAATATGTCTTAAATGTATAAAACATGTACACAAAAACTGTTGCCTACAGGTCCCCCACACTTAACAAAAGCTGAGCTTGTAAATTCAAATTAACAAATTAACTGGCCACTTTGCCTTCTACTGACAACATGTAGAGTGAAGGTTGTTATGCCTTTTATTACACACAAACACCAGCCTTGAACATTAACCACTGGAGATGATCTTTGACCTCTGTATAAGATGGCCTATATGTGAATCCCTCAAAAATCCCCCTCAAATTTGAACGTCTTGCACACACAGATGTAAGCTATAACATGTTTGTTTTCCAAAGTGGATCACAATGGTCTTCATGCTTAAATTAGTAACTGTACTAAAAGAACCAGTCTACCTGTAATAGAACCACATAATTCTATTTTTTTGTGTAGCGTAAAAATGTATTTCTTCCTCTGAAACTGTTTTATTATTTTGAAGGTTTGGAAATAAAACACAAAGAGCAAAAACATACAAGATAATGCATATTCGTAATAAAAATGTCACATTTGTGGATTGTTCTTCTTAATGTTCCATAAAACATTCTTCTTTGGTTTTTGATCACCCAGTGCAAGTATATGATTCCACAACCGCACAAAACAAAAACAAATCAACTGTTCTGAATGTTTACAGATTCAAAGACAGAAATTGATCTAATAATGATTATAACACTGTTGACTACACTGAAGTATGCCAGAAGCATAAAAAAACACAAGAAAGTGATGTTAATGTATGGTTGCTGAGTGCTGACATCTATAACATGTACTACATGTCTCATGTAGATGGATGGACATAGATTGAGATGCAGTGTGCACTCCATCTGTAATCAGATGAATCAGTAAAATATTCTGTCCAAGATGTACCGACTTGCAGGTTAAATAACACCACTGAAATGTCACATGTGTTGTTCTCAGCATAACACAGTCCTGAGACGCAACGCTTTACTTCTGGTTGAGCCAGGAAAAAGAGAAAACGTGGCGGGGTCCATCTCCGTCCTCCCCACCACTGGGATCCGAGGAGGCCTGAAATCAAAGCAAATCAAATTTTTATTTTTGAGTCAGCAGCAAATTTATTGTAAGTGCCTCCACCTGCCTGCAGCTAAACCTTTTATTATTATTATTTTAAAACTATCTCGGGTTCCTTTCCCAGATTGAATTTTTGGTCTAAACAGGCTTTTTGCACAGCCCATAACTAAAGTGTTGATGATCGTGGTTACATGACGTAAAATAAGACCGCGGAACCCTTTACACACCATGAAATTGGAATCTTAATCTGAAGATTTTTTTCTCATTTTATTTTATTTTAGCAGTGAGCTTGTTTTGTACTGTCGCAACTTCGAAACCGCCTTCCACTCGCTTTGTCGCTTTGTCGCTTTGCCGAGAAACAAATGCTCCTATTTCACAAGTACTGTACAGCTTTCCACATGATCGTCATGATGTCGCATTCTTCAACCAATAGAGGGTATGCACATGCATAAGGCTAAAGTGAAATCAAGTGGGAAACTGAGTGATTGGATTGCACGTCTGTTTGGGTGTGGGCTATCAAGGCCAGAAATGCATACTATAAATATATTTTTTGTCACTCAGTAGGCTTTATCGCATAACTTCCACGTATGATGATGATGTCACGTGCATACCATCTATATGTCATTGACCAGGTCATCAGTCAATAGGAGACTCAGCCAATCAATCAATTATTGGCTCAGGAATGCGACAAAACACGAAATTCAACGCTTTGAGGGGCGTGTAACTGGTAACATTTTTAGGGTCAACTAAAGAACCAACCTGTGTTTGGCTGGCTGTGGCCTGGGATGGAGCTTGGGACGTAGGGAACGCCACTGGTGGAGTCGCACTCAGACCCTCCACGGGCCTCTGGTGCTGGGACAGAGAGGGTGCCACCACCTGCAGAGGTGGCACGGCCTGGAGGGGCAGAGGTGAGGGATGCAGAGGGGGGAAAGCAACACTCCCCACTGCCTGAGGGGGTTGAGGACTTTTGGGAGCAGTGAGAGCGGAGCTTCCTGTTGGCTGCAGGGGAGGCTGTGGACTCCTCGGAACAGCGACACCAGCGCTCCCTGTTGGCAGCTGGGGAGGTTGCGGACTTTTAGGCAAGGGGACTGCTGTGCCCGCTAGCGACTGAGGCGGTTGTGGACTCTTGGGCACGGGAACAACTGTGCTTCCAGCTGCTGGCAGGGGCAGCGCTGTTGAGCTCTCTATCGCTACGTCCTCTTCACTCTCCTCGTCCTCCTCGTCATCAGCTGAAAAAGAAAAATCACATGCATGTGAAGTGAGGAGCATTCTTACATTGTACACCTCATCATGTTGTCAAATATACACTGTGACTATTTGCTCTAGGCTATGACATAAAATTTGCCAGTAATTCAATTCAACAATTTTAAAGTAATGTTTGTGTTGGACAAAAATACACTATGTTGATTTGGTCGAACACAATTCTCCTTGGGCATCAACAAGCAAATAAACACATATTTAGTGACGTAAAACCTTATGTACTGTATAACAAGCTCATGAACTGTTTTAAATCCAGGAGAAAAAGACCAACTTATGAAACAACATTCCTCACATCTGATTAATTCTACATTCACGTACACTACTGTAGTTGAAGCAGTGAATAAACAATGTGATGTATTGCTGTAAGGTTCTCACATCTGATGAAGCTGAGGATGTGCAGGGCTCTCCTCTGACGTTCAAAGTTGGTCGTAAAGTGATCAAAGCTCTCATAACCTTGCTCCACCTTTTCCAGGTGAGATGTGTTGGTTCCTTCAATGATCCTAAACAAGGAAAGGATTTTAATCATTTTTTGCCATTCAGCAACCTTTAAAAACACAGTCCCAACCGCCCTAATGAAAATGATTAGTTTAAGCAAAACCACTGTAGCACCGGTATTTTAATATTTGTATTGTCCACATTGTGATTATATTATTAACTGGACTAGTTGTTTCAAAACCATGGGCATGCATGCTCTTCTATACATTTTAATTAATGGTAGTAGATCTGATCTGAGAGTTAACTTAGATTTTGTGATGTGATGTGTCAGTTTAAATGCTGTATTCAGATGTCTTCAGAGATAGGGTTAATGCCATGCTTCACACACATAACAATCGTTAAAATCCTCAATGCGTTTGATTAGAAGTTCTTACTTTTGTAGAAGAGGTTTAGCATCCTGAAGGAGACATAAAGAGAGAGCGTTTAGACAGTTGTGTGGCATCTGGTTACAGTACCTGGTTACCAGTCATTAAGACATGCAAATCTCTTGAGTCTGTAAAATAGGATTTTCCCACCCATACCTTTCTCCCCTAATTGCACATTTTTTTCTTTTACACTATGATTTGCAGCTTTTGGCTGTACAGGAGGGAATATTTGTCTCTAAATATTTTGAAGAAATTAACATGGTGGGCCCTATTGTAAACAAGTAGAAATGTGTCGTCCCACTCACAGTTAACAGTCTTTGTATTGAGTTGCGCTTGAAATGTACTGTAATTCTCCAAGCTTAACTTAAGTTAACTTAATCAATCAATCAATCAATCAAACCTGTAAAAAGACAGCCATCTCAGACTGGTCCATGGTTTGAATCCCAGTCTCCAGAACCTTGGCCATGCTTTCCAGATGCTCTGTGTATCTCCTCCTTAGACTCCTGATGTGATGGTGGACAATCACTCACATTAGTTACTCAAGTAAAAGTAGAAATACTACAATGTGCAAATACTCAACTAAAGTACATGCCAAAACGACTGTATTAAACAAAAGGATCGGAGTAATAATATACTTTAAATGCCTAAATTAAGGTATTAGGGATGGAGCTCGACACATGATAACCTATTAACAAGCTTATCGAATACCTGCTATCAATAAGATTTGTGCATCATCAAGTTATCTTTAAACAAGAAAAAGGTCTAAAACAGTCTAAAACTATAAGTGCATTTATACCTATCAACCAGTGCAGTTTGGGTAAACAGCATTACCCCTGCAGTATGTACAGCGTCACAAACTCATTCAGTTAAAAGCTACCGTATCCCAGTAGTTGGGTAAAAGTACTTAGTTACCGGATGTAGTCGAGCTTCTCCTCCTGGTCTGCGTTAATCTTCAGGGTCATGTCCAACTTCTTTTCCTCCAGGATGGAATACAAGTGGTCAAAGGTCTCACACACCTTTGACTTCTGCCTGCGACCGTTTTCCTTTGAAAGACAAGAAAAATAGAGCGAGAAAGAGAGAGAGATACAGTAGATAGATGCTTTCAAAAAACAGAATTCACACCTCACAGGCTTAAGGTGTGATTCACAAATTCATAATTTGTGGTTTTGATGAAAGGGAAGAAGAAACAAAGCAACGGTTCACGATTGCCAGGGGCATCAAGTGTCTTATTGAATGAGCAAAGATTACCTCAGGTCTAAAACAGAAGTTAGCTTAAGGCTATCTATGCAATCGTACTGCAGACCGCCACCGACAAGTGACCATTAACTCAATCCGGGAAACAGAATCCAAGAGAAAATGATTTTAAGATTTTGGCTATGAACGATGGGGACCATTTTTACTGATGGAAGGACTGCTTATCTAATAGCAACATGGACGGTGTAGAGTAGACGGTAGCACGGAGCAATCTCTCAGTAGAAATCAACAAAAGACAAAGATTTGTCGTCTCTGTTCATGGCGGTGGAAGTTGTAAACGCAGATGTGTACAATACATAAGGTATAGTAATAGAACAGTGGAACATAAAGCAAACGTGGAACACTGTACTGTCACCTACATCTATGGTCCTGCAGGTCTCCTCCAGCTGTGTGATGATGGCCTGCAGTCGTTCATTATTCCCCACCAGCATTGATATACAGTCAGTTAACTCACTCTGGAAAGCGCACGCGCACACACACACACACACACACACACACACACACACACACACACACACACACACACACACACACACACACACACACACACATATCTCTTTTAAATCATCAAGGTTTAAGGGGACTATTTTTTGACAAAAATATGTTAATGACATTTGGACGATTTAGAATAACAGTTTCCTGGCCGTCTTTATGTGTAATATCTGTTTTTAGATATATTACATTTTAGCAGTGGGCTTAGTGTCTCTGATGTCATGGACACTCACTCTTGGATTACAATTACCACAATGCTTCCCTATCCACAAGGATAGGGGAGATAGGCTTATTAAGGTCTTATTGAGACAATAGCCAGTTTTACTTTATAATTGTGTTGTTGTGTGCTGACATGTCAGCATGACATGTACAGTGTGTTCCTACTTGAATGTTTCTGAAACAAGACACTGAAATATAATAAAAATCAAATTAACACATTGTACTTGATGTAAACACCATATTAATGAGAGTAGTAGTTGCTCAGCGCTGTCATTCATTTTAATTAAAGTGAGAGCTGCCATCTTACCTTCTGCTTCTGGAAGACGTTGTTGAGCGGTGCGACCTCGCAGTCTTTATGCGCCCCAAACACCTTACACATGGAACACGTAGGAACACTGCAGCTTACACAGTAGATGTTGATCTTCTCGTCCTTATGCTCCTCACACATGGGCTGTTCCACCTTTGGCTCTGGTGGAGGTTTGGTGCTAACAACAAGGACAAGGGTCATTAACAAGGGTCAGCTGGTGGGAGACCCATTCTAGGTCTAGAGAACAGAGTAAGACTGTGATTGCACTGGTCATCTCTCAGAGAATAATATAACAGACGGATGTTGTACTGGTCAGCTCCCACACCGGTTGTAGCACTGGAGAGCTCCCAGTACAACAGTATTAGACTGTGGTTGTACTGGTCAACTCACAGTACAGTGCTTGTACTGGTCCGTTCCCAGTACAACAATATAAGACAGTGGTGCTATTGGGCAGCTCCAAGTACAACCATAGAAGACTCCCAAGTACACTGTCTCAGTGTGTGGAGAATTTAGAAGTCATATCACATCTCGACAATAAAAATAGTCTTGTGCCTCGCGCCAACAGTGCTCTACATTTATAAATAGTTCCAAGACAAGCAGGTCAGTCTATGGGACAAACGGGATGGTTAATGTGTCACAGCTCGTAGTAAACTAGGGTTAAACCAATGATTTAAACTAGTGATGTCCTGATGCCAATTTTTCATTTCCGATCACACCCCGATACCACAATTTCTGTGTTAGCCGATACCGATACCAAATGCCGATACCAGAAAATAATATACTGTATATATATAATAATACATAATAATACAAATAAGAAAAACAATATGAATGTTATTTATTTATTTTGTTCTTTGTTTTGCTTTGTTTAGCTGTCTTGTCTGTAATGTACTGTATGTTGCACGTGTGTGTTGTCTTGTATGTGAACGGTGTCGTCATGGATGCAAGACAAATATTGTTGTAAGCTGACAATAAAGTTGTATCGTATTGTATCGCATAAAGTCCACCAACCGGAATTAGCAAAATTCTCACTCAAATGTGGACTTGGGCGACTCCAAAGTAAATTCATATCAAGTTCATATCACTACGTCCAAAAGTAGTTCCTTGTAATAGGGGGCTCAAAAATGAATGAAGTTCATGCTAATATTTTATATCTGACAGCCAGATTTTATATCTGGCAATCAATTAATACATTCACAACCACTATATTAATGGCAAGTAAAATCTGAACTACTCCTTTAAGCCCACGGTTATTGGTTATTACATAAAATACAAGAACGATTGTCAGAACTACCTGCTCTCCCCTAATCCAATTCTTCACTTAACTTTGTTTGCGTTTGGGTAAAAGAAAGCTATTTTAGCATACAATGTAAGTGACAGGGGAGCATATTTTGAATTGGGCTATCAATGAATCAATGGACCAATTTCTTTTCATCATGGCAAGGTAGAAGAGCAGAACTCTCACCATGGGATGCTGGAAATCAGCTAATCCAGTTGACACCACTATATTAATGGCGAGTATTTCAGACAGCTTAACTTCAAAAAATCTGGACTATCCTTTTAACCTCAGTAAAACTACGTAAACAGTGTTGCACCATCGTGGGCCGAGTGTTCTATATGGAGTAGTTATAAATTACCAGTGCAACTTATAAACCCACATATTATAATATCTATCTATAATGTTGTATTCACCTGGTAGAACCCTGTTTCATCATGTCTATGATATTTTCCACCAGCAGGTTGCGCTGCAGGCCATATACTCCATGTCGGTCCAGAACCACCTCATGGCGACATGATGGGCAGCGGAAACGACCTCCCGATGTCACAGTGCCACCGCTCCTGGTGGTCATGTACGGGTTGGCCGCCTGGAGAGCAAACAAACAAAATAAATAAATACATATGACTGTACATGCTATTTTAATGTAGATTTTATCTTCAATCTTCTGGGGGTGGGGGTGCCTGGAACAACAGATTTTATCTTCAATCTTCTGGGGGTGGGGGTGCCTGGAACAACATATTTTAGATGAGGATCCATAGACAAATTCATATAATTTTGGAGTTCTTGACATGAAAATATTTAGACCCACTGTTTGGACCACCTACAAATTAGTTGGTGCATCTCAAAGGGTTTATCTTAGGAAAAAGCTATCAAGATAGCAAACGATCCTTTCCATCCCCTCTGCAGTGAGTTTGAATTACTCCCCTCTGGTAGACGGCATAAAGTACCAAAAGCTAACCTTAACATCTTTAAAAACTCTTTTATTCCTAATGCTATTAATGTACTAAATGCTACAATGTCTCGCTGTCTTGTGCTTGTCCATGTCTAAGTGTTTCTGTTGTTGTTGTTCTGTTGTCTGCTGTACATGAGACCAAAGACAAATTTCCGCTTTGTGGACAATATACTAACTAATACACATGGTACAAGGAACCAAATACAGGAACCAAAAACACACAGATGTAAGATACTGTGCCACATCAGGCTTGGGTTAGGCTACAAACTCCCCTGAATTTATTTTGTGCCAGTGTGTTTTAAAAAATATACAGTATGTATTGCAAAAGGTACTGTAGCACCTTAAGCTCACAACACTTGATGATAAGTCTTTCACAATCACTATTCTAACCAAAAGAAAATGACACAAATACAGAAGATGCCGTTTTACTAAATAAACATTTCAACTTACACTGCCATATTCTTATTTTAGACAATATATATTCTTATTTTAGACAATCATTTTTAGAAAATAGTGTACGGTGTACGCTTGGAGATTGATTATTATTAAATTTATTTCTAGTAATATAAAGTTTAATATGGTAAAATATATATTATTAAGTGCATAATAGTGATATAATAATTAGCAAAAATGCATGTAGACTTAATAACTTTAAGCAGGAATAAAGGTTATCCCCACCACCACATCACAAACATGAAGACATGACAGCCCAGGTGTTAGATATTGTTTGGCTAATAAAGATGTGCTTGTAAAAGCTATAAACTTGTGTGCAATCAGGTGAAAAAACACACAAGGATAGTCTAAATGTGTCATAGAATGTCTCATCTTTTGTTCCAGTTCCATATTCTGTCCGCTTGAATGTTTTGTCTTATTTATTCTTCTTGCCACTGTTGTTTATGCTATCATTCCCTGAGAGGATACAAATGTGAACCATGGTTCCATTTGTACCCTCTCAGGAAAAAGGGGTCTGAAAGAAAAATCATTAACATGGTGAAATACATCTTGATGATGTCATCAGATGTATTTCACCATGTTAATGATTTTTTCAGACCTCCACTTTTAGGAAATACAAAATTGGGGGAACTTTTTTTTTATCATGTCCACACAACAACTCTAAGATATATTAATGACATATTAAAATGTTGGGTGGAGTTCCCCTTTAATGAACAATAACAGAGCTTTAAAAATATCTATTTTGTTTTTAACCAGAAAATATAACTTAGGGACATAAACTTTAGACTAGGTTCAAATTCTCTTTACCATCCACAGGCCTATAGTGGCCTACATTATCAGCCAGTCAATCACCAAGACAATGAAGACATATAGGCTAGCTTACAGTTTACCAACATTCGATGACATGGATTATAGCCAGTTGATTCTTCATGTTCTTACCTGGAAGACATCGTTGGCACATTTCCTGCAGAGGTTGTGCTGGCATGGCAGGATGACCACAGGTTTGGTGAACACCTCCAGGCATATGGGGCAGACCAGCTGCTTCTCCAGACTGTCCTGCATTGTTTCTATCTGCACTGGACTGACCCGAGATCAGCAAACTCATATAGCATGACCCACAGGTTCTACTGTAGGCCTAGTGTAGCCAGAACCTCAACGGCACAAACCAGAACAACCAGAACCCGGCCCAGAAGTACACAGAACCACCAGCAGTTAAGAATCTGTAGGTAGTACACAGGCTATAGGATCAGAATAGAGAACTGCTCAGTCACTGCACGTTTCGCGAAGTAAGCAGATCCTCTCTTCAAAGTTGCGTCTTCCAGGGAGTTCTCCCTGTCCCGGCTGTGTTACGCCGCAATGTGTGCATTATTGAATTATGTGACCAGTGAAAGTAGTCTGTGACTGACTGACTGACTGACTGACTGACTGACTGACTGACTGACTGACTGACTGACTGACTGACTGACTGACTGACTGACTGACTGACTGATTGATTGATTGATTGGTTGGTTGATTGATTGGTTGGTTGGTTGATTGCATTTAAGTATTAAGTATTAAATATTTATTACCATTTACAGTAGGCCTAGGCCTACATGTCAAGCACAACAACAAATAGGCTACTGTGTGAGTGGACGACACCATAAAACATTAAATTAATCTACAAACAAGAATCTAATGAGTTTGTGGCCGAATTACAGGCGGATAGTCAGTGTTATTGAATAAACATCCTTCTTATGTGACTGATTGTTAATTACAATTCACAAAAGAGGCTGTGAAATTGGGTCAATCAAGTGTAGACTATGTGGGGTCACTAGAATGGATTGGTCGCCGGTGTGTGTGTGACCGGACCGTGCTCGCGGTGTGTCAGTGTGTCAGCTGCTGTTTTTAGAAGGTCGCACGTCAAACGGTTGCCATGCTGACATGTCCTTATATGAAAATAAATGACACCACAGGCTGCAGGGCCAGGGGCCAGCTGTCCAGTGTTGCCAACCGCCAAAATCCAAAATGCACTAGTGCCACTTCCAAAATGCAGTAGAATGCGCTAGAGCAGTGGGTTTTCAACCATTTTCATACCAGGGCCTACTGTTTGTTCTGCATTTTAGCCACGGAGGACCATCATTTGATGTTGAGTTTAGTCTCTCAGCCTAATTTAGGAGAAATAACTAACAAAATCTTGGTCAAAATAGCAATTCTTCTACATTTTCTAAATGTGTAGATTCTTGAAAATGAGGTAATTCAGATGGTTAAATATGATTTAACTCTTGAGAGCGTAAAATTACCATCCCAAGAGTTACAGATCTAGGGTCCATTTGGTTACCAATGGTCCTTTCTAGGAAGGAAGGAGGACTAGGAGGAAAAATGGTGAAAAATGAGGGTTTTATAGCGCATGTCAACCAATTTCGCCCCAACTCACAAGCAAAAAAGCACCAGATTTTCCTCCAGGAGTTTTTCACTAATTTTGGCGCTAGGGGGGTCTGGAAAAAAGCGCCAAGTTGGCAACACTGCAGTTGTCTGGAGAAAGGAACGACGGGGGGAGTGAAGCAATGTGTGAGTTGAGAAACGTGTTGACTGGTGTGTGTGTGTGTGTGTGTGTGTGTGTGTGTGTGTGTGTGTGTGTGTGTGTGTGTGTGTGTGTGTGTGTGTGTGTGTGTGTGTGTGTGTGTGTGTGTGTGTGTGTGTGTGTGTGTGTGTGTTCATCACTGGTGGAAGAACTTGGAAGAAATTAAAAACAGAGGCTTGTAGGCCGATTTAAAACTTTACTTGATTAAAAGGCCTATAAACATTACATCAAAATATATCCTACTGTGACAATGAGACAGATTCATCAGCCATTTTAATTTCTGTTTGTGTGATTTTGTTGGTTGAAATATTCAGTTCAAGCACACATAGGCCTACATCGCCCTGGGGTTCTGGCCTTATATTGTTGGCAAAAGACGTATGCTTAAAAAAAAAAAAAAAAAAAAAAAAAAAACTTTGTGTTAAAGAAAATTGTTTTTTATTTCCACTTTACAGTCATACAGTTTCAAACAGAATGCTTCTGCACAGCTGACAAAACATTCACTTCTCTTCACACGTCACAGTATAGATTTACAGCCACATCCACAAGGTGTTGCAACAGCAGATCTACAAGCTTACAATGCATCACACCGTCACACATTGTGAGCTTGTAGAGCTGCTATTTTTGTTTCAGAGATGTTCATATAGCCTACTGTAATTATACACACATAATAACATGCCCAACAGGTGATGATGTTTCAGCTATTATAATATATTATATATATATAAAAATATATATATAGCCCTACTGTTTAAGGTATTATTTTTTAAAGGATGTTGATGATGTCGTGCTTTCACTCTAGTCTCTCTCCAGACCATAGATAATAACTCCAGACAGATTGTTGACTCACACAGCGTTGAAATGCTGACTGTCTATACAACAGACGTGCCGAAATCCTGCAGAATACTACACAACTATTCCTAGGAATAATTCCTGATGTACATTAGCCAAAGATAACTTGCTTGTTACGTTGCAGCAATGGGCAGTCAAATATGTACTGTATTCTAAAGAACCGTTTGTATGGGGAACAATTGTTTAAACAAAAAACAGCAACGACAATAACACAAAACACTTTAAATTTGTACAAGCTTTAAAATTAAATAAATGAGAACCAAAGCCAAACGCCAAGCCAAACTGTATTTACAGTGACACTGAATATAACAGAGAAGGCATAAACATCATTCAAAACTTCAACAACACAAACATCCTGGTATTTTGTAATTCCCTGTGTCCATGTTTGCACAAATCATGTATGAACAATCATAAGAAAGAAAAGCAGGATACTGTCTTTGGTTAGGCAGTAGGTGCTCAGCAATACCGCCTGAAGTGGGAAAAGTGTCACTCTATAATAGAAGACACAAGACTGAACTGCAGCTTGCAACCTTTGGGTTACTGCTTTTCCCACTCCGCTGTTATTTGATTTCAAATATTTGGTTAAAAAAAAAAAAAAAAAAAAAAGCATTTCTGTTTGGTACAGTGCAATTGGAGCACCAGGTAGCATGACAAGATAAATAATGGAATAAATTAAGTCACATGATCTAAAGTCTTTTCACCCATTAAGACCTTATCTCCATTGCGGGAATCAAATATATGAGGCTGTATGATTATTTCAATTAATAACCAGAAAGGGTCAAGATGCATATTATTCTGAATTCATAACAGTAGCACTAACACGGGGCCACCACAACAGATGAAATAAACTGTGCACATCTGATTTTATTATGAGTGAGGAGCTGACTGTCTGTTGTTTGTCTGCTATCCAAGCTGTGGATCTATTAATCAGTTAATCAGACTCTGTTGGGTTAGTGTGGAAGTGTCCTTGAGCAAGACACTGAACTGGAGGCTGTAACTGCTCCTCATGAGCAAGTTGGTGCCTTCTGCCTTCGGGGTGAATGTAATCCACATTGTAGAGTGCATCTGTAGTTGTGAAATAGATCAATAGATGTTTACATTGAAGCCACAGAGACCATGCCGCAGGCCGTCTCAGCATCTCCCTGCAGGCCCTGGTCAGCTATTCTGAATGGATAAGAGCAGCTATGTGGACATCAGTTTTATTGATGACTGATTTTGTTTTAACATCAGCTGTTTCTCCAGTCCATGCTTCCATCTACTCTGGACTAACATGAGACCAGAAAGATGATACCATGACCTACAGCTTCTACTTCTGATTCAGAACCAACCAGAACCAAGAAGAATACACTGACCAAAACCAGTAGATTAGAATAACAGTCTGGAGGTCCAGACAGATTATGAAAACAGATAAGCGCTCAGTCATTCCAGGTTTATAGGTTGCATCTTCCAGGGAGCCCTCACTGTCCCTGTTGTGTTTTGTTGTTGCACTGACTGGGGAGACATACTTTGGTTAGACATAGCATTGTTCAAACATGCATTGGGGGTTGGGGTAGGTTAAGGTTAAGGTCAGGTTTAGGTGAGTCCCCCGTGGAATGCGTTAAGGGTTGAGAGAGGGTTAAGGTTAGGTTTAGGTGTGCTGCCCCCTGGGAGGTTAAGTTTGTGGTAAAGGACTTCAATGTTTTGTATCTTACAGCATTATGTATGATGAGAATACAGAGAATGTTTGCATTCGCCATCTTTGTTGAAGAAGAGTCTATTTATGTCTGAGATAACTAATCTTAATTATCTTTCATAGTGGTTTAAGCCCTGTGGAAATGTTGTATTAAGTTTTAAAATCCATAGTTTTTCTGCAAACTTTCTCTTTCCTTCTGTCCATGTTTGGTTGCATTCCAGTCCACATACTTTCATTGCTCCAATTCCATGTCCAATAAAATGTTGTACTATTAGCGACATCTCCTTGGTGAGGGTTTAAGACAGGTTGTGGTTATCTGAACCTAGGCCTAGTCCATTTTCTATAGATTCATTCATTTCACACCAACAGCTAGTGAAACACTTTGTTACAGCAGTACATTTCTGTGTCATCATGAGTGGTTTGTATTTTTGCCTAATCATTGCAATCATTGTGGTGGTCTGGGAGGACACCTACTGGTTGACAAGTGGTACTGCTGAAAGGTCAAAATTCAATATTGATGGAACTGAGGGGCTTGAATCTGTGTATAACTTTAAAGCAACTTGAATGTAAAGGTAAAATGTCAATTATGTATATAGTGCAACATGATATAGTGATAGATAGATGCATAGATAGATGGATTTCGGAGTTATTATTTTAAAAAGGCCTTGATTACATTTCTTTGAATTTAATAACATTGATTATCCAGGTAGATATTTAAAGCAGGAATTGAAATTGACAATACATATTTTGGGATTGCTTGCCGTGTTACAATACAATGTGGGGCTGGGCGATATGAAAAACAGTGAACACACATTTTATGTTTTTTTCTCTAAAACTTTCAAAAATAGCCAATTCACAAGATTGCAGCCTGCCCTTGTAGACCTGGTATTCTGGCTATTTTCGGACGTTTTTGAAAGATTTTGAAAGTATAAAATAAGGCTAAAATCGGGAAAAGCCAACACTATAGTATGCCATCCAAACTCCCACATGATGTCTAGCCTCATATGACCAAATATGGATGAACTCATGTGTAGCTGTCTCCATATCGTTTCTTCCCATCACCGATCAGTTGCGTCTTCTCACTGGCGTTCGTTGGCTGCTGGACCACTGGGGTGTCTACATCTGCACAGGACAAGGACATTTTTGAATCAGGGCTACATTAAAAATAAATGATAATACAAAAATAATAAAAAAATAATGTAAGTTTATTATTTACATTTTAGATTCATTACACAACAACTGAAATATTTCATTTATATATTGTTTCAATATTGATGATTATGGCTTACAGCTTATGAAAACCATTATGGCAAATAATGAACTTTTTCATATTATGCTATTTTTTTTAAACCCTTAGTGTACTGAACGCGTTTTGGTGTTCTCTAAGCATTATGTTTTAACTATTGAAAAAGAGCAGATCTACAAGCTCATAGCGCTTGTATCACTGCTATTTTTGAAAAATCGTGAAAACGTGGTGCAAATCTTTGAATATTATGTTATTCAGAAACTAGAAATCTAGACAGGACACAATGGGTTAAATGACCTGTATACATACATTGTTAGGAATTCAATATCAGTCCCCAGAAAAAAAAAAAAAAAAAGATAATAATAATAATAATATTCATCCTTTCCACCTACCAGTATCATCGTTGCGAAGCTCCTCTTCCAGGTCTTCAGGTGACAGATTACATTCTGGCTCTCCCCCCTCACCAGGGGGCATGGGCTTCAGCCTCCCACAGCAGCAGTTACAACAGCAGCACAGACAGCAGAGGCAGTAGCAGCCTGTCAATATGCCACACAATGCAAACAGACCCTAGACAGACAGACAGACAGACAGACAGACAGACAGACAGACAGACAGACAGACAGACAGACAGACAGACAGACAGACAGACAGACAGACAGACAGACAGACATCAGTGTTCTAATAAGCCCTTGAGCTTTTACGCGTTGTGTCCAGGGGTGTAGTGGAGAGGGGACGCGGGGGGACGGCGTCCCCCCACTTCTCACATCTAAAATATTTTTGGGTCTGAAAAAAATCATTAGCATGGTGAAATACATCTTGATGACATCATCAAGATGTGTTTCACCATGTTAATGAGTTTCCTTTTTTTGGAGAGTGCACAAATGGAACCAAATGGACCCGCTAGGGTCCATTTGGTTCACATTTGGACACTCTCAGAAAAAAAAATCAAATGGGGGGAATTCCCCTTTCAGAGGCGTCCCCCCACTTCTAAAAGTACCACTACAACACTGCTTATCATAGATATATACAAAACGTTATAAAACAACGTAGTCATGTAAATGCACACTTAGACATCAATCATACACATTCCAGGCCGCGGGAACCCCCAAATTAACGTGTAATGTATGCTTTAACTGAAGACAATTTCTGTGCAACACAAATCTTTAATATGGGAATTTCTCAGAAGTAGATTTCTGGATTTCTGACAGGCAGCGTGCCGGTTCAATTCCCAGCAATTACAGGAAAATCTGGGTGGGGAACTCAATGTTCATCACTCAACCAGAACTGAAATGCCCTTGACCATGGCAATGGCCCGGTGGCCAACAGTAAGACTGTCCAGCTCCAAGTATTAAATGTTTCTGTTTTGTGCAGGGAATTGATGAAAATGAGTACTTGCGCTCACCCTGGGTAAATAAATTACCAAAAAAATAAATCATAAAATAATATGCGGCATGTGCCCGGACCACTAGGCCAGCAGGTGCCCCGTTTGAGCATCTTAGCCTGGCATGGCTTCCCTTATTCCTCCTGAAATCTTTAGTGAATCCCCTGGCTTGGCCAGGCTAGAGTATTTGTCCCTGCACTAGTTTTGAGTAAAACACACACCTACCTTGGCCCACCATGTGGATAGCATGAAGTAAGTGTTAACATTCTCCTCTCCAAACTGCTGAGCGACGTACAGTCCCAGCGAGCCGTAGGAGTCATAGATGTTCCTCTTGGTGAGGTCAGACAGGACAGAATGGGCACTGTTCAGTTCCTTAAACTTGTCTGATGCTTCTGGGTTGTCTGGGTTCTTATCAGGATGGTAACGCAAGGCCAGCTTCCTGTATGGAGGTCAGGGTCAGTGGAGGAACAAGCCATTGATCATTGTTATAGTGGTCCAGTTGTTTCTTTGTCTGTTGTCTGGCAACACTGTAGTCCGGTAACCAGTCAGACTTGATTTGCAACTTAAGTATGGAAATGAAATTTCTTTGACGTGGCCAAAAAAGCAGAAAAGTGCATCAAGGAAATCATAGGAATTTACTAAAGGTCAGTCTTTGGACGAATGAGTGTGAGGTTCGGTTCCTGAGGCATCTTCAAGGCCCACTACCATATTGCCGATTAAAAAAAATAAAAAAAGATAAAGATAGCATAGAAATGCCAAAACTTTTGACAGAAACAATATGGGGTCACCCTTTGGACTTGACCTCTTATTATTTGCACAGTGCCTTTCACACATAAAATGAAGCCCAATATGTTTCACAAATTCAAAATAAGATAATACATAACAATAAAGTAGGATGCCAGAGAAAAATGAGTTAGCGAGCAACTCAAAGTACAACGATATATATATTATTAGTATAATATTAGTATATAATAATATTGGTACCGTATAATAATCTTTCTTATGTACTATAAGTTATACCTGTGTACTCAATCACTCTAATTTCACTTGAGTTCTTTCTACCGATTGTGACTGATAGAGAGATCGCTGTTACTGAACATTAATAAAGATTTCTATCAGCAGAATGTAAAGCTTTTAACACTTCATTTAACAGACCTGTGACACTCATGATTGCCTGTAAGTAACCACTAGAGCCGTATATACTTAGTTCACTGGCATTCTCTAGTATTTCCTTGATGAAAATATGCAACCTAGTATAAGCTCACGAGTTGTGAGTGTATAGGTCACCCTTACCCTCCCATTTCTGATTTCTCAGATGTACAGTATTTGAATCATTACCCCATGGAGCCTTGAATTCATGGAGATTTGTTTGTTTTTGTTGCATACCTAACCCAATAATTTGACAATTTGATCTCTGGTAGTCTCCTAGAGCGACCACATTATTGACAAATAAAAATCCCTACAAATTCAAGGCTTAATTCATGGGGTGTTGTAATTGCTAAAAAAAAGTGTAATTTCTATGCCCTTTCTATTCTTTTAATGGATCAATGACTCAGCCATTCAAATACATGTAGGCCAACATGGCCGCTACCTGTAGGCCTTCTTGATGTCGTCGTGGGTACAGGTCTTGTCTAGGCCCAGCACCTGGTACAGAGACTCTCCTGAGGTGGACAGAGTTCGCTGTCTGGACTCAGACATCTTACCCACATTACCTGACAGACACACAGACACAGACACAGTCACACGAGAGGACACACAATGACAATTATGAAACAAAAGGCTCCTTGACAAAGACTTGTCTCTTACTGCCTGGTTCTCTGACATGTAGCTATTAGCTAACAACACAAACTACATCTAGGCTACCTTAATAAATTAGTATACAGGTGTCCATACAACCTCCAAAACAACAACATCCAAAAGAGCTAGGGGAATTTAGATGTCATCTATTAATGGTGCATATTAATGGTGCACTGTTGATGAACCTTAGCTGAAATAGTTGACCTACAAGCTCACATGTATTGCATGACACTTTCTGAGCTTTTACGTCATCTATTTCCACGGATGACACATATTATGACAAATAAACAGTCTTACATGCTACACTAAACATTCACTTGGGATGGTATCACGGTGGTTTGTTTCATGTGGCATCGACTACAAAGTGAATGTTTAGGCTCCAGCAAGACGTTTGGGGTTCTGGCAGGAATCCCCTTGACAAGAAATATAGTGTTATAAATGATAATTCATGTCACTATGGCTACGTGTCTCCTGAGCTCTTCATGGACTCCTGGACAGAGGAGGCCCAGCAGACCTGGTCAGGCTAATCCATTCCCATCCACCTCCATTTTCTATGCCATCTCCATCTGATACTTGGCTTGCCAAGTCCTAATAGTCTGTTCCATGACGCAGTTTTACTACAATGTGTATATAAGTGCACAATTTTCAACCACACAGCACACAGCGGCAAGTACCTGTTGGCCTCGGTAACCTCTTTCAGAACTCCACCGGTGTCTCGCTTTGTCTTCCCGAATCCAAACTTTACAGCTTATACTAGGAGTGTTGGTTTGGTTGGTAACTTTAGTGTTGGAGCAGCTCGGTGTTGGTTAGAGGTGGATCATCAAACATTCATCAGGTGAGCTCGGGTTTCACATGCAGCACAGCACTGTGTATGCAGCCTTAGGCCTCACCCTGGTGCTGTCACAACCAAAATGGTGACATCGCCATTTGTGAGGTCTGCGGGCGTTGCAAATTTTATCCCAGGTTTACTGTCCTTGATCAGGACACTTGACTTAACCCCAGGGGTACTTGCGTTCTGCTCACTCGCTGTGCTCACGCACAACTAGGCCATGGCTTATACTTGTGTTAGACGAGCACAGTGCAGGCGGTGCAGCTCTATTTTATAACTGCAAATCTGTCTGTGTCACAGGTCAGCGGATCAATGGACAAGTTTCCCCTCCCTGGCCTTAGACAGGACCTGGTTACAATCAAGGTTAGGATAACAAGGGCCTCACGGGTTGAAATGGAAAAACAGCAGCCTTCCTAGAGTCACAGTGTTGCACAAGCAACCAATGTGCGTGTAACAGGTAAGGGTTGATTGGGTTTCAGCCATGAGATGCTCCACTACCTGTGTATAGGAGAGGAGGTTGCTATGGCAAACTGTGGAGTAAGGAGGGGCTTATGGGACAAGATTAGATTAGATTAGATTAGATTAGATTAGATTAGATTAGATTAGATTAGATTAGATTAGATTAGATCCGAATGTACCTTTATTGATCACTGTGGGGAAATTTCGGTGTAGGTTATAGCAGCA
The DNA here is from genome assembly GCA_039105355.1 of Benthosema pterotum. NCBI lineage: Eukaryota > Metazoa > Chordata > Actinopteri > Myctophiformes > Myctophidae > Benthosema > Benthosema pterotum. Next base: position 8,008,365 of record CM076976.1, on the reverse strand, counting down.
ACAGCAGATCATGTCATGATTATGAACTGAACTCAGGGCCTGAATGGAAACAGGGCTGCAAGGCTCTTTTGTCAGTGGTCCATTGGCTGTGTCTGACTGTACCAATTATGTACCAATTACTTTTCTGCCAATAAACTAATCAATAGGATAGGTGCAAGTTAAAAAATTAAGAAATATATATGAAATAAGTATAACATATCAGGAAACCTTCCAATAAAATGGTACTTTTCACATAACTTCGACCCTGGCATAATATAATTATGAGGATCAAGGTAAAAATCTCAAATGCACCCTGAGGATCTAAGGTTCCAGTCACATGTTTCCTCTGTTGCTGTTGGTATCATAGCACTTGTGTGAAGTGAGGGGCGCTTTCATCATCATACATCATTTTATGCTTAGCTAATCAAATCATAACAAAAGCATTTCCTGCCCTCACTTTACTTTGCTCATCCATTCAAAGCATCTCTATCCGGTGATCAGCCAATCTCAAGCCAATGTTTGTGTTCACACAAACCCGGAAAGGTGGCCATAGGAGTGACAGTGCCCCTCAATAACAAGTGAGTCCTGGTGGCTCCTGGCCATACTGAGTCACAGCAAGGTTGCATAACGTCTTCAGACTAGGACTTAAGTCTAGAATGTACAGATCTCCAGGTGCGTACCCTCCAAAGAGGACAATACAATGTCCCGCCACACAACAGCTCATCCAAGATATCTGAGATGGGCTTTTCCCCTTGGGCTCAACCCTCGTCCAGGAGAAGGTCTTTGGATTGAACTTCCACCCGTCATTGAAGGAAATTGAACTCTCCTGGTGAAAGTTGTTTCCACCAAACATATACAGTTCTCCATAGTAGACAAAGGCTGAATGACCCCAGCGTCCTTCTGGACCAAGTTGTGTTGAAGGCATGCTCAGCCAACAGTTGGTCTCTATGTCAAACACTCTGACGTTGCTGTATCTGCTTTTGTCCTTGTCCGTTCCTCGACCCCCAAACACAAACATCTTTGCACCTATGATGGTGGCAGTGTGACAATCTGAAACGGGTGAAGGAGGGCCTCCGGCGTTAATCAAAGACCAGAACATCGTGGTGGTGTCCAGCTTGTAGATGTCGTTAGTGTATCCAGTCAGCGTGTTGAATCCTCCAAAGACGTACATGTCCTTCCCCAAGACGCAGGCTGAGTGGCCACACCTCGCTTCTGGGACAGTCCCAGAAACCACGGGCCTGAACCATCTGTTGGTGTGGACGTGAAACGCATAAAGAATGTTGCAATTATTCCCACCAATGTCGACAACTCCATTGCCGGTCTCCTTTATTTCGCAATCCTCTACTCCCCCCCAAATGTAGATGACATGGTCTATCAGTACGGCGGTGTGGCAGACACGCATGGAGGGGATCGCAAGAGGACATTCCCCAGCCTCATCTGTCATAGGAGACAGCATTGCCCAGCGCAGAGACACTGTGTTGAAGACGAGCACATCGATCTCGTCCAAGTTATTGTAGGGTTCATCAAGGCAGAAGCCTCCAAAGAAGTACACCTCCTGCCCCATTGCCACAGCAGCATGAAGGCTTTTCTTTGGTCCTTTGAGATACACGGTCCATCGCATCATTACACATAAAAGTATAAACTTCAATGACTGTGTGAAGCAGTAATACAATTGAACACAATAATAGAATTGTGTGCCTTTCCACTTAGATAGCTACAAAGGCACAAATGCCATGCAACGCTTAGGTAGGCTGCTATTCAGTGCTAATGGGTTGGGTTGCCAATTAACACATTCACGCAAATAATTAAGGCTGCAAATATGTGAGCTGTGGCAAATGGACCCAATAAATGCACAGCACACACACACACACACACACACACACACACACACACACACACACACACACACACACACACACACACACACACACACACACACACACACACACACACACACACACACACACACAAACACACGCTTAGAAAGTCAACATAGAGCTGAAAAGCAGATAGGCCTACAACAAAATAATACTACACCTCAATAATAATACAAATAATTGAATGTATTATTATTTAAGTTTATATATCACTTATTAAGTGTGGTATTTTGGTATTTAGGCTTTTCAGAAGAAAGACATGTGAGCTTTTTAGGGTATTTTATTGGTATTACCATATTATTATTTTATTATTATTACCCCTATTCTTATTATTGTTATTGATTGATTGATTGATCGATCGATTGCAGTGCAACTCATTAAAATACTTATTACTGAGAATAGACAAACCGTGTGGCCCTGGGTCTTTGACGTCTTTCACGTCTCGGGACGTGATCAACCCCGGCTGGGTCGCCTGGCTGAGTGAGTGAGGGGTGTGATGTTGCAAGACCCGGGCCGACAGAGACCACTGATGACCTTGGGATCCATCACTGGGGATGATACGTCCCAGTTGCGTGACGTCCTTGTGATGGATTTTTTATTTACTTGTAGTAATACATTATGAATTGTTAAAACAGTTGTGGAATCACCCCCAATCCCTCTGATCACTCACAGGGTGCAACTGATGTCGATTATAAACTTGATTCCCATTCCAACAAAGCATCCTGTTCTGACCTAAAGCCCGCTTGCTGTATCCGGTAATGTCCACTTACACACAAATGCACTCACGCAGGCCGTTTCCGTTTCCGCTCTAGACCGGACCTGTAACCTCCAAAGTAAATAGACCATGGATTCGACCCATGCTTGTCTAACTGAGAGCTGTTTAACCCATAGAAGCCCGTCGCTGATTGGCTCAGCCAGGTCAGGTGGTTACCGGGAAGCGTCCAATCACAGCGTTCGATATTAGAACGTGTGGTCATTTTTCTGCTCGACGAGGAAACAGACTGAAGGGAGCCCGCCGTCGAACGGAACGTGTTTTTGTTTGTGAAAACCGAGCACAGTTTTAATTACGCCTTAAAAACCTCGCCGTGACATTGCGGGGGGTTTACACCCATTTAAAGTGACGATTCCGTGAACGCCATGTTCTGATGGCGATGCCCTCGTGACGGGTGTGATGAACAACAACCTGCTAGCCGAGCTGAGCTAGCCGCCCTGCTTCTAACGGCTGGCACAGGCAGAGAGCAACGAAGTAACGTCACCGGTAAGAGACTGTGTGTGTGTGTGTGTGTGTGTGTGTGTGTGTGTGTGTGTGTGTGTGTGTGTGTGTGTGTGTGTGTGTGTGTGTGTGTGTGTGTGTGTGTGTGTGTGTGTGTGTGTGTGTGTGCGCGCGCGCGCGCGCGCGTGTGCATGTGCGTGCGCATTCGTACGTATGCGTGTGCGCGCGCGCGCGCGTGTGTATTCGTATACTGTATGTGTCCGTCTGCATTATGTGATTCAGTTTCTGTCTGCATCATGTTAGCCTGGCTAAAGCCAGACCAAATCAGCTGTTGGCAAAAAAAAATGCCTGTCAGCACATAGGCCTGGAATTTCCTACTCCAGAAAATGTGGGTGGCTTATCAGGACACAGTAAGTAAACAGCTGATTCGGACTGGCTTCAGCCAGGCTAGCATCATGTATCAATCATTAAGACATCACCACATATCAATGTGTTATCCACCATAAGGATGTGTAATAGGAAAAAACTGGAACAGTCTTGCACGTCTATTTTGTTTCCATCACACTGCAGCTCTGACATTGTGTTAAACTGTTCCTGGAAAATGTTCCAAATGTGAGGGAACCAATTCTGGTTCCTCTGGTTCCTTGATGTTGGATCCAGTTTGGGATTCCCTTGCAGCCCTATTCCATCACCATATGTCGTGGACTGTGACTGTAACACCACCATGCTACTGTTGGTCTGCATACATAAACAAACCACCCACAACACACCTGTTACATCTGAGTGTCCTGTGTGGAATGGATGTACTCACTGAAGGAGGTTTACATGTAAACACAACTTCCATAGTGTAGTAAATAACACACTCACACTAAAAAAAGGAGGTCTAGGTCTAATGCACTACAAAGTGGGTAGCCAGTTTGTAGTTCATAGCCTGCTGTTCATGTAGATCCCGTAATTAAGCTTGGGTATGTTCTAAGCTGAATGCGTGCGTAAATGCATTAATCCCAGCAGGAGTGTGTGGGAGTCTGTCTGATTGGTGAAAGACATTTTTTTTTCTGTGCAACTTCGAACAAGTTCATACTAGGCTGCAAGCCATTTTATACTTTGGCACACTGTTATGTGACAAAATGTGAATCAAAAAGGTAATGATAGAATTATAGCCCTGGACGAGTTACATTAAACATTTGCATGTATGTTGTATGTGTCTGCTTGTGTTTGTTTTGTGTGTGTTGAGGTGTGTGACTTGTGTATGGGCCAGTGAGTGTCTGTGTGGGTGTGGGTGTGTGTGTGTGTGTGTGTGTGTGTGTGCGTGTGTGTGTGTGTATTTTGCAGTCATCATGAGCACCGGAGAGCCAGATGCGTTGGCGGTGGTCAACCAGCTTCGGGACCTGGCAGCGGACCCCATGAACCGGCGGGCCATCGTACAGGACCAGGGCTGTCTGCCAGGCCTCATCTTGTTTCTAGACCACCCTAACCCCCAGGTGGTCTACTCTGCCCTGCTGGTAAGACCTATTCTTCTGATGCACATGTGCATACTGTGTATTTTGGGAGCTCATAATTGTTTTGTAATTCAGCTTCATATTTTCCCAAAACGTGAATCAAATACAGTAATTTATTAATTTTAATTTGAATAGATTTTTCATTTTTTGAGGGGGCGCTAGCACCTCCTATGTTCACCTTTTTGTTTGTGCGCACAAACCTTGTCCCACCATAAAAATTAAATTCCCGTTCACAATGAATGGACAGTCTTAGCGATAAGTTGCATGCTTCAACTGTCAATAAGAAGCGATAATAACAGTGTAACGATAACGGCGACAATAATGAACAATAACAGCGTCTCTCACTTCACACGGGTGTGATGTTACTTACCGGTACATTTTTTTAATGTGGTTGGTCAGTTGGATCAGTAGTAGTACTAATAGCATTCAAGTGCAGAAACAAAGTTAGGAACTGCTGTAAGTCAAATGAACCAAAAAGCAAACAATGATTCCTGTGTGTGGGAGAGAGAGGCAGAATGGCCATGACCAGCCTGCTTACATAAATACTCCAGAGGGCGATTGAAGTGTGCCTCGTCCTCTAGACTACAGTCTAAAGCTTTTAGGCCAGTGGTTCCCAAACTTTCAATCAAGACCCTCTCAAGAAGACATTTGTTATTTGCCCGGGACCCAAACTATACATTTACCTGGGACCTAAAATAGCAGATCTGCACGCTAGAGATTGACTATCTTCATTACTTCTAGCACTATTTTCTTGTTTTCTAATAATAATTACATTGTCAAACATAAACATAATGTAGGAAACAAAAATAATTAGCCAGACTGTTTGGGAAACAGTTCATCTGGCTGGTCAGTTGTCCAGCCCCATGTGACAACACCATTAGAAACTAAACAACTTTTGCATTTTACAGTAGACTGTACATTCATTTTTGATATAGTGTTCAATCAGTCTTAAGTACACAGTAATTTCAGTGGAGTTGTGTGTCAGTGAAATGTGATCGTTTCAGGCTGTGCGTTACCTGGCAGAATGCAGAGCCAACCGGGAGAAAATGAAAGGAGAGCTGGGAATGATGCTGAGTCTGCAGAATGTCATGCAGAAGTGAGTGGCCTGTCTCTCTTCCTGCCTGTTTCTTGCTTCTTGCTTCCTATGTTCTGAGATTTTGCCTTAGACCTTGGTAGTCTAAAACAGTGCTTCTCAATCCACTTTTCCAATTTTTGTCTCTCTTCAGCTGCACAATTTGACTAGTTTTTATATTATAGTTTGGTGACCTTTTATGCTGTGTGTGTCTGTGTGTGTGCATGCATATGTGTGCTCAGGAGCATCACTCCAGGAGAGACCAAGTTGTTGTCATCGGAGATCTACCAACTGCTTCAGACGTCCAGCAGTGCTGACGCTGACCCTCCTGAGGAAGCACCCAGCCGGCGCAAGGCTCAGTTCTTTCTGGGTTCCACCAACAAAAGGGCCAAAACTGTGGTCTTTCACATAGACGGCCTGGATGACTCTGTGAGTTACTGAAGAATTCACTAAGTATATATAAAAAGTGTGCTTTAGGGAAGGGAGAATAATGTAGGATGTGTCGAGCGTTGTCCATAGTATTTTAGGGAAGGGAGAAGAGTGTAGAACACATGGAGCGCTGTTCAGGGTCTTTAAGGGAAGGGAGAAGACCATGACTCTTCCCTAAAACACTGACACTGTTTTGTACTGGGAACTGGGTGCAGACAGAGGACAATGGAAGGAATGGAAATGTAGGGAAACATGAAGGAGGTGGTTGGGACTTTGAGTTCCTTTTATCATGGTCAGTTTGGTTCAGATTACCTCGATTCACAGGTATGTTTATCAGCATGTGTAAATTCCAAAAAGACCCTAGGTTCAGTTATCACACACACGTGGCGTGACTCCCACTCACCACTGATTGATTGATTGACAGACAGGCAACATGATCATCATTCGATTGTACACAACGATAAAAAAGTGCTTACTCAAATTCACCTCCCAATGTATGAATGAATGGACCATTTTTTACAATGGTCCATTCATTCATACATTGGGAGGTGAATTGAATGCATTGGACCATAATAGCAATACACATTTATACATTTTGGTTCCTTTTTATCTTTTCTATATCCACAAATTCCTGTTGGTGAGATTGCATTGCTTGGAACCCATTGATGAGAGATTTAGATTTAAAGGGCGAGCGGATGAAAGTGTGTAATCTATGGATTAAAACAACAACAGCAACCGTTCTATTCCATTCCAATGACTGGAACATTAGCTAGTTAGCTAACATAGTAGGCTAATAACATTTGAATAACACTACAACAACAAGCCTCCAGTGTACTTGTGAAGTGATTGAAACACGAGGGAAGCGTGCGTGTGTGTGTGTGTGTGTGTGTGTGTGTGTGCGCGTGTGCGTGTGTGCGGGTGTGTGTCAGACCATGCTATACAACGAAAAAGATGGTGCTACCTAATTTGTAATTTTGCCACTACATGAAAATGTAGGTAGCATCAGTGCTACTTGTAGAAAAAGTTAGTCTGGTGCCCTGACGCTAGTATTAGTTATGTGAAGTCATATCGCCCAGCCATAGAATGGTGTCTTAACATTTATTTTTGTGTTCTTCAGAGTCGTAGGACACTGTGTGAAGAAGCTTTGCTAAAGATCAAAGGAGTCATCAGCTTCACCTTCCAGATGGGTGTGAAGAGATGCATCGTACGCATACGATCTGACCTCAAAGCTGAGGTGAGTGAGGACACCTGTGTTGTCCCTGTCTCTCGCTATGTCTTTCTGTCACTATAAGTTTGTAATTGGTGTTGAACGTGTGTGTGTGTGTGACGCAGACGCTGGCGGCAGCCATCGCGTCCACTGAGGTGATGAAGGCTCAGCAGGTGACAAAGGGGGAGAACGGAGAAGAGGTCAGTGTTTACATATTTTCACATGTATAAAACATTGAAAAGCACTGAAGTGTGTGTACAATACATGGGAAACCCTTGTTACTGAAAACACTGTAGCAATGAATACCATCACAAAATAGAGTTACAGAACGTATTTTATAAGAATAATGTTTATTGATTAACAAATGCTACAATAGTAAATGATACAGACTGTTTTGTAAACTGTAACATTCCGAGCTCCATTAGACTCTCCAGCAAATTGAAAATACACAATCGCATAAATCTTTGCATAATCAGGCAAAAGGTGCAGATTACCAACGTCATCACTGCTTCATTCGCATTCACACACATAAGCGGAATAAACTATGGCGGTAATGTGAAGACAGAGCTCCTGTGTGTGTTTACACCATGTGTGTGCATGCATGTGCTTGTGTGCGCTCAGGTCTTGATTGCGATCCCAGAGGTCTGTGATGGTGGAATTATTCTTCTTAATTATTATTGTTATTATTACCAGATCCTGGTATCATTCGATGACGTTGAGGGTGTGCCAGCAGAGCAGAACGTGGATCTCCCAGACTACCTCCCTGAAGAGGAGAGTCCCTCTCAGGACCCTGACAAGGCCGTAACACGCATCACCTCTGGACAGGATGGAGCCGGGTGGCTGGGCACCGCCGCCAACTTCTTGTCCCGCTCCTTCTACTGGTGACCGACCCACAGATCCACTGACAAACAGACAAATGGACGGATTGACCCTCCCGGGCTACTGTACCCTCTTTCTTTATCGTACCGATAACCACTTCCTCGTGTAACCGTACAGAGACTAAAGCTGCCAGTTGCCCTCACTATTTACTGGTTCTCAATGTCTGGTCTGGGGAAATATGCACACTTAAGGCCTATTCATACTTCAGTTTTAGGTGATGAGATGGTCACCTTCTTTCAGTGATCATCTCATAAAACTCAAGTATGAATAGGCCCTTACGGGTCCGTAACTTTGAAAGTGTACAGACAGTGAATCCGCTTGGTTCCATCTGTACTCCCTCAGAGTTACTGTAAATTAACACTGATGAGGATTTTACATTGAAGATGTACAGAACCTGACTGAGAAATAGAGTACTGGGGGTGGCCCGCACCACCAACGATCAACTGGGCAAGCCCTTCACCACCAATGATCAACTGGGCGAGCCCCTCACCACCAATGATCAACTGGGCAAGCCCTTCACCACCAATGATCAACTGGGCGACCCCCTCACCACCAATGATCAACTAGGGGAGCCCCACAAATGTGTTACAAGACTCAACAAAGTTGTTGTGTAGCCCAATGGTTCTCAGACTTTTTATATGGATAGGATGCCATTTAATTTGTACGCTCTGAGTTACAGATCTGTAAAGGTCCGTTTCGATAGCTCCAAGGGTCTCTTGACCCCACTTTGAGAACCACTTGTGTAGCCCACACACGCAACACACAACTATGATGTCAAGCATGTACGAGGTGTGTGCGCTCCTGTACGGACACACCAGACTATACAAGAACCAGAGAGTGGGTTGGACCGTTTCCGTTTGGCTTCAGTGTTTGACTGTAAACGGCGATCATGGTTATTTTAAAAGGGTCCATCTTAAAAGTCATACTGTGTAACCTTTTCAATTAAACAGGTTGTTTTGTTTTATAATCTTTTTCTCTTTTCACAGGTATTTTTCCACAATAGCCATTCCATGTATTTGTTTTAATAATATATTTTTAAATGTATAACTTCTGCTCTGTGCCAAAAGCACGCAGGCATCGGAAATGCATTTATTTGGACATCGCTGTTGCATTCCAAAACCTGTTCGGCAGAGCTAGGACCCTTGTTTGTTTTAGAACTGAATTCTGGGACCCCATACACGCATATCAAACACATTCTGTGCCGTGTTTGTTTAGTGGCCACTACATTACAAACATTTGTTTCATGGCTATGTTCTGCCCATCAAACCATTTGACTCTCTTTGAAAAAGCATTGTGGTGGCCATTAAGATAGACATGAATACACAGAACATACGAGTATACTCATATGTATATGAATCCTGTAGGTTTTCTAAAGCCAAACCGAATCAGCTGTTGGCAAAAAATAATCCTTGTCAGCAGATATGTAAACATATTTGAATACTGTGTCCTGATTGCCCACCCCAGTTCTCCCCAGAGAACTGGGGTGGGCAATCAGGACACAGCTGATTTGTGGGAGGAAACGGCTGATTCATTCTGGCTTCACCCAGGCTATTAGGCCTGGGAATCAGTTTTAACAATAGACCGACACTGTAATGACAGCAGAGGTGTCATCACAGACTCAAAATATTGAACGTTACACAGTATGACGTTAATTGTAACAAATGTCTTGTTTGGGAAGTGTTGGTGTTATTAACACTTAATTATACATCTCTCATCAGACAGAAGCCAAAATGTTTGCATGATCAAATGTTACCACGTGTAGAAAACCTCTTTGAGGAGGACACAAGTGTCAACCTATCTTCCTACGTTTTCCACATAACTTCAGGATATACAGCAGACACCGTGTTTGTTCAGTTAGCTGTGCCTTTATTTGAATGGCCCTGTCCAGAAACAAGTTCAAGTTGAACCTGGTTTGTGCCTGGGTACCAGTTATGAATGGGACCAGGGTACCATGTAGGCCTTGTAAAGTGAGCTAGGACCAGGGTACTAGTTACATTTGGGACCATATTGAGCTCGGACCAGGGTACTAGGTAGGGTTAAGTGAGTTTGGGACCAATCCTCAAGCTACCGGGTACAATTGGGACCAGGGTCATCCTGTGACATCTCAACAGACAGACAGATGTGTAGACATGGAGCCATGTGTATTTATTTCAGTTTCATTAGACCACACATCTTGCACAACCCATGACTCCAACATATCTGCCCTTTGAGCAGTGAAGCCTTACTCACTCCAGCAGGTATCGTGGAGCCTTGTTTCTAGACAGAGTCGTTGTTTACAGCCCTGCATGAATGCCTTCAATGTTTTTTATCCTTGTATGTCAGCCCAACATTCAACTGCACGACAATGACATCTGCTATAATGGAGGGTTGCAACAAACAATATTGGTTTTAATCAAATGGTTGATTATTGTACAGCAGAATGGCCTGTGAAGTCCAATAAGGCTGCTAAGTTAACCTTTTTCCAACTGTCAGGCATGTTTTGTTATATATGGCCTTAGTGGATAATCAGACTAATCGCTTTAGTCAATGCTAAAGATCTATTTGATAACTTTTGTGTTGATAGTACTGTATATAAAATATATTCAGAATAAAAATGCTATTCTGGATTATTTGATTAATTGCCAAAGTAATTGACAGAACCACAAATCACTAAAATACAAAAACAATAGTTGTAGTTGTAATAATTATGACTAAATCGATGAATCGTCAAAAAGCATTGGTCTGACTTATGGTATGTGCGTCTACAGGAGAAGGTGTTGAATTTCCAATACTACACATGGTTCACAATGGAGAGTGATTGTTACATGTCTCAGTTGGGCAGTTGAGCTCCAGTTCTACTTATGTGATATGTGTAAATGAAGCTGCCCAATGAAAATGAAGTTCCATTCCCTTGTCTTAAAAGTGAGATTGTGGTTCTCTCATTGTGACAGTTCCATTGTTTTAAATGAGTGAGATTGTGGTTCTCATTGTCACACCCAGTGTCAACATGACACTGTTTATTAAGTGTGTAAAGATGACCGTAATTCGTCTTTGCGTGTTTATGTACCTCTAACGTTCCCATTGCCCTGCCTCTTCATCGTACTGTTCAATCCGCTGCAGCCTGTCAGTCATGCCAGGGTTGTCCATGGTTTTACAATCTTGATTTTATTTTCTGTTCAGTTCAAATATAACATAACGTTATCAAATGACAAGTATTTATAAACAAAGAAACAATACTATTGATTTGCTACGTAACTTGTTTTTTCAGCTTTATTTTACTCGGGTGGACTGTTTAAATTAATGATTTGCCGTAATATCAACCCATCAGTCATTATTTCATCAATTCTGGGTGAGGTTTTACTTAGTTTGATACCTGGTGAAGAAGATGGGTGTGCTTCATAACCACCCGATGGTCTGTCGTAGTTTGGGTGCCAAGAGAAACATGATAGAATAAATCCTACTGTGTCTGATCAACCTCTGTTGTGTTTGGACTCACTGAAATCCAGGGGTGGAAAGTAACATTTACATTTGCTTAAGTACTAAAGTACAATGTTGAGATACTTGAGTATTTCCAGTTCATGCACTTTCATATAATTGGTCCTCACTGAATTCATGAAAAAATACCTACTCCGTCTGTGTCTCATAGGAGGACAGTTTAGAAATGCATCGACCATTCACATTATCGTTAGGCAGAAACAAGATTATTTTCATTTATTTTACATTTGTATTATCACAAGAATGAAGGCTTCCATTATTGTTTTGCAACTTTTCAGCAATAGACACTTCCGGCTTGTTCTGGCCTGCATTTTCGGCGACAGGAGGCTTTCTGCAAGCTGGCCGTCGCCGAAAATGCAAGTGTCACTGACACCCATTCAAAAGGCAGGACATGATGTAGACTCGGGTCAAAGTCTGGCTTGCCTGCTGGTGTACTGCCCGTGGGACTTACGCATCTTGTAGAATATGCAGTTTGCGTATCTAAATCCCCCATATCGACTGAATGACTGACCGACTAATTGACTGATCGCTCAATCGATTGATCGGTAGGCTGATCTAAATTTGAGGGACAGAAGTATCGCAAGTTGGAAAGCACATTGCCTTTAACTGCGGTTAATTATTAAGATCTTGATGTCACATTCAAAAAAATAATTCAGGGTTTCAATTCAAATATAGCAACTGAAGCAAATAATAGCAGTTTATGCAGAACACGTGGCCTCTCTGGAGTGTGTAAACATAGTGGAACCACCAGGGGAATGCTTGGGTTATTTTAACAGATAAAAACACATCTATAGCAGGAAATGAGACAACAGAAAGCTAAATATTAGGGCATTTGAACACTGAATGTGGGACAGTTGTGTAAAGTTTAGGAAATGAGCAACTGTCCCACGCAAAGAGGAACATGTGGTGACTGTCACCCGTCGCCCTGAGAACTATTCTACCCCTCCCCCGCCACGGAACCACTTCCGGGCTGTTTGACATGGTTTGTTACATATGGTTTGTTATCAGTAAGAACCATAGGGTAAGAACCAGCCAGAGGGCACACAGAGTAATCAACACACCACACATCTCCAGGAGTGGTCTCACAGTCTTAAGAGTTATTCATTCTTTGGAGAGCGGAAAACACGTCTTTCTTTTATTTTTATTTTTTTCCCTTTGTTTTATATTCATAAAGGCCTGACGTCCATGGCTACCAACATTCATCCTAAAGTGAAGAACAGTTTTGTATCAGCGAATCAGACGACTACGTTGGAGCCAGTGATCAGGTTACACAGAATAGGTATGCTATGTACTGTTAGTGTTTTATTATGTTACTGTAAACACGTAGTTCCCTATTTTGTTTGTGCCTTACCACTTTTCCCTAAACCAGAGCCTTGTCTCTAGATGGCGCTGTCGTATAAACGTTTTGCCTTTTTGCAGCTTGAAAACAGTTTTGTTTTGTTTTCTTTGTTTCTTGTTCTTTTTTCTCCTCTTTCTTTTTAATTTTGACACTATTCCTAAAGATACAACGTTGGTGATAACTTGTCCATCACAGCACATAGAACTTCAATAGGCTACATGGTTGCTGGTTGGAGTGAGAGATGAGGTGTTTTTTTTCTCTCTCTCATCTTTTTGGAAAGAGAAACAAATATTAAGCTTTTTCCCTTCTTTTTTTCAGATAAGGATCTCATAAAACATGTGACACCCAGGGCTACCAACACTCTGAAGGACAAAGCTGCAGCAGTGATGCAGACTACCATGTTGAAACCAGTAATCAAGTTACACAGAATAGGTAGCCTATTGTGCTGTTTTCATTTTGGAGTACTCCTTTTTCTTTTTAATTTTTGACACTATTCCTAAAGGTTACATTAAGCCTAAGGGGTCCTTTAAGATACAAGTTTGTTCTCGAGGTATGGAGTGGTCAAAAGACATTACTACCGTCATGAAAAAACACTATTGAATCACCACTCATTCAATAGTGTTTTTACTATTGCGATTGAGTAGTGATTTGTGTAGAGAAATGGCCCATTTCTCTACTTACTCACTACTGATATTACTACATAATTCCTATTCAAATCACTACCTGGCTGCTACTTAATTACTTCAGCCTCACTATTGGCTTTTTGGAAAGAAAAAAAGTAAAATCACTATACATTTATTGTTGAATTACTACACAATGCTTACACATTTACTGCTACATCTCTACACAATCCCTACAGCATTGTGTAGTAATTCAACAATAAATGTATAGTGATTGTATAGTTCTTTCCAAAAAGCCATAGTGAGGCTGAAGTAATTACTGTAAGTAGCAGCAGGTAGTGATTTGAATAGGAATTAGTAATATCAGTAGTGATTAAGTAGTAAAACAGGCCATTTCTCTACATTTTACTACACACATCGCTATCAATCGCAATAGCAAAAACACTATTGAATGAGTAGTGATTCAATATGTTGTGTTTTTTTCATGAGGGTATGTAGCCTACTCTGTCTAATTGAGACCTGGGACGCAGGCCTAATGCCCTACTACGTTGTACATGTTTGCGTGTGTTTCTCTGCACACCTGTCTACACACTCAATTAAGCACTATGGTAATATGGTTTAACATAACATAACATCATTAGTTCCACACTCGGTTTAGTTTCCTTGGGCCTAAGGAACCTCTTATTATCAGTTTTATGAGTTTGAACATAACCATTAAAACACCAGGCAAAATTTGGCACTACTTTTAAAGTCATGCAAGGCTTGGAAACGTGTTGCCTTCACTCATTCCCTCCCTCTGTATCTCACACATGTTCATGTACCATGTGGTGTGAAGTAGATCAGCCACTTGAATGACACAAGGAGGTTGAAATGAAATGTATTTTTATTTTTATTTGATCAAACATAAAGCTTTAATACATCGTTGGAATGAGAGATGAGCTTTTTTTCCTCTCTCATTTTTTGGAAAGAGAAACAAATATTAAGCCCCCCCCTCATAAAACATGTGAGATCCAGGAATACCAACACCCATCCTAAATTGTTGCATCAGTGTGTGAAGGACAAAGTTGCAGCAGCGATGCAGACCACCATGTTGAAACCAGTAATCAAGTTACACAGAATAGGTATGAGCTGTTTTCATTTTGGAGTACTCCTTTGCAAATACAGTAAATGCCTACAAAGGGAATTGGCCAAGATGCCCCCCCTTACTGTTTGTTATTATTGTGGAAGTGTTGAAGTTAATTCATCCTGAATTCATTTGTTTTGAATTCCTTTGTTCTAGCCAAGTCCAGCCTGCAGGTGAAGGGGAACTCTCCACATCTAGACAGGCCTTCTAGAAAACTAAAGAAACCTGAAGACCACCAGGACCATGGTGAGCTTCATGCTTTCTCCTTTTCTTTCGGTTTTTCTGTTCCTTGTGTTGTAATAAAATATTTGCTAATTCCTTGTTGGAGATCAACAAAAGCACAAAGGGACTTAGTGGCCCATGGCCTTGGTGCATTTGACTACTCTTTTCAGATCTGTGTTTTCTTTTCTTTTTTCAATACATTAATTAGATGACATTATTGGCAGCATAATATTGAATTCATTCACACCAGTCCAATAATGGGTTGACCAGATATAAAAAATGTTGGCAAATAATTGCCTGTCAGTAGATAGTTCTGGAATGCAATTTTTCAGATCTCACCCGAAACGAAGCAGGGGGCGTGGCCTTTGCTCTTGGAGGCAGGCCCACGGCTGTCAGGCAGGCAGACCAAAACTTAATGGCAACTTGCGTTAATACTTGTTAATAATGACAGTTTTGATTATTTATTATCAGAATAGCTTTGTTAATCATGTCATTTAGCTTGCGGCGCAACAGCCTGCTTCCAGGAGATGCACGGCATTGCGGCAGAAAGAAACTGTGCACAAACGTGCGCCACTTAGCAGTGATACACATGAGCCAATGGAACAGAAGCAGCAAGCAGCTCCTCCCCTGTGTGTCCAGCGCCATCTAGTAGAAGAGTTGTGACATTGAGGGGGAATTAAATAGCTGTTTGTGCTGTTTATGTAGCTTTAAACTGTGGCAAATTGGAGTTGGAAATACATTGTTTACAATGAGGGCAGTGCAATAAATAACGGCTCTTTTAGCCATGTGTGCAACATATCTACTGTTTTAAAGTATTGTACATATGTAACAACTAAAGATGTTGTACTATTGATACTAAACAATCAAAATTAAAGGTATTTAAGATCATTAAAGCTGGGCTGTTGCCTGAGCTCATTGCATTTCTGCCTACATCTATGTGGAGCAGTCGCTCATTACAGCCAAGTGAACAGGAGTGTCGAAACTCTGTCTCTTGGCTCTGCTGTGTGTCTGCTCTCGGGACAGACCAAAGTGACACTCTGAATTGCGTCCAAAAGAAGAAGTTCAGACTAGTCTAGTGTGCCCAGGGCCCAGGGAATTATGTAGTAATATCAGTAGTGATTAAGTAGTAAAACAGGCCATTTCTCTACATTTTACTACACAAATCACTATCAATCACAATAGCAACAACATTATTGAATGAGTAGTGATTCAATAGTGTTTTTCTTTTTCATGAGGGTATGTAGCCTACTCTGTCTAATTGAGACCTGGGACGCAGGCCTAATGCCCTACTACGTTGTACATGTTTGCGTGTGTTTCTCTGCACACCTGTCTACACACTCAATTAAGCACTATGGTAATATGGTTTAACATAACATAACATCATTAGTTCCACACTCGGTTTAGTTTCCTTGGGCCTAAGGAACCTCTTATTATCAGTTTTATGAGTTTGAACATAACCATTAAAACACCAGGCAAAATTTGGCACTACTTTTAAAGACATGCAAGGCTTGGAAACATGTTGCCTTCACTCATTCCCTCCCTCTGTATCTCACACATGTTCATGTACCATGTGGTGTGAAGTAGATCAGCCACTTGAATGACACAAGGAGGTTGAAATGAAATGTATTTGTATTTTTATTTGATCAAACATAAAGCTTTACAAGCTATACATCCCCCCCCCCCTTTTTTTTTTTTTTTTTTTTTTTTTTAAGATAAGGATCTCATAAAACATGTGAGATCCAGGAATACCAACACCCATCCTAAATTGTTGCATCAGTGTGTGAAGGACAAAGTTGCAGCAGCGATGCAGACCACCATGTTGAAACCAGTAATCAAGTTACACAGAATAGGTATGAGCTGTTTTCATTTTGGAGTACTCCTTTGCAAATACAGTAAATGCCTACAAAGGGAATTGTCCAAGACGCTTTGTTATTAGTGTTGAAGTTAATTCATCCTGAATTCATTTGTTTTGAATTCCTTTATTCTAGCCAAGTCCAGCCTGCAGGTGAAGGGGAACTCTCCACATCTAGACAGGCCTTCTAGAAAACTAAAGAAACCTGAAGACCACCAGGACTACGGTGAGTTTCATGCTTTCTCCCTTTCTTTCGGTTTTTCTGTTCCTTGTGTTGTAATAAAATATTTGCTAATTCCTTGTTGGAGATCAACAAAAGCACAAAGGGACTTAGTGGCCCATGGCCTTGGTGCATTTGACTACTCTTTTCAGATCTGTGTTTTCTTTTCTTTTTTCTTTTTTTAAATACATTAATTAGATGACATTATTGGCAGAATAATATTGAATTCATTCACACCAGTCCAATAATGGGTTGACCAGATATAAAAAATGTTGGCAAATAATTGCCTGTCAGTAGATAGTTCTGGAATGCAATTTTTCAGATCTCACCCGAAACGAAGCAGGGGGCGTGGCCTTTGCTCTTGGAGGCAGGCCCACGGCTGTCAGGCAGGCAGACCAAAACTTAATGGCAACTTGCGTTAATACTTGTTAATAATGACAGTTTTGATTATTTATTATCAGAATAGCTTTGTTAATCATGTCATTTAGCTTGCGTCCAAAAGAAGAAGTTCAGACTAGTCTAGTGTGCCCAGGGCTACATAAGCAGGGTTAAGCTAGACAACGCTAGGCCAATCAGGATTCAGGACACACAATGCAAATATATTCGAATACTGTGTCCTGATTGGCCACCCCAATTTTCTGGACTAGGAAATGGGCATACAATTGAGCTATTCCAGACCTATCTGCTGACAGGCAATTTTTTGCCAACAGCTGATTGGACTGTAGCCACGCTAAGCGCCTTTAGCCACATATCAACTGTCTGGGTTTTCTGACTTTGACTTTCAGGCCCAAAGAATTAATAGCTTGCAATGCAGAGAGTGATGAGTTAATGTTTACTTTGAATCTGATCCACTATTGTTTCATTTAGCTGGGGAATAGGGCAATCTGTGAACCATTGCCTAACATTGATAGAGCTGTGATGAATACTGCTCATGCAATCCTTCCATACTTCATCTGAGATCTCAGATCTTGCCTGCCTCTCTTGATGACTACAGTAGGTGGTTGTTCATACTGTGGGATATGTGTTTTCTATCTCGTATGTCCTGCCCTGTCTTCAGTTCCTATCCCCTAACGAATGTTTTCTGTCCTGTCCCCAGTTAAACAAAAAAACAGCGGTAAACATGGAAAAAGCCTCACGTTTGCGTCCCATGCACACCAGAAGTCTTATGACTGCGACCAGTGTGGGACTAATTTCAATAACCCGTCATCACTCATGACGCACAAGAGAGTCCACACTGGGGAGAAGCCATACAGCTGTAGAATATGTGGAAAAAGCTTCACTCAATCAGCTGCCCTTAAACCCCACATGAGGATTCATACCGGAGAAAAGCCCTACTCGTGTGACACGTGTGGAAAAAGCTTCAATGTAAAGAGTCATCTCACCGTACACAGGAGGATTCACGCTGGACAGAAGCCGTACAGCTGTGAGCACTGTGGCAAACGCTTCACTCAAACATCTAGTCTCGAAAGTCACAAGCTGACTCACACCGGAGTGAAGTTCTTTAGTTGTGAGGTCTGTGGGAAGTCTTTTGGTAGGTATAAAAGCATGGAAATGCACAAGCGCATCCATACTGGGGAAAATCTTTCAGAGTGTAAAACATGCGGGAAAAGCTTTGCTTGGCCGTCAGCATTAAAATTGCATCTGCGCACCCACTCCGGAGTGAAACCTTTTGGTTGTGAATCATGTGGAAAGTGTTTCACTGATAAAAAAGACTTAAAAACACACCAGCGCATCCATACGGGAGAGAAGCCGTTCGGCTGTGAGTTATGTGGGAAGTGTTTCACTCAGCCTATACATTTAAAAAACCACCGCCGCATCCATACCGGAGAGAAACCATTCAGTTGTGAAACATGTGGGAAGAGCTTTACTCAGTCCACAACGTTAAAAACACATCAGCGCATCCATAGTGGAGAGAGACCATTCCGCTGTGAAATATGCGGTATGGGTTTCACTCATCAAGGACACATTGTAATACATCGGCGCACCCATACTGGAGACAAACCATTCCGCTGTGAAACATGTGGGAAGTGTTTTCCTTCGTCTGGAAACTTACAGAAGCATCAGCGCATCCATACCGGAGAGAAACCATTCAGTTGTAATACATGCGGGAAGTGTTTTGCTTATCAAGGATACATGAAAGAACATCAACGCACCCATGATAGAGAGTAGGAGTGGCCAAAAAACAAAACAATATTTCTATATATATTGTGCTTAATGCCATAAAATCTTTTTTTTTTTTTAATATTCATGTATTTATTTGTTAATGTCAGAAAGACTGACTGAGGGTTATCTGGCTGCATTCATGTGTATGAACTTCATATGGTCTGTTGTATTAGAATTGCTTTAGTTTAAAATGTTTTACTTTAACTTATCATGGACATGTAGTGTAGAATTGTTTTTAGTAATTTGTGGGGACAAAGCACAATATATCGATAAATGTATTCAAATCGCAACATAATTAAGAATCCCTAAATATGAATGTCGTATTGTGATCTCCATGTACATCTGATTCATATCCAACTAGGAGGTCAGACTAAACTTCCATTCCACTTCCATTCCAAGTCATAGAACTACTGGATACCTCCTGTCCTTACTTTGACATGAATTATGAATACTACTTATTATAAATTTGTTTTCTAAATCATGGAATTTCAGTTTGCATTTTTGGAAATATATTTGTAATAGTAGGCTATTACTTAAAACAAAATATAAGAAACAAAAGTGAACATACCATTGCATATTGATGTTGTATAGAAAGAAAGAATAGACTCCCACGAATAATTATGTTTTACATAGTATTTTCCAATAATTATGTTTTAGGTTTTACACTGAAATGTCATAGTTGTCTGATGCTCTTCCACCTTTAATCATCTCCATTTCAGCCACATCTTCCCTGCTGCAATTCAGTTGTAAATTAATCGATAGATCCTTCTTTAGAGTGCCAAATTGCCCATTTCACACCAAGTAGGCCATACATGGCCAAGTTATATGCAAGCAGAACGCAAGTGTGTAATCAGCACTGGTTAGGTACACCTGGCCTACAGGGCACTGCTCCCACACCTGGCCTACAGGGCACTGCTCATACAACTGTCCTTCAGATCACCCAGGTAGGTTGTGCACTCTGCTCTGCAATTGGACTTTAATTGAACATGTACAGTAGATAGGACAGGTGCATGCATTAATTCCGACATACATTGACGTTCAGATAACTACAACCCATCTCAAACCATCACTGTAATTCAAGGGGCAACACACTGATGCTGGCAGTGATATTTGTTAAAGAGGACCCCATTGCTTGACTGGCTGAAAATATCCAGTTTCAGGAAGGAAAAAAGAAAACGTATCAATGGTTTTGTGTTGTAAAGGGTTGTGTTGCAAGAGATGTGGTTGAAATCCCAAGCCTAAAATAGAGTAGAAGTTTTTGATTTAGCCTACGGATGTTCCGATACTTTATCGGTATCAGGAAAAAGTATGGGATCGGTCCTTTTTGGTCATATCGGTATCGGCAAATGTTGTATGGGTATCGGAAAAGTAGAAGTATCAAGGCTTACTTGTCATTATCGGTCCTATTGGTATTGCAAAATTTGCCAATCTAATTACAGATCCAACACAGGGGTATGGGTTGACATTATGGCACTTGGCAGTTAAATAAAATGTTGGGTCATGTTTGCTTTGGAGTTGCCCAAGTGCACATTTCAGTAAGGAATCTGATATTCCCGGTTAGTGGACTTCAAATAAGATTTTTCTTTTATATTATATATTTTTTTCTTTGGTATCGGTATCGGCTAACACAGAAATTTAAAAAGTGGCATTGGGACATCCCTATATAGCCTAAAATAGAAATGCAATACTTTATTGGCAACATTCTTCAACATTCCACTTTAAATCATAAAACAACTAGGCACCATGAGCACTAATTTAAACGGTTACCTGATTCCAAAATTGATCTTTCGCTAAATGTTAATCTGTGATGGCAGTAGTTATAGAAAGAAATCACACTTATACTGTAAGTTATTGCAAATCAAAGTTAAATCCTATTAAAATATGTCAAATAACTACAATAACTTAACTCCTAATGAAAATACTCAAATGGCAAATGGGAGCTTTGTGGGCAAAAATAACATTCCTTCAGACACGTAATGGGAATGTCAATGGGAATTTAAAAATGTCGATTTGCTCATCTACCAATTTGCTCATTCACATTAACAAATTCTCCATTTTTTATTCAATTCTATTCAGTCAGCCTTTATTGTCTGAAGATTAAATGTCTTGAGCACCAAGACAAATTTGTTGTCAGTTGCATTTAAGATTTATGACAAAATTTGTTATAGCTGAATACAGAAAGGCTAGTGCCCTCAAAACATAAGATGGAAATAAAAATAAAATACAATATTTACATGTATTGTAGATCTTGGTTAGTCCCGGGTAAGCATAGATTATTTCCTATGAAATGGGAAAATGAAGTGTTTTACAGTAAATGGTAGTGATCTCATTTCACACCTTAAATACTGGTTCATTTTTGGAACCAGACCTTCACAATCTAAATCCATCAACAAGGCATGCCCTATGCAGTGGAAATGTGTTCATTTATTTTTTAAAACAATGTTTTATCATACAGGACAGCTATTGGTGGAGAGGTTTGTCTATCACATGTTATGCTTAGCTGTGATTGGGCCATAGTAGTTTGGGAGGGGCTTAGCTAAAGGTCCATTGGACCAATTAGTCATCGCACTCTCCAGGGTGTCTGATGTCGTCAATCTTTAGGATCATCTTGACCACCTGCGTGGCCAGCGAAATCTGTTGCTTCTTGCCAATTAGTGTCTCGACAACGTGCTGTTGCTTCATGTCGTTGGTATTCATCTGGAGGCAGTCAATACCCAGGAATGGCTTGTTCTCCGTCACCTGCCTGGCACGGACCTCCGTCATGGTTTGGATGGGGTTCATCCCACTGTTCTCGGCAAGTGCCATTGGGATCACCTCCAAGGCGTCTGCGAACGCCCTCATGGCATACTGCTCCAAAGACGGGCACTTATCAGCTGCCTGGTTGACGGCCAGCGCACACGCAATCTCATTGGCTCCGCCGCCGTAGACGATGCGGTTGTCTCTGACCAGGTTGCGGATCACACACAGGGCATCGTGGAGACTCCGCTTGGCCTCCTCGATGATCATTTTGTTTCCTCCGCGGATGAAGATGGTGACCGCTCTGGAGTTCTTGCACTCCTCGATGACCAGCATGCGGTCCTTGGTGGTGCCGAAGCAGATCTCCTTCACCACGCCGGCCGTGCCCAGCTTTTCAGGTGCCAGCTCGCAGAAGCGCGGCACGATGCGGCCACCGGTGGCGATGGCAATCAGCTCGATCTCAGGCCCGCCCACCCATCGTACGGCGGGCAGCTCGTTTTGGAACAGCAGGTGGTTGGCCTCGTCGTCAAAGCCCCACTGACAGATGGCCAGGTTGGCTCCGTTGTCTTTGACCTGTTGGATCATCTCCAGAAACTTGTCCTTCTCGTACTTCTGTAAGGCCTTGAAGTCCTCCACGGAGGTCACGTCCAGCTTGTGTTTGGTCTTGGGCTTCGGGGGCTCAAACGGGCATGTGAGGATGGCGATCTTTGCGTCTTTCAGAACTTTGGGCAT
Source organism: Benthosema pterotum (assembly GCA_039105355.1). Classification (NCBI taxonomy): domain Eukaryota; kingdom Metazoa; phylum Chordata; class Actinopteri; order Myctophiformes; family Myctophidae; genus Benthosema; species Benthosema pterotum. Next base: position 7,985,729 of record CM076976.1, on the reverse strand, counting down.
CTGCGGGTGGCTGAACTCTTTGTCCACGAGGACTCCCTTGATGAGTTGCGTGTCCTCCAGCTTCCCGCCCACCTTGCCTTCCATCTTGATCAGCTCAAAGTCCACGTCCTTCCTCTTCATGTCGGCCACGGCCAGGATGGCATTAACAGCAATCTCGGCCATCTGTCGGTGGCATCGATTGATCACTTTGGATCCCAGGGTGGTCATGGCCGTCTGGACGAGGGGCTCCGTGTTGTTGAGGTCAAAGGGGAAGGTCTCGCTGATCTTGTCCAGCTGCTCGATGGCGATGCGTGCGGCCTGGTCGTAGCCGTCAGAGATGCGGAGGGGGTGGATGCCACGGTCCAACAGAAGCTCTGCCTCCTCCAAAAGAGCTCCGGCCAGCACGACGACCCCGGTGGTTCCGTCGCCAATCTCGTCATCCTGGGACCTGGACAGCTCCACCATGAGCTTGGCGATCTGGTGCGTTATGTCCATCATGGCGAGGATAGTGGCTCCATCGTTGGTGACGGTCACCTCTCCATCCTTGTCTATCATCATCTTGTCAAGGCCGTTGGGTCCCAGCGACGTCCTAAGCGTTGACGCGACTGCCTTGGCCGCCATGATGTGATCCTTGAGTGCGTCCAGGCCGGTGAGCCGTGTCTTTTTTTCTTGGTCCTTGATGACAATAAACGGCCTTCCATACTCGTCAAAAGCTACGGGCAAGGACATGATGATGGTAGGAAGGGTACGCTTACTAAAATATCACAGGTCAGTTTGTAACCCTAACAATGGAATGGAATGAAGTGAGTTGCACGGGTGTTTCTGGAGTCAACATGAGCTTTTTGCTACCTATATTATTAATATCCCGTCTCTCAGGATCTTTTATCATATGAAGTCTGACGTCATCACAGCTCCTATTGGCCCGATAAGCCCAACAAAACCGGAGGCCCATCCGTCCCTTGAGCATAGGCGGATCTAGAAATTAAGGTCCCATGGGCCGCCCGCCAGCCAAAGGCTTGACAAAAATGAATATGCCTATTGTTAATAACAGCGAGGACCCTATAAGGACCCTGTGCATCACTGTTATCCACTGTTACCCCATCTTTGGGCTTGAGCCGCTTTGTAGTCACGTGGACACTCAAGCTCAGGGGCCCCCCTAGCTCAAGGGCCCCTGGGCGTTCCTGTTGGATAATCCTCTCCTGCCCTCTAGGTACTCCGATTGGCTGGTTTAGGTGATGACGTACAGTAATGGTATTGTCCAGAGAATGATCTCCCGGAGGTCTCAGGGTACTTGCTCTCTGCTCGCTTGCCTATGGCCTACTGGCCTATGGCCTACTTGTATGCAATGAGCCACTTAGCAGAGTGCAGTTCTATTTTTTTGGAGTTCTGCATTTTTTCATTGTTAGTTGTTGTAAGCTTCATATCCTATAGTGGTTTTGTTGTATTTCAATGTTCCTTGTGTACATGAAAGATTGGGACCTATATTGAAATAATTTTGAAACCCCTGTAGAGAGACATATTTACTCAAATATAAAGTTGGAATACTACTGTATATTTTCAATACGACTGTGCTTCAATACTGTAAGTATAAGTAGCTTAATGTGTTTGCACAAGGATCTGAACCTTTACCTGCATATGCGGCCCTGTTCACCACTAACATCACTTGATGGCGCCAAAACACAAGGCAAATTGAACTTACATGCCATACCTAAAGTTTCAAGTTGAAACGTGTAAGCCACAGGTAGATTATTAAATCCACTTTAGGGCCAAAACAGTAACCTTGTTTTTATCCAGCACCTGTTGAAAATCACTGTGCATTGTTTTCTGGAACTGCAGCTGAGATATGGTTAACCCATGACCTATAGAGATAAGACCCACAGACTGTGAGAGTCACATGTATGAAACACAACTAGCCCACTGTGAAGTTGTGGATGAACAACCGTTGTCAGACAAAGTAGACCAGGGGTATGCAATCTTAGGCACTGGTGCCAACATTGGCACAGTGAAGGGTGATCACTGGCACACTGGCATAAAAAACATAAAACACCCTGCCATATGTATGAGAGAGAGAGAGAGAGGATTTTTCCTATTAAATAGTCATAAATAAGCAAAAGACTTTCATGCACATATTCATGGACATGCATGAACTTTGACTAGGGAGATAGGAGCAATTTTCCTAATGATTATATTGTCCTGTTGTGAAGGAAAACAGTCCAGAAGAAGAAAGAGATGTTGTTGTCAGTATTCAACATAATGTCATGGCACACTGACTATCAGGAAAATGAAAACATGGACAATTCATGTCCAAAAGATTGCTGGAAGTAGACTATATAAACAATCAAGTGAATACCAGCACGTAACCTGAACCAACAGGTATTGATTGCAACCAACTCTGCTTTTAAATAATATATTGCATTGCCTAAAATATAGGCTACAGAGCTTATGATAATGTTATTTACACACTGACATACCTGACGAATGACATGAGATCCTGACTGTACACCACTGCATCACATACAGCAAAGGTCCTACTGGCAAAGGTCAGTGTTTCTCATAGCAGGTGCTGTGACCTAAGTCCAGGGAAGTTGCAAATGCCTTTGATAAATCACTTCAGTTTAATCACTACTCAATCCTCCTCACCCCAAAATAGCAGAACGTGCAACCGGCCTCACCTGGGAGCTTGTAAATTTTGGTGAATGTTCCCTATAGGCCCGCTGGGGCTGACGTGGATAAATCAATTTCAAGTAGATCATTTTCAGATGACCTACAGGCGTTGCAAGTCAGGTTCTACATGCCCTCAGGTTATGGTCACTTGCCCCAAAATACATCGTACATTTTTCATTTAAGTTTACTTTCTACTTGGTGCTTTAAACATTTAGTTTCACAGTTGAAGACTGTTTTGTTTAAGTCACTATCGGCTACAGTAAATATTCAACTTGTAAATCAGTGGTTCCACCAGTGTTTCCCACTGCAAAATGATAGTTTGGAACCAAATGGAGAGATAGGAGGGGTAGCTGGAAAGCCGGGAAAGACGCAGAGGCAGAGCGCAATGACCACCAAGACAAATATATCTTGTGTTGTGTTATAGCGACTAAGTCGCACACTTGCCCGACCGGGCAACCAGGTAGCAGTCTTCACTTGCCCAACCATTTTTTTTTACTTGCCCCGGGCAAGCGGGCAGTGTCAGTGTTAGTGCCAAGCCCTGACCTATGTAGGTTGAGGTGAATGATTTACATTATGTACAGTGATATGGCATAAATATAAGGTGCTACAATGTAACAATGTAACAGGGGTGCCTTTGAAGTTATTAAGGTTTGAGAGCCAACTGCCACTTTAATGTGCTACTAAGATAAAAACTGCGTCCCCCATGTCCTGACTCCTGGTACAGTAGATGAACATTTATCAGAGTGGCCAAATAAAGTGGGGAAAATTGAATTAGCCATTTTCAACATGCGGTATAGAGGGAGACAAGTACAGGGCCGGATTTGCCCACCTTCGTGCCCATGAGCTGGAACAGAGAAAGGCCGGGGAAAAAAATTGGGTTATTTTTATTTATGTATTTTGGTGCAATTTTGGCATACCTAGCCTCCCAAAAAGAGAAGCTGGCAGACAGACAGACTAGGCATTTTATTTGCCAGCGCCATGATGATTGCCTCTGAGTCTCTGAATCGGTCAAACTCTCAATCACCTGTCGGTCATGCCCGTCACGTCACAGGTGAACTTACCTCACCTCCTGGTCTGGGTGGGCTTTGGGTGTGGAAGTGGGTGTGTGTGGAGGGCGGTGGGTGCACCTGCGAGGGCCGAGGGGGGCCTACGCCTTTGGCCTCCGGATACAGACAGTAGGTGGGCTTTAGACCGGATCAGGCTTTCCATGGCTATAGCTACCTCACAGCAGGGCAGTGCAGTGCAGAGACAGAAGCTCTAACTCCGTGCTCGCGTCCATAATACAACTAAATACAGTACACAAATTTTACTTGAATTGGATTTGCAATAGACTTTAGAATTTTATTTTATCATAAAAAACTAATTAACATTTTGTTCATATTTTTTGGGGGAGGGCCACCCTCCTAGCCCAATGGCAAGTCCGGCCCTGGACAAGGATCAAATAGGTAAGAGCAGAGGGTTCAAGAGGTTAAAGGTTCAGTGATAATTTCTATTTTTGTTACTAAGATTTATTCCAATGCACACCATTCCAGCCTGAGGTTGTTCCATTCCATGCAGGAAGAACCTCAGGCCGGATCCCAGGCTAGCTATAGGCCTGCCGGTCTCTTTGTCCACAAAGTAGAAATCCAAATAAACTCATCTTACAGTACTCATTATGAAATTCACAATGAGTACTTTTTGATAATGTAAGTATCATATGGGACGCATAAACCATGATTGTCACCATTTCATTGTGGTGGTGACAATCATAATAAGGCTAATACAAATAAATGCATGCATGTGATAAAGGCGGGATTTAAAATATTTCTGAAATCTACACACTAATTCAGCCTATAATGTGTTTATTGTTACTATTCTAAATTCTAAATCTGTATTAAGTGAAGCTTTTGGGGGCACTTTTGTGCGGAAACTGTGCTAACTGTTAATTAGTGCAAACATAGATGAGTGCAAAGGCCACCTCGGGGGAAGCGTCCTCCGTTTCCTTGACGACCCATCTTTTAGCCAATCATAGCACATGGCCAGTCCGTATGGGCTATGGGATGCGATCCAAACCAAGCCAGCCTCACTATCTCGAAACTGGTTTCGTTCTGAACATGTTTTACAGCTGAAGCCAAGAGAACCGAACCGTAGTGCAAGTCTGCACCGAAGATTCTGCACCGAATCTTTCTCCACTCCTATTCGTCTCAACTTTTTTCCTGAGTGTTTTCTGTCAACGGAGAACGGACGGAACACTGTCCTGCCGTCGGGACCGAACAGAACAGTCTGGGATCGTCTCTCTTCTCCTCCAGGAGATGATGCTGGGTTCGGTTCTGCTGCTGGTGGTCCTGGGACTTCTGAGCGTCTACCTACTGTGTGTCCACAGCGGCAGGAAAAGGTTTGTGATGTTGTCAACTTTTATAAACGTTCAACCCATGAAACGCCTGCATAATCTCACACTGACAACTCAATGTGTTCTCCCAACTAACGACGCGTTTGAACGATATGCGTTCGGTAATCGATTCAGCGTTTGTTTTGGCAAAATATATTATTTGCAACATCAACTCTTTAGGCTACATTTAATTGTTACCTATATTTAATTGTTACCACGGTGTGCGTTTTGCTTTAAGTTGGTTACTTAGTGTGTTATAATGTATTATTTAGCCTGAAGAAGAGCCTGAGGTGTAATCAATACCCGTGCGATGCAATCAGGTTGCCTGTTCGGTGGCGAAATAAAGAAAGAAAACTACATAGGCTACAGTATTAGTCTATTACTAGTAATGTGAATAGCCTACATCACCAATATAGGGCACAGGCCTATATGCATAATAGAAAAAAGTAAGAATAACGATATGTCGATGTTAAGAATTACTACCATCTTTATTCTTGCTCTTTCCATTAAGAAAGCCAGATCATTCAAGTGTATGTAGATTAAATCTTCATGCTATGGGTTGTATAAGGACTTGTTCCTAGCCTGATTTGGCTGATTATCAGACTCTAGTTCAGCTTCTGAACCAGGCTAACTTGTTTCTGCATGTTTAACATTTTAAGTATTTCATAACACCTTTCTGAGATGAAGTAATGGAGTATAATACTATGGCATGCCTGCAGGTTGCAGTCATTGATTATTCTTTGCAACCTTCTCACGTTCGGTTGAATCATTTTTATAGTGAGTGCACATTACTGCACATTACTATGAAAACCTGCCTGTCAGTCAGTGGTCCATCCATCCATCATAGTGCCATATATGGACATCAGTCACGCCTCCCTAATGACACGTGATGCCACCATATAGGCCTATGGCTGTCATTTCGTCACACCTCGTGACACGTTCATATGGCAGGCTCAGACATGCAACACTGACCTCATCAAACCCTGGCTTTATCTCATCACCATACATGGAGAAGACTGACTGGATCTATACACTCCGCACATGCTTCATGGCCGATCAATATATTCTAATCATTAATCACCCTTGGCTAAAACTAATGTTGATTAGCAAGATGAAAAATCACACCCGGTGTGATATTTTGCCAATCAAATAACCAAAGTAGAGTGACCGATTGAGCCGTATTTTAAACTTTAATATTGTCAATTACTTTCATGAGAGGGGGAGAGGTGATGGGGTTAGCTGATTTAGCCAGTTATTGTCTAATAAAGTACAGCATGATCAGGGGAACAACAGGATGCATCTGGTGTCGTCATTGTGCACAGGCAGGCAACAGTCTATCTGATAAAAGCACAGTTGATGACCATGTGTATCAGTATGTGCTGCTTATGCACATTCAGTCCTGTATTTACTGGTCAAGCAGACTGCTCAGACTAGGCCAGAGGACGGCAACCCAAGATGTTGAAAGAGCCATTTTCGACCACAAAAAAATAAATTCAAAATCTATCTGGAGCCGCAAAAGATATTTAAGCCTATAGGCTAGTGCTTATGACAACACCACCATAAACATTCCAGGTTTCTACAATAACCATAGAAAGCACTCTGCTGCTCCTCCATTGATATTAAAGCTGCATCTCTGATAAGGGCTGGGCCAACCAGCAGTACTTTTATGGGCCACATGACATAACTGTCTGTCAGACAGCGCATCACTTGTCGGTTGCTGCCAGTGACATATTTTGGTGTATCACCACAGTATGTAATGCTACAGCCAGGGAGCCACTATGGCTGTGTTGTAGAGCTGCATGCGGCTCTGGAGCCGCAGGTTGCTGACCCCCAGACTAGGCTATAGTATTTCATTCATTCCTCGATCAGGTAGTAGGGAAATGGGCACAATGCTGCAGACAGCGCTTATATTCAATTCAATCTTTATTTCAGACTCAGGGGAATCCATATCACATACATCAATCAGTTATAGAGCTTCTGCAGGAAAGTAAAGTAGTTCCTGCATGTTTAACACTTGAAGGATTTCATAAAACCTTTCTGAGATGGGGTAGTCGTGAACCAGGCTAAGGTAGTGGAGTATAATGCTATGACATGCCTGCAGGTTCCACCCATTGATTATTCTTTGTGACCATTCTGACATTCGGTTGAAAAAGTACACTTTTTGCGGGATATATTGCGGGAATTATGCGGGAAAGGCTACTGAGTTGCAAAAAAAAAAAAACTTTCTGGCCTTGCATCTGCATTAAACCTGTACCCATGGCTGGATGAGTGCAGAGTCTGCCTGCACAAGCTCCCAGGTTCAAGCCCTGGCAATATGTCGTGGTGCAAGCCAAGGCACTTAACCCCTAATTGACCCTCTCCACTAGTTCCACAGTGGGATCCAATGTAGGTGTCATTATTATTAACAAATTCATGAATGTAATCCCACTAAATCGAATAGCCTGAGTAAGCACAAAGCCACTTTATTGTACAATTGTGTCTCACAAATAGTGAAGATGGCCTCAAGATTTGCTATCTGATATGCCCTCAATGAAGATGTGAGGTTGGTGAAAGTGAGATATTTGTACCACTCCATTAAGGAGTGATGGATGAGGATATGTGTCTGTCCCTGGCTGGCTGTGTCTGAGCACAAAAAATGCATTTGGTTGGTTTTGACAACCAAGTGTTGCTGTTGTGCAGCCTAATAACAGTAACACACATTCTGGTCTGGAGCTTCCAGGGACTCCTGCAACAGTCAAGTCAAGTAAAGTAACGATTAACATTTTACCTCTTGCAACAGCTTCTTCTGATTAAGAGCATTTATAAGTGATGAAACAATTGTGACGTATGTGTGCGTATTGCGTACAGTACGTGCGTGTGCCTGCTTGTGTCGAGTTACTTAGTCAGCTATAATTCATCTTCATAACATCCACTTGTAGACTTTCTTACACACACACACACACACACAGGAAGGTTGGTAGCGGTTTCTAGTGTCCCGCTGCTGCTTTGTTTGCTTGAGAAAAGTAAAATGTGTGGGTTGCTGGACAAGAAACCACATTCCAAACACACACACACACACACACACACACACACACACACACACACACACACACACACACACACACACACACACACACACACACACACACACACACACACACACACACACACACACACACACACACACACACACACACAGACATACACACATACACACACACTCCTTCCTTGCAGAGTCCTGCAACTGAAAGGTCGCATGGTGAAATTCTTTAACATTTAGTTGGCAAAGTCGGCTGTGGATGTGTGTGTGTGCATGCAGATACTGCTATGTCTCTTATCTGCGTGGATGCCAAAAAACTCACACATATTGTCCACACACACACACACACACACACACACACACACACACACACACACACACACACACACACACACACACACACACACACACACACACACACACATGATTATAATTCTCATGCATGTATTAATTAGTTTACGGCAGAAGTCTGTGTGTGGGAGTCCCTGTCTCTCTCATTATCTGTTGTAAAACCTTTATCACTGGAGGCATGGAACAAAGTGTTTCCAGATGGCGACCATCTGACGATAAAGGGCTCGTCTGAGGACAACCTAGAAGAGAGACCAGCAGTATATTTGGTGTTTTTGGTGGCTCCATATACATGAAGATGTTGGGAACAAATGCTGTACTCTACAGTACTAGGTTTGATAGTGGTCATTCTTGGCACTGTTCTAGCAGCTACCTTGCATTTCAATGGTGCTTTTATCCAAAAAGCTTTACAATGTGCATTGCATTCATCCCTTTGCACACCGACAAGACCGCAGAGGAAGCCACGTACTGCCGTTTCAGCGGCTCAAGAGGTAGATCAACCACTTTATTGGATTCAATTTCTGAATGATCCTTGGCTAATGCTAGTAAGGTCCCTTTGAGTTTCAGTTTTTTTCCTAACTAATATTGAACTATAGTTCAGAGTGTTTCATTGAAAATTAACTGGTTCATAAGTTCAGAACCTTGAATCTTGGCTCAGCACTCAATAAAAAAGAAAACAAGAAAAGGCCAATGGTTTCATAAAAGCACCAAAGGTTCCAAGAATCAAGAATATATAAATAAACAAGTTCTAGAGACAAAGTTAAGTAGCCCTACTTAGTTAAGTGGCCCTACTGAAGTATCAGTAAGTAAGTAAGCAAGGCACGACTGAACACCTAAATACTCTTGTGTTGGGTTGGTGTTTTGCATGGTTTCCTTTGCTGTGAGTGGGTGAATGTGAAGCAAAGGTACCGTGTAACGGTGCCATTTAAACCCACCATTTACGATTTAAAATGCATTAACCTGCTCATTGGGAGCACTTTTATCGGCTTCATTCTCGTTACATGCCTTGTCCTTGATGCTGTCCGCAACCCGCAATGGTATTTTCGTCACCTTTCCTCTTCCCATAGCCACTATTCTGTATGCCGACACCATTATTTGCGACTGGAGGTGTGGTCATAGGCGTGTTTGTCACACAGTCCCTTAAGTTGCTAATTTCGTCAAATATATTTGGGAAATAGATAACGGGATTTCAATGCACCCGCTAACCTATATGAGAAGAAAGAACGCAAGTGCGTGTGTGTGCCTTGGAGATGTCCAAGTGGAACAGCTGGTGCATCAGTTCACTATTAATTTATTATTAATTTATGACATATTGCTGCTGCTCTCACATTTCCACCGAAATCCCAACAGTAACATTTAGCTTGATCCCGCTTCGGAGAGAAGACCTACCCACATATTCATGTACAGCATCTGAGAGATTGATGTTTGCCGGCCACACTGCATTTTGAAATGTAAAAAATGGTCCAGAATTGACCGAGATATGAATGATCAAAAAGACGTCTGTTTTTGACGAGAATTTCCCGACTTTTTTTGCAATAACGTTTTGTAGATTTGGTATAAATGTAGCGAGGCTGCGGGCTTAGGCATAGGGGGGGGGGGGGGGGGGGGGGCTTTCATGACGTCATCATATTAATAACTAAATAAAGGATTGATTATTCACTATAAAAATAATAATAAAAATGGCATGGATAACTACACTCAGATGTGGGACTGCGGCACATCTAAAAGTTGCCGACACCGCCTAGGATACTCCAGTCGTCTTGATTCTGAGTTGACGCATGATCCATAGGCTACAGGGCATGGGGACCCGGAGAAGTAACAGGCATTTGGGGAGACGGACAGCCGGCAACTTTTAGATGTGTACAATGAAAACACGTGGGTCGATTTGGTCCTATATACCTTATAGAACCAATTTCTCCAAATAATAGTGGTCCTCCGTTCCCAGACCACTTTTGATAATCATAAGCCACCGGTATAAAGTCGTTTCAATGCACTGTGTGATGAAGCTGCTACACTAGGCCGTAGGATGGTGTGTAACCATGAAATAGGCTACATTCTCCGCAGCTATAAATGAATGCAAACCATATACTATAAATCGTGGGGCCCTTGGAGGCTTGAGGGGGCCTTATGGAGGCTCGGGGCCCCTTTCAATTGAAAGGGTTAAAATATAGGTAAGGCCGCCTATTAGTAGGGATAAGGGGAATATGGGATGAATTAAAGGCAATGGCAAGACCACGGATTGGATGAAAGCTAAAAACGCCCAAACCACAGCCACACCTATGCATAATGTAACGGGTCTAGGAGGGAAAGTGAAAGGAAAATAGGAATGTAACGAAAATAGCAACTTTAGCGTGGGAACGCCTCTTCCCAAATGCTAGATGTTCTAATTTCGTATAAAGGGAAATTAGGTGACATTTGTAACAAGTGGTTGAATCTCAAAGAAGACCTAACCCGACAGCTGTGTTTATTACTCATGCTTTCTCATCTCCTCCTTAACTAGGAGTTGTAGCCTCATCTAGATAGAGATAACAATAAAATGGCGACAGAAATGATGCTTGGATTTCTTGGAAGATGTTGTAACTTACCAGTGGTGGGCAGAAATAAAGTACATTTATTGCAATATGTATTTAGGATTATGTACTTTAATTGAATATTTGTATTTTTCAATACTTTTGTGTCATACATGTGACGTGTACATATAAATATTGTACTTTTGACCCCACGCCATTTCTAGCAAAGGAACCACACTTATCCTATATGAAAGTAGCAGGTCTACGAGTTCATAACAATAAAATCAAATTCAATTATGCTCTATAAACATTTATTTTTAAAATGTCTGCAAAAATGATATTAAACTCACCCAGGATGGGAATCGCTTTTGGAGTTCTTGTTGCTACAGTATATACACTATATTAGCAGCACAACCTTTTTGTAATTTTTTAATTAATATTAAAAAACATCAAAATACTTTGATGTTTTTTTTAAACAAAATAAAGGAATATAGGTATAGGTATATATGAAAATATGCAATTTGTACGTTTGTTGTTGTTCTATATTGTGTACACTCGGCGACACCGAAAATTTGTTTACCCAGTTTATTTTCGAGAATAAATAAAACTTGAATGAATGAATGTTTGAATAGGTACGGAAATACTTTTGCACACTCAAGTATTTCGAAAAAGAAGTACTGCAGTACTTCAAGTCCAACTCAAGTCCAAATTTGGTAGGCATACTGGGGTTGAGTACTTTGTCAAACCAATGGCTGTCATAAACATTTATATGGAAGTTATGCTGAGGTTTCTTATAAGTTGTAAATGTGGCTAGATAACACCTAGCCTCTTCCCTTTGTGTTGTCTGAAAGTGAGACAGTGTAGGAGAGACAACCAGTAGCACTGGGAGGGAGACAGCACACAGACACATTGTGCAACATTAATACCAGACACTCTGAGGGGGAGAAGCGACATTGGGAGGGAGGAGTGGCAGACTGAGTAAGTACAGGGTTTGAAGAACTCTGATATCACCATATGTGAATGCAGAACTGGAAGAACAGGTTGGGGAAGGAACAACCTATGTAATGTCAGAACAGGTCAGCTCCATATATGGTGCTTTAAGAGTTTGAGGTTTGAGGTCAGATGTAGGCTAAACTTGCTGGAAAGCTCCATATACAGTATGCAGATCTAGATGATGAAACAAAGAAAAGGCTATAACTACTATAGGCAACTTTTAGCCCAAAATCAACAAATATATCGCTTCTACTTTGATGCTGCCGCTGTTGCCCTGCAGACAGATACTTGCTTTGCCCTGTAGACGGTCCAGAACCTTTGTTGTTGTCAACAAACCCTTTTTGTTGGGCTCATGACGGGGGGGGGGGGGGGTAGGCAATCATGTCGCAGCAGTTTTATAATGATGTTTTATAATATAATAATGTGGAGGTGAGGTGTTTTAGGTGAGTGGAGGTGAGTGTCTACATTTTGTACACACTGAAGTTGCCTATTTTAGCTTTAAGTAACATGCGGCGTGTCATACATACAATACTAATGATTCTGAACTCATTCCAAGCATTTTTGCATGAAACGTGTTTTGTTTCGGATGACCCTAAGGATGATAAACTAAAAAAAAAACCTCTGGAGGCAGGGACCCTTCCTGGCCTCCTTCAGCAGCACATCCAGAAGCTTGAAAGAGGAGAATCCTATATATAACAAGAAGGGCCCCAGTGGGACACTGATCTCAGTCTGCTACTATCCTTCTTAGCTTGGATTTTTTATTAAATCATTCTGCCTTGGCTATCAGTGGCAAGAGCTTGTTTTCTCTTCCTTTGTTCCGAGCAACTTGTAGGTCTCTCTACAGTTTTGAGGTGCAATGTGTACCTATAGGGATCTCAACCCAGCCCCATGCCAAACATCTGGATCAGATAGTTGGTGGATGGTGGTTTGAGTTTCTTATGTGGGAAGACCTCAGAGTGCATTGTAGCAGAGAACAAGAGAGGAGCTGGGGCACATCACTCTTTTTACAATTCTAGACAGATTTACATGTCATTACGATGCTATCAAGACAAGCCAAAACACACTTTTGTCAACAAAATCAACTGTACCATTGTGCATTTAGTCGACTATCTAATCGACAAAAAATGGTCAAAACTTAAATGGCATTTTATTCAGATGACTATGACAGACTAAATCAAAATTTGCTGTCAAAATTAACACTGGGGCATAGCCAAGCACATAACTCTAATTTAAATCAACACTAGTTGATTGTGACCACATGTCACGAGGAGTATGTAAAGCGGGCGGAAGCTCGTCAGTCGTCACACTGTAGCGTTACACTACACTGTAAACATAGCCTGTAACACTTAGTGTGTGAGCACATTTGGGAGTGATTCATCTTGTGCGCAGGTTACATTTTGCGCTCGGGCCAGATTGCAGGAAGCCCCAGCCCAAAATGCAAGCTGCGCACAAGATTGAAGTCTCATTGACGACCATTCAAAAAAACGTCACGTGGCAGAGCGAGTCAGCTTGAAAATCAAGCTCCCAATGTGCTACAGTGTTGTTCCTGACCGTACACACGCAATTCTCACCCAAGAGGCATTTTACTTGTGATTAGGAACTGAAGTAGTAGCTCAAACAGCGCCTCAGTGGCAGAGGCTCCTAACTTTCATTAGCTTGAGAGACTCTTTGAGAGATTGCTTTTAAAGTGTGAGACTGAACAGTCCCCTCCTCATTGCTCCATTGACTATTTTGTACAGACCAGTCCATTTGGTTACCAACTATCCATCATTTAGAAGGAGACCCCTTGGGGTTCCAGACCTCACATTCAAGACCTCTGCGGTAGAGCTGCAGCTACAACTACAGCTTAACCCTCTAGAGTGTAGTCTCTTATCCTGTTTACGTGTCTGTTATTTTGCTGATGAGTTTTTAGTTATTGTTTGGACCCATTTTTTTATACAAGAGATTACAGCGTACAGACGGGATGTGACCTCATCTCGCAGTGTGACCTCGTTTCATACGAATAGGTTCTAGTTTTCCCATGACTCACAGCAGCTCTCTCAAAGAAACCGTGACTTGGCAGGTTGACGCATTCTCCTGGGGGGTCATAGGAATGTGTGTTATCCCCTGTGGAGCCCCCTGCCTTGTCTGTGTAGACTAGGTTGTGTAACAGTCAGTGGTGGGAGAAGCACTCTGACGAGTTAGCAGGAATATTCACTTGCGACATTTGCTTGATTATCATGTGCAATAGTAATAGTATTGCATAAAAATGTACTTAAATTTCCAAAACGAAAACGACTGAGTGTTCACAGTACAACTGAGTGTTCCCAGTACAGCAGTAACAGACTGTGCTTTTACTGCTCATCAACCAGTACAAGAGCAGACTAGGAACAACAGCGGTGGCGCTGTTTTCCTGAATATATGCCGATGGGTTCCCAGATTGGTACAACAGTAACAGACTGTGGTTACTGGCCATCTACCAGCATATATTTATTTTAGAGGCGGACCACTTTTCCAACAAGGGCTGCGATATTTTCAGGAAGACATGCTCTTTTTTGTTGATATATCGAATTCTCCATGTGAATCACCCTACCCAGATCACGAAGCCATTGTTGAAATTCAGGGCTGACTTCAGATTTCAATTGTTGCAGGATCAAACGTCTGGCCAGTAGCGTGCGCAAAGAAATGGCTTGACCCTCAAAGGAGTTGATAGTGGGGTTAAAGGTCACAGATCCAAATATAGCCAATAATGGTTCTGGCTCAATATTTTTCTTTAATAGATAGATAGATAATCAAATATAAGGGACCAGAAAGTATTTAATTTGGGGCAAAACCAGAATTGGTGGGCAAGTGTGCCCGTCTCCTGTTTACACTTGTCACACAAGGGGGAGGTGTAAGGGGATTTCAAAATGTGATTTCCTCTCCCACATCTGAAATGACACTTGCTTTCATGTTCCTCATGCAGGAAGGACGGTGAGCCTCCACTGATAAAAGGTTTGATTCCCATCCTTGGCAAGGCAGTGGAGTTTGGTACAGACACTCTCGGGTTTCTAACAGAGCTGAAGAAAAAACATGGAGATGTCTTCACAGTTCAGATCGCAGGTAGCTCTTTATTACCTCATACTTTCTTTCTTTCTTTCTTTCTTTCTTTCTTTCTTTCTTTCTTTCTTTCTTTCTTTCTTTCTTTCTTTCTTTCTTTCTTTCTTTCTTTCTTTCTTGCTGCTGTTCAGACTTGATCAAACCAATTTGAAACCAATACGAATAGGTCCTAAATCTGAGTTGGTCTGCCATTGTGAACATAAATACGTGGTTGATTGTTGAACCACCTGGCTTATCACCAAATCACCTTAGGCTTTGACAGTACTTGACAATACTCACTCATACTGACACACCTAAATCTAACACAGTCATGACTATTAGCTGCAGCTATGGGGAAAAGAGGAATGTAATAGTATCTAGGATTTTCAGGTCAGTTCAGACAAAATGTATTAATACTAACAAAATGACAGTGTTGAGGTGGAGGAATGTTACAGAAGAGATATGTCAGTATCACCCTGGATAGAAAAGTTACACACCAGCACAGCCTAACTACTATGTACCAATAGGTAACTCTACTGCACCACCTGCTGCTTAATCATGGTAACTGCTTCAAGTGAGCATGAATAAAGAGGCGTCCTGGGTAGGCTATTCCCTCATCTGTAGACAGTTTTTTATTGATCCTTGTGATACATTCAGCTGTCATGACAGTACTACAATAGACACTGACACAACAAAAACAAAACAAACAAGCAAGCAAACAAACAAACACAATTTTAAAAACGGGACAAATTCAGCAATAACACTAGGCCTAGACTCTAGGGCCTACTGTTCTTCAACATACTCTACATATAGAGATGTACAGTAAGTTTAATATAGAATATTTCAGCAGTTGTATTAATTAACACAAGCTACATATTTTATACTTTACATACACAAAGTGAGTGGCAAATCAAGCGGCAAAGTGAGTTTAACATGAAGGACAGGAAGTACTACTTTTCTGCCACTCAGTATAACTTCTGAGTGATGATGATGTCACGTGCATAGCCACTATACAGACAATAAACCATGCATAACTCTCTGTCTCTCTTCCCCTCCAGGTAAATACATGACCTTCATAATGAACCCTCTCCTCTTCCCGTCCATCATCAAACATGGCCGACAGCTGGACTTCCACGAGTTCACGGACCAGGTGGCCCCGCCCACGTTTGGCTACCCGCCCGTGCTGAGCGGACGCTTCCCGGGCATGGATGAACGCATCCAGCGCTCCCAGCGCCTGCTGCAGGGCGACAGCCTCACTGCGCTGACAGAGAGCATGATGGGAAACCTCATGCACATCTTCAGACAGGACCACCTGGGGGCGGAGCCAGGAGGTAGGACTTATGTCATCTGTTATGGACAGATATACTGTATACCAGCCAGGGGTGTCAAACTCAGATACCGAGTGGGCCAAAATTTAAAACTGAACAAATCCGCGGGCCAAGTTTGAACGAACTAACCTTTTAAAGGGGAATTCCACCCATTTTCAAACATTTCCTGAGAGGGTACAAATGTGAACCAAATGGACCCTAGCGGGTCCATTTGGGTCCATTTGAACCCTCCCAGGAAAAATGGGTCTGAAAGAAAAATCATTAACATGGTGAAATACATCTTGGTGATGTCATCAGATGTATTTCACCATGTTAATGATTTTTTCAGACCTCCATTTTTAGGATGGAAAGCATCTATTGCTTTCCGTTCATCTGTGTACAACAGATTGCATTTCATAGTCCTTGTTGTTGTTGTCCACTTTTAACTTTTTTTTCTGCATAATTACAGTATATTTAATGTAGAGCAAAACCACTGTTTTTTATAGAGCCCTAATCATTAACAAAACCCCTGTAGGCTGGAGAAGGTGCAGCCTGTACGAGTTCTGCAGCACGGTGATGTTTGAGGCGTCGTTCCTCACGCTGTACGGCCGCCCGGCGGAGTCCCGGCGCCACGGCGGGATGAGCACACTCAGAAACGACTTTGTCAAGTTTGACAACGTGTTCCCTCTGCTGATCGCACGCGTCCCCATCTGGATGATGTGGGGTACCAAAGCTGTCAGGTATATGGACAAGGAACAGCAGCCACATTGGATTTATTTTTCCTCACTTTGTTCACAGCTCTGCTCTGACCAATTTCTTGTAACGGAGTTGTTCTCAACATTCAAATTTCAAGGATTTCTATAACTCTTGAGAGCCATTCGCAAACTAGAGTACTCAACAGGCCCAGAAATTAGCGCCAGTGCTCACCCAGCAGTTTGTTGATCTGACCACTGATGATTATAAAGCAAGGGTGAGGTGCTTCTTATCTCCAGGCGTCTTACTGGTTATCAGGGGCGGATTGGCCATCTGGAGTTTTCCCGGTGGCCTGTGCCACCTAGTGGCCTGGACAAGATCCAAAATGCACTAGTGGCACTTCCAAAATGCACTAGAATGCGCTAGATGCTCGCCTGGAACATACAGATCAAAATGACCATTAATCTTCTACATTCTCTAGTTGTGTAGACTAAGTTGGGCTAATTCACATGATAAATATTTTAACTCTTGAGGGTGTAAAAATGGACCCTTGCGGGTCCATTTGGTTTCATTTTTACGCTCTCAAAGAGTTACATCTGGTTAACCAGCTGCCCCCCCAGGGTGGCCTGGCAAAGGCTAAATTGTCCCGGTGGGAAAATATGTGCCAATCCGCCCCTGCTGGTTATTATCATTGTTATTTATTATTATTATGCAGGGATAAGCTGATCAGCTGCTTCCTACCTCAGAGGATGTGTCATTGGTCCAACACGTCTCAGTTCATCCGCTTCAGAGCAGAGATGTTTGAGCAGTACGACTCCCTGGGAGACGTCGACAAAGCAGGTATCAACAACGTTGCACGCAGGCCCAATACAGTTCATTGGGTGTCAATGCCAAAATACGATTTGGTACATTTGGTATGAGTCCTACTACACCCAGTCATTCACAAAGGTTTTGACTGCAAACAACTTCTGAACTCTGTTGAGACAAAGAAAAACAAGTAATCACATGCCGTTGATCCCCTATCCCTCTTTGCTCATATTAGGGCATGACGTGCGTGTTTTCTAAAGAATACTCGGTTACAGACACTATAACATGTAGTTAAAGGGGCAGTTAAGTTATATGTTGTGATAGTAATAATTGACATAGAGTGCTTGCTGAGTAATAGGGGTTGTCTCTCCAGCTCTGCCATTTTACAAAAACTGTCCTCTTCAGACCATGAATTCAGCATTTTCTGTGAAAAAATGCAAATGCCCTCCAAAGCTGGCCCTCCAAAATGCCCTCCATGGCAGCATTCAAGAAAATTGCCTTTTTGAATTCGCCCTTTTTGAATAAGCCCCTCCCCAATCCATCCTTGTCCAATAGGCACCCTAGAAGAGGGAAGCTTGACCAGGAAAGCTTGACCTGGATACCAACAGTTGCTAAACTACTTGGACTGGTATTGGTCAGTGACTATACTCCGCCCCAAGCGGTGGGGTTTTGAGAAGGGCTCATTATGTTGAATCATCGTCCAACCAAACCAAAAATAGAAGATCTACAAGCCCGCTGCCTCTTAACCCTTTAGTGTACTGAGCACGTTTTGGTGTTCTAAGCATTACGTTTTAACTATTGAAAAATAGCAGATCTACAAGCTCATAGCGCACCACCGAGTGGCGCGCTCTGAGCTTGTATCTCCTGCTATTTTTGAAAAATCGTGAAAACGTGGTGCAAATCTTTGAATATTATGTTATTCAGAAACTAGAAATCTAGAGAGGACACTAAGCTTGTAGATCTGATATTTCTGGACCCAGAAATGGGAAACAAAATTCTGGGCCAAAAGTGCCCCTTTCTTTCTTTTTTTTGCCCCTGCACCTCTTGACATTCTCTGCTTTGTTTTTTTCTTTCGTCCATGTGCAGCGCATCACTTTGCCATCCTGTGGGCCGCTGTAGGGAACACTGTACCGGCTACGTTCTGGACCATGTACTATCTGGTGTCCCACCCGGAGGCTCTGCGGGCGGTCCGGCAAGAGGTCCTGAACGCCCTGCAGCTGTCCGAAGCAGAGGACATCACACACAGAGACATCACTCTGACCAAAGAGCAGCTGGACCACTTACCATACATGGGTGGGTTTAATTACATAGTAGTTCTGTAAACATCTTCATGCCAAAAGACACTCACGTTAATGTGTAATTGCTTTGCCCGCAGACCCCCAATTCAGGGGCGGATTGGCCATCTGGAGTACAGGGAGTTTTCCCGGTGGCCTGCGCCACCTAGTGGCCTGGACAAGATCCAAAATGCACTAGTGGCACTTCCAAAATGCACTAGAATGCGCTAGATGCTCGCCTGGAACATACAGATCAAAATGACCATTAATCTTCTACATTCTCTAGTTGTGTAGACTAAGTTGGGCTAATTCACATGATGAATATTTTAACTCTTGAGGGTGTAAAAATGATTTTTACGCTCTCAAAGAGTTACATCTGGTTAACCACCTCCCCCCCCCCCCCCCCCCCCCCCCCCCCCTTTGCCAGGGTGGCCTGGCAAAGGCAAAATTGTCACGGTGGGAAAATATGTGCCAATCCGCCCCTGCCCCAATTAATAGGAAAATAATTGTCTCCAATATGTTCTCTAAGATATATCAGCTTACAGCGTGATGTGAGCTTGTCACATGTCTTTTTTTCATTTTCCTCCAATGACCACCCGTGTGATATGCATGACCCCCCCATTTGAAAGGTTTAAAACCTACAACCTAATATTACCTAATTCAGATTTGGGTAGATTTAGTAAATTTACCTTGTGATATCTCAGTGGTCTGTGAGGATTACACAAACGTCCATTTGATTACATTTTGTACACCCTCAGTAGACCATGACCGATGGCATGAACCCAGCAGTTCCTGAAACAGGCAGTTCAGCTCTTTGTCTTGTCCTGTCAAGAGCACAGAAGGAAATGTCCCTTCAAGCCCAAAAGAGGCAGATATGAGCCATCCAGAACCGCTGGGACTTGTTTTTCACGTTTGTTAAGCCCCTGCTGAGCTCTTTCACTGTTGCAAAGAAGCCCATTCTTTTCATGTGTGAAACAGGAGCACAGTCAGTGACAGCATCCTGGCACAGGACATGGAAGAACTCCAGTCCTGCTATTTTAGGCATGTTTTAATTGCGGAAATTGAAGGGGTAAAAAGGTAATATTTTTCTCTGTCTCAGGTGTCTTGTGCCAAAGTTACGCAATCGCTGGAAAAGTACTGTCTGGACATGTTTGTACTATTTCTTTACATGTTTGTTTGTTGATGTTGATGGATTGATTCATTTATTTGTTTGTTTTGTAATGTTTTGGAGCAATGCTTTTTTTTGTTTCCAAGTCGAATAGCATTTTGGGAAACCACAGATGGTAGGTTAACAGCTTAATGGATTCCGTGGAATTAAGGGGGAATCCAACACATTTTCAAAAATTTCCTGAGAGTGCACAAATGTGAACCAAATGGTTCCATTTGTACACTGTCAGAGAAATAGCTACTAAAAGAAAAAATCACAATAACATGGTGAAACACAACTTGATGATGTCATCAAGTTCTGTTTCACCATGTTATTGATTTTTTTCAGACCTCCATTTCTGGGAAACACTGAATGGGGGGGACCTTTTTTATTATGTCCACGCAACATCTCTAAGGTATATTAATGACATAGTAATATGTTGAAAATGGGAGGAATTCCCCTTTAAGCACAGTTTTTTTTTAAATGCAAGGAAGAGGTCACATACCTTACAACTTCAAGGTGTCCTGGATGGATCACACTCAGTCCTCAGCAGTGGCCAGCAGTTACAGGAAGCTCTGTAGTGTATTGCTATGCAGGCCAAGAGGAAGAGCTGTGATTTTGAACACTCTTGTGGCGCGATTTTCGCTCCACGCCTTATCCCTAACGTTACCCGATACCCACAGTGAATTCCCTTATTGGTATTTTCGTCACCTTTTCTCTTCCCTTAGCCACTATTCTTTATGCCGACACCGTTATTTGTGACTGTAGGTGTGGTCATGGGCGTGTTTGTCGCGCAGTCCCTTAAGTTGCTAATTTCGTCAAATAGATTTGGGAACTATGTAACGCCATCTCAATGCACCCGCTAACCGATGTGAGAAGGCAGAGCCACGTGCGCACGGTGCGGGCGTCTGTGCGCCTTGGAGACGTCCACGACTCCACGTGGAAAGACGGCAGTTCAATTCATCTCCTTATTTATGGATTGTCCTATAAACAGCTGTAGATTGCCTGCTGTCGGTCACTTCCTTGTGTTTAGGTAATGTACAGTATATAATATAATTAAATACATTAATTAACTTGTGACGCAATGCTGTAAATTGCAAAAAAAAAGTCGGGAATTCGCGGCAAAAAAGACGTTTTTTTGATCATTCATTTCTCGGTCAATTCTGGACCATTTTTTACATTTCAAAATGCAGCGTGACGGGAAAAAGGCCCTCTCTCAGATGCTGTATTGAATATGTGGGTAGGTGTTCTCTACGATGCGGGATCGAGCAAACTGTAACTGCCAGGGATTCGGTGGACCCTTTCCACCGAATACCCGACAGTTACAGTTTGAAATGTAAAAAATGGTCCAGAATTGACCGAGAAATGAATGATCAAAAAACGTCTTTTTTGCCACGAATTCCTGACTTTTTTTGCAATTTACTTTATAACATTTCGCAGACTTGGGATAAATGCACGCCACATACAGCAAAAAAACATGGAACATGTTTTTTCAACATAACATGTTGAATGGTAAGAAATGATTGAGAATTGACCGAGCTATAATTGTTTGAAAATGAGAGCTATAATCTTTGAGAATAGGCTACTCATGCATGTGTCTGTCCTAAGCCCGCAGTGCTTAGGAGGGTCAGGCTTAGCAGTAGGGATAAGGGAAATAGATATGGGATGAATTAAAGGGAATGGCAAGACCAACACGGATTGGATGAAAGCTAAAAACGCCCAAACCACACCTATGCATAATTTAACGGGTATAGGAGGTTTTTAAGGGATATAGGATGGTCACGAAATTATCAACTTTAGTGTGGGAACGCCTCTTCCCCAATGCTAAGTGCGTTAATTGCGCATAAGGGCTAATGTAACCAAAATCGTGCCCTTGCTGTCTTATCCACTATTGAAGAGGAGTGAGCATGGAGAGGCCCAACTCACAGCCAGCACATGGTGACCCTTGACCTCTCAGTCACTTACTGCTATTCAGCCGAATTACACAACTCAACGTGGAGGAGGAACTAGTGAACTTGTGGGAAGCATGTGATGAGCAAAACACTGCCTCACCCGTGTTGTTGTTGTGTTTTGACATTTTACTTTCACAGAAGTACGCTTATTTACACAGTTTTATACATACTACCTGATGTAATGTATAAGGTCTGTGAGTGTGAACATCCCCCCACGTGTCTCATGCCTGTTCTGTTGTTTTGATAGTTGATTGTTTTAAATGGACGTTTAGCTGTTTTGTGTTATCACCCATTGTGTTTTCTACTCTACACACACCTCAATAAAAGCCGAAAATAATAGCAATGCATTTTTGTCAATAGAAAAAAGTAAATAAAAAATCGGTAAAGAGTGTAACAATATTTTATTGGACTTTCACAGACAGCTCCATCAACGAGAGCCTTCGTCTGTCGTCTTCGTCGATGAACATCCGCGTGGCTCAGGAGGACTTCCAGCTGACGCTGGAGGCAGAGCGCTCAGTGGCTGTGAGGAAGGGTGACTTCATCGCTCTGTACCCCCAGATCATGCACATGGACCCGGACATCTACCAGGACCCTGAGGTACCCCTAACTCCCCAACTCAACACCAACTCAGATTATTACTTAGACAAATCAATATTGTATTCATTTCATATATAGAGAATCCTTCACTCGATAGGAATTTGCCCTATTACAAGTTGATGATGTCATATTCCTATTGTGATCTGGTGCTAGGGAATGTATGGAATGCATGTGCTAATAACACATATTTAGAATATTGCTTTGATGCTCATCTTCTAAAGTATTAAATAGATTTTTATTAGCATATGCATTCTACATTCCATAGGGCTAGAGTCCACAAATAGGTATATTACATCATCAACATGCAACTGGAGAATTCCCTATTATGTAAAATATTCTCTATTTCTGAGCGAAATAAAATATTACTGGTGTTTTCATTTTGTAATTTAGTTATACGGGGCAAATATAACGTTTAAGTCATATCTGTCTCATATTAGCCAATCCTTTTAAGACATTTAAGCACTTGATATATAATATACAATACAACACACCCCTTTTAATTGTTTAACCCTTAGTGTACTGAACGCGTTTTGGTGTTCTAAGCATTATGTTTTAACTATTGAAAAATAGCAGATCTACAAGCTCATAGCGCGCCACGGAGTGGCGCGCTATGAGCTTGTAGATCTGCTATTTTTGAAAAATCGTGAAAACGTGGTGCAAATCTTTGAATATTATGTTATTCAGAAACTAGAAATCTAGACAGGACACAATAGGTTTTGGTGTTCTCAGCATTATGTTTTAACTATTGAAAAATAGCAGATCTACAAGCTCATAGCGTGCCACCGAGTGGCGCGCTATGAGCTTGTATCTCTGCTATTTTTGAAAAAATCGTGAAAACGTGGTAATCTTTGAATATTATGCTATTCAGAAACTAGACAATGGGTTAAACATTTATTCTGGCTGTTGGCAGGTGTTCCGCTACGACCGCTTCATCGAGGGAGGAAGCGAGAAGACGGACTTCTTCAAGGAGGGACAGAGGTTGAAGTATTACCGCATGCCGTTTGGCTCGGGCTCCACCATGTGTCCCGGACGATACTTCGCCCTGAACGAGATCAAGCAGTTTGTGGCGCTCACACTAATCTACTTTGACCTCCAGCTGCTGGAAGGTCAGAGCAAGGCCACGCTGGACTACAGCAGGGCAGGGCTGGGCATCCTGCTGCCCACCAAAGACATTCAGTTCCGCTACAGGCAGCGCAGCGCCTGATCGGACATACTAATAATTGACATACAAATAATTGTGATGACTAATTTGTTTGTGTTTTTTGCCGATCATGAACAAAAATAGTATGGCAATATTTAGCCAATATGCTATTTCCGCTATGTTTGAAAATATTTGACAATGATTTATTTTTTTAACATGGAAAGGAATTTTTGACAATTCCACAAAATAATCGTGATTATCTAAAGTAATTGCAATTATGTAATAATTGTGACGGACGGATGGATGGATGGATGGATGGATGGATGGATGGATGGATGGATGGATGGATGGATGGATGGATGGATGGATGGATGGATGGATGGATGGATGGATGGATGGATGAACTGCTGGACAGATGAACGGACTGAGGATTTCTTTTTTATCTTTTTTTTTTTTTTCTTTTAGAATTATCCATGAAATTATGCTGCATTCCATTTAACTGCACATTTCATTGTCTTTGCTATGTTTCTGTTTGTTTGGCATGTTTTTGTTGACATGATATAGGCCTACTGTAAGTATGGTTCATGTGTAACTTCACTGTGTGTTATGTCAGCGCTACAGTCCATGCTGGGTAATAATGTAATTATATATGTATATATTTTAGAAAATGTCTAAATTTCAATATTAGCATTGTGCTATGTGATGTGACACATTGCAAGCTTATATATTGATCTGACATTTCCCAAAGAAATCATGAAAGTGAAAAGTTTCAGTAGGTACAGCAGCTTGTTCAACGATCTGTGAGTTGGCAGTTCGAATCCCGGCTCTTCCTGTCTTGTGTCCTTGGGCACTGAATCCCCAAAAGCTCCCGATGTGCTGGCTGTGCCTTGCATGGTTTCTTCCGCCATGGATGTATGAATGTGTGCGTGAATGGGTGAAGGTAATGCACTATGTAAAGCGGCTTGGATAAAGCTGCTAGAAAATGCACGATTTAAAACATTTTAACACAGTCCATGTATATTTTCAGATGGGGGCCCCGGTCAAATACACATTTTGATGTCCTGAATTCACATGGAAAGGTTTGAGAAGCACTGAATTAAATAGAATGAGCCGGCCCGGTGAGTTAGATTTGTATTTGTTATTCAAAGCTATTGTGATGAACTAATTGTATGATGTATTTGTTTATCTTGTATGCTTGCGATGTTATGCTGGACCAGTGGTTTGTTAGTGGGTGCAGGATTGTCCAATTGTTCTGATTATGGATGGAAATTAGCATTCTTACTGTAGATTTTTAGGTGTGGTGTTAATTGATATATGCACTGTCCTGTCCAGATAAACTAATTAAAACCTGCAACCTAGAATAAAAAACAATTACTTTCATTCATTTAATTTTGTACTACCAGTTCAAATGGCGTTTAGTGATTTCTAACACAATTTGTGATTTCTATCCCAATTGTGATAATTGGTAACATGCAGTTACATAAAAGAACCAATCATTAACATCAGTATCATGGCATTTATTAGTCATTCCTGCTCATTAACTTAAATTATTATTAATAAGGGTAATAATAATAATAATAATAAAACTAGTTAGAAATATCACATGCTACATAAAGCATGATGACATTTCAACCTTTTTTCCATCTATGAGTTAGTTCACATTCTGGAAAATGGACTACTAGCAGTTTCCCCTTTAAATGTGGACTGTATCTGTATAGCTTTCATTGACACTGCAGAAAGGTTGTTGCTTTTCTTTCTTGCAGTGGCAGTTCTGTAGGCTATTATGCCATAGTAGACTTACTAGAGTTAGCCAGTAGGTGGTGCTGAAACATTGCATACTGCTGCTTGAAGTGCTCTGTATAATTGCAGTCTTCTGCAGACTGCAGGCTTCCCGATCAACATGCCCAACAACATACCCTGCTTTTGGTGTGTCATCATAAGCAAATAGCAGATGTTCAAGCTTGTGTTTTTATCTGTCTCACCATCAGCAAGATTCAGCTGTTTAACATTCTCTAACAAAGTTCATGTTATTAGGGAACGTAAAAGATTTGTTTTTCTTTCATTTGCTGTTGTCTTTGTTCTACAACTCTGGTTGTAAGACGACCCCAGACTCGTTTGTGGGGAAAGAACATTGAATGTAAAATAGTATAGCCCTTGAATATAATACGACCCCATTTATTATTAATATTATTATTATTATTACTACTACTACAGTTTAATTATTTAAATTCTCCAAAATAATTAAAACGAAAGGAAGCGACAGAGCAAAAAAAAACATATTTTTTCTTTCTGTAATAATAACCTAAAACATGCCCTTTAAGCAGGGCCGTTTTTGCCATTAGGCAGACTAGGCAGTTGCCTGTGGCGCCCGAGCGATGGGGGCACTCTATTTAGACGCCATGGGGGCACCGGGGGGGCAACTACCAAACATGCTTTAAAAGGACCCCAGACTAATAAGCCTCATATGGATAAATATGGACCCTTTATAGGCCCATTTGGGAAAATCTTTCCTGGGGCTCCAAATTGCTTATAGAAACGCCACTGAAAGGAAGCAACAGAGCAAATTAATAACCAATCCAATCCAATCCAAATCTAACATATTTTTCTTTCTCTAATAATAACCTAAAACATGCCTTTTAAGAGAAATGTCTAGAGAGAATGGCCAATGTATGGCCACTATAATATTGGAATTGCAATTGGGATGGAACAATGTTTTCCAGAGAACTGACAAATCAATCAAATCTGTAATTGTTGGCTTTGAGTCTGAGGGCACATCCAGACAGTAGATTCACAAAGATACCAAATGCAGCGAGTGGCAGGAGTCTCATCCTGGTTTTTCCAACAGCTGCTGGATAGAAAATGAAGCTTGCGCATGGCTTCCGCTTTCCTCCGAGAAATGCATTGCCGGTTTCTGGCAGACGCTGCAAGTTGCAGCATGGGTGGAGCTTCATTTGCACCCACCAGCTGTTCAAAAACCGAGGAAGAGACGCCTGCTACTCTTTGTGAATCTGTATAACTTGTCTGGATACAGACTGAGAAAGAGCCATCAATTCTCTGTGTGTTCCAGAGATTGAAAGGGTCTGCTTTCCCGATTGGATACCCCTGGATAAGTATCGGCTTAACTGATTGGCTGAGCTCTTTTTATTATACTGCTGTACAGCTCAGACAATAGGAAACTATTGTCTGAGCTGTACAGCAGTATAAAAAGAGTGACTGGCATTGTCCCCACTTGCCGATATGCTTGGCTCCAAATAGGCGACCGGGATGTCCTTTTGCCATGTCCCACTCGCAGTAAAGTTTATGAAGTGTATTTCTTGCATATAGGTTTCCTCTGTACAAACAGAAAGAGAGGAGTCTGACATTTTGGTTTTAGTTTTAAGCATATTTGATTATTCAGAAGATGAATCTAACCTTTACCACCACCTTGACCCTGTTACTCCCAGAATGGAATGACTGACGATTTAGAAGCCAACATCCACCCTTCGAACAGACAGTTTGTCTTCAGATTTGAAATAGGCATTCCTGAGATTGTGTTCCAGACATCACAGTCATACCACAGTATCCTTAACATAGAGCTCTGAACCGGATGGGCTATCACATCGACTTGTAGGTAATCAGGGGTGCAAGCTCTTTACAGCTATTAAGACAACAATAAAAACTACACTTTGACAGAATCTAACAATTAATTCACACACACACACACACTCACACACACACACACACACACACACACACACACACACACACACACACACACACACCGCGCGCGCGCGCACACACACACACACACACACACACACACACACACACACACACACACACACACACACACACACACACACACACACACACACACACACACACACACACACACACACACACACACACACTGACAGACTGACAGACACAGACACACATGTGTAACATGATCTAAAACTAGTTTTAGACTGCAGCCTGTGACATGCGTACAAGCTGTCAGGGTGTGTTCTGCCGCTCTATTCCCAATCCAGATTCTCTCCATGGTGGTCATGAAGCCCTGAGGGACACTGGAGGACACAGAAGACCAAGAAGAAAGAAAAGAAAAAGAAGTAGGAGAAGAGAAGGAGGACGTTGTTTTGGGGGAAAAGGGGACTACGACAGGGAGAAGCTTTCCGCATGGTTTGACTTGATTTGTCAGAGTCGAGGGTAACTGCCCCAGTTACCAAGGAAGAAAGTCTGGGAGCTATTCTAAGGGATTGCTTGTTTGCTGTGTAGTTAGTTTTTTTAAAGGAGAACTTTGAGGTCTCAGAATGCCTTCTTTTATCACCAAACTTCTCATCACGTTGACCTGTCTGGCTGGCTGCAGCCAGGGTGTCATGGACGAATGCAGCGACGAGCAGCACAAGGTCCAGCGCTGCATGCCGGAGTTTGAGAATGCGGCCTTCAACATGACGGTGGTGGCCACCAACACATGTGGCGCCCCGCCGGAGCAGTACTGCGTGCAGACGGGCGTCACCGGGGTCACCAAGTCCTGCCACATCTGCGACAAACGGGACCCGATGCTGCACCACAACGCCTCGTACCTCACTGACTTCAACAGCCATCAGGACACAACCTGGTGGCAGAGCCAGACCATGCTGTCCGGGATCCAGTACCCGAACACCATCAACCTCACCCTGCACCTAGGTAAATGCACAAAAATGCACAAAATGCACTAGAATGCGCTAGATGCTCGCCTGGAACATACAGATCAAAATGACCATTAATCTTCTACATTCTCTAGTTGTGTAGACTAAGTTGGGCTAATTCACATGATGAATATTTTAACTCTTGAGGGTGTAAAAATGAAATGGCCTGGCAAAGGCAAAATTGTCCCGGTGGGAAAATATGTGCCAATCCGCCCCTGAACACAACAAACCTCACCTCACCTCAAATACAACAAAACTGCCCCTAATACATCTACTCATACGGTGGTACATCAAGTGGTGTACAATACTAGTAGGCTCCACACATCCCTGAAGAAAATGCTACTTTGTTCTACTCAAATAAATCACATCTCAAGCTGTGATTCATTCTTTCTCAATTTTGCAAGACTACATTTTCTAACACTAAATGCACAAGACACAAAACAGGGTGAGGTCTTGCGTTAACACAGAGTGTAATAACGGATCCGACACCTGTACATTTCTATACATAGCCCTATATCACCAAGCGTGTGTATTCAGCTGTGTGTGTGTAGTTTCCCCCTGTCCTGTCCTGTCCTGTCCTCTCTTTGGTTTTGTGATGTTGGACATTTTGTGGATACGAGAACAGACATTTGTTGGTTGCTTTTCTTGAGGCACTACAGGTTTAATGTATCATCATTAAAGATTAGCTACATTGATACAGTATTTTAGTATCTCACAACTGTTACAGAAAGAGACCTTGTTGAATCAAGCAAAGTAGATTGACATGGCTATGAAACATCACCCATGTCAAATATGTTGTAGTTTTGGTGTTCTAAGCATTATGTTTAAACTATTGAAAAATAGCAGATCTACAAGCTCATAGCGCGCCACCGAGTGGCGCGCTATGAGCTTGTATCCCTGCTATTTTTGAGAAATTGTGAAAATGTGGTGCAAATCTTTGAATATTGTGTTATTCAGAAACTAGAAATCTAGACAGGACACAATGGATAATATACAGGATATAAATATATAGTATAGAGCTACTTGGTGTGTGTGAGACAGGTTTAAGTCTATCCACCCAGCAGCACCAGTGTCTTTAATATAGTGCCTGACATTCCTGAGTGGTTTAGTCATGCAGTTCTCTGTAGCCAGCAAACCTATCTTTGTAGCCTTAGGTAACAAAGTCTGATATTAGGGCTGCACCGAGATTCCTGTTTGAGGTGGAAACATGTGACATTCATTGACTTGTGTTCTATAGTTGTTGTCGCTTTATTTAGCTTTGTTGCAAGCCCTTTTCCTAATTACAGACCCTTTGTTTTTCCTGCCTGTCTCCCAACTCAGCCCTAGGCCAAGGCATTGTCACAGTCATGACAAAAGGCCTGCGACATCCATTGTTTCTTTGTGAGACATTTTAATAAAAGTCATGAATAAAAGTGATTGAGGTGCTGATCATAATGAAGGTTTACATATAAAGTTAAACACATGTTTTCTATCATGTTTGGGAATCTTCATATTACATATCAGAATGTTTTTTATGTGACTCAGTTCCCCAAACAGACAAATAGAACTTCACTGAAAAAAATGCCCTTTTTAAAAAAAAAAATATTTACTAACTTTCAGGATATATTGTCTTCATGCCAGTACTTTTTAATTTCAAATGTTTGCACTCTTCTGTGAATCTAACCATATGGAAACATGGCGAGAACAGAACAGAGTAAAGTAAACACGCCTTGTTCTTTTGACTAATGAACTGATTCACATAAACAGTTTATGTGAATTCAGGATTTAAGCTCTAATTTAAAGGGGCTTTAATTATCTGCAGTGTGATCAACGGGAACAGCACCTGAACAATGGTGGCCCCCCTCTCTGAGGGCCCTGAGGGCTCTGAAGCTGCTCATTACTGAAACTCTAAATACAGTTCCAAGAACTTTAGGCGAAGGACTTTCTAATCTGCGTTCGGGCGTCGGGTGGAAACCATTGTTTATTTTGACAGCAAATTCTCGTATAGTACAGTTGTATTAGTCTTTTGAATACAATAGTTAATACTACTTACTAGTTTAAATATCATAAGATTCTGTCAAATAAATCTAAAATGTATTTTTGGCAGGCTGTGATGGTATCTATTAGTACATGTTGTGAGTTCAGTAAAGACATTATTTTGTTTTTGTCAGTGAAAAAACTTAGTCGACAAAACATTTTCATGTTTTGCCATGCATTGGAACAGGAGGCCTACCTGGTTGGTCCTGCCAGTAGAATATGTTTGTCTCAAAGATTAAGCCATGCATGTCTAAGTACTAACAGCTTGTACAGTGAAACTTGCTTGCAAATTGACAATTTACTTAGGCTTCTTTTTTGTTGCATTAATTTAGAAAAACAGGGCAAATTTGCTCTGTTATATAGAAAGGTGGGTTTCATAAATTAATTCTTGTAAATTTGTAGTTTTCAGGAAAAGAAAGAATATAGATAGATTGATGAAAAGTAGAGGAAAGGGCAAAAAAACATTTAACAGTTATTAAGAGTTATTAACAGTTTGCAAATTACAACAACATAAAGAATGGCACTTGTTGGGCCCACCGTCAAAACTTTTAGAGACGCATAAATATAGACAAATATGCAATTCTATCTATATAGCGAAAAATAGAAGATCATCACAGGTAACATATAGTGAGGAGAAAAGGGGGGGTGGTGGTTTAGAATTGCAGGCGTCCGTGGGTGCCCTTTGAGAACCGTTTCGAATGAGTCAAGGGATTTGCATGACATGACTGTTGGTACAGCATAGGATAAAAAAGATTCAGTCCCTTGTTAGTGCTGAATATCTGAGTTGTACATAGTTTGTTGAACTCCCTCTGGTCTGGGAATGGACTTTGTTGACAGTATCTAGACAGTTACTTGGGTACCTTGGTGGTATTTCAAATTTGTGGACTAGACTCATTGCAAGATGCTGTACTCTGCTGTCAATCCTTGCCATTCCAGCTTGTCAATGGTGAAGTGGCTTCGGGAGTGAGGCCAGTAGAAGCCTGTCCAGTTTGTTTCAGGAAGTCCGTAGCCTTGTGAGTGCTGTGGTACCAAGAAGTGCATGCATAGTCGAGGAAAGGTTCCTTAGTTAGGGTCTTCAAGGTGTTTTTGGTGACCAGTGAGATCCTGTATGCTAGCAATCTTGTTCTTTGGTTTTGAATTAAACACTATGTCCACATAACACAGATATTCCAACAATGGTATGACTCAGTTAAAATAGCAGCAATAATAGTAACAGATTAAAAGTCCTTGCAAATGTTGGCCATGCCATCTTTGACTTATTTGATCAGCCATTGAACAGAGCAGCTGTTTCAACATGGGTGCAGTAAGTGATGATGGCCGTGGCTGTTTCATTTATAAGGTCACATGGCACTTTCTCTAGGTCACTGCTTCTCAATGTGGGGTTCGGCCACCACCAAGGGTCCCAAAGGGACCCTTTACACTAGTTATGGGTCTATAATTCAGAGCGTGTCGAACATTAGTAGCCCAGTACACTCAGAGTTGAGATGTTTTTACAGTGAGGATTGGCGATGGAGAAATTAACATGATTCCAAATGTGGGTTCCTACCTTGCCTAATGGTACCGCACATCAAACTAAGTGTGCTTGAATTCTAAATCATTTTGAGAATTGAGAACCACCAGTCGTGACATGCTGCTTGCTGAGATAGCACGAAGCAGGTAGGATAGGCTACTTTATTAGTCAGACTCAAAAATGTAAACATGTGGTAGACATTATGGCTAAATGGTTGGAACTTTTTCCCATTGTGTTCCCACTGGTCATATGCTACATTCAATTCATGGTAGGCTACCTTGTAGGTGAGACCTGCATAGGGGAAGCCAGTAACCAACCAGGTGGAGTATTTCCAATGGTACAGAGTGAGCTGCTAATTTATGCTGACTTGTTTGTTCTTCACCCCTGTAGGGTGAGCCTCAATAATCTCTCTCCCCCACAGCAATACAGCAATTCAAATACAAAATGAATTAGAACACAACATGACACAACACAGACATTCTTTTCAACGCATTCACACCTGGCAAATAGTAATTAATATGGAGGGGGGGGGGGGGCTAAGTGACAGACAGCCATCCATTTTCCAGTTGCTGACAGCCTTGAGCTGTCAGCAACTGTTGTCAAACAGCCAGGATGTAGTTTTGCATCATGACAGCCAGGTGGCGATCTGTTTTTATTTACAAAGCCTTGTAGTAGAATTAAAGTAATACCTTCATACAGGATGGATTTATTGACCCTAAAGTAACAAGTTCTCACCTATAGATTGCTGCAGATATAGAGACTGCACTACTGCTTGAGTCAAGCCCCATTAAAAATGCCTATGCCAATCCTATTGTAATCATGAGTCTAAGAATAGATGACGGTATGTTTGCTTCATTGATTAGCTACAAACTGATAGGTTGAGGCCTTGGCCTTGCTGTATTGTCTTTCAAGGAGTTCTTATCACGTCTAATGGTTTGTGAAAGTCAGTTGACAAGTCAAATGATTGTCAATAAAAGCTGCTGATCAAGATGAAATTAAGTTGCTTTTGTATGGTAATGAACCCTGCTAGACCTTACACCTAATCAGTTTATTCTGTCACAGTAAAAACACCTCTCAGTGTTACCGCTTCATCTCAACACAGACAGTAGATTATCATATAATGTTTGTTTGTTTGAGTAAGGTTCAAGGTGAAAAAATGACCTTCCTTTGAGCTGTCTGTTATTTGTTAAGGAATGCTGTTATCAATCAGTAGGCCTAATAGTAGAGGTAAACTAATTCAGAGACGTTTATTTCTTGTTCTTGTTCTATGTGGATGCTTAATGCATTATACAATTAACCTAGAGTTGTTTCCCAACGGTCTAATATTCCAGTGGCTTTTTCACGCCAGTTAACCCTAACCCTAAATATTTGACCCCCCCATGCACACACACGCACACACACACACACACACACACACACACACACACACACACACACACACACACACACACACACACACACACACACACACACACACACACACACACACACACACACACACACAGGAGCTGAGGCACTACATTTGACTGGGTTCCACAGACACATGTTATGAAAATAGATGATCTAAAAACTAGGATTAGGGTTCAAGTTGCTCTCACAGGAAAGCAGGGAGGAACCAGGGCTATAATGCAACTTAAGATAAGAGAGGAACTTGCTTGTGTCATGGGACCAAGTTGTACCCTGACCATACATACCAGGCCTGTGTCAAAGGTGAACAGCCCAATAGCACTTAAAATGAACAGTGATATTGATAGAATATTAGATGTTTAACTCTTAAGTGTAAAATGAAAACAAATGGATAAAGAATTCAATTATCATATACAGTGTATAGGTTTTGTTGGAACTGATTGTGTATATTATACACCAGGGGAGCCCAACCAGTAGATCGGGATCTACTGGTAGATCTCGGCCTGATCACAAGTAGATCTCGGGAGATGTGGGGGGGAAAGAAAAAAAATGGGGTGGAAAAGAAAAAAGAGCAATTTTCGTCTGTGTGTGTGATGCATTTGCAATGGCAGTGTTTGTCCATGTCTGTTGTACTTATGTT
Organism: Benthosema pterotum; assembly: GCA_039105355.1. Taxonomy (NCBI): domain Eukaryota; kingdom Metazoa; phylum Chordata; class Actinopteri; order Myctophiformes; family Myctophidae; genus Benthosema; species Benthosema pterotum. Next base: position 7,951,633 of record CM076976.1, on the reverse strand, counting down.
GTACTGTTGTGGGCCTATTTATGACAAGTCTGTTGTACTTTATGCTTATATGGACATAAAGTAAAGTGGTAAAACAAAGTAGTGTTGTGTTGTTGTGAAGTTACTGCAGGGAGGCAACGATGTGTGTGGTTTTAAATGTTGATATTGGACTGGTAGATCCCGGAGGGGTTGGCTGCTGAAAAGTAGATCTTGGGTCAAAAAAGGTTGGGCACCCCTGTTATACACAATCAGTTCCAACAAAACCTGAGAGGCTAAATCTCACAAACAGTGTTCTGTAGCTCAATTACCAAATAATTAATGGACCCTGATCTGAAAATCACAGATTTAGATTATTACAGTAAAAGAAAACATGCAGCAACCACTGTATACTTAAATAAAACAACATATAAGGCTCATAGCATCAAATTGAGTTTGTAGATATGTATGCACTTTACATTCACACATTTACATACACCAACCAGCACTTTGGGAGAAATTTAAGGTTCAGTGTTTTGCAAACTTGCCCAAGGACACTTCAACATATAGACAGGAGCCAGGAATCAAACCACTGACCCCACAGATCATTGGACGACCTGCCCTACCTTCTGAGCCACAGTCACTAACACTAACTAACAAACTTACTGTATATAATAACAGACTAGTCTCTCATGACAGAATGGGCACCATTTTTCCCCTTCCATTTTGCCAATTGGTTCCCAGATTGATAACAAGCTCATTATTTTGTGGTATAATTACTCTTAAACATTTCTATTGAGTACATTTTTAGACCACTACTGAAACTGGGTCAAATTCATTTCGTGCAAGGTCCATCATTTTGTTCTTTCCAGGAAAGAAAATCAAAAGGGGTGGGATCAGAGAGGGTGAGAGCATGGAGAAAAACTGAAAAAGAAACATGTCAGAGTCTCGAAGAAAAACACATCACTGGCTGCTTTTGCCTTTGGGCACTGAGGCAGAACAATTTAATTTCCTGTCATGATAATAGGCCTAGTGAATAAATATTTGTGGGATATGTATGGAGGAATAGCTGCCCTACCTTTCACAATGTTTATTGTAGCAACGTGCATTGATTCCTAGAAGGGAAAGTCTTTACCAAAGGTGTTTAGGCTTGGGAGAATGTTAGGTCAACAAATGATTGTAGAGAAACAGCTATCATTATTACAATATTACATTACATGTTTATTGACTAAGGCCCTTATTTTTGTCAGTGCTAAACTTCTTCGCTTTTTTGTATATTAAACACTTTTGAATTGTTTAAATGGCCAATCTACAAGCTCACAATAACAAGTTAAACAATGTTTTCAAAATAGTAAGAAAAGGCAAATAAGTTTAGGGATAAGGGTTTTAGACTATCACTGAGGGAAATATGGCCCAAAATACAGTACATTGGCTTTAAAGATCTCAACGGGCCTGAAAATGAAGGCCCGGCCGGCCCTACCCGGCCCTAACAGTTCAGGCCCTAGGCCCTACCCGGCCCTACTAAATGGAATAGATTTTAGGCCCTACCCGGCCCTAAACTGTCGGGTTTGGGCAAAATTTGAGAATTCGCCACAGATTAAAAATGAAATGGCAATCAGCACCATCTGCATAATAGGTAAATACAGAAAATAACTATTATTCTTACTATATTAAAATAATTCAATATATATTATTTTTTCATGGGGCCCTAGGCCCTACCCGGCCCTATTGATTAGGATAGACTTTCGGCCCTACCCGGCCCTAAATATCGGGTCGGGCCTGTTCGGGTTCGGTCCTGGTCGGGTTCGGGCAGAGTTTGAGAACTCTAATTGGCTTCATCGTCACACACCAACCCCTTATGCCAAGAGAGAAGAGAAGTTTTAGGGATAAGGGGTTTAGCAGTGACGAAAATGGAACTCCAAATCTCCTGCCCATTTATGTTTGGATGTAAGCCTATATACTTTTTTTTATTTGTATGAAAACAAACCATTCAAAAAACAAATGTATTTAAGAAATATGATGATCTTTCCTTATGTCAGCTCTATTATTCAGGTGAATTACAACATATTAAAATATATAATAATTAGAGCTGTCAGTGGATTAAATATGGAGGATGTGACAGTGACACACGGAGGGTGTGACCAGCAGACTCACTCACAGACATTACTGCCTTGCTAATAATAATAATAATAATAATAATAATAATAATAATAATAATAAATGAACATTTAATAGATGGATCAATCAGTGGGCTACTCATCAAATGATCTTCCAACGGAAGTGGACCTTGGAATTTATTTTTTTGTGAAAGAGTTTAGATGCCAGGGTCCGGAGAGAGCGATCAGGTGTGATTGGATTATTAGGTTGCCAGGGGAGACAGAGGCGCCGTCTCCTCGTTGGCCAATCGCGGCGCGAGGCGTCTCTCCAGGCTATGGGACGCCTTGTGGTAGTGACATGCGCAGTGCGCCGCTCGGGGTGTAGTCGCTGTAGTCGTTGGTGTAGGTTTTGTGTCCATGGCGGTGCGGAGCAGCACAAAGAGCTGAGAGAGCACTGCGGAACGCACCGACACTCAACACGACGAGGAACAACTCCGGAGGAAAGCAAGGAAAAGTAAGAAAGGAGAGAAACAAAAGAATAGCTGCCTGCAAGGAGGCGGAGAGAAGAAAGGAGAAGTTGTTCGGGGGAGGGGAGGATAGGAGACTAAGGAAGAGCGTCGTTTTGTTTGTTTGTTTGTTTCGGAAGAGAGGGAGAGAGAGAGAGAAAAAGTTTTGAGGAGGAGAAAACTTTGGGAGCAGCAAGCGGGGAGGAGGAGAAAGTTCTCCCGCATGGTTTTACTGGTTCTTTGCTCCAGGAGGAGGTAACTGGGTTTTTTACAAACCAACGCTGGTTACCTGCCAGGTTTCCTAGCTAGTTACACGTAGAGTAAAAAAAAGGGGATAATAACGTTTGGAAGGAAGAAACGGGGACTCGCTCCGCGCAGATAGAATCATGATGCATAGTGTAACCACCAGCCAATTTGTGCTGCTGCTGCTGCTCGCGTCGCTGAGCGCTCTGGCGTCCGGGGCCATGAACGACTGCACGGACGAGCAGCACCGCGTCCAGCGCTGCATGCCGGAGTTCGAGAACGCCGCCTTCGACGTCAAGGTGGTGGCCACCAACACCTGCGGCGCGCCGCCGGAGCAGTACTGCGTGCAGACCGGCGTCACCGGGGTCACCAAGTCCTGCCACATCTGCGACGCCGCGGATCCCCGCTTGCACCACAACGCCTCGTACCTGACCGACTACAACACGCACCAGGACTCGACCTGGTGGCAGAGCCAGACCATGCTGGCCGGGATCCAGTACCCGAACACCATCAACCTCACCCTGCACCTAGGTAAATAATAATTAAACGCTGTGATGTGAACAAACAAACCCCCCCCACTTGAATCACTGTCTAGAACTCAGCCCTACAGCCAGGTGAGGTGGTTATAATAAACCTATCCTCACCTGAAATTCATGGCGCTGAGTCACCTGGGTAAGGTAATTATAATAAACCAAAGCCTTCTCTGCGCCGGAGGTGAATATGCTTAAAACACCGTAAATCTCCCCTCATATACTGTAGATTAGAACTCACCCTGCAGACGTGTACAGTACTGTACAGTACCGGTGCACCACTTCCCTGCAGCTTTTGCTCTCTCTGGCAGACCCTGTGCTGCTCAATGCATGCATGATGTGCATACTACTTTCTCAGTTCTCTGTGAGATTAAATGCACAGTACACAAGTTGGTGCTTTGTCATTTTTTAACAGGATGACGATGTGTTCAACGGCAGAATGCAGAGTGCTATTTTGACTAGGTGTAGACACACTACATTGGCTAGTAGGCGATACCTCCTAGTTCACCTTGCATGTGCATTCAGCTTTGTGTTGTGTGTCCTAACCTGGCTCTGGTTTTGTGACGTTGGTCATTTTGTAGAACAGGTCTTTGATATTTGACAATTGCATGTGATACAGAAAAAGGTCTAATTGAGTCAAGTTGATTGACCTGGCTGTATGTGATGAAACAACATGCCTGTGGCAATTCATTCAATTAGTTAGTATACAGTATGAGACTGACTTTGTGTGCGAGACAGGTTTAAGTCTATCCACCCAGCAGCACCAGTGTCTTTAATATAGTGCCTGACATTCCTGAGTGGTTTAGTCATGCAGTTCTCTGTAGCCAGCAAACCTATCTTTGTAGCCTTGGGTAACAAAGTCTGATATTAGGGCTGTGCTGAGATTCCTGTGTTTGAGATGGAAACATGTGACATTCATTGACTTGTGTTCTGTTTGTTGTCGCTGTATTTATATTTGTTGCAAGCCCCTTCCCTAATTACAGACCCTTTGTTTTTCCTGCTTGCCTGCAGCTCAGCCCTAGGCCAAGGCATTGTGGCAGTCATGACAAAGGCCCGTGACATTCATTCATTCATTGTGAAACATCTTGATAAAAGTCAGTGAATAAAAGTGATTTTCATTTGACTGCTAACTTGATGGAGGGCCGTGAAATGAGTTGTTTGAGCTGAACATGATGAAAGCTTTAAGTTTAAACACATGGTCTCCTGGCTGTAATCTTCATATTACATGTCTGAATGGTTTTCACGTTCACTGCTAGAAGTTACTGAGCTCCTCATCCAGATGTGTTTTACTATCATGTCAGGTTCCTGACCTAGATGCATGTTCATTGCTAGCCTTACAGTGGGTTGAACAATGAATGCGATTGCTTTGAGTGAGGGTTTGTGTTTACGATGAATGGGGAAGTTTATGCCTCGAAATGCTACTGAGCAGTGTGCTGTCATTGCTCAACTTCAGCTCTATTGTTACATTAAAGGTTTACAGTTGAAATGAATAGGGGAGATTTTTTTCATTCACACTCCCATCATTTGTAGTTTCCATTGAAGTGAAATTGAAACACAGAGCATGGAAAACCAGTTAGATATATACAAAAATCAGGATATGGATCACACCAGTGAGTGCATTTTATATCTTGTGAACACTTGCCACTTTGCTGTATTTATTGGGCTTGTTTGTAGTGTTGTGAGGTGCGCTCAGGGCTGGGTGGTGGGGAGAGACTTTCATCTCTATGTAGCCGTGGACGGCTGGTCCGGGCAGGAAACGGGCAAGTCCCGACAGGACGGGACTCTTTAAGAAGAGGGTTGAGGAGGACGCCCTGCACTGCACTGGCTGGCAGCTCTGTTGATGTTGAGAACATGAAAGCACACAAAGAGAGACGAGAGAGATGTGACTCTGCAGCTAGGGCTAGGTAGATGGACGATACACACACACTCAAGGTAAAGTTCTCCTTGGCTTGAAGGACGTACAACAAATGCTACAGAGGTTGAAATGTTGACGTTTTACTAGAACATCGAATCCTTAAAGGTTGATAGTTGAGTAGAAACACTGTCTGGGAAATTTGATTAAAATATATACAGAATAATTTCCCCAACTAATCCCATGAGACCTTCACTGTCCTTCTAAGAAAGACATTCCGAACAGATGTTCAAGTATCATTCAGAGAATCCTTGGTTTTGTTTTCATTTCTCTGAGAGGGCGTTTCCTGTCGCTCTTGTTGGAGCCAAACTCGCCGTCTTCACAATCTGCTACTCTTCTCTCCTCTTCTCCACTGAAGAGGAATTAATATTCATCAACCGTGTCCTTGTGGTGTGGGACTGAGGTGTGTGTGTGTGTGTGTGTGTGTGTGTGTGTGTGTGTGTGTGTGTCAGTCAGGCTGAATTAGTGTGTGGGAGAAAGGGACATTCCCCTGGAAGTGGCCACTCTAGCCAGTAGCCACTATGTCTCAGTTGCATTCTACTTGTAATGCCTAATTTGTATTTTGTTGCTACTGCGCACCATGTTAAAGGAGAATTCCACACCAAAACACATTAAGCATCAATCTACCTTGATCCCTGTGACATGCTGCACTTGATTTTTGTCATAGATGCCCCCCATCTCTACATTTCACCCCTGAGGAGCTCCTCCACCTCCCACAGTTTGCATTGCCGCAGGTTGTCTTTAGTAGCTCTAAACTTCTCTTTTTTTTCTCACAAAACATTTTAATATTTTACTGATACTAAGGCATGTGTTGTACCGTTGTATGTCACTCTGGTGCAGCCTTTACTTGTAATCCCAGAGGTAATCTATTCCTCCTCTCTATTCTGCCACTCTCCTCTCCACTCACTCAGATCAAATCCCCTCCACAGTTTCACCACAGTGAAGTGGTGGTGCTGTCTGGGTTTTTTAAAGTCATGTAGTGTGTGCTGATAAAGAGAACCCACACCAATGCAAACTACACCGGGGGAAGGGGCATCTCAGGGTGAAATGTAGAGCAGGGGGCATCTATGACAAAAATCAAGGGCAATATGTATGACAGCACAGGGATCAAGGTAGATTGATCCCCAATGTGTTTTGGCGAGGAATTCTCCTTTAAGTACCCAAACCATGCAATCTACAGTCTCATGATGTAAAAAATGCGTTATATAAGGTTGTATTTCAGCTATGTTCAGTGAACGGCACCATCAGCCGACAAAATGTGAATCTGGTATTGGAAGACAGTACTCATGCAAACTCTAGGCCAAGCTGTTTAGCCATCGACTCTCTCCCCCTCTCTCTGTTTGCACTAATATCCACCCCGCACAGGCGTATCGGTGAGTGAATAGTGAGTTATAAACACAGTGAACACGCTCTCTCCCACACTGTTGAAATGAACACCTGCAGCCCCAACATCCGCTGTGTGAAGCCAGATAACAATGGGAATGTTGTTTAATAACACTCTGCATTTGTGTTGGACCGTGTCTCCCCTTCCCATGCCTGTTTTGGCTTTTGTGGCAAACACTGCTCACTTAAGAGCACTGCAAAACATGTCCAAAAAACTTTCATTCATTCAGCGCAGCAGCAGCAGTAGTAGTAGTCTTCGCCGTCCTCGACGTAGTAATAGACTTCTGGATCGAATTAGAAGTCCATCTGTGTGTGTGTGTGTGAGCTGCCATGTGGTGCAGCGAGCACACAGAGCCAACAATCCACTCATCTGCTGTTCCGCTGCTCTGAAACACGACTTCCAGGACGAATCAGCGTTCTGGCCGCAAGACAGGAAGAGATCAGGCCTGTCCCAGGGTGATGCGCTGCAGGGTAGTGTGGGAAATGCTGCTGGAAGTACTCTGTATTTCTTTACATACAGTAAAAGTACTAAAGTAAGTCCACAATGTAGGTAATATGTATGTAGGTTGCAACAAGTAAAAAAAAAGTCTGTATAAAAAATCTCTTGACTAAAATTACAAGTAGTATCGTCATCATACATGTGATCATTATGCAGAATATCCCATTTCAGAATTTATTTGACCCCAAAAATAGTAAACATAAATTATAATATTTGCCCTCTCAGATATAGTGAGTAAAAGTTGGACTTGACATGTAATATTGACATTGACTGTGCGGTGTTTTATAGATTGTGACAATACTAAGTAAATGTACTAGGTTACTTTCCAGCACTGGTGGGAAAGCAAAGAGGGCTGTTTCTCTAGCCCCTGGGGTCTTGGTCTGGTCAACCTCCTCCTTGCAGGCTTTCCCAAACACCATAAAAAAAACAAAAAACATAGAGGCCATTTTCCCCCCTTCGCTCTACTTGTAGAGTGGCCAGCTGTTGAAAATTATACCATTCTGAGAGAGGGAGAGGGCAGGGTGGGAGTTATCTGCTAACAGCCATTGTTTTGCTTGTTAAGGAGTGATGTGAAGCGTGGGAACTGAACTTACAGTCATGTTAAACATCGTGGTCTCACAGCTGGAGAGGCTGGCCTCAGACCAGCTGATGACACACACATGAATGAATGACATTCAACACCGCTCTAGGATGAGGTGATGAAGGGGAGTGGGCGCTGACGCTTCGTTTAAATCGGATGTGAAATATAACCTGCTCAACGTCACTGCCTTTAAGGTTAATCATATTTCTTTGTTTTGTTGTGTTTACACATCTAGTGATGACTACGGCTGCAACTAACGATTATTTTCCTCGTTGGTTAATCTCATTACGACTCTTATTTAGCTATTTAGTGTGTACAAATGTGAACCAAATGGACCCGCCAGGGTCCATTTGGTTCACATTTGTACTCTCTCACAAAAAAGAAAACACAGAATGGGGGAACTTTTTTTGTCACGTCCACACATTCTCTAAGATGTATTAATTAATGACAGTTAATGACAATGTTGAAAATGGGTGGAATTTGTTACACCTAATACTGTAAAAACTATCGGTAAGTGGAAAAATGGGTAAAAAGTTCAGTGATTAGTTCATGAACCGATTAATTGATTACTAAAATAGTTGACAACTAATTGAATAACTGAAGTGCCCCAAGAAGAGATATCCGGTTGACATTTGCTACAGAGCTTTGTATGTTGGCCTGTCAACACTCAATAATGATATAGACATTTGCCATAGTTACACTGGACAGACTTTCAGCTCCTACTTTGTGCAATACAATGTCTAACTCCATTATCTCGTTGACCCTTAAGATACCAGGCCTGAATGTGTGCTGTGCTGCATGCTGTACATCGGGTGTGAAATGAAAGCTTGTCTTGTGTGTGAAGGACTTCAAAGTTCTGTTAGTAGTGAACTAAGTGAAGTGTGTAACCGATGCTTGTCCTACTTGTGTGTTGTGTTCCACGTGGCATCACGTGACTGTCAGAAATTACTGACCTGGATCATCTTCTCCACTGAAGTGTGGCTGGGTGATGTTGGCAAAACAAAACTCTCGTTGACCTTATTTTATAACATTTATTATTATTATTATTATTATTTATATATAGTCAGTTTTCCAAACCTCAATATGGTTTAGTCAGAAAGGCTTCCTGGCGCCATGTGTTTAAGGCAGGCATCCTTTAAACAGAAAGGAGTCACAACAACTTGTTTTAACCATTTGTGTCTTGCACTACCTTTAAACTTGACCAAGCAGCCATCTGCAAACATAAAGCCGACACAGCGGAAACTCATTGTCTTTTGTAGGGCTGCGTAAACCTTTACCAATATCTACCAAAAAGAATGGATATTATTGTTCAAGTACATCAACATTTTTTTTATATTTGTTAAGACCCAAGCATTTGGTGACCTTGTAGTTTGCCTCTTGGAAGGTTACATGACTGGGTTTGGCGTCATGGCTGCTGCTTCATCACAAGGTTATATGGCGGTCTGCCTCCTCAGGGACAGATAGGACTGTTCTGTCTGCAGTTTATTTAAACGCTAAGCTCTGCTATTGTTCTCATCTAAAAGAAGATTCAAGCTCAACATCCTGTTGTTGGCTTATGTGTGTCATTCACCTTGGCGGTGGATGTCAGTCAGGCCTTTCTTAAGGGAACAGTCCAGTCTTGTTTGTGTGTTGTCTGGTCACTCTTTTCAGACATGAAAACAAACTGTACACCATCTGATAGTGATCATCAGCCTGTTTGAGTCTTCCTGTGAAATGACCAGATCCCATCTAACAATACAACGTGTTTATGTCCGGAGGGCCTTGTTTGGGCTCCTGCAGTAGGACTTTGTCAGCTGTTACCACCTGAAATAAACACGTAATACTCACTCTGTCTTCACAGTTCACACAGAATACTCACTATAGTTATGGAGATTAATCAGCAAATACATCAGTATGGGCCGATTTGAGTTGTTTTTAGATGAATCGGCATCCGTTATCGGCATCAATCAACCCAATTACTTCGGTCTACAGATAAACAATCCCAAAGTAACAGCTTGAACAGATATACAAGCTCATAATATTAAATAATAATAATAAGATATTAAAAGACAAGTGAAGTCTGACTTCTGTATGCCTGCAGTGTAGATCCCCTGATAACATGTATTTATCAGGATGGATGAAATTATTATTATTTTTTTATACAGAATGAGATAATTATTGACATTGGTAATATCAGTTATCGAACATAACACTGATTAATTATATCAGATATCACCTAGTGATGATTTTTAAGCTGTTTTTATTTCAAGGATAGTCATTTGATCATGCAATAATCCAGACAGACACTCATTTGAAATTATGTTTATCTCTGGGACCCAAATCTACTCTGCTGTGTATATGTAACTCAGAGTAAGGCTGAACGATTAATCGCTTTAAAACCGAAATCGCGATTTGAAAAAATGCGATTTGTGAATCGCAAGGGCCGCGATTTTTAATGTTTCTATTAGAGATCAGCAGATGAGCTTTTTTCCCATCCGAAATCCGCACACGCACATTGTTGATCCGTCCGCATCCTTCCGCATTATTTAATCGCCTTGCGACGCTGCAACGCGCCGTGAACGCCGCTATTTATTTACGAGTACGTTCATCACTCACCCCTATCCAGTGACAGCGTCCACGTGCAGCCTTGGTTGTATGTGTATATTCCGTTGCCATAGAAACCGTCTCGTCCATTGAATCACATTCTCGCATCGCAACGAGCGAACGTCTTTTCTTGCAATGCATCCAGCGCTCACTGATTACCATGCAGTTGCATACCGAGTCCCATGACACACGTTTATTCATCTCCTCTGTTTTAGCTGGTTTTAAGTTTCTTTCAGCTTTGTTTTAAACTTTACTAGCGCTAAAGGCTGCGGGAGCGACATTATGAACCCCACCGCAGTTCTAGGAACGCTCCCCACGCTGTGATTGCCAGTAATGGCTAACAACTGCGGTGGGATTCATAACCACGCTGCGGGGTCCTTTCCACTATAGGCGCCCGTTTATGGTGCCTGTCCATAAATGGGCGAATCCAGGGAATCTAGAACGGGGGTTTTCAACCTTTTTGACACCAGGGACCACCATTTATTCAGCATTTGAGCCATGGACCACCATTTGATTACTTTTTCCACCCCAAAGACCTAAAACTAAAGAATTCTTTTGGTTTTATCCACAATTCCAGGCCGGATTTTGCAAACAAATCAGTGTAGACTTCTTAATTAAATAGTGCTAATTCAGATGATTCAGATTCAGATGAATATTTTAACTCTTGAGAGTGTGAAAATGAAACCAAATGGACCCGCAAGGGTCCATTTGGTTTCATTTTTACGTTCTCAAGAGTTACATCTGGTTAACCAACTTTCCATCATTTAGCCTGGGGACCACCTGGAACCCTCTCAAGGACCACTGGTGGTCCCCGGACCACCTGTTGAAAACCCCTGATCTAGAAATACTTTTATTATACGGATGTTGATGTTGGCAAGCTAAATAGTTTTTCAGAAAACAGTTTAAAGACACTTAAAGAATCGGCCTCAGGTCTTATTGAGTTTAGAAGATCTGCAGTATCTACCTGGCTATTCTGATATTTCTTGATAAATTTCAAAATATTTTGTTCAGTAAGAAAAGAAGTTGTACTTCCACAGGTTGTTCAGAAACAGAACATGCACCTGTTGATTTCCAATTCCAGACAGTGTGTTGTGAAGAATGTACTTGGAAAATAAATATGATGCCTGTTGTAAGCAATTCATATCTTTTATCCTTATTCAGAGAAGTAAATGACTGTCTTTTGGTATTGGTAATGTTAAAATACGTTTTTAATGGACATGGTAAAGATTTAAACCGAAACTGGGCTCTTTTAAAAAATAATCGCAAATTAATCGCAATCGCAATATTGCTCAAAATAATCGCAATTAGATTTTTTCCCAAACCGTTCAGCCCTAACTCAGACTATACAAATTCAACATAATCTGTTTATAAACTTTATGCACTCTTGAGAGTACAGATGTAACCAAATTGACCTGCGAAGGGGGCAAGTAAATGCTTATTTTATGTTGTCTGTTCTGCTGCCCCTAAAACATGGCTTCCTCAAAACAACATTGTTTCTCTATTGGGACTGTAGTGTACATGAATATAAAAAAACAAAATTGGTTCCATTTGTTTCTTACTGCCAATCATTTCTCAATCATTTCATGTTTGCTAAAATCCTCCTGTGAGTGTGACTAATGTGATATATTGTGGAAACGTGTCCAGAGTCCACCTGTGCAGCCAGCCACAGTGTGACTCATGGAGTAAGCTCTGTCTACTGCCAGAGCCGAGCTATGTGGAAGCCAGCACCATGACTTTACCTTTTTTTAGAAACGTGTGAAATCGGGTTTAAGTGGTGAAAGTGACTAATACTATCATTGTTACTTTGTACAGATGAATCCAGGTGTGCCTTGACAATGAGATTGTTATTTGTGTGGCTTTGGGCATGTTCGTCAACCACTGCCTTAGTTTTGGATCGACAATTAGAAATGAGAGCATAAGAGATGACCAGAATGGGGAGGCTTATTGTCGGTGTCAGCTGAGAACGTGGGAGTCTAGGCTAGCCCTGTTTCAAAGCGGTAGACCTCTGGGAGATGGATTGCTGAGGCGGAGTGCAACACTTCCATCAGCTCCCAGAACTTGGCATGTCTTTCATAAGCTCCAGGAACAGCTGGAGAAGCACAGAGAGTTCGAGAGAGAGATGGCGGAGAGTGGGCTCAACTGGAGAGATCTCGAAATGACTGCCAAAAGTCACTACAACCAACATGGTCCTGTGAGTGTAGGAAGGGTTGGAGTCAGACAGATCCTCCATACTTCCTGTTTGAATTAAGACCCATGTAAAGTGATTGGGATGTCAGCATATTCATGTTTTCCGAAAACATGTTAAAGTCATTTAAATTCCCTCTTGGACTGTGAATCAAACCCTGGCTACCCATTGTCCACCTCCTTGGCCAAGCCAGATGACTCACTCTGTCCTGGGGAATCAACGGCTGTTAGCCACTGATTGCATTAGTCTTTGATTAATGTTGATTACATTTTAATTACAATTAGAATCAGAAAGCCATTAATGTGTGAGTATGAGGTTACAGCAACCTCATACATTTACATATTGAACCGCAGCCATGCATGCAGCGGAGGTCTCTAGTTGGAACTTGGAGTCAAACTCGCCGGTGGTGTTGTCATTATGTTGTTGAACCACTGTCACGGTTACAAACTGAATTTGACTGAATTTGTTGTCACACACATAATTGCGATTAACACATGTGGCCTATTGTGAGATTGTAGATCAACAGGAAATAACAGATCTGTTTCAGCTATTTCATGCAAAAAGAAATTGATTATCTCAAATAATTTGGTGGTTACGTAATTATTGTGACAGGCCTTGATGCACTAGCCATGCATCCTCAGGTGTCGCAAATGTAAATTAACACCCCTTATGTGCTTAAAGGAGTACTTCAACCATTTTCAACTTTATCTTCATATAATTGGACCTCAGAAATGCTCAAAAAATGCCACTATTCTATTCACTCCAAATGTTGTTCTGAAATGACCATATTAAACCTACAGTACACTGTACACTGTCCCCAGGATAGGGACGCTAGGGTTCATGTGGTTCGTGTGACTGTGGACTTCGTGGTGTGCGTAGGTGGGGGTCATTCCAGGAGTCCTGGTGGTGGTACCTCTGTGACTCCCCCTCCCCCCACCCCCACGCCCCATCAAAGGTCCTCAGGCAGAGGCGTGGACAGCGGACATCTTTAACCCCCCTTACCCCCACCCCCTACCAAAGACAAAGACTTTAGTGAGAGGTTGTAGGATTTGGGGGTGGAGGGGAAGGCTTTGTGCTCATTCATTCCTTAACGTCTGAACCCCCTCTCACCCACCCTCTCTCTCTCTCTCTCAATCTCTGCAACTTGTCCTCTCTCCCCCTCTCTCATCTGCTTTTCTTCGCCCTCTCTTTCACTCCATCTTGAGCCCTTCCTTATACGTTATCTGTCATCCGTCTCCGCAACGCTTTCTTCTTTCAGAAAATCTCCGTTTTCTCACTTACCTGCCTTTCCTTCTCTCAAAGGGGGGTTTTGTTGGCATGAGACAACACGTTTATAACACAAGTGTGAAGATTCATAAAGCAATCAAAGCTAAGAATGGTATGTGGACTTAAAAGGCAATAAAGAAATCTGTAAACAGCCGGTGGCACAATGCCACTTGCAGGAACTAACTTACAAAACCACAAAATAAATGAGCATTTGTTAGAAATGGTTGTCATTATATAGTTTTCTCTCTGTGTCTCTCATCTCTCTTTCTGTTTGCCGTTCCATTCATCAGTGTTTACTTTGAAGTCCAACCTTCACATTCTTGTCTCCTGGTGCTAATTAAAAAGACCTCGTTTGCCATGGCAGCAGTTAGAATCAAAGTAACTTGTCTCATGGCTGTCATCAGTGGCCAGCAGTTCTGAGAACAATACGGTTTGTCTTGTCTGGAACCAGTGACTTTAGTAAAAAAGAGCAGGTTGGACAAGTGATGTTAATTGGAGCCCAGGCAGGAAGCACATCGTTAAGCTGGCTGTCATCTATAAGCTCATTAGGCTGTTGGCCACCCAGGAGTTATTACACTGTTCTTACTGCGTGACCTGCTCAGAGCATCACGTCGCCAGGGCAGAAACCTCTTATCTCCATATTTGATACTTTTTCCCCCCCCATAGATTTATGCCCACTGTCATACTGCTGTGTCACACAAAGTTTATTTGAATCCTGAAAAATAGCAGACTTGGACATATGAGCTTTCCACTGGACGTCATCAACATGGAGACCCAATGGTGCCCTACTTTTCCGCCTGACATAAACAACATTTACAGTATTAAGTTAAGTTAAGTTGCCATAAGGTGCCACACTTTTGCATCTATGCATACTTTGAAAGTCAATGATTACGGTACTTATGTTTTTGACAAATGTCTTGTAATTTGGGTAAATTGAGTTTAACTATGTAATGTAAATTTAAATGTTCAAAATGGTACACATACAAGACTGAAGATCTGCCAAGGTTCTGGCAACTTAAAAAAAAAAAAAAATGTAAAAAAACTTTAAAAGATTCAGCTATAAATGACATGCCCAAATATGGGATCACGACATTGAAGTGGTTAAAATTCAGGATGCATTGGTGGCCTGAATCCAATCCTGTTTCTAAAAAGTAAAATATTGCAAACAGCTTATTAGTATAGTTGGCGTTCAAATGTTGGTTTGAACCATGTGGAAAATATGTTGTTTTTTTTACATTCTGTGGAAACTTCGGCCTTTGTTCCTTCCCTTATAAACATTTGAATGTAGGTGTATTGTCCATAACATCTGGATTCCTGTCGGCAGCATTACTTAAACCCTGCTTCTGGCTATTCAGGAACTACAACCACACCGTGAAGTAATTGACACCATTCATACAAGACGTCTCGGAGTTGTAACTCATGTTTCTCAGGCGAATGACTGTAATTACCAGCTCATCTCTGCAAATAAAAAATAAAAACTCTCTGTGGAATAACGGTGTGCTTTCTACCGGATGCGTTTCTGTATGCTGACATGGATTTATAGTATGAGTGCAAAGCAGCAGAGACGGAGCAAGGGAACATGCTCAAGGCAGTGCAGAGAGGAGACACATAGACCACATAGTTCCACTAGACCTACACAGGGTGGAAATTACCATCAGATAGAAGTTACAGTTACGTATTGTCTGTAGTAGCAGCCAGCTTGTCCAGGCTTTGTTCAAAGCTGAAGGCAAATCTGGTTAATTTCTCAAACGTGATCACTAGCACTGACTTGTTTGCGTTATTTGCAGTGCTTGGATCAGATTTGTGTATTCCGTTGAATATAAATGAGATCTATGAGCTCACATGGCATTGCATCGCACCTGTCAAACTCGGAGCAGATTCATACCTGTCTAGTGATGAAAGTTTAAACGTCAACTACATTTATTTCCAAGCTGTTTAGACTTGATCAAACCAGTATGATTCCAATCTACAGCCAAGTATTGTTTCCCTGGACCAAATGGGCCAGCCCAAGTCATCTCTCAAAATATTGTTTACATGCAAACAAAAGTACCAAGTCAAAGTAAAAAGTAAAATGATTATATATGGAAATGTATTACTTTCTGAGTGCATGACGAGGGACTACCTGCACTACCTCTGGACCGCCATTTGAAAACCCATGATTTGTGCTGTGCTGCAATCCAGATCATCATTGGTTAGCCTAAATTCTATGTTTGTGGAAAGAGTGGCCAGACATGAACAAGTTTGTGGTTTCACACAGACCATAATGGAGTGGTTCTCTTCTCAATCTTTTTATGGATGAGCTCTTGAAACCCCATATTTCGCATCCCGCCCATCTGACCGCTTAACACAGCATATGATAGGGTCATATGCCGTGTTAAGTGGTTGGATGGGCCTTTTTAGTTTTACATGAAGAATACAATGTGTTCTTAATAATCAAATTGACTCTTGTTCTGTGAATGTAACAAACCTTTATCCACTGTCGGACCAATAAAAATAAGCCTGGTTCTTCTGACTAATCAACTAAATCACACATAACCATTGGGATTTAAGCTTTAACCCCAGACTTCAACTATATCAGTGTGATCAACAGGAACGGGCCCCCAACAATGGTGGGCCCCACTCTGAGATCCCTGCTGAAGCTGCTCATTACTGTCTTTGAACAACTGGAATGACTTTTAACGAAGGGCTTTCTAATCTGTGTGTAGGTGTTTCTGCCTGTTCCTCAGGGCTAAATGCATTGTAGTCAAATATCTGCCGTTGATAAGATCTAGGGCAGTGATTCTCGACCTTTTCTGTATCAGAGCCCACTTGAGCATTTCTTTAAACTAGCATTCACAGATCACCTAAGTAATCTGTACGTGGGACACCCAGGGACGATGCGTTTAGTTTATTTGATCAATTAATCATTCAATCGATCAATAATGGATGGAACCATTCAAAAGTTTTTTTCTATTGTTACTATGGTAATGGAAGCTGTTGGTTTCTAAAAAAAAAAAAAAACTCTGACAATGATTTCTTAATGAATGATTTTGTAACTAATTATTTGGGGGGCCACTTGCAATAATATCCTCACGACCCAACCCCAAAAGGTCAGGAATTTCTGAACTGGGAAGTTTGACTGAACTAGGATGGTTGACTAATTTAGTCTGTTTCACTGAAGGTGAACTAGTTTGTTTGACTGCTGAACTAGACTGTTATGACTGGTGAACTGATTAAGACGAGAGCGTTTTAAGTGGTTAAGGAATGCAGCCAGCAGGACTTTGTTGAGAGTTGGTTGCAGCGTTTCATAACATCCAAGAACAATTCTACTGAGTGGGTTTGATTCATGGGATCTGCATCGTGTCCAGTTACGTGTTCGTAAATCATGGCATGGAAAAGTTTAATAGTTGAATGGTCCCCCACACTTTTCCACGGTGGGGCCTCTTATATGAGCCCTGTGGGTGTGCTCACGCTGGATGCTGCCAGTTCAACCGTTAAATCTCTGACATCCTCGACTCCACCACAGTCTTGAGTCTTTTTTTTTTATAGACTAGGTGTCCTTTCTTTGGGAGTTTATTCCCGGGTGGCCACATTTTAAACCCGGGCCAAACCAGGGGTCCCCTAACGACTGATTTAATACTTAGTTCCACGCTGGTGCCGGGCGCCGAAAATAGATCATCTACGGGTGCACTGTCGTGATTGGCAAGTTCTCATCTAATGTTTGCCCGGGAATAGGGACCCTAGGGTCTTGGACGTTAACATGTAGTAAACTAATAGTTGACCAGGGTCAGCACTGTATGTTGACACTCTTTCCCCCCCTCTACACATTTATTTGACAAAAATATCCGAACTACATCCCTAAACGCTCAGCATAGTGACAGTAGGCTTCAGGTGACTAAGTAATAATTAGTGCGAGAAACACAAGAAATATTCTTGTATGCACTGAAAACAAATATAATTGCGCTGTCTGGTACAGGGGAAACAAGTCCAGAACATTTTAATGTTTTACAGATATTTGCTCAGACAAGACTTTTTTTTTGTTATTTCTTCGGCGTGTTCTTCAGAACACGTGGACAGGGCTGTGATGTGGCCTTTTTTATGCTGTGATAAAAGACTACTGCTCTTCTGCTCTCATCATGCTGGTTGAGACTAAACAGGTTCACATTGAAAAGCTGCACAGACAGATACAATCTTTTCTTCAAAACAGTTAAAAAAAAAACTCCTGCAACTGCTCAGATTCTGGGGCTTAAGGCGTCTGATTTGTCTGCTACTGAGATGCTGTCTTCCCTGCTTATCTTGCTTAAACTAGGCTTTGCAGCCAACAGTTCCACAGCCATTGCAAACGTATGACTATTTAAGGATTTGCTGTGTAAATGTAGCCGAATTAGTTGTTAGGGGATCGGTGCTTTGATCTTGAGTTTCGTCGCTGTTCTTCTGCAATGATTCTGATAAGCGCAGAGGTCGATGCGTCGCTGTCTGATGCTTGGTGTGTGTGCATGCATGCGTGTGTGTGTGTGTGTGTGTGTGTGTGTGTGTGTGTGTGTGTGTGCGTGCGTGCGTGCATGCGCTGGCTTTGTTTGCAGTGTTTGTGTTCCTACTTCATTTGTACTTCAGAGCAGACAGACATGCCATAGTCTCAGATCTATGAATGGACTGTTGAACTAAATCAAATGGAATCATCCGCACTGTAGCAAAGCACATTTTTATGCAGTTCCGTTCATCTGCGGTTTACCGCTGGCACCTTTTATAGAACTCTGAATCTACTATATGCATTTCAACCAGTAAAGCTGCAAAAATTACTGGTCTACACATACTGATATATTACTGTATTGTCCTGAATAAGACAACTCTGGTTACGACCCCCATTTTCAACTCATTTACAGAAAAAAAAACAATGAATGTCAAATGGTACAGCCCCTGAATATAATATGAGCCGTTTTTATGGTACATTATTACCTCTTATATTGAACTCATGGCTATTTTTTTTCTGCTGTTAAAAGTAATTGTAATGGACTTATGGGTTGTATGTTGCACCCCTAGTTGATTCTGTTAGTGGTGTGAATGAGTCCTGACTCCCCCAGAGTGTGATCCTGATCCAGATAGTGTTTCTGTTTGCCAGCCCAGAGACGCCGGCCCAGCATGCATTTCTGTTTCAAATAATAACTTCCAGTATTGACATAAGATATGAGCTGCGCCACCTAAACCCTGCATGCCACTGCTGCCACTGCACTGAACCCACTGTGCCACCTGAAACCTTTCACCACCCTCTCAACCAGTTTAAGAAAGGTACATTTACTCAAGTAGTTTGCTTGCTTTTACTTTACTTGAGCATGCACTTTTTGCAGTTCTTTCAAACCTCCACGTAACATTCTACAAGTATTTACTCCACTGCAATGATTTGACAGTTTAATGACCAATTGCTGACTTGGATTTAAAATGCTAAAAGTCAAATCTAAGCAAAGCAGCATGTGGTTCTCAGGATCGGCATGGCAATGGTGTGCATGTTTTAAAGGAGAAATCCACACCTTGATTGCTGTGAGATCATACAGATAGATGCCCCCTGCTGTATGCATGTCACGGTATGAGAATTTTACCACAGTCTAAACCAACGGGGTCCCGAAGTGAGACACTTCAGGATAGGAATCTGACTTGTTCAAATGAGTCATGTCACCATTTAAACCAATCAGATTTCAATACTGAAGTGGCTCAGATCTGTTTCAGGCTAGATTTGGCTGCCAGTGTAAATCAGGCCTAAAATGCCTGCATTAGAATAAAGACAATATGCGGCAATGCAAACTGTGGGAGGAGAAGGGGGTTGATGTGCAACCGGGTGCATCTATCGACAAAAATCAAGGGCAATATGTATATGTCACAGCGATCTAGGTAGATGGATGTCCAGTGTGTTTTAGTCCCCTATTTTGTTATCAGACCTTATTTATGGGATTGTTTACGCAAGTAAAATACAGAATTTTACTAGTATTATTTCTAGAGGCTGGTATTGTTACTTGAGTAAAAAAAAAACCCTCAGTACTTCTTCCACCACTGCTCTGAAGTCTGAACCCACCGAAAGGAACCACTTCCTTCCTTCCTTCCGTCCTTCCTTCCTTCCTTCCTTCCGTCCATCCTTCCATCCTGGCAGAGCAGGGAGAAACGTGGGAATTTAATCCTAGCAGATCAACTTTACAAGAGAAGAAGCCCCTCTGACCCTCGCAAGAAAAGCCAATCGGAAGTGTTTCCCAGCTCGGTGGGTGGGGCGGGTGCACATCTTTGTGTTTGTGTGTGTGTGTGTGTGTGTGTGTGTGTGTGTGAGTGTGTGTGTCGGCTGAGAAGTGGTGATTTGCTTTTTAGCCCAGGAAGTGATGAAACGCCCCAGGGAGGGAGAGAGCGAGAGAGAGCTGGGTTCTATTATTACAGGCAGCCGGCAGCGTGCTGTGTGTACTTGAATTATTATACTTGTGAGGGCCAAAAGTCTTCATAAGTACTGTTAGAAGACGGTGGACTGTAAGGTTTGCCTGTTCCTTACGGGAAAAATGGTTGTCTTTATGGTCTTCACTTACAATTCGGTAGTCATTAGACATTTTGAGCTTCAGATAGTTTTTTTTTTAGTTGTGTCTAACTACAGGGTCAAAGTGTGTGCGCGTGTGTGTGGTGTGTGCGTGCGTGTGTAAGAAAACAGGAGAGAGGTAGTCTTGCACACAGACATGCAGATGCATGCTGGGGTAATTTTAGCCCTGGTACCTCTTGGGCTGGAATGATCCTCTTGCGGTCGAGGAGAAAAGTCGGGCTAAAAAAGTGACTTGCTTTTCAAAGCCGACGTGCTCAGAGTGGTAAACACATAATTATGGGGAATGTGGCAGACATGCTGACTGATTTACGTTGCGACGGGTTTGAAATGTGAGCATCAGGACACCTTTGTTTCATCTTTTTCCACCTGAGTTTGATAATTGCATAGTTGATAGACGCTGTTGCTTGATAAAACCTCCAATTTCCCCTGCTGGATCAACTGTTAATTGGAGTTAAATCCAAAAAAAATCCTGAATTAAATATTTAAGTTAATCAAAACCCTGTTAGATGTCATGATGGCTGTGATTCTAATGATGCCTTGTCATATGTATCCACATACTTTTGAAGTGGCCTGTCATAATGACTTAACAGTATCAAATATCAGGACGGCAATACCAAGTCAATATGGTAATATAAAATGCAATTTTATAATTGTATATAAAATGCAACATTGCGCTATTGTGTATTGATGTTGTCATTCTGGGAAGTCTTGGTGTCACAGTTTGGCAAGCATCTAATTTTGGAAACAAATTCACCTCTTCCACTTGTTGTGCTGCTAACCCATGTGCAGACAGACGGGCAGGCGGACAAATTGGCATGGCTCAGTACAGTAAAACCGTGTTTCCCAAATGCTTTCATGTCAAGGACCCGCAAATTAAATGTACAGACCTCTAAACAACATCTATCATTCTGTAAATACGGTTAAAGTAGTTAAACTGATTATTGAGAACTACTGCTGTAGAGAATGAACTCTCCATCCTGCATGCACACACGCACGCACTCACACACTCACAGATGTGACTGGGTAACGGCACATCGTTGTTCAGTACACTTAGTGACATGTCACTCCAATGTGCAGCAGCAGACTTGTGTCTCCTTGACTGCAGCTAACTGGAGATAGATAAGATGGTGTCCTCCTTTCCGTTCCTCTTTGCGGGGGGCAGGAGGAGGAGGAGTGCTATTTGAGGAGGAGCATCCGGACATGACTTGAGTAACTGTTTATGCAGCTGTTGTGTGTATGTCTCCCATCCGTCCACATCACGCCTGGTGTCAGAGAGACAGGGAGGGAGAGAGATGGACGCATCCTCAAGTATTACATTTTGTAATTGTGCTATTTTTATTTCAAACCTTGGATTAAAGTGTAGTAGTGTACTATTAGTTGCATCAATCCAAGCATTAAAATAAAAGCATACTCTGAAAATCCACCCATTTAACATTGTGCCCACTGATCACGGCTATAGAATGGCAGCGGTGGTCATATGGGTGGGCCGCAGGCACGCTGAAGAAGTGTAGTTGATACAGAAAAAGTTGGGAACCACTGTGGATAATGCTAAAAACAATACACTTAAATACAATTCTGACTTCAACGTTTTGGTGTGATTATGTTGGAGCACTTGGCTTTGACGCAATGTTGATGTTTTTCCACGTCAACACCGAACTTGACCTTTCTGTAAACAACCTGTGTGCTTAACCCAGAGTTGTACTCATACCGGAAACAGATAAGTACAAGCTTACAGTAAAGCGTACCAGAAACGGATGACCTACAGGTACAAGCTCACAGTGTGCCACACCCTTAAGCTTGTAAATCTGCCATTTTCCAACATTTAGTCCCATCAAAACTATTAATGCCGTTGCTGGCTTCATTCCGGTCAGGCCCCTGCCTGCAGTTTACTCCCCATGAGCCTGGCAGATGGTTCCGCAATCTGGACTTCTGATGAAGGGTGACTGGACTTGCTGTGCGGGCCTCAACCGTGGAACACTTTGCTTGGGGATCTCATGCATATCCTCTCTTAAATCTCTTCTTAAACAAGCTTCTATCTCTAACCCATTTTATCTTGTTTGTCACAACGTTTGATTTTGCTCACTTTTATTAGCCATTTTCTTTTTATTCTTTAAAAGCCCTTTGTTTTTGAAATGTTCTCTACAAATAAAGCTGTCATTGTTATTCATTCATAGCGGGAACTTTGCAACACTTTAATTTACGTTCTGTGTGGGACAAATATTACTTGGATCTACATCTACATGATCGTCTACATCTGCTATTATGAAATAAGATGAGCTATGTCTGCCGACAATGACCCATATGTACTCAATCATTTAAATCTCTAACATCATGCTGATTAGTAGTAGAAGAGAATTAATATCCTCTCTAGAGAGTACCCGCATGATGATCCACAAAGAGGGATTTATCTCATTTTGCAATCAAAACTCTTTAACTTTCTTTTCATCATTTCTTTCTCTCCTCCTTTATGCACACAAGCTACACACGCGCACGCGCAAACTCAACATCAAACGCTGCTCAGCCAGACGTGTTTAGCTCAGATCTCCATAGATATATTTTTCCTTCATGTATATCAGGTGACGGCAAGATAACAGAAGTAATGAAGCAGCTCATTGTTGGAATCCTACATGTTCTGTGACTGCCAGCATGCTGCTGCTCTGGCTTTGTCCCTCATTTAGGCTTTATTATATACGTAGAAATATGAGAAATCCCTTCTTTTTTCCCCTCCGCTGCAAATGTCAGAAAAGGTTTCCACAACGTAGGTGTGTGTGTGTGTGTGTGTGTGTGTGTGTGTGTGTGTGTGTGTGTGTGTGTGTGTGTGTGTGTGTGTGTGTTGTGTGTGTGTGTGTGTGTGTGTGTGTGTGTGTGTGTGTGTGTGTGTGTGTGTGTGTGTGTGTGTGTGTGTGTGTGTGTGTGTGTGTGTGTGTGTGTGTGTGTGTTGTGTGTGTGTGTGTGTGTGTGTGTGTGTGTCCATCTTGTGTTACTGTGACAGCAGACAGGGCATAAACTTATAGTATATGCCGTACCTAGTAGAGCAGGATCCCCCTAATGATTATACTACTTACCTGATTTTTAAACACCTGATTTGTTTTTGTTATAGAAATTCTTAACAAGGTGCCTTATGTGCACTTAATGTTTTGTTTTGATGATTATTTGTGTGGAACTTGCACATTTCCGCGTGACTGCGGACAAACACACATTCTTTATTTGAACCAGAATATGAACACACTGGGGTTCAAGTAGTTATTAAACGGGGCTCCAATGAACAACACTGACTTGGCTTTGTCTTGACTTGACCGAAGGAGGGCTGTCGTAGTGCTAGATTCCCCAGGGTTTCATTGTTGGGCTTAACGTGTGCTCACTGGGGGGAGTTGTGTTTGTTCCTGACAGTTGTGTGTTCTAACACCTGTGGGCTGGCCGGCTGCATCTTTGGTGGCCCAGGCAATTAAAACTTAGCCAAACACACCATTGTTTTGGGGACTCGAGGTCTGTATGCATGATAACAAAGAACAAGGAGAACTTGGTGCTCTTTTCTTCAGCTGATTTGTTCTGGCTTGTTCTCAAAACATTTCTATGTCAAGGATGCCCACTTTTAAAACACATTTCGGACCATTTGGATTTGCATAGATTCTTATTGACAAATATGAGAGATGACCTCTTGGATCTGCAATCAATCATATGGAAATAAACAAGTGGAATTGTGGTGACTATGAAAGGAAAGAATTCACAATGCATCGAAATCGAATCGCTTTGCAAAGAATTGTAATGGAATAATGAGGAAAATTCATGCCCCTTGTACTTGCGTGTGTGTGTGTGCACGCGCACACGCGCGTGTCAGATGTTCTCAGGTTACACCTCTCTGTCATTTGGAGGCTGGTTCCTTCATTCTTGTAGTTTTCGCCTCATCTGAACTCCCAGTCTCCCTCATGAATATTGATGAGGAGCACAATTGTTAACCTCTCTTCCTCTGCCCACTTATCTACATTGGACAAAAATGGCAGATCTAATAGCTCTGTGTATAGATTAGATATAACTTGTCAAGTATGGAATCGGGCTGAAATTGTTACGTTTTCTATTTGGAATTAGTACATAAAACAAAAACGGATTACACAGTGATAAGAAAGCTAACAGGTATTATAAATCAGTGTTTCCCCTTTCATTTATTTTATTTTTGAAAACAATTGACAATGTATGGATATTCTTCAACACTACAACACATGACAATTAGGCAAATGTAATTGTGATCAACCTATTATGTAAGCCTAATAATTGTGACAGGTCTAGCAAAGAAAGACCCCTGAACTTCATTTTGAACATTACCATAAGGATCTGTCACACAGAAATGAATTGGCCTACATAGTACACAAGTGACTTGAATCATGATATTTCAAAAACTATCCAATCGCAAAAACCACCAATTCTTCCTAAACACAGTCCTATTAGAACAAACAAAGAACTATACCTACCTCGGCCTAAACATCAGCAGCACAGGGAATTACAACCAAGCTGTAAAGAACCTGAGAGACAAAGCAAGAAGAGCCTTCTATGCCATCAAAAGAAACATCAAAGTAGGTATCCCAATTAAGACCTGGCTTAAAATCAAATTCCCTCTATGGCTGCGGAATCTGGGGACCAATAGCAGACAACGACCTCGAAAAATGGGATAAACACCAAACCGAGACCCTACACACTGAATTCTGCAAATTATTGTGGGCAACGTACAAGCTTGTGAGCTTGTAGGATAGATCTGCTATTTTCACCAGTTTGTCTATCTGTTTTGGTTCTCGAGCTTAAATGTTTGGGTACCACTGGGCTTGATATGTTTTATGGACCAACTCAGGGATGAGGTTAACAGTTTAGTAATTGGTACACTTGACAACATAACAAGCAAACAACCGTAACAATGTAGGTTTCCTTCAGATATCGCGTCCTTGCTGAAACCTCCCTGGTGGCTTTCATGTCAGGCTACCTATAAGCTAACAAAAGATCTGTATGGTGTTCTATCGGGCCATAAGCTATCAAATGATGTGAGCTACTGAATTCTATCAGCTGTGTGTGTGCGTGTGCGTGTGTGTGCGTGTGTGTGTGTGCGTGCGTGCATGTGTGCGTGTGTGTGAAAAACAAACAGCACCATTAAGCAGAGGCATTCCTACACCGTAGAATGTAGTTATCCATTCACAGTGCTTTTAATGTGTAACTTTCTGACCGCCTTACACCTGCACGTTCTACTCTCAAACAAAGAGTTTGTCAGGTTAAGACCTGAGGAACTCTTGGGGACACGCCGATCTCACATTCATACCAGCCCATGTGAAGTTGAACAGTGAAATAACAGTGATCGTGATGAGAGGCGCTTGTGTTCCTTTTCTAATAGTTGTAATGGTGGTGTTGGGGTTTAAATTTCCCCCAGTTTAATCTAATTAGTACAAAATAGCTGATCCACAACTCTACGCATTGCAGCATGGCATGCTGTAAGCTTGTAGATCTGCTACCCTTCAAAGCCTTGTCTTTGAGCATTGATGGTGTATGGCTTACCTGCAGTTTCCTCTTAAGTTTGTTCCAGATATGTTGCACTTAAAAACCTAAACACTCCATCTTCACTTGGCGTTTAGTTCTGGTTCTAGGGACAGAGTGCAGACCTTTCCCAGATTAGTTGAGAGCTCCGGGTTTTTCACGTTGTCGCACAAGATCAGAAATGTATTTTTTGGCCCTAAACCAATCAAAGCTTTATAGACCAACAGTAGTATTTTGAAAAGAAGAAAAAAGATTCTTTGGCAGACAGGGAGGCGCGTGTAAAGATTTAAGAACTGAATATGTTCCACTTCCTTTCCGTCTTTCTTATTGATGGTTGTCAGGTTAATGTTGACAAAATATTACCTAAACAATAATTTATTAATAAAGTAATAAAGTTACACTACTATTACTCCCTCGCCAAAAGTAACTAGTTACTTTTGGCAGTTACTTTTTAATAGTAGTAATACGCAACTTTAGTTACTTGACAATGCTGTTGGCGAGGAGAGGTGGAGGAGAGTTGATGATGATAATGCAGATGATGCTGAACTTTGGAACATTCCTTACATTATTGCAGCACTCCTCCTCCACCCTGGACGAACGCAGGATACACGTGTTCACACACAGGTTCTACTGCTCTGACTCCCTGTGAGTTCTGTTCAGTTCATAGCATGTGCAGACTAGACTAATGGGTTCATACAATGTTGGCACACACAAATGGCGACAAATTCACATCGCAACATGTAGATCTGCTATTTTGACACATTTCTTTTTAACAAGGACAAACATTAATCTTGGTAATAGAATATTCCCACTGTTTTCCCTCCAAACTGTGGATTGATTCTGAGAGCTGGCTCAGTAGCAGCTGGACACAACCGGCATAGTTGCAGTAGTGGAGTTGTATTGTAACGCCTTTTACTGTACCCATGCATTTTAGATGTCTTATTTTTTTTTTTGAATTGTGGAACTAAAGCAGTCTACATTTCTCATTTGCCATGATCCAACTAATTAAACTACTTTTACAAATAGAGGAGGGTGATATGGAAAAAATAGAACATCAAAATTAATTACAAGCTGTATTCACTGACCATCCATATTATCGTAGTAATTGAACCCTTTAGACAGAGATACTAATGTTTTTGGTAATGTTTTGGCGAATTAAAGTCTACAGAAGCATAAATTGAGGGATTGAACTGCAAATCATATAATCTGCTTTCACTGTGTCACAGTATGTGATATCTATGAAATGACATTGTAACGGAGATATTGTATCATCTTGAGAATAGTTATCACCCTGTCGTCCACCACTTCTTCCAAGTTACGAGTATGAGTAAAATGTTGATGAGATTATTGGATTTTGAGAACCAAAAGTATAAAAGGATAAAACAAAACCAAGTCACAAGAAGACAATAATGTTTGGATGAAGGTCAGAAAATAAAATGGCTCCTGGAATGCTTCTGCATTCCTCATGCCTGTGGCAGGGGAATGGCTGATATTTCCAGATGATATTTAGTTGGAAGTTTGAGATGTGTAACTGATGTCTTCCAGACAGCATGTCTTCATGTATGATGTAAATTCAAGCTGAACATTGTGTGTGTGTCCGTGTGTGTCTGTGTGTGTGTGGGAGGGAGTCACAACACTGCAGATGTTTTACATATCTCTTCTCTGCAGATGGAAGAGACGATTATGGGAGGGGGGGGCAAATCTAGAGAGAGAGAGCGAGGGAGGGAGGTCGGGGGGGAGGGAGGGAGGGGGTGAGAGACAGAGAGAAAGGGAGAGCGAGCGGTCATGCCCACACGTTAAAAGTCAAAGCGGTCATTGTTCATTTCTCTGTGGAAGAATGTGATGATGTCATGGGAGGAAATTTAATTGGACCGGCCTGCCATCTCTAGCTGGACATTCCCTAACCCCAACCCCTAGCCTAACCCCTGTCACTCCCTGACGGCATGTACTTCACAACTACTTTTTGCCATGAGAAGGACTACCAAAGTAATGTATTTGGCCGCAGACTCCCATCTTAAAATATTAGCCATGGACCATCCTGCAACACGTGTGTCATTGAAATGTTTCACAACCTTTTCACATTTATTTTTAGATTTTTAGTAAAATTACTGATTTTCAAGCACACAAGTAACAAAAGGTCCCAACCAGCTATTTTTCAAATAGCTGGTTTAAGTGGTACTTTTAGCTGGGGGGGTTTGAAACCCCTCTAGGACCGGTAACCCCTTTCAAACAAGCCTCCCTGTTTTGGGCATTTATTCTTTACAGGCAAAGACTTAAAAATAAGTTTAAATTGGCGTGGAATCTGTGTATCTACAAGCTTATAGAGCTCCTATTTTTGCCGAATGTCCCCCACAGAATAGGGACCCTGCCTTTTGCCTTTATGTGTTTTAAGTTCATTCATAAGCGGCATTTTGGCTGCTGTTTAGATATGGTTTGGTCTTGTGGTTCCATTGTATTCTTAAACAGCTGAACTTGTCCTGTGTTTTGGATGACAGCAGACTAAACATGTTGCTTTCAGTCTAAATAAACAAGCAGGCGCAATCAAGCTTTGCATGCATAAAGGCTGACGTTTTAGCGTTGATGGTAGTAGTAGTCATATTAGTAGTCATAACAAAATTAATTAAAAGTCCTCAATAAACAAGGCTTTATAATATTATGTCAGTTCACAATAGTACAAAAGTGCTGAAGTAATTGCAGATTTACAGCAGATTATGTCTAAAATGTGAGAAAGAGATGAAGTGTAGTTTTGAAGTATAAATGTTAAATGATTAAAACAAAAACAAAGTTTTCAATGGGTTTATTTACTTTCCACCAATGTTTTGAGCATAAAATGAAACCAACTGGACCCGCGAGTTAAACTATTCATCATATGAATTAGCCTACAGGCAATGCAATTAGAGAATGTAGAAGATTAATGGTCATTTTGATCTGTATGTTTGACTGTTTTGTTTTCTCAAAAATCCAGCCTGGTATTGTAGTCAAAAGCAAAAGAAATCTTTAGTTTTGGAGTCTGTGGGGCTAAATGTCATCAAATTCTCAATAGATAGTGGGCCCTGGTATGAAAAAGGCTGAAAACCCCTGTGTAGACTACAGACAGACGGTGTGTGACTGCGTTCAGGTGCTGCTGTGCAACGCCCTAGAGAAGCAATCAGCTTTGTTTGTTGACACTCCGTCTCCATGGATGGAAATGAGACGAGTCCTTATCTGCTGCTCTGTCTGACGCTACCCTGGCCTTTATTGGCATGACAATGGAACAAAGGCTTATTCCCACTAATCAAATAATCAAGTTTAAGGGTCCATCTGGGACCCTGACAAAGTACCCTAGGCTGTTGTACCACCACCTCCCAGAGACGGACCCTGCACCGCGCTTAGAAACCACTAAGAGACACGACTGACCTAGTAAATAAATAAGCTGTGCCACCAGGACATGCCATTGTTGTGACATTGTGCTGTTGCTTGCTAGCAATAGGTCAGTGTGTTTGTTAAAAAAAGGCTTATGTTTGACTCTTGTTGACTAGTTGTTGATCTGAGCTTGTGTTGTGAACTTGTAGATCAGCTCTTGCCAGTGTAACTGATTTGCAAACCTTTTAGTGGCTATTCAGCTTCAGGTTGAATTGCATATGACAAATCTGTTAGTGTTTGTTCATGTTGATTAGTTCATGCAGAGTACATGCATAAAAGCACCCCCCCAAAAAAATAAAAATAAAATAAACATGTCTTGATTATTTGATTAGTAAAAATAAGTAATTAATGGCAATCTCTAAGAAACCACGTTCAACCCTGATTGCTACTCTTCCTCTTCAATTTTCTAATTGAAGACCCTGGCCGAGCGCTGAGCCAAAGAAACACTGGATGATAGATGAGGGCTCTAAAATGCAATGCTGGGCACTAGTAAGAAGAGGAGTATCCCAGACGGTGCCGTTTTTAACACAGAAGTGAGACATGGACTTTACCATAGAGATGCATGACACAGTGTTTACTTTAACTTGGAAATGCATGACTGAAAGATGCTGGTAGCTGGAGTTGACACAGCCCCTTTAACTGTTCATTGTTGTTCAAAAATCCCAATGAAATGAACTTGTGTAGCAGGCCTCCAAAGTCTAGTATCTGCCCCCGGGACCAGGGGGATGTCCCTTTGGTCTAGTGGTTAAGATGTTGGACTTTCACATGGGAGACCCGGGTTCGAATCCCGGGCGTTACACTTGGAGACCAAGGCAATGTGAATCCAACATGGTGAGAATGCCAAGAACAGTGCCCCCCCAGGGTTAATAACTTGGTGTGCCCATTTGAGTGAATTCAGCATGTTAATGGAATGGGCAGGAGACCCTACTCCTATCAGGAGGAAATTAAAAGTAGGACTTTAACCCATTGTGTCCTGTGCCTCGATTCGACTTTCTGACACCAAATTATACAGTAGTTCCTTGCACCAGATTATAGCTTCAGCAATATTCTAGCTTTTGACGCTAGATTCTGCAGTAGTTTCCGATACTAGATTCTAGTTATTGACACTAAATTATAGTTTCTGATGCTAGGATCTACTTTTTGGCACTAGAATCTTGTTTCTGACACTAGATTCTATTGTTTCTGGCACTAGATTATATTTTTTCTGAAAAATCTGTGTTCCTGTGTCAGTGATGCGAACATATTTCAAGTCAAGGACCACCAGAATTATTCACACTTGGCTGCGGACCCACATCTGAAAACACGTTGTTCTAGGGATCCTCCAGAAGCAAAAAATTGAGGTAAAATGTTTGCTTCCAAATTAATGTATTCAGAGATTTGCAGCACATTTTCACAATTTTTCAAAAATAGCAGAACTACAAGCTTGTATGGCGCCACTTGGTGGCGCGATATGAGCTTGTAGATCTGCTATTTTTCAACAGCTAAAACACCAAAATGCGTTCAGTTAATGCGTTCAGGGTTAAGCTTCACCCATCTGACGGCTGTTCAGATCAGTGGTTCTCCTCTCTACCCCAAACCTCTACCAAATGTGCCGTGCTTGAACATGAACCGTTGCAGCTATAGTGTAAGGGCCCTGATACACCTAGCAATGTTTTGATCAACATCAACAAGCAACGTCAACTATCAACGTTGACTTTCCACCTTTCTATAGAAAATGATCAACTCCTGGTTCAAAAAAAGTCAGATCTCTGGTGGTCAACATTTCGGAATCCTCCAATCACAGCCCTCCTTGGCGTCACCTGATCCTTTCTCCCAGACTCCCACAGATAAACTTTTCTGAAACCATGGCTGCTGCTGCTTCACTGCTGTGGACAAAAACAAGGCTCTTGTGACTTTTATTCTGCTAAATGAACATTTTGAGTTGGGTGAAAATGATTCAATGCAAACTAAGGCATCCTTTTTTCTGAGAGTGTACAAATGGAACCAAATGGACCCGCTAGCGTCCATTTGGTTCACAGTTGTACACTCTCAGGAAATATGAAAATGGGTGGAATTCCCCTTTTAATGTTGCCTGTTGCCATGTGCCTCTTCATGTTGCCCGTTGATGTTGACATTGTTAGTTGATATTGATCAAAATATTGCTAGTGTATCAGGGCCTTAAGTTATGTTACGTGAAGGTTGGGTCAGATTTGAGAGGACAGGCGGGACAGGCGGTGGAGACACATTTATCGCCCTTCGTTTAGCACAGACTATGACCTCATCCTCTGGGGAAATGAACATCTGTTTATTAATCCCCATTATCATCCCAGAGCCAGGCAGCCGGCCATGTCAGAGAACGCTCACGTGACGAGGGCACGGTCCCAAAATGTCTCTGGCACGATTTTATACTTGCACGTTATCATGCACCAGTCATAAGCTGACCTATAAGTTCACCACCTGTGGTACGATCTGATTTTCTTTATCCTGTGTTGTATTCAGAGCCTTGCTGGTGCCAGATTTTTCGGTTCCAATGATTTAGCAGCAAACGTGACTGATTGCAGCTGTTCTGAACCCAGTAGTCGAGAGACCTCCTTTTGGTCACCGTGGAATGCAGTGTCCTTTCTGTTGTGTTGTGGAACTTGTGGATAGAGCCAGGCCCATGTATACTGTCATGACTGACTTCTGTATTGGCACAAGTCTAGAAGCTCACAATGTGGACTGTTGTGAGACATTTTATAACTTGAATATTCATCAATTAGAAACTTAAATAAAATTAAATTAAGTTTAGTGATGTTTTTCAAGATGATGTTGCACTTGTTTTTTTTCTTTTTAAAATATAGTTTGGGTTGAAACATTGCTCATCTGTGGCAGTCTAGGACTCTACAGAACTGGGAACTGCAACGAACAGACCCAAAAATGTGTCCTGGGCCTGGGGTCGAAGTCTAGTTGTTTAAAACACTGTTCATCCCGTTGTTTGAATAACTGTGTTCCTGTGAGGTTTGGGACAAGCTGGGGCATGTTGTCATGTCTGTGTGTGTGTGTGTGTGTGTGTGTGTGTGTGTGTGTGTGTGTGTGTGTGTGTGTGTGTGTGTGTGTGTGTGTGTGTGTGCGCGCATGTGGAAACTGTGCTGTAATGACAGGACACAACCATGTGCTGTCTGATGCTCAGGCACACACCCGCTGGTTCCATAATTCAGCGGCTCTCGACGTGGGGTTCGGGGGACGCCCAGGGGGTTCTTGAGTTGCTTCTCCAGCAAATCAAGTCTAAACCACTTAACTCCTGTAAACATTTGAAAAATGGGCTGTTTAGATCTTGTAGATTCTTAAAGGCATTATATAAATGCTCAATTCACTTTGGGTTGTAGTGTGTGGCATAATCGTAGATTATGATTACAGATGTGCTGTACTTAAAAAATGTTTAAAGAATGTTTTAGATTTTAAGTTTGTGCGTAAATTGACTTCAATTTATATATAGTTCATGTCTCAACTGGACGACCTTGACCTCCCACCTCCTCCCTCATCTCACAGGAAAGGGAAAAAAAAATCCCGAGCACACACTCCTGTCTTGACATGGCCTGGCTGCCTCCTCTCCCTCACCCCCCACCCACCTCTCCCTCCCTCCCTATGTGTGTGTGTCTCTCTCTCTCTCCCCCTCTCTGTGTCAACCAGCCCAGAGGAAGCACATTCCATCCAGTCCTGTCTGACTTCCCCTCCCCCTCCTCACACTAGTGTCTTCACTGCTATTTTACTACTACTACTACTGTTGCTCTAGTACGACCATCCATCTATGACTAGTATTTATGTTGCAACTATCTACACTACTACTACTAAGAGTTTGGCAACCAGTTTATATAATATCACCACTAGTTATCTAGTCCTACAACAACGAGCATTACTGCTGCTAGTACCTCTAGTACTATCACTTATAGGACCTGGCTATCCAATACTATTTAAAGTATGCAGGTGCTCTATTCACTTGAAAGCCCCTCTGGCAGGGTGTGAAGGGGCTCCAGAGCTTCACAATGGCAGATTAGACCTGCCTCAACCACACTCACTTAATTAAACGGCAGACCAGGGGCAGATTAGCCCCTCTGTGAATGGACGTGATTAAATACTTGTAGAAAATACTTTTCTTCTTGCCCAAATGCATCACATCTATTCTGAGACAAAGAACGCCCTCCGCTCTCTCCTGCCCAGTGTTGTCCGTGCCGCCGTGTTTCTGTGACCCTTGGAAGCCCTCCAAGAAGAGGTCAACGATTCTAATGTTGTCCATAAAGCCACACCTGCAGTATATATCTTTTTTTATATTTAACATGTTAAGTCACTAAAACTTGACATGTTTTCACAATACACTACAGATGAATACGTTATTCATCTGGTTAGGGTGACTCTCGAGCATCTCCCTAGTGCAGTCCTCACTGGAAGGAGACCCCCAGCCAAACCAAGAATGAGACGGAGGAATTATATTTCCAAAAATCTGCCAAGAATGCCCCGGGATCCCACAGAGTGAAGTTACTATTGTCTAAAGCTCTCTGGTGGAGCCGTTACCCCCACAACCTACGGATAGGATAAGCAGTTGAATTTGGACGGAGAGATGGAGCAGGTTAAATAAGTTGTTAGAGCACAATGTTCTGGTTTTGTCAAGGAAAAGCACAGTGTGTGTTTCCTGTGCATCAGCAGGGAATTGCTCCTATTCATGTCAATATCCTGTTGCATTCTTGGCTTGAAATCTGTCATCTCGCTCTCCACAGTTGTCATCTTTAGCTAATGTATTCAAGAGGTTTTAGATCCCACACAATATTCAGCTCTTAGAACCTGGAGTTGGTCTTGTTACATGTAGCTACTTTATTTCATTCCTCATTTACATTCTTTCATACATTTTTGTATATTAGATTTTTTTTTATTTTTCCCATATTTGATGTGCTGTACAATAGAGTGCGTACACACTGCTGCCACACCATTTATTTATATTAGACATTTGAGCCATTATTTGGCAGAGCAGTGATAACACTGATATCACACTACCATTCGTGTGCACAGTTTATGCATATATACACTGTTATTTGTCAGTCCTATTCTTCTTTATTTGTTCTTTGTTTGAGGTAACATTCTATAATGCTTGCACAAAATCATTTCACCCTGTCCTTAGAATACCCCTGGTGATAGAGCTTGTGAAACATTTTTACAGACCAATGTAATTGTATCCACCTTGCTATTAGTTTGCATCAAAAGTGGCATATCCACAATTTCAAAACTAGCTCTAGTGCACAGTTTAGGGCATATGTGACTCCTATTATTTGATGTAACTTTGTACAATGGCTTCTCCCTTTCTGTTATCCATTATAATATCACTAATGTTTAAGGAGCATCATCCTGCAACCCAATCAATCAACCTGCTGTCTGACTGACAGCTGTCATTGATCAGTAACAACCAAACAGAGGTGAAGTTGCATGCTCTTGTATCTCCATTGAGCGTCCTAACAAACTTGTGCATAGAGACCGTGTTTGATATATCAATGTCCTCCACAGAACAGAGTCTCTACAGACTGTAGTCTTTCTTTGTCTCAGCTCCCAACTGTCAAATTCTTGTGCTTCTCAATAAAGCATTTGTTCTAAAAGAAGATGCTGAATTCCCCTTGGGAGCGTTCTGATGGACAGACCAGGCCAAGAACCATGTCAATCCAACCACTACTGAATAGACTGGTTAAAACTATTGAATAGACGGGTTAAAACTACTGAATAGAGCGCTAAAACTACACTGAATGGGCTGGTTAAAATTCTGAGTGGATTCCTGCAGCACTGTAACGGAAGAGCGTTGGTGGAACTAGCAGCACATTGTCTCTGTTGGGTACAAACTCAGTTTTATTAAACTTTAGCCTTATCTGGTTGAAAATGTTATTTTCTATAAAGTAGCAGATTATAAATGAAATCTTTGTTTCATGACCAGATGACGGCCCATAAATGAAACTCTTCTCATAGAGCAGTACAGCCATGGCTTCTCCCCTTCTTCTCTGTTTGCTGTCTGCAGTGCACTGGACCAACTGTGCACTGGTGTGTGTGTGTGTGTGTGTGCGTGTGTGTGTGTGTGTGTGTGTGTGTGTGTGTGTGTGTGTGTGTGTGTGCGTGTGCGCGTGTGCGTGCGCGTGTGCGCGCTATGTCATGGCCAGATGTTCCCATAACTACAATTTGAGAAGTGGAGTGTAAGTTGATGTTATAGGGTTAAAAGGGTTTTAGTGCACCTCCAATTGCAAGTTAGCATTAGAGGTTAGGTTATACTTGGTTATGAAAATAGTATCCAGCCCACAAAGTGTCACACTTTGACATGGTGTGATCTTGTAGAGCTGCTATTTTCAGCCTTAAGCTTGGGGTTGATGTCCTCAAAGGTACAGCAATGCAAACGTCCGTGTCTGTGTGCGTGCGTGCGTGCGCACAGATGAGATGTGAATGACAGACTCTGTCCCCTCTCTTCACACAGTGCCGTGTGTCAGAGCTTTGATCTCACAAGGCTGGAAGCTTCCGGCGTGAAAAATGACTCCAAAGCTGCACTCTCTTAACCACTTAAACTGACCCCAGTGCCAGTTCCTCAGGGCCCAGGGCGTCATACTATAGGTTCAGTCCACACAAAAGTCAACTGGGTTGCTCATCTAAGAGCTTGTAAATTAGCTAGTCTAGGTGTATTTCAAAATTATTTTATTAAATTCAAAATGGACAAATATTTGCGGAGATTGCGGCCATATATTTGTACTAGGGCTGTTGAATGATTAAAACTTTTAATTAGATTAATCACAGCTTCAAAATTAATTTAATCATAATTATTCAGCATTCAAATTTCAAACTATGTCCAAAATATGTCATGTTTTCCCATACAGGATTTGGACATTTAAAAAAGAAACAGGATCTGGGAAAATATGTTTATCTTTTTAAATATTTATCAAAATAGGTGATCTACAAGCCCAAAATGCCCATAGATGCCTCGAGCTATACTCTATTAGCTATATGTCTGTGTAACCGTGCTCTAGTCCACTTTTTTTTTTTCAATGAGAAAATGCTTAGTGGTTTGAGTCAGGGTGCACATGGGTTAATAGCATTAAATTTTAATCAGATTAAACAACAAAAATAATTTAATCCCATTAACTTGTTATTTTCAACAGCCTTAATTTGTACTTGATAATATGAGCATTGTTAAAGATGAGAGGACCAAAGATATTTGTTTGAGGAGGTAATTTCCAATTTCATAGAATGTTAATTTTTTCTTAAAACTTGTCCTTTTCAAAGAGATCATAATCCATGCCAATTTCAAGTCAGTCGATCACCATCTTTACAATTCTTTACAGAGTTCACGCCCAGCTGTAAAGATAAAACATACCAATTGATATTAACTTTCGCACGCACACAAAATATCAATCTAAGAAATGTCCTCAGTTTCCTCTGTGGCTTGAACAACTGATCTGAGACTGGAAGCACCTATCCATAGCCATTATCTCAAGGAAAATGCAACCGTTCCATATATTCCATGTTTTGTATGGGTCAGTGATGCTGGTGCACAACTAGTGCATAAATCAGACATGACCTTAACACACCTCAACCTGAAATCGTTTCCTAATTGTGAGCTTAACGAAGCTTAAGGAAAAGAATAGTATACAAGTATAGAAATAGAAGTGTGCACACACACACACATGCAGAGTTAGTGTGTGTATGTGTCATTGTTTCCTGTATGACACGCACACATCAACATGACTTCACCTATATTTGCACTGGGCATGGATCCATGTCTGGGCCTCTTGTTTTAGCAGCACCTTGTTTACACTGCGAATTCCAAGCCAGTACAAACACCAGCACCCAGCACCCCCCCACCCATACCCCCACCCTGTGGAGAGATAGTGTCACGGTGTCGATTCTGTCAGGGTTCTGTACAACACACCAACTTGCTCAGACATGACAAATATGTTTAACATAACATGAGACCTCACAGAGACTGGAATCCTATCCTACTGCCACATTAACTCCATAACATTGTTCCTATGATTTCATTACTGGTCTGCTACCATGACATATTAAAGAGGCTCAGTGAATCGCTTATAATATATCAGCATCGGACCATATATCAATATCGTATTTTGATATTTTATCTAATATTTTTTGTTTGAATGTGAAGCTGAAAATAGCCTTTTTTGACGCTGGAAGCTGCAGATTAAATCAGTGTATTCTGGGCAAGGTTTCAAAGGTTTTCGCTATTACGTTTGGCGCTATGCGTTCCTTACTGCTTGGCACCCCTCCCACAATTGAATGCAATGGCATTACTCCCCAAAAATAGACAATGTACAAGCATCACGAGCCACGACACATTGTGATCTTGTACATAATCTTTTTTTTTTTTGGTAAGCGACACCCATCTGTTAATAAACATATCATTGGCCTACTGCCCTGCTGGGTTGAAGTATAACCATTACCAAGTTGTTGTCTGTTGTTGTCTTGAATAACTGGCTTGAGCTTGATCAAAAGTTTAACGGCTAGATGTGCTCCATGACAGACACACTGTGAGCTTGTAGTTATCTTAAGTGCACGACAATGGCATACATCATAGCCTCAGTCCCCAGGCTTACATCTGCGCTGGGAAATAAAAGTCTGGCGAAGTACCCCAGAGAGTCTATCAAAAGGCAGGACATCCGGTTTATTAACTTCCCCCGGAAGTTGCCATTTTTCAGCCGGTGCCCCCGGAAATGTGGCGCGGTGCCCCCGGGAATGTATTCCCAACGAAAACATTTGATTTCTCTCTTTATGCTTGAAAAACTGTTGTAAAGGTTTAAAAGATGGAATCGTGTGCACTTTGTACACTTCTATAAGTGCTTTGTTCGTTGAAATCATTTTCTTTTGAAAATAAGGGTGAACAAGTCAAGGCACTAGTGAGGGACTGAACAAGGTTGTTTTCACTGGGTACAGTAAATACAGCAACTTCCACCAATGACCGCTGATAGACTCTAAAGCATACTTAGCACCCAGCTGCATACTTCTAAGCATAAGTGACCCATTTAGAATCTAGTTATTGACCCATTTAGACCTGTTGCAACCTATATGTTGTTATACATTTCAATCCGGTAGCTCTCGCTGTCTCATTTTGTTCCAATACATGTAGCAATTATTTCATGAGAATTTGAATTTGATGAAGACCTTTTTTTAGTCTTCAGGTCTAAATTGCCGTCGTTTGAAATGTGTAGTCGTTCATCGTGTGCTCAATATTTCTCATTCTGTTCTGCAGGTAAGGCCTTCGACATCACGTACGTTCGCCTCAAGTTCCACACCAGCCGCCCAGAGAGCTTTGCCATCTACAAGCGGACCAGCGAGGATTCTCCCTGGGTTCCCTACCAGTACTACAGCGGCTCCTGTGAGAAGACCTACCAGAAGCAGAACCGAGGCTTCATCAGGACCGGCGAGGACGAGATGCAGGCCCTGTGCACAGACGAGTTCAGTGACATCTCTCCTCTGACCGGGGGCAACGTGGCCTTCTCCACCCTGGAGGGCCGACCCAGCGCCTACAACTTTGACAACAGCCCAGTTCTACAGGTAATATTGCAGGACAACTGGCACTTCACTAAGTCCCTCTCCTATCTGTCCTTGTCCTTTAGGCATTAGAAGAGGAAAGCTTGACCAGGAAAGCTTGATCTGAGTAGCAACAGTTGCTAAAGTATTTGTCACTGGACAGTGACTAAAACCATTCATT
Organism: Benthosema pterotum; assembly: GCA_039105355.1. NCBI lineage: Eukaryota > Metazoa > Chordata > Actinopteri > Myctophiformes > Myctophidae > Benthosema > Benthosema pterotum. The sequence continues at coordinate 7,912,741 of CM076976.1, read as the reverse complement.
TAGAGGCCATTTAGACCAGAGGTTATCAACCCTATCTCATAGCAGGTTAAATTAACTTTGAAAAAGATTTACCATAGTCCATAATTCCTGTAATGATGTGGTAACATAGGAGCAGCAACAAGCAAAAGTTGATCAAAATATGTACAGATGCAGAAGTTTAACTATAAACTGTTGAGAGACTAAAATGATTTAATTTTACCCTTAAAAGGCAAAAAGATATGACAGTTAAAGCCAAATGTGTGCCCTTCCAGTGTAGATCAGGAGGTCTGTCCATGATTTTTTTGAACATTAGCATTGTATGCAGGTGTGTGCATGTCCTTTAGAAACATTGATTAGCATCAGGTGTATGGATTAAAGACTAAAGAAATAAGCAGCAGGTACAGTGCTTTTAAACCTGTGCTACAATTCTGGTCAACATGGTGTCTTCATCACTCGCACACAGTACACCACAGGCATTGGAAACTTTTTTCTTTTTTGCAGGGCTGATGTTATTGTATTATATCTCGTTTCCTTGCTGGACAGTGGACAGGACAGTGACTCATTTTATTTGTATTGAAGATAATCTCTGTGTGTGTTTGGAAACTGGAGGAAGGTTGTAAACGCATAAGAAAGGAAGGAAATGGGAAGAGAGAAGGGAGAGAAGGACAGAGGAAAGGAGAGGAGAGCACATTGCTGCTCGTCAGTGTGAGGCTAGCAAGTGTTGCAACATGTTGCTAGGTAACGCCCCCAGATTTCCCACTACCACCACCGAATGTCCGCTGCAACAGCTGGACCACTTTGCTATGGAATATATCTCTTTCTCTGTTCCAACTGTTCTTGTCATCCTCTTTCTATCTATCATCTCTCCCTTTTTACACTTTCCAGTTTCCATCACCCCTTCCTCCCTCTGTTTCTCTCCGTGAACACACTCTCCCTGAGGCCTCTCTCTATTAGCGTGGTGTTGGCAGGAGTTTCCAGAACTCATGAAAACTGAGTTATGTATTATGTTCATTGCTTTTCCCCATTGGGTTGGTCGGTCAGTGCAATAAACCAGTCACACAGCTTTTAACTGTTGATACCGAGTCCAGTTTTAGACTTGCAAAAACATCCTGACCTTTCATGAACACCTTTTAAGACCCAGCATCTTTTATTGTAGTTGGGACATTTCTGGAGGACTGATTAAGTTTGTCAGTAATATCACACCACTTTTTGTTTTGGCTAGGTGGGTAGGAAAGAGGGGGGGGGGGGTGGGAGGGGGAAAGAGATCGAGAAGGGGAGGGACATCAGCAAAGCAGAAAGGTCATCATGAACGGGCCTCGAACACATAACACGCGGTCAGGCCTGTATGTGACATGTGCCTGGAATCCCACACCAATTAACACTTATTTTGCTAAGGGCACACACGTATACACGTCCGAGATGTGCCTTGTGTATAGACATCTTGTGGTCCTCTTTTTTTTTTTGACAGCTCTGGTTGCTAGGCAACGCCTGGGTCATAGCCCCTCGGCCATGTTTTGCACATGCACGCAGCCATTCACTTCCTTGTTTACATGCCATGGTTCAGATCAGAATTGTGATGCTCTGTCCTCATTTCTGACTTAGCATCTCGCAAGCATCTCGTTTGAAATATTAACGCTTCTAATGTGAGATCAGACAAGGTAGCGCAAGGTAGTAATGGGAATGTTTTACCTCCCTATTTTGGGGGGGAATGGAAGGCGGGCTTTTCAGAGTAAAGTTTTCCAGAATACAATCTCTAGTTTTAACGGGAACATATGTGGTGTCATGCTTGTGGTGTCTAAATGTTAGGACACCTACTGGTTGTCACTTGATACTGCCTGAAGCTCATGAGCTCCACATCTTTGCTGGACAAACAGGCATTCTGTCTGTCTGAGTGGTACCTTTGCACATTGCTACCTCAGTCAGTCAGTCAACCTAGTCAGTCTGGTGAGGGAATAAACGTCCGAATTGAACCTTTAAATGCTAATACTTGAACTTTTCATTGTGCGAGAATTGTTGCGTCTTTGACCACATTGAACCTCCGTATTTGGAATTCTGTGTATGGGGGAAAAAAAGAAACATTTGAGTAACGGCCCGATCCACAAGCTTAGAACACGTTTTCAGTAAACATGTTTTTAATGTAGGGAGAAAACAGAAAATGCATGCAATAGACTAGTATGGAGTGCTGAGAGCTCAATGCATGGGGTTTGCCAGCAGTCGCCCCGTCAGGGGGCTGTGTTGTGACATCAGTGAATCTCTCCTCTCTCACAAACGAACACTTTTAGCCCCTGCGGCCCCATGCTGCCTTATTTGACTAGTTGGAACACTGCTATTTATACCGCTCTGACCCCAAACCAGCGTCACACGGCCTGGGATGGCTGGGTTGATGCTCTCTGGCATTCTCTCTGTCTGTATGTCTGTGTCACTGTCTGTGACTTGGATAAGGACCTGGTCAGACACCTTGGTGAGGAATGGACTAATCTTTGAGATGAGAATCCTTTGTTCCCAAACCCATAAGACAACATGTGATACCTTCCCGGGTCCCAAGCTAGTGAAAATAGGCAATGTAGAAAATCACAACACGTTGCATCATGACACATTGTATCTTGACACGTTGCATTGCGACACATTGTGGGCTTGCCATTTATTTACACTACTCTTTGGAAATGTATAATATCTTTTCAACTGGGAAAATGATGATGTATGTCAATAACGCAAAAAATATTTTGATTATCTCAGATATTTGCGAGTAAGCCCACACATTATGTAATAATTGTGACCGCCCTAACTCTGATATCACAGTTACAGTAACATCTATGTGTTAGTCTTGACAGGTGGCTGCTATACATATGTCAGGGCAGATTATCAGGCATATCCTGGACCTTGTCTGGCTGGTAGTAAAAACAATATTGAATTCATATTCTTATTATCCATCTAAGCACATTCATCCATATAAGCACATTTCTAAAGTTGCATTTTGTTTTTATATATACAGTAAGCATTTTTTAACGAGGCTCTGACATTTCACAGGACATTCATAAAACAATATATCAACTTTTCTTTTGTTCACACAGCATAAGAAAATGAACAAAAAAAGAGAGAGATCACAATGAGAACTTCACATTACAGACACACACGCACACACATACACACACTCGCACACACACACCACATACTTCACACGACTGTACACTTGTCACCAGAGTCTTGTTTTTTTTTCTTCTGAAGTTGCATTTTAAGGATTTTTAATACCACTAAAATGTGAATAAATCTTTCTATAAAAAATGTAAAACCTTGCCAAGTGGTCGAATTACCCAATCATTTTGAACAACAACACCCACAAGTGCATAACTCCTCGCAACAACATTTTCAGATGAACCAAGTCAAACTATCGAGGTCAAATGCCTCAACTGCTACAACACCTACACCCTGTCAGGGTGTGTGGTTCCTTGTGCTAAAGTCATAAAGTTTTGGGGGAGTCATTGCCCAAGAGGTTAATAATAACCAATGCCTTGAAGTACATCTCTGAGTGCCCAGTAAACCTTAGGCCTACCACAAATCCATATTGAAAAAGGTTCATACATTTATAAAATGCTATACGAGCAGGAGATAGACCACATTAGACTTTTATTTACCAAGACCAAAACTCAAAAAATAATTGTCCTTGATCTAAAATAATTGTGATTAGTCCTCTATTTTATGGTAAAATGGTGATGTCCACAAGTATAATTAATAAGTGTGTGTGTGTGTGTTTTCCAGGAATGGGTGACAGCGACAGACATCAGGGTGACTCTGAACAGGCTGAACACGTTTGGAGATGAGGTCTTCAACGACCCCAAGGTCCTCCAGTCCTACTACTATGCTATCTCTGACTTCGCTGTGGGAGGGAGGTGAGCTGTCTGTCTGTCTGTCTGTCTGTCTGTCTGTCTGTCTGTCTGTCTGTCTGTCTGTCTGTCTGTCTGTCTGTCTGCTTGCCCATCTGTCCTACCACGACGCTATCTCTGACTTTGTGGTGGGAGGGCTCTCACAGGAGGGCTGTGGGCAGTAGAGAAACACGTCTTCCAGTCTTCATTGTTCGTCAGATTATTATTATTATTTTTTATTTATTTTTATTTTTTTTTTTAACATCAGGAGAACGATGGCGTCCATTTTCGCATTGAAACTTTTCAGGAATAGAAAGCCTGCAGTTTCTATTAGCTTGGATTCCCCATTGATTTCATTGAATGTAGTTTTGCATGATTTACGACAGTGTATAAAATGGCCTGTGTTAAACGTGTTTAAAGAGACTAATCGATTAGTTGATTACAAAGATTGGTTGACAATCTCCCAAAAGTAAACTGATAAAATAATCACTCAAACATTGATTGTTCCATCTCTCTGTCTCTCTCACTCTCTCACTCACCCCCTCTCTCTCTTTCTCTCTTTCTCTGTGTCTCTGACTCTCTCTCTCTCTCTCTCTCTGTCTCTGACTGTCTCTGACTCTGTCTCTCTCTCTCTCTCTCTCTCTAAAACATGGAGCAGATTTCCATTACAGGCCTACATTCCTAACATTCCTGTCAGAGTTACCCCCCCTAACCCCCCACGCCTCCCAGCTGTTAGACTTCCCCCTGAGAGGGTTCAGGGTTCACTCCTGGAGGACCAGTACAACCGCAGTCTCTTACTGTTCTGCTTAACCCGAACTAGCCTTTCCCACCGGAACGCAGTAACTTGGCGACACCCCCAGCTGTGATGCGCATGGAAGTGCCTCTCACGTGAGCAAATCACGTTGAATAACACTCGAAACGTCCCACAACACCAGATAAGCTTGTGGCGTGAAGCTTTAAGCACTATTTTCTACCACAAATAGACAGGCAGTGCTATCCTCATGACGAAGGACTAGGGGTGAAGATGCTCTCTGTGTGCATCACAGTTGGGAGAGGTCAACAACTTCCTGGAGGAAACGACCCGGCAGTAAAAGCAGGACGTTTACTGGTCAGTGGAAGGCCAGTGCAACCACAGTCTAATACTGTTGTACTGGTATCAGGACATGGTATGCAAATGTTAGGCGATCTTTGGTACAGCGATGTTCAAAGCCAAAGATGGATACACAGCCTTCCCAGACATTCCACGACAGTGTGACATTAGTCTTGCTTATTAGCCGGTCTAATACTGTTCATTGATTCAGGGTGTACATTGATCCACATGCTTCAGCACGGTCAGGCTCACATTATATTTTTTTACCCAAATATAAGAGCAATTCAAAGCTTGCAGAAAGTCACATAGATGGGCCATTTCCATTAATTTGGGTCAACACTGTCATACGATGAAAAAACAAAGTTGTACGATTTGAAGATTCTCCCCAAAAGAGAGATGGTGATTATGTACCTCAGCAGCCATCCTAGACTGATGACTCTCTCTCTTGTGTGTGTATGTGTGTGCGTGCGTGCATAGGTGTAAGTGTAACGGCCATGCCAGTGAGTGTATCAAGAACGAGGCCAATGTAAAGAAATGTAACTGTAAACACAACACAGAGGGAGACGACTGCAGCCGCTGTCAACCATTTTACAACGACCGACCATGGAGGAGAGCCACCGCAGAGAACCCCAACGAATGCTTACGTACGTATACAATGCAATAGCTCTGCATAGTGCTTTTAATGATACAGCTTTATATCCACTGCCCTTCACATAGATTTTGCAATACATGCACACATTCTCACACCTCAAGGAGAAAAACACGCAGGGCACATCAGTAGGAATTAAAGGTGCTCTGTCATACCCAGGATTTAAGGGGTATGACACGCCCCCTTTAGCGTCTGAAGGGCACTTCGACAGTTACCACGGACTCTTGGTGATCCTTGAAAGTGTTCTAAATTGACCTGTACAGGTCTGTAACTCAGTCTCAGTCTGCAAATAGACCCATTTGTATTCTAAAGCAATAAGCCACTTGAGGTCGCAGGTTATCATGGAAGTAGAACCTGACTTGCACTTGCCCGATGGGCAAGTGCCTCGGAGACCTTAGTGTCAACCCCTGGGTATGTTTGAAAACCACTGCACAAATAAAACGATACTCTACACAACAACTTTAGTAGCCACTGCAGACAACCCTGACGAATGTCTGACAGGGAAATCCTAGACATTAAGCGGGAAAGCATCTGTACTATTTTAGATGTTGCTATGCATATGACAGCATTTGGAATGACGCAACATTACTACGCACCCCTAATGAAAGCACAACTACAAAATGGAACACAACCTTAACCATGTAATGATACAATACGCATGCTCATCCCTTTCTCTGTAGAGAGAAGGGGGAGGAGAGAGAGATGGAGACGGATTGATAGAGAGAAAAAACTGTGGCAGTTGAAGACAGATAGCAGTGGAAAGAATGCGATTTTGAAATATCTGTCAGTGTGAGATATAGTGTATACCGTTGCACAACGTAAACTGATACACTATAAACTATAAACTGATGTAAGATCAGTTTAGGGTTGCACACTACAAATGTATCCGGACGAGTCAACTAAACAACATGAAATAGTTGTGCTTATCCTGGAGAACACTGGCTTTATCAAACAGGCATTTGAGAAAAAAAATGTATTTGTTTCTGGCAAGCCAGACATCCCCAGACGAGCACAGATGCATGACTAACTGGATTGAGAGGCCAACTCCCTCACTGCTAATCCTCTTCCTAAGACCAATGTCTGGAAACTCATACACACACACTATATTATTACCTATTATTCTAGCCATTGTTTTTCCCAATAATCTCTAGAACATTTTCTGACATCAGGAGAATGTATTTGACCACTTAAGCCCCCATTGTATACTTAATCGTACAGCTCAGAGCTGTGTCGTGTGAAAATAGCTGTTCTGCCCTTGCACGTGCAATTATGGATCCTTATGGATTATGGAGATAGTCCTTTATTTAAATTGATAATCTTTTCCATAATCGATTAGTTGGATAAACTGTACTTCCATGCATGATATGTGAAAGTTATTGTAGTAGTGTTATCCATTCCATGCATTCCTGCTGTGAATCACTGAGGAATTTGTGATTATGAAATATACCCAAACAATAATATTTAAACAAGTTGATATTCTATCCGTACAGCCTGCGATTGTAACGGGAAGAGTTTGGAGTGTTACTTCGACGCAGAGCTCTACCGCGCCACAGGTCACGGAGGTCACTGCCGGAACTGTGCTGACAACACCGACGGACCCAACTGTGAGCGCTGCCTGGACAACTACTACCGAGAGGGCCGAGGGGACTCAGGGGGACGATGCCTGCCATGTGGATGCAACCCTGTCGGTAAGGACCCCCACATGGATATTATGCAATGCACCACGTTTCCCCTCCCAATTTTGTATGCTTTCGGCCATGGATAAATGGTGCAATTGGCTCCTGGTTCCATTTGTAGACTTTCCCTTCGTTGCAAATCAATTTAGCTGGACAAACCCCATAATTTTTTCCCCTGCTTATAGAATTATAATACTATAAGTACCTAACTATGCTTTTTACAAACGTGTTTGTAGATAACCATAAAGTTTGTAGATAACCATTGCTGGTGACAGCCTTCGTCCCACCAACTATGGTATTCGTAAATCCAGTGCCATTTAGCTTCCATTAAAAGCAGGATTTGCAAAGCTCTTGTTTGTGTGTTTGTATCACATCGCTGTGCAAATGCAACTGTGTGTGATGAGAGCTAAGTTGTATGAGCTAATGCTAACTCTGATGAAATGAAAGTGGTTGCATGGCAAAGGCTGCATGTGCAAAAGCTAACACCAGAGGGCAGCAAAGGATTTAAGGATCCCTGGGGAATTTGAGAGACCACTGTATTTGACCATGGACCCTCAGTTAGTTTATTTATTTTTGTATTTTTTACAACAACAAAAAATACAAACTGGGGGACCCTAATCTACACTGTAAAGTCAAACAGTAAACAACAATAAAATCTATATCTACGTGTACTGTGTGTGTGGTGGTAAGCTCTCCTCTCCTCCTCCTCAGGGTCTCAGAGTACACAGTGTGACAACACTGGGAGGTGTAGCTGCAAACCGGGAGTGACAGGAGATAAATGTGACCGCTGTCAGCCAGGATATCACACTCTGACAGAGGCTGGCTGCAGGTAATTGATTTTAATCGATCTAACTGAGAGAGTGTTCATGATCAGATGGCTTATTTGTGCACTCTCAGAAGTTAACACAAGAATCCACTGCATGGTTTGCATCTAATCTCACTCTTCGATCTCTGTGTCTCTACTCTGTACAGGGCATGTTCCTGCAATCCATCAGGCAGTACTCAGGAGTGTGACGTTCAGACGGGAAAATGTCAATGCAAAGAACACGTAGAAGGTTTCAGCTGCGACAGGTACATGCACACGCACACGCACGCGCGCGCACACACACACACACACACGCACACACACACACACACACACACACACACACGGCTTGACACTAACACTTGCCAGCTTGCCCGGGGCAAGTAAAAAAAATGGTGGGGCAAGTGAAGTCTGCTACCTGGTTGCCCGATTGGCAAGTGTGCAACATAGTGCACTATAACACAACACAAGATAAATTTGTCTTGAAGGCAGTCATTGCACTCTGCCTCTGTGTCTTTCCCTGCTTTCTAGCTATCCACAATTCCAGGCTGGATTTGGGAAACAAAACAGGCAAATTAACATACACATCAAAATGACCATTAATCTTCTACAGTGTAGACCTGGGCTAATTAAGATGATGAATTTTAACTCTTGAGAGTGTAAAAATGAAACCAAATGGACCTGCAAGGGTCCATTTGGTTTAATTTTTACCTTCTCAAGAGTTACATCTGGTTAACCAACTTAACTGGGGGCCACCTGGAACCTGGGGGGCAAGTGACCATGACCTGAGGGCAAGTAGAACCTGACTTGCACTTGCCCGATGGGCAAGTGCCTCGGAGACCTTAGTGTCAACCCCGGCGCACGCGCGCGCGCACACACACACACACACACACACACACACACACACACACACACACACACACACACACACACACACACACACACACACACACACACACACACACACACACACAACCTACTCCTGGCTGTGAGCGGAACACGGAAACCCAGTGGCGTGTAAAATGTGTATTGCAAATAAATAGCTGTAGCGTTGTTTGGTAGCCTGGTGGTGGTATAGCTGCTGTTGGGAACAGCAGCAGCATTACACTGGACACAACTGATGGCACCAGCAGAACCCTGAACTTCTCCATGGCACAGATTGGTGGAATGCACACAAATCTAAGCTGTTCCAACAGCCGTGTGATAAGAAGGAATAAAAAGATAAAGTCAGATAGAGGCAGAATATATTGTGTGTGCACTCTCCCAGAGTTTTCTTTCTTATTATCCCAAACGGATTTAATAACATGTTTCAGCCTCAATAATATAAGGCTCCATTGTTAACTTATGTCCTCCATAAAAAGCCATCTGCATAGCAGCTGAGCCTAATTATAACCATCTATTAGTTTCCTTCAGTTCCCTTTACAGTACACATGTTGTACTGTTGTGTATTACTTGTCTGTACATGGCGTTCAGTTTACACACGCATTTTACACTCCAAGGATCACAGTCCAAAAATGAGCCGGAAATTTGATGGAATAAATTGATGTCGATGAGAGCCAGCTGGGCATACAAATAAACTCTTTTTTTAATGACTGCAGCCTAATAATCATCCAAGGAAGTAAATGGAGGCTTATCATGTTTTATGTTTTGATATGCACAGCAGATAATTAATTTGTTTTTATACTGGGTAGTATTTGCTCTAGCAGATTAGTCGGGTTACTAACTTAGAAACCTACTCTGTGATCTGTAGATAACACCATTTAACAGCGGACAACAGCAAGAGATCGCAAAACAATCTGTGGCCTGTCTTTTAGATTCCTCAACCTTTTTTTTAGCAGCAATACAGTCTCTTCATAATATCGTCCACTCTGCTTTATTTGGCTTCAACGAATGCCCTCAAACAGTGTTGTCCAGTTTGACTCCCTGTGTGACAAATCTCATCAAAGTGCGCAATAAGAAGCAACGCAGTCTAAATTATTGACAATGCTGACAATATTCAACAGGAACTCCCCATCTGCTGCCTGGACCTGTTTTTAATTAATTGCTGTTTAGTGTTAATTGTGTGGCCCACAGCAGTGGAGCCAGCCTCATATTTCAATGTCGGTAAACACACACACTCACTAGAATTCCCCTATCTCCCTCCGTCTATTTGTGTCCGTCTTGATCAGCTGTCTTTCTCTTCCTGTCAGTGACGCTCACCACCTCTATTTTCTTCTCTCCTCTCTACCCCCATACCCCCCCCCCCCCCCACACACACACACACACACACACACTCTCTCTCTCTCTCTCTCTCTCTCTCTCTCTCTCTCTCTCTCTCTCTCTCATTCATGGCTATTACTGTAAAATGTGTAGCTCAGTGCAGTGACAACAGTTATAGGTTATATTTCACAGCCAGTACACACTCAATTGTCCTCACTTGACCAAACATTGACATTCATTTTTCAATTCAAACAGACGTTATTTTTGTTGTTGTTGTGTTAATCTTTGAAAATCTGTTTTCACAATGTATGTTTTGAACTTCAATTTTTGCTTCTGGGTGTTCCTGGAATACATATTTTTAGATTAGGGTCAGTGGCAGAGTCTGGTCTCAGGTCTTGGCTTAGCGTCCAGGTCGTGGCTAATATAGCCCCTAAAGGGAAGTATGGTATTCTCAGTTGGAATTGTTAACTTGAGCACCTACACACATGCTACAGGGACCCCCCCCCCCCACACACACACACACACACACACATATTCAACAGGGGGCTGGATCACATGCAATTGCGTGTATCTGTCTGTCAGTAGCAGCTGTTATTATGTCTATAGGATCAGTATATTATCTGTCAGCACACTTTAATTAACCCTGAAACCATGTCCACACACACACGCACACACACACACACACACACACGCACACACACGTGCGTGCACATACACACTATTGGACATCAGACACACCATCATGGATGGGTTAGTCACTTCATTACTTTCATAAAGAATTATATCCTCATCCTGTCAAATGGAAAATGAAATTGAAAAGAGAACCTCTGTTCTGATAGATCTAACATAGTTATTTAGTCACAGACTCTTTTAGTTTGAAAGTTTCCCTGGCTGTTAAAGCCAAAAGACCTGTGATGCGAAATGTTATCCCTTTTTACTCATTGTTGTTTTGTTTAATTCCAGGTGTAAGCTGGGTTTCTTTAACCTGGACCCACTGAACCCTCAAGGCTGTACTCCATGTTTCTGCTTCCAACACTCGTCAGTGTGTGACAGCGCAGAGGGATACAGCATGCACACCATCTCCACACACTTTAATGCAGGTAACGCTAACCTTTATAGCACCTGATCACTGGATCTGACTAATTTACAGACATCCCTCGCCAGTGTACTCTCTAGTTGCCATGGAGAGAGTACGACCCAGCACGGCCTTCTGCCAGTCAACCCACAGCTTCACACGCCTTCACCGCCGTCCCGTGTTCTTTTGTGGCCAGAAGAAATAATACCATAAACACATATTTAGCATAATAAACTAAAACATGAATAAACCTTGGTTAAGGGGGAAAAAATGGGTTCCCTCGCCCACAGCAGAAAATGAAACTTTTGTATGTAACTACAGTTCTGTGAATCCCAAATGACTGCCAGAGCACTCTGTCACTTGGAATCATCGGGTAAAAATTGACATTGTTGATATAAGATGCTTGACTGCACATGCGTGAAGGACAAATTCAGTGCTTAAACCACCGCCCTTCTGGCGGTCAGGAGGGATGAAATAGAACTCATCTTCAACATGTGCCAATGAGAACGTCTGTGTTCATTAACATCAACAACACACTCTAGCGTACCTCTGGGTTTGGTGCGTTAACTGTAATTCACTATTTTCATCCAATGACACATAGTTTAAAGTGAACTGGCTGTCTGGCCCTACAGGGGCATAATGACACTAAAAATAACTGTGTGTTTGCAGATGAGGAACAGTGGGGTGGTCAGCAACGGGATGGTTCCAGTGTTCCAGTCGAGTATTCTCCCAGTGGTCAGGAGATCTCCCTCATCTCTAACGACTACTTACCTATGTACTTCATAGCTCCAGGTATACACAGTCACTCTCCACACACACACACACACACACACACACACACACACACACACACACACACACACACACACACACACACACACACACACACACACACCAAATATAATTTATGGTTATATTGGTCAGCATTTCTGGCCGGGCAGTTCAACCGATGATTCGACAGATTTCACACCAGGTGCTACACACCCTTGGGCCCTGTGTGCTATGGACGTTCTTTTTATAGTCGGATGAGTCAGATGGTTCAGGAGATGCGTGTAGGGTTGGGATCCGGAACTGGATCCGACACTGAGGAAGCGAAATCTACCCCTTGCCAGATGACTATTATCCTGTTTGCTCTGACATCGTGCTTATAACCTGTACTGCCGTGACAACATCTGAACCCTCTCACCTGTTCCTCGTGGATACAGAGAAGTTCCTCGGCAACCAGTTGCTGAGCTACGGTCAGAACCTGACGCTGAGCTTCCGTGTGGACCGACGAGACACGCGCCTGTCGGCCGAGGACCTGATCCTGGAGGGAGCCAATCAAAGGGTGGCAGTGCCTCTCATCGCACAGGGCAACGCCTATCCCAGCGAGAACATGCAGACCTACGTCTTCAGGTGCGCTCAGTGGGATGGGATGTTGATGTAGCCTGGCTAAAGCCAGACCAAATCAGCTGTTGGTAAAAAAAATGCCTGTCAGCAGATGTTGTAGGTCTGGAATAGCTCAATTGTACGCCCACTTCCTACTCCGAAAACTGTGGTGGCCAATCAAGGTTACAGTAAGCACATATCTGGATACTGTGTTCTGACAGGCCACCTCAGATCTGCTGACAGGCATTTTATATTGGTACCATGGGAGAGATAACAGGCAATTCTTCTACATTGTTTATGTGAAATTATTGAAAATGATGTCATGTAGACCAGGGGTTTTCAACCTTTTTCATCCCAGGAACCACCATTTATTCAGGATTTGAGCCACGGACCACCATTTGATGACATTTTAGACCCACAGACCCCAAAACTAAAAATTTATTTCGCTTTTGTCCATGCAATTCCAGGCTGGATTTGGGGAAAAAACAAGCAAAACATACATTCCAAAATGGCTAATTCGGATGATGTATATTTTAACTCTTGAGAGTGTAAAAATGAAACCAAATGGACCCGCAAGGGTCCATTTGGTTTCATTTTTACGTTCTCAAGAGTTACATCTGGTTAACCAACTTAGCTGGGGACCACCTGGAACCCTCTCAGGGACCACTGGTGGTCCCCGGACCACCTGTTGAAAACCCCTGATGTAGACTTTTGAAAGTAATGTACCTTTGCAGAGCATATGTTGAAACCAAACAGACCCCTACAGGTCCACTGCAGTGTATGGTGTTAACAGTTTTTGTGGTGTGTGTGTGCGCCCCCTGCAGGCTTCATGACAGCACTGACTACCCCTGGAGACCAACCATCAGTCACTCTGACTTCCAGAAGCTCCTCCACAACCTGACCGCCATCAAGATCAGAGGAACTTACAGCGAGAAAAGTAAAGTATCCCCATAATACCAACAATTATATTATATACGTGTAAAGGGTATTGTGTTTTTTTTTTTTGGGGCCCAATACAGCATAATGAAACCATGCTCAGTTAGGGGTTTTGTCCAAATAGTTTTGCTTTTAAGCTAAGTTAAAGTGCTTCTTTTCCATGTTGAGTTGAGAATAGCTCAACTTTTGCAGTGCCACGTTTGATCCTTGAGGCTGTATCTGACAACCCGCTAATTTATCATGTGATTTTGGGTGTTTCACCACAATGACGAGAACACTTCACCGTTAATTATTCCAATTTATTTGTTCTAATAACGATAATGACGCAATGTCTGGAATTGGTTTCAACATTCCAAGTGGTTGATGGTGGTTTGGGCGTTGAAGAAGTAGAAACTTAATCGGAATCTGGCGTTTTCTCGTCCAGGCGCCGGCTACCTGGACGACGTGACCCTGATCTCTGCACGCCGGGGCCATGGCGGTACCCCTGCCCGCTGGGTGGAGCAGTGTACCTGCCCCCAGGGATACGTTGGACAGCACTGTGAGCAATGCACCCTGGGATACCGGCGAGCCACGCCCGAGCTGGGACCCTTCAGCTCCTGTGAGCCCTGCAACTGCAACGGACACAGTGAATCGTGTGACCCCGACTCTGGTACGGAGATGACCCACATTTTTCACCAAGCAGATGATTAATCTGCCATATTATCTCAGTTCTCTATGTATGAGCACAGACTGATCCCACCAGGCTTAAAGGGGAACTCCACCCATTTGTCATGTCATGTCATTAATGTACCTTAGACATGTTGTGTGGACATGATAAAAAAAAAAAAAAGTTCCCCCAATTCTGTATTTCCTAAAAATGGAGGTCTGAAAAAATCATTAGCATGGTGGAATACATCTGATGACATCATCAAGATGTATTTCACCATGTTAATGATTTTTCGTTCAGACCCCTTTTTCCTGATGGGGTACAAATGGACCCGCTAGGGTCCATTTGGTTCACATTTGTATCCTCTCAGGAAAATTTTGAAAATGGGTGGAATTCCCCTTTTAAAGTTGTCAGTCAGACATGGGAATATATGCTGACAATAAATGCCATGTTTATGGCTAACTGGTTACAGTTAAAGTGACCTTGCAAAACAAAACAAAAGAAATTATGATTATTAATTGTAATGCGTTTGTTTTGCTATAGGGGCATGTCAGTGCAAGCACCAAACCGCTGGGCTGAGCTGTGAGAGGTGTCAGGACGGTTACTATGGCGACGCCACCCAGGGGACGGCCAATGACTGCAAGCCGTGTCCCTGTCCCGCTGGAGCTACGTGTGCTGTGGTCCCCAAGACCAAAGAGGTGGTGTGTACCAACTGTCCTGCAGGAACAACAGGTACATTCTTTATTTGAATCCACAAATTACATTATTCTAGGTGTTGTTCAGAATCCTTATGAACAACACCTACAGACTGGAGTGTGGGTGCTGGGTACCAGATTGCATGCATGCACGCACGCGCTTATGTGTATAATTATATATTTTATGGAGAAAATGAGTTGACGGGGCATTTCAAAACAGTGCCCAACAAGGTATAAAATTAGTTCTGCAGAATCTGCACATCTCATAATATTTTCATGTCTGAGACACATTGTGGTTTTGAAAAAATGAAATGCGAACGCTAGGATTTAAGTGATTAAAGTCCTCTCGCTCCCCATCTCCCCATCAGGAAAGCGCTGTGAGTTGTGTGACGACGGGTTCTTTGGTGACCCGCTGGGTCAGAACGGTCCGGTGAGGACATGCAGGGCGTGCCAGTGCAGCGACAACATCGACCCCAACGCCGTGGGCAACTGTCACCGGGAGACGGGCGAGTGCCTCAAGTGTGTCTACAACACTGCCGGCTTGTTCTGCGACCGCTGCAAGGAGGGTTTCTATGGCAACGCCCTGGCCCCCAACCCTGCCGACAAGTGCAAAGGTAAGAAGACATCGTATACAAATATATACAGTACTGTATTAGTATACATTAGGATAGTTAATGTTATATTTGTTATTGAGAACAAAATTGATCCTGGATGAATGTGTCTCCTACTCACGCCCGAGTTTGGACAGATAGATAAACATGTTTTTTTAAGTTCTCAGAAAGTTTGAAAGACTTCTGGTCAGTTATTGAAGATTTGAATGTTTGTTATAAACCATCTCACACCTCTACTCGTCCTGTCTCCAGCGTGTGCGTGTTCAGTGTTGGGTACAGTGGATGGTCAGACCAGCTGTGCTCAGACCACAGGACAGTGTGAGTGTTTCCCTCACGTCACCAACAGAGACTGCAGTGCTTGTGAGCCTGGATACTACAACCTGCAGAGTGGCAGCGGATGTGAACGGTCAGTGACACACACACACACACACACACACACACACACACACACACACACACACACACACACACACACACACACACACACACACACACACACACACACACACACACACACTAAGCCAATGTTTTCTTTTAATAGCTATGACTACCTACATTTATATTGTATACTTCCTGTTTTCCAGGTGCAACTGCAACCCGATTGGCTCCACCAATGGACAGTGTGACATCAGCACGGGTCAGTGCGAGTGTCAGCCGGGGGTCACAGGTCAGCAGTGCGAGCGATGTGAGGTCAACTTCTTTGGATTTGGATCTTCAGGCTGCAAACGTGAGTGTGACTGTTTATATGGCAACGGACGTGTTTACTTTGACCTTAGATTAGTCCTGCATTGTTTGTTTACGTTGCTTACTCTGATCTCTCATGTTAAAGTCACTTTCTCACCAAAGCCTTTTAGAATCACTTCTTAAGACACTGACAAAAACTGAATACAAACACAGCTATGTCTAAATAATTATATAGACAATGCCTACAAATAAAAATTGGCTAAGATGTTAGGGAAGAGCTTGTAGGGTTGAGATCCAGTACAAGTCATTATGTAGTTGATGTCCCACTTTGTACATTTCTAATCAGCTATTTTTTGTATGCTTAAACATAAATGGGGCATTGCGGTGCATAAACCCACTAAATCAACTGTAGATACTGGATTCAGTCGAATAAAATCTTAGTCAGCTAAAACTTCAACTAAAATATGATTTAAACCAACTTTAATTCTGTGCACAACAATGAGTCCAAGTCAAGACTTGACATCAAAATGAACAAATGTGCCTTTGGCTCCTGTGTGAGCACAGCGTGTGACTGCGATGGAGAGGGCTCTGCCAGTGCTCAGTGCCAGGAGGACGGACGCTGTGAGTGTCGTCCAGGCTTCGTGGGCTCAAGGTGTGACATGTGCGAGGAGAACTACTTCTACAACCGATCCACACCCGGATGCCAGCAATGTCCTTCCTGTTACACTCTGGTTCGAGACAAGGTAAACACTACGGTTAAAACCCATTGTGTCCTGTTTGTGTGTTTGTGTATGTGTGCACGTGTGTGCTTGACATCAACATAAATAACCATTGTGTCCTGTCTAGTTTCTGAATAACATAATATTCAAAGATTTGCACCACATTTTCACGATTTTTCAAAAATAGCAGCTATGAGGCGCGCTATGAGCTTGTAGATCTGCTATTTTTCAATAGTTAAAGCATAATGCTTAGAACACCAGAACGCGTTCAGTACACTAAGGGATAAATAAAAGCTGTATTATTAGTATTAGACGTGATACATTGGCATATCTGCTTGTGCATTTCAGGTGAACCAGCAGAGGCAGAAGCTCCATGACCTCCAGACTCTCATAGACAACCTGGGCTCCAGTACCGAGACTGTGACTGACAAGGCCTTTGAAGACCGTCTGAAAGAGGCTGAGAGATCCATCATGGACCTACTGGAGGAGGCCCAGACCAGCAAAGGTATTACTACTGCTATTCATTTCATACTGGTAGTATTTGGTCTGTAATGCAACATACACAGTTTATCATGCCTCGACCAGGCAAAACATGTGTTTTTTTTTTTACATGTCAATTTTAACTTCTGTCTAGATGGACAAACACTTTTTTAAAGGTAGGGGAAGTGATTTCACTTTTGTCAGATACCACCCAAAAAATATTTTTTTCTGTTAAAATGCTCTATTATAAGGTGTGGAAACCATATATGGAGTTTCCCCCTCCCCCACGTTAGCAGAGGAGCTAATAAAAGTTCCCCAGGTGGTGGCTAATTCTCCTCCAATCAGGATCGAGCAGCAGGTTCACATAGTGTAGCTACTGTTTGGCGCCCCTAGTGCACCAGGCTGGTACTACACGATGAATTTCAAATCACTTACCCTACCTTTAACTTCACTTGACTTTTATACTGCTTGACCCTTTTCTTGACTTTATGCTACTCATTGCACATCGGACATTCCTGCTTTTTTCACCATGCTGCCCCTTTCTTGTTAAAACTAAATAAATAAGCTTTGGCTTTGTTTTTGTTTTCTTGGCATATTCTTCTCCTTCCTCCCCAATCCCTTCTGAAAACGAAACAAAATGGAGTTTGCTTGAAGTATTTCACCCATAACCCCCCCTGATTGTGTTGCCTGCTCATGTTTGTGTGGTAGATGTGGACAAGGGCTTGTTGGAGCGTCTGAATACCATCAACGGCACCCTAAGCACCCAGTGGAACCGTCTGCAGAACATCAGGAACACTGTGAACGAGACGGGCTCGCAGGCTGACAAGGCCCGCAGTCGAGTCCGAGACGCAGAGAGCCTGATCGACCGTGCCAGGGAGGAGCTGGACAAGGCCAAGGATGCCATCAGCAAAGTGGTGAGATGTGTGGCTGTTTATACTAGTTAAAGACACGTTTTTCCTGTCAATAAACAATGTGGATATGTTGATACCTCTCTTTCTCTCTGAGTTTTAATTCGTTAACTTTATGTGTTCAGGACATTAAAACGCCCAGCAGCTCAGGAGATCCCAACAACATGACTATGTTAGCTGAGGAGGCTCGCAACCTGGCCGACAAGTAAGTCTGCAGCATAATTCACTGTCAAAGTTAGCAGAAACAAACCGCACACTGGATTGGACCCTTTTATTGTAGTAACTTCCAGTCTTTGCTTTATAAAGTTCACTGGTAAATGCAAAGCTCATTTTTTCTCTTCTGACTATGCTGTTACATTATTTCCTGAATCTTGACATCACATTCTCCTCCCTGCCAGGCACAAGATGGATGCCGACCAGATCGAGAAGATCGCTAAAGATGCCAATGACACGTCTACCAAGGCCTTCAACCTTCTGATGAGCACCCTGGACGGAGAGACCAAGACCAGCCAGGACATAGATGACCTCAACAAGAAGTATGTCCCTGCCATTTCCTACTAACTTAATATTTGGTGATGGCTGTATGTGTAAAGCGTAACCCATTGTGTCCTGTCTAGATTTCTAGTTTCTGAATAACATAATAATCAAAGATTTGCACCACGTTTTCACGATTTTTCAAAAATAGCAGAGATACAAGCTCATAGCGCGCCACTAAGTGGCGCGCTATGAGCTTGTAGATCTGCTATTTTTCAATAGTTAAAACATAATGCTTAGAACACCAAAACGCGTTCAGTATTTAAGAGTGCTTGCTTACACTGAGGGTCCACACCTTTTTCTGTTTCATGGCTGTATTCTGCACATGAAATTGTTGATCTATGTATGGGGTTTGAGAATTCATCTAAAAAAGTGGGTGATGTCAGGAAAACTACTTGCCCTGTTGTCGATATTCCCTCTTGTATTGACCTTCCAACCCCAGATGTAATCACTACCTAACCTAATGTCTTCTGTCTTCAGGTATAACGAGGCTAAAGATCTTGCTAAGAACCTGGAGAAACAGGCCAATAAAGTCCATGCAGAGGCAGAGGAGGCCGGAGACCGAGCCCTCAAAATGTTAGGAAACCTCACCAGCCTGCCGCCGTTTGATACCAAGACACTGGAGGTAAGCAGTGTGTGCTTGTAAACCCCTTTCAATGAACTTGGATGTAGAATTCCCTGGATGTTCCCATTATTATCATTATTACTTCACCAGAGTTGACCTTCTGTGTGACAAGCAAATTATGTTGCATTTCAGGATGATGCAAGTAAGATCAAGAAGGAGGCCTCAGATTTAGACAAGCTGATCGACAAGACAGAGAAGGATTACAACGACCTCCGGGATGACCTGAAGAGCAAAGAGCAGGAGGTCAGGAAGCTGCTGGAGAAAGGCAGGACAGAACAACAGGTATGACACATCTGTCAAATCTTATTGTATTCTTCTCTGCATCGTAAAGGGACTATTTTTTAAGTTTTGGTATTTTCTGTTGTGTGCATACGTGTGTAGACTGCAGATCAGTTGTTAGCCAGGGCAGATGCTGCCAAGGCGCTGGCTGAGGACGCAGCAAAGCGAGGACAATCCACCTTCCAAGAAGCAAATGACATTCTGAATAACCTGAGAGGTACTGTCTGCCTTATTGTGTCTGACCACATTTACACAGATAATACACATAATTGTATTATGTTTGTGGTCATTGCTCTTAACTCCTACATAATTTATTTCTTCCTGTGGCAGACTTTGACAAGCGTGTGAACGACAACAAGACGGCAGCTGAAGACGCCATGAAGAAGATTCCCAACATCAACGCCACCATCGTGGCGGCCAACGAGAAGACACGGCAGGCTGAGGCAGCGCTGGGCAACGCAGCAGCGGACGCACGAGAGGCCAAGAAAAAAGCAGAGGAGGCTGAGAAGATTGCTAGTGACGTGCAGAAGGTGAATGATGATGATGATAAACAACTGACATCTGACTGGATTTGCACACATTATGAAATTAACCGGGACTGGATTAACACATCTACTGTGACATAATCTGAAATACATCAAGATTTGGAATATTCCAAACTGGCTGACTGAAGAATTGCTGAAAAAAAACTTTTGAAAAAACTATATTCCAAGATCTGAAAGAAAGACAAGTTATGCATGCATTCTCTTATAAACACTTTCGATTTACTAAATTATTCTAACTGGAACACACACACTCTATGACTACTTATCCCATAGCAAAGAATAGACATATTCTAGAGAACCAAGTCAGGTGTGGTTGTGTCTTCAGTAAAGTCACGTCATGTCTCCGTGGTGTGTCTCCAGGGTTCAGCAAAGACCAAGGAGGATGCAGAGAAGGCATTTAAGGACACTAATAAACTGGACACCGAGGTGAACGGCATGATGGATCAGCTCACCGAGGCTGAAGCGGAACTGGCCAAGAAAAAAGCCCAGGCTGACCAGGACATGATGATGGCTGGAATGGTACGATATGGTGGTTTGGAGTGATGCCATGGTATAAGACCCATGAGATCCATTGAAACAACATTTTAATAATATTGTTGTTTGTTTGTTTTTTCTTCTCATGCAGGCATCGGACAACGCTAAAGAGGCTGAAGACAACGCACGCAAGGCCAAGTCCGCAGTGAAGACTGTCCTGGGCACTATCACCGCCCTGCTGGAACAACTGGGTAAGATGTCTTACCCTGATCTTTTACCCTACTGTCCACTAAACCAGTTAATCCATTGTGTCTTGTCTAGATTTCTAGTTTCTGAATAACATAATATTCAAAGATTTGCACCACGTTTTCACGATTTTTCAAAAATAGCAGAGATACAAGCTCATAGCGCGCCACTCGGTGGCGCGCTATGAGTTTGTAGATCTGCTATTTTTCAATAGTTAAAACGAACACCAAAACACGTTCAGTACACTAAGGGTTAAAGACTAAAACCAGTTAAAAAAATATTTACCCAACTGGCCTGAATAGAAGACTACATTTTTTCCCCAATGGGTTGTAATATATTCAAGACTGTGCTATTTGACATTAAATGTTCTTCCACAAATGAGTCTTGAAAAATAGGGGTCTTATATTCAGGACAATACGGTAGTTAAATTATACTCGAATAAAAGCGGAAATTAGCAATGCAAAACAAGTAAAAAATATTTAAATTGTATATGATCATGATCATTGTTTATTTAAACTGGTGATGGCTGTGTTGCATGTGGTCCCTGAACATGCATTTAGTAATGTAGCCCCACAGAAGTTTGGTAAATGTTTTGTTAGGTGGAAGCACACCACTGTTGTCAGTTACTGGTACGTTTGATTGTGGTTAAGAATTTCCACAGAAATGGGAGTCATAAATCTTAAGGAAATGTGCCCAAATAAAACTGGTATAATCATGTCTAAGAATGAAATAAGGGTAAGGGTATAACTGTGGTGTTCCCCATGCTAGTCAGTATCGTGGTCTTTTTTTTTTTGGGGTGGTCCCTGGTTCACAATTAGTTGAAAACCCCTGTTATACTATATTTCAACGCTATAGTAAAACACAGTATAACACTACTCGAGACCTGTCTCCTTTCCTGACTCCTCATTAACCCCCTGTTCTCCATGTCTCCAGGTAACATCGACAAGGTCGACCTCTCCAAACTCAACCAGATCGACGAGTCTCTGCAGAACGCCAAGAGCAAGATGGCCGACAGCGATCTGGACAATAAGCTGAGGGAGCTGAGCGACGTGGCGCGCAACCAGGACTCGCTGATTAACGATTACGACCGGCAAATCCGGGACATCCGCGCCGACATTGACAACCTCAATGACATCAAGAACACGCTACCGGATGGCTGCTTCAACACGCCCTCCCTGGAGAGGGCTTAGAGACCACCTCTGTTCCATCTCCACAACCCCTCCAAAACATTTCTAACACTCCTTTACTTCCTCTGACATCATCACGAGAGCCTGACCGATGAATATCGCTCTGGCCGATCAGTTGTTTTTTTTAATATATATTTTTTTTGTCCGCCATCTGCATCTTTGGTGACATCAATTATGCAGCCGATGTGTCCCGATATTAAACCACTTTCAGCCAGATGCCCACATTTTTTTTTCATTAGAGAAGTGTTTTAAAGGTTTTTGAAGGTAGCGATCTATAAGCTCACGATGCACCGCACAGTGATGCATGTGAGCTCATAGTTTGACATGTTTTTTTTAATCTTTGGAACAGAGCTTAAAATGGTTTGTAAAAATATGGGTCAAAACATCGGCAAATGGTGATCTAGCACTCCGGCATTGGGATAGTTATCGGACCCAAAGATCTGACATTGGTCAGGCTCTTACTCACTCTAGAACCACATTTTTACCAAAACTGTTCTAAAACCTTTTTCTCGTCGTCTCTTTCGTTCAGCAGAGAGAAATCAAGTTTCCATGTTTTTTGTTTTGTTTTTTTAAAACAACGAAGAGAAGCAGCTGTGTTTTTTGCTTAATTTATACACTGCGACTTACTGAAAACATCCGATCTCCAAGCCCACTGCAACCTGTCGCGGGTATAAATTAGGCTTTTATTGTTGTGTGTGCTGCTGAACATGAGGCAGACAGTGGGACAAGGACAGCACTGTGGGATTGTGGGACAACTGGGTCCGGATGTTTCGGTCACGAAAATTATGAGCAGAGAGTAGTGACTGCGACCTCCAGACACACACACACAAACACACACACATACTTTCCTGCCGTGAGTTTGAACTCCTTTTTCCTTTCTCCCATCATGCCTAAGGACACTCTGTCAGACTTGGATTGGTGCCGTTAACTACTTCCTGGTTCTACTTCCTGGTTCTCCTGGCATCCTCGGGAGAGGTTTTAATCATTTTCTCCACAGTGAAGGAATCCTCGTTTTTTTTTCTCTCTCTCTCTTGCTTTGTCGCCATCGCCCCGACGCCTCACCCCTCCTCCTCCACTAGGGGGAGGCATTCCCACCGTTGACAGTATTTCAGCAGCTGCAGGTTCTATTGTCCTGCTCCTCTTAACACGGCTGTCGGTTCCAATCCCACCCGGCCGAGCCCACGACCCGTGAATCACTCAGCACGGCCACATGATCCACGTCGACTCCTAACACTACAAATGTTTTATTTCATTTTCTTGTTTTATTGTGTCCTGAAGCTGCTGCTTTCTGCCAATCAACCAATAACTTCATGTTATTTTTATTTTTTCCTCTTTCAAACGGCTAAAATCAAACACTATGCAAGTGTGTACATTTTTGCGTAGCGAAAAAAACCTTTATTCTGATACACTGGTGCTAATAATTATTACAAATGTTATATTTTTGTGTGAATGTTTTTTATTATGACAGAGTGAGGAATTAGTTATTTGTGTAAATATATTCTTAAATGAATCAGGACTGGCTGAGCTTTTTTGTTTTTGTTTTTTTGTTTTTGTTTTTAAAATAAAAGTAAAGAAAAATATCTTCAAACACCCAAACAGCCGCATGGCGTCTATTACAAACATGAACTGAAACCTCCACATAATATATATATAGTATATATATTATATATATAAATGTTTATGATAAGTCTGTGGTATATAATATGCTTGCGTGTATACATAGCTCTCCGTGGGGGTCAACTTGACAATGACAAATATTTTGTTTTTTTGTTTGTTGCTTTTTTGTTACGTTATTTTTGTAACAAACCATTGACCCAATCAGGAATTGTCTTCACTGTGCGGAAGGAAGCAAGGGGCGGAGCCGTAACATGCCCCTCCCACCCTGCTGTGTGCCTAACATTTCATCTTTTACCTGATTTATTACGCTTGGGCTCCAAGGTCATTAACTTGGTCACAAGTTGCTAGTTAACCATTCTTTTTAATTAGTGTTTTGTGCCTTAATTAATAATCTAATGGTTGGTTATTATCACATCACTCTGCCTCTCCAAAGAGGCTTATTCACGTTTTATCGCACATGTTTCCTTTTTTTTTTATGTTGCCACGACATTTCAGTACACCAGCGGGGGTAAAGAATTCTCTACCATCAGACCAGCAAGGGTGTATTTTTATCTGGTCCTCAACAGCAGGAAGAACCACTTCTTAAACCACATAAACCTTAACATCACTATTTTGGGCACATTTTCAAAAGAAGAAGAAATAACTTTTTTTTTCTTTCTATCTTTTATTATTTTCTATGTTTTACACAGATTTCAAACAATGTCTCCAACTTTCCAGTAGGGCGAAATCTAGGAGCTTGCGCTGTGAGTGTGAGCTTGTAGAACTGCCATTTTCGCTATTCATTTTTACATGCATAAAATGTCTATACGCCACTTGATTGCTGGAATGCACCTCAGCTCTGTGGTCAAACAAAAAAACAACAAATACATCTTTTACAACATCTGTCTGTCCAGCAGGTGAATGTCTAAGTCCCACTACACCTGTCCAGCTGTGTCTCCTCCATACCTGTACACCAAGGATATGCAAGAATGAAAGGGCTGTTCTACATGGTGGCATGCTCCATTGATGAACCTGGGAGGTTAACTGAAGCCTGAAGGTCAATGGAATGCATTGATATCACTGAGAGCAGGTCGAACAAGTATGGAAAAATACACGGTTCCTGAATGACTGTGACCTTGGTCAGATTATCAGTTTCCTGGTTTCATCTTTTGTTTTTGTTTTTCTCTCTGCATACTAGCCTATAGTTTTATTGAGGTAGAACGAAAAATAACACTGTGCTCTTCAGATGCCTCACTAAGATAATATGTATTGCAAACAGAAAAAACAAGAGATCAAAAATACAGACTCAAGGCCGCAGTCATTCAGCAATAGTTTGTTTATTCATAATCTCATCCACTTCTGCTCTCAATGATTTTTCCACTCTAGTTTCAATCGCAGTGCCTGGAATTTGCCAAGTGATGTTGGTGTACGTTTACTTTACATAAGATGGCTGTATGGCCAGGTGTAGCAGGGTTGAGGACTTTAAAGTCAAAGTTGTGAAGCAACGACAGATGTTTTCATTGTTTAGACATTTTATCTGATTTTGTTTTCTACCGTGGCTCCCTGGGAAGTTGTGTTGCACATACGTTTCATTTTCCCCACTCCTCAGTACATGATGTATAAACTGCAGTATTTCCTATTTATAATGTACCACATGATGTGTATTCTGTTCTAATGTATGTTTTCTCAAACGGTCAGGTATGTGCTGCACACAGCTTCCTGGTGGTGCTAGGGGGGCATCGCTTTTCATGTCCAACTTTTTATTATTGCCCTGCTACCTCCCACCCCCACCACCCCCGTGAGGACCTGAAAGAGGCCTGCTTGTTTCCCCAGATCTTCCTGTAAACCCAACTGTAACATTTGAATAATAAAGATGATTACAGGAGAAACTGTAAGTTTGTTGTTTATTTTCTGTCTGTTCCTGCAAAACCTTACTGTGGCATTTGTGTTCTGTGCTATACACCATGGCAGGGACCTTCACATAGTATGAGCATATTCGTAAATGCGCCCTTAACACACTGGGGTGCCTTGTGTTCTCGTTTTTTTGTTTATTCTGTGCTTTGTCGTTCAAAAATCAGTGCATGGTGCACTGGGTGTGCTGAATGCTCGCACTGAGCAACCCTGCCATGGAGCTGTCTGGGGTTGATCAGTGAGAGTCGGTGTGATTTCATCACAGCTGTATCTCGAACGTTCCTGTTATGAATTAGATCTGTTGTAAGGCTAGGAAGCTAATTGCTATGGCTAAGTACTGTACGGCAATGGTTCCCCAACTTTTATGGTTCTAGCAGTGATTCTCAAGTCTGACGACCCATTACTCTGAAGTATTATGGGCTCGTTGGGAAATGCTACCTGAACGCTCTGGTCCCGTGTGCTCTGTTGCCTTTTGTTTATTCAGTGTATTGTTGTTTGAAAATCCAGCGCGTGGATCACTCTGACCCACTGCCCTCAATAAACTGCTCAGATTCCCAGTGCGCATTTCTGAATGCACCCAAAACCACCTAACTTGAAAAATGTTCATTCTTTAGGAAATGAAAACACATCCAGCACAATTGGAGTTGGCCGGTTTTTGTCAAGACACTTCATTCAAACAGACGTGGAGTACAATAACAGTGATTTTTTAAAAAGGAGGTGGTTTCTTCCACAACACTAGTATGTTTCTTCTGCAAGACTATTATGGAGATTCTACAGATGCCTTCTGTTTTCAAACCTTTTCATGTGGGCATGTGGTGTGCATTTGGCTGCAGACCTCCCATCTGAGAAGGTTTTGTCAGGGACCCTCGAGGAGAAGATTTGTGATGTTATTTATTCTTGACATGGCTTTGATGTTTTTGTAGTTTACACATTGTCTTTGCTAATATGTTAAATTTAATGCATATTTCAGACATTTAGAAGTTCCATTGTTGAACCACATTCGAAGAATCATGCAAAAAGGACAAAAAAAGTACCAAAAACTCCTAAAGGAAGTAAGGAAGTCATTTGTCCGTCCTAAATGTCGACTGTCAGCTGCATTTGTTAAACAATGAGAACTTTTATTCTGAAGATTCTATTTTAATGTTTCACTGGACTGTGAATCACTCTGTTGTTCCCTGTCCAAGTCGCGTCTATCTGTCTTTCTGCCTGTCGTTTGTCGGAGAGAAACAAAGAATTCTGGGGAGTTACAAAAAAATTAATAATACTTTTTGAATC
The DNA here is from genome assembly GCA_039105355.1 of Benthosema pterotum. Taxonomy (NCBI): domain Eukaryota; kingdom Metazoa; phylum Chordata; class Actinopteri; order Myctophiformes; family Myctophidae; genus Benthosema; species Benthosema pterotum. The sequence goes on along the minus strand of CM076976.1, from coordinate 7,885,689 downwards.
TCACTGCTGATAAATGAAATATTTCACTCAAATCTACACAATGCCTGTTCAACAGGTCATTATTTTCTCCCCAGGAAGTAGAATGGATGTCAATGTCTTCTTCTTCTTTTTTTTTTTTTTTTTTTTTCAAAAGTTACAACATAGGCATTTATATCATACACCCATACAGCCAGAACAACTTAATTATGCCATCTAATAAAGGTGAGTGCTAGGAGTTGAGTCTATAAAGGTGAGTGCTAGGATTTGAGTCTGTAAAGCTGAGCGCTAGGGAGTGTGTCTGAAAAGGTGAGTTTGAAAACTACAGGTGAGTGCTAGGATTTGAGTCATGTTCCATTGTTACACTCCCATTGTTCTCAACTCCTAGCACTCACCTTTAGTTTTCAGACTCAGCTCCTAATACCCTAGGCCTAGGTGAGTGCTAGGATTTCAGTCTATAAAGGTGAGGAGTCTATGGGGGTTCTTGGGGGTGGTGCTGGTGTTGCCATAGTATAGTAATCACTAAACAGGGAGAGAGCGAGTGTGTGTGCGTGTGCATGTGTGTGCGCGGGAGAGAGAAAATACTTTTACATGATGCACGTGTGTGGGAAGGGTGTGGCTGTGTGTGCTCAAGTATGTGCATGTCTGTGTGAGTGTGAGTGTTTGTCAGACCAGGTATAGGGAGTGGCCTGTGTGTGAGTGTGTGTGTGTGTGTGCTGGGGTGGGGCCTTCGTCACCAAACGTCTGATTTGCTTCCCTCAGGGTATGTTTATTTCCGTTCGTCACATTGTATCAGTCTGTGTGCATCTCCCAGGGCGTTTCTCACACCCCATGGATACAGATTTCAGAGAAACACACACACACACACACACACACACACACACACACACACACACACACACACACACACACACACACACACACACACACACACACACACACACAGTAGTTAAGATGCAGTCCTTTGACCTGGGGACCCCCCACTGGTTAGAAACCCCTTCACTATACAATGGTGTGTGTGTGTGTGTGTGTGTGTGTGTGTGTGTGTGTGTGTGTGTGTGTGTGTGTGTGTGTGTGTGTGTGTGTGTGTGTGTGTGTGTGTGTGTGTGTGTGTGTGTGTGTGTGCGCGCGCGCGCGCTGGGCATTCACATTTCTGGGCAGGCAGTCTTCAGTATTAATCCACTTATGGCCTGCCCTGCTGGATGTGTCATGCTGGCTATGAGGTGAGGAGTATTCCACATAGTGCCCCACCCTCACTTTGGATTGGTCAATACCATAGACTGTATAGGTCAATGCATTGGGTCAGACAATATAGTGTAGCCTATGCAGTACAATATACAGTACATGTCCTGATTTGCAAACACTTTCAGCCTGGCAACTTTTTGGAGCTTGTCGTCAAACACATTTTCAAACATAGAGACTATAGAACAGCTGGTTTCCTTCCATGACCTCTGTACTGCTGTTTCTAGGAACTCTAGTAGTGATGCTTTTATATCTTACCAAGACCAGGGGGTTTTAATAGGTGGTCTGGGGACCACCATGTGGTCCCTGAGAGGATTCCAGGTGGTGACCGGGTAAATGGAAATATGGTTAACCAGATGTAATTCTTTGAAAGCATAAACATGAGACCAAAGGGACCCTTGCGGGTCGATTTGGTTTCATATTTACACTCTCAACAGTTAAAATGTTCATCTGAATTAGCCCAACTCTATACAACTAGAGAATGTAGAAGATTAATGGTAATTTTGAGCTATTGTTTGACTGTTTCCAGCCTGGAATTGTGGATGAAAGCAAAAATAAATATTTAGTTTTGGGTCTGTGGGGCTAAACTGTCATCAAATGGTGGTCCGTGGCTCAAATGCTGAATAAATAGTGGGCCCTAGTATGAAAAAGTCCTACCAGGACCTCTTCAGCAGTATAATGATCAGCAGTGACCACAGTCTGTAGCACACAACACCACCCTGTTCTAGAAATCACACACACAACTTCCTGCCTGCCTGCGTGTGTGCGTGCGTGTGTGCCAGCCTGTGTGATTCAGATATGACTAAATGTGTCTGAGTGAGTGCTCAGTGTGTGCAGCGTGTGACAACATGCTGCAGGCTACACGGGGTTTATAAAGCGCTGCTCTCTCTGCTGTTCTTTTCACACTGAACCGCAATCAAAAGGATTATCATTGGTTCTCACTGAAAGGATTTAATCAGCGATCATGAAGACATGCTGGCCATCTATATGTGCCTCCTTATTCACTCTGATCTGTGCTGGACATGCCACCTACCATATACAGTGTAAGTTTATACATTACTATTAATTCAATTTAGATTTATTTATTTATTTATTACTGTCAGCTACCAAAATCATATCATTGTTGCCAGGCAGAAACCGTTACTTTCAGAATATGGAGAGGGAATTGGACCTATGTCTTGATGGATCAGTGCAGTTATTATCTAGTTTGCTTGTGTTGAATTGCCTTCACAAATGTAATGAAAATATGTGTTTGAATTAATTACTGTACAATATTTTAATACACCTTTATCCGCAGACAGACAGGTCTTTTTTTCACCCAAAGGTTGTATGATTGAATCTTAAATGGGATCAAATACGGCATAGCAGTGTGGTGACATTAAACAACAAGCCAATCTATTTTGAACCATTCAGGGTCCTGCTGATTATCATGACCATAAACCCTTTGATTCTGTGAAACAATAAAAAACTATATAACAGCAAAACAAAGGCTACTGTATATCTCAGGCTAAATAGCACATAATATTAGGTTTCACAAAATCGAAGTTTTTTTTTTTAATTTTTATTTTTACTTATGGACTTACTGGCTATTTACACAATAAATGTAAGCATGAAAAACACATTTAATCTGAAATCCTGTTATTGTGAAAATTAAGTGGTATAACGATTTTAAAGTGCATAATGTCCTTTCCCGCTTCTGAATATGACTGACTGACTGACTGACTGACTGACTGACTGACTGACTGACTGACTGACTGAGAGATAAACATGCAGACAGACCTTGGGCATTAAGTTGTCTTGTTATGCTCTTGTATCGTGACCACAATGTTAAAAATGTAGTAATTTAGATTCCCTGTGGTTTAAAATGGTGTTAGGTTAATTGCTTACACTGGTATGGAGTTTCTTTACTGTTTTGACAGCATATTGTTTAGACTGGTTCTAGGTTCCTGGCTTATGGTATATTACCTGTAATCCTAGTTTACTGGAGTACGGTCCCCTGGAGTACTAGCCTACACTACACTGCATATTATTGCAACAGAAGGCTCTCCCCAGGGAGGAGACAGTAGCTGGGTTAGTGTTTTAATGGCCTGTGCCCAATAGACAGACAGACAGACAGACAGTACAGACAGAGGTTGTGGTCTCCATCATGGACACACCTGTCGGTTCCACAATCATATTTCAGCTCTCATGCCTCCATGATAAATATCATTGTAACAATACAGCAAGCAGAGGCTTGTGAGCTTCGATGTGCTGCTACCAGTACTGTGGGAACAGTAACATTAAGTGGGACAGAGGTTTACCTCATCATCAAATGTAATCACTGATGATGAGCATAATTATTACATTAGTAATCCTGGGGCAACTGCTCGTTTAAGACCATGCTGGCTCTTCACCATTATATGAGTCTTTATGGTTGTGTGCATGCCATTACACAAATGTTAAAGACATCCTAGCACATTTTGAAACTTGTAGCAACATGAAAAATAGTATACAATGTAAATATAGTTGTAATTAAGTAGGTATTCAAGGGTCTATGATGCTTGGCCCTTAAATAGACAACCGTTTAGGCCTACTGACTTCAGTGTTATAGCTACAGTAGGCTACAATGAAACTGATTTATATGTCATTCATAGAGTAGGCCTATGTTGAGCAAACTGAGCCATTTACAACAAGTTTGTGACAGTTCTTCTCAGTAAAACGCATGAAAACTTGTCAACTATGATAATTTATGTACTGACCCAGATAAAAAATACAAAACCTCCTCCTCTTCATCATCACATAGTTAGCCTATTAAGGTCACTTCCACATCTCTGCACTTTGAGAGCTGTTTAGGGCTGGATAGTATACGCAGTGTTGGGACATGTGCACTATGTAACTTAATATATTACATAATATATTACCAAAATGCAGTAACTTGTAATATAAATATATTACTTAACAAAAAAATCTAATATATTATGCTTTTCTTTCTGCATTACAGCACTACTTTCAATATTACTTTCTGTCAATCTGTCTTGATGCAAGTGTTCTTGAGAAATTATCTTGACAACTGCAGAAGTTACTTATTTTCTATATTTTTTATTATTATTTTTTTAATAATAATTAGTATTATTTAACTCCTGTGTTAACTGTCCATAGCTGAGTAGATGAGGTAGGTCTACCATGCAGGACTGTTTTCAGGAGTGACGTTTTTTTTTAGTTGATTTCAAATGCATTTGTCCAGATAGCCAAGTGTGCTTGTTTAATTGTAGGTATACTACACAATATTTGATTAATAGTGATAGTAAATATTTAATTATATACAGTATTAAGAAAAAAGTAAGAAAAAAAAGTTTAAGTAATATGTAATAGTAATATTAATATATTACACTTGCTTGACAGTAAGATTGTAATATAATATATTGCTTTAAAATGAAGGTAATAATTAACAAGTAATATACTGTATTAACAAGGTCAAGTCATACAGCATAGGCTACAATACAATACACTAGCATAGGGTGGAGCAGAGACTTTGATAACAGCAGGTGACAAATAACACATTGCAGTGGACAGAAATGTGGCCAGTTTGTGAGTATAAAAATGGAATTTGTATCAGTAACTATTTTTTATGTTTTTTAATCATCATTTTGACTCAAATTTAACAAAATCAATGGCCGATTTCAGTGCCTCAAACCCTACTGCACAGTCCGATTTCCTCAAAGGGCCTTTATTGCTGATGAATGCGTTAGACTAGAGCTATGGACCAGAGCAAGAAGTCAGTAGCCTACTCCAAGTAGTAGCCGACATTGAGTTGTGTCCGTGACTTTAAATCACGAGAATCACATAGAAAGACTGTACAAAGCCTATGCCATTAATGCTGAACTGTATGGTGTCGTTGATGTTGTATATTATTATTATATCATGATGTCATTCATTGTGTTGTATTGCAGCAGCGTACAGGTGTGTTTGTAACGGGAAGGCTCAGTACTGCCGAGCAGACACGTTTGGTTTATACTGCGTCAACTGTCAGTACAACACCGCTGGACGCCACTGTGAGGGCTGCAAGGACGGCCACTACCACCAGAGGGCAGGGGAGAGCTGCTCAGCATGCCACTGCAACCCAATAGGTGAGAGAGCATCCCTAAAACAGTAGTGAATTGTGGTATTATTTTTTACAAAACAATTCATAATAATCATTCATGAGCTCCTATCCTTTCGATTAGTCAAATGCTCTACTATCTAATATAATTCTTTTGGATAATTCATTCACTGAGAATGAAAGGAATTAAAATGCAACAAAAACACAATTCCTCCATGTATTCGATTCTTCAATGTATAGTTTTAGATAAAGCAGGGGTTTTCAACAGGTGGTCCGGGGACCACCAGTGGTCCTTGAGAAGGTTCCAGGTGGTCCCCAGACTAAATGATGGAAAGTTGCTTAACCAGATGTAACTCTTGAGAATGTAATTTTCTTTTTCACACTCTCAAGAGTTAAAATATTCTTCTGAATTAGCACCACTTAATTAAGAAGTTTACACTGTTTTGTTGGCAAAATCCAGCCTGGAATTGTGGACAAAACCAAAAGAATTCTTTAGTTTTAGGTCTTTGGCGCTAAAATGTTATCAAATGCTGGTCCGTGGCTCAAATGCTGAATAAATGGTGGTCCCTGGTGTCAAAAAGGTTGAAAACCCCTGGATAAAGGATATAAAGATTTGATTCAATTCTGATTTGTATTTCTCAGGTTCTGCAGGTCCAAACTGTAACAGCAGGGGGCAGTGTAGCTGCAGGCTCGGGGCTGTTGGCCCCAAGTGTGACCTCTGCCCTGATGGAAGAGCTGTCACTGCGGAGGGATGTCACCGCAGGTACACACACACACACACACACACACACACACACACACACACACACACACACACACACACACACACACACACACACACACACACACACACACACACACACACACACACACACACACACACTTTTCAATTTTAGACTATAAAATATGTAAACTCAACGGCCCTGTGTAGAATGTGCACATATGCAGGAAGCACCAGCGCAACCAGTTAATACAAACAAGTGCCTCCCAAGTCCAGCACTTTTATTTACTGACAGAAAGTAGCTCATAACATGTCTACAGTGTATTTTTATCAAACAAATGCTTTGCAGATAGAAAGAGGATAATCCAAACTTTCCATGCAGAGTTTAACGTTGTTTAATACAAGCAAATCGCAGATGAAAATTCTTGTTATGTGGTAGTCAAGATGGACCGAATTGTAATTCTAGATTCAGCCCGATTATAAAAGAATCTAGGGATGCATTGCGGTTAGGTTTCAGTAATATCCAGTGTTGTAATGGTACTTTTAGAAGTGGGGGGACGCCTCTTAAAGGGAAATTCCACCCATTTTTTTTTTTTTTTCTGAGAGTGTACAAATGTGAACCAAATGGACCCTAGCGGGTCCATTTGGTTCCATTTGTACACTCTCAGAAAAAAGGAAACTCATTAACATGGTGAAATATAAAAAAATCATTAGCATGGTGAAATACATCTTGATGACATCATCAAGATGTATTTCACCATGCTAATGATTTTTTTTTTCAGACCCAAAAATATTTTAGATGTGAGAAGTGGGGGGGACGCCGCGTCCCCCCGCGTCCCCCCGCGTCCCCCCGCGTCCCGCCTCCACTACACCCCTGTATATAAAATATTTTAGATGTGAGAAGTGGGGGGGACGCCGTCCCCCAGCGTCCCACCTCCACTACACCCCTGGTAATATCTAACACGTGTTGTGTTTATGTTTGTCATGCAGGGTGCAGCAGCAGGCAGACCAGCCGTCAGTTCATCAGTGTTTCTGCTACGGTCACTCCAGCAGCTGTTCCCAGAGCAGCGCTTACTCTGTATACAACATCAGCTCCTCTTTCACAAACGGTAACATTTATGGCCAAATATACTGCCATGATGCTTCTGTGTGAGTGACCACACTCAGTTAATAAAGTATAACTGGTTTTCAGCATAGCTCCACACACCTGAACTGAAGACAAAATGTTTGATAATAAGAGTGGCTAGTTTCAGTGTGTCACTAAATCAGTGTATTTCGAATAGGCCTTTTAACTCATATAATCACACCAGGTCTATTAGAGTAATGTTAACTCTGTAGACCCATTCAAAACAGAAAATGGTGCAGAAATGGTGCAGAACTAAAACTATGGCATGAATTAAATGTTGTTTTGCAGGACCCGAGGGTTGGCGTGCGGCAGCATCCCCTGGTGTTCCGACATCAGATGTTCATTTCCGCTGGTCTCCAAAATACCAAGACCTGGAAGTGATCTGCAAACACAGCCTCCCTGTTTACCTCTATGCCCCCTGTGAGTGTCCTGTCCTGTCCTGTCCTGTCCTGTCCTGAATTCCCTCTTCTACCATCTTCATCTCCACTCTCTAGTCTCCATCTCCACTCTCTCCACTCGAGTCGTAATACACATTTATTCATTCAAATCATATCACTTTAAATGTACAGTATATTATTTTTACATATAAATGTTAACCTGTCTTTCAGCCAGTTACTTGGGCGACCAGGTGCTGAGCTACGGTCAGAACCTGTCCTTCTCTCTGCGTCTGGACCGGGGCGTGCGCTACCCCTCCACCAGCGATGTGGTTCTGGAGGGCTCTGGCTACCGAGTGTCAGCCGCCCTGGGCCCACTGCACTCCATCGTCTCCAGTGGTGTCAGCATCAACTACACCTTCAGGTCTGTTGGGTGCTGTGTTCCCTGTGTTTGGAGATGGGTGCCCCAGATTTGTTTGCTAATTGTTGCGTTGCAGTTTGGATCAAACTTAACCAGGGGCGGATTGGCCATCTGGAGTACAGGGAGTTTTCCCGTTTTTTTTTTTTTTTTTTCTTTCTTTTTTGAAAAGTCCAGGGCAGGCCAGGGCTCCAGGCCTAGGCCAGGCAAACTAGTGTTTCTATCCCTCAAAAAAGAAAAGGTGTCCTACACCAGAACAAAATGACCATTGATCTTCTACATTCTCTAGTTGTGAAGACTAAGTTGGGCTAATTCACATGATGAATATTATAACTCTTGAGGGTGTAAAAATGAAACCAAATGGACCCGTAAGGGTCCATTTGTTTTATTTTTACGCTCTCAAAGAGTTACATCTGGTTAACCAGCTGCCCCCACCAAGGTGGCCTGGCAAAGGCAAAATTGTCCCGGTAGGAAAATATGTGCCAATCCGCCCCTGAACTTAACCAAAGTAATCGGTCAGACTAACAGGAGGTTACTCCTGTCAGTCACTCTCAATATCAATGTTATGTTACCAGTAAGTGGACAGGTGGGTGGACCTCATGCATTTCTAGTGTCCTAGAATGCTGATTACAGATGTTTTGACCTGTGTCTGTGTGTCTGTGTGCGTGTGTGTGTGTATGTGCAGGTTAGATGAACGTGTGGGCAGTAAATGGAGACCTCAGCTGTCCTCCACTCAGTTCCAAAGACTCCTCCACAACCTGACAGCTCTGAAGATCCGTGCATCGTTTGGACAAGACGGTGAGACACGCTGTCTGTCTGTCTGCCTGTCTGCCTGCCTGCCTCTACATCTCAATAGAATAATTATGTGAAAAGAAAAGAGTCTTTAAGTAAACATGACAGGAAGTACCTCTACCCTCTTCCCTCCTCAGGCCGTGGTTACCTGGACAACGTCAACCTGGTGTCGGCCCGCCGCGGCGGCAGCGGCGTGGCGGCCGCGTGGGCGTGGCAGTGCAGCTGTCCAGAAGGTTACGTAGGGGAGCGGTGCGAACGCTGCGCCGCGGGATTCAAGCGCGCCAGGCCCGGCGATGGAGCCTTCAGCCCCTGTCAGCCCTGCCGCTGCGCGGGAGGATGCGACAGCGAGACAGGTGAGAGGACGGCGAAACCTGTGACGTTGAAACCAGGGGCGGATTGGCCATCTGGAGTACAGGGAGTTTTCCCGGTGGCCTGCGCCACCTAGTGGCCTGGACAAGATCCAAAATGCACTAGTGGCACTTCCAAAATGCACTAGAATGCGCTAGATGCTCGCCTGGAACATACAGATCAAAATGACCATTAATCTTCTACATTCTCTAGTTGTGTAGACTAAGTTGGGCTAATTCACATGATGAATATTTTAACTCTTGAGTGTGTAAAAATGAAACCAAATGGACCCGCAAGGGTCCATTTGGTTTCATTTTTACGCTCTCAAAGAGTTACATCTGGTTAACCAGCTGCCCCCCAGGGTGGCCTGGCAAAGGCAAAATTGTCCCGGTGGGAAAATATGTGCCAATCCGCCCCTGGTTGAAACCAATAGGCCTGTCTGTCTAGGTCAGGGGTTTTCAACCTTTTTGACACCAGGTTCCCACCGTTTATTCAGCATTTGAGACGCGGACCACCATAATTAATATTTTAACTCTTGAGAGCGTAAAAATGAAACCAAATGGACCCGCAAGGGTCCATTTGGTTTCATTTTTACGTTCTCAAGAGTTACATCTGGTTAACCAACTTAGCTGGGGAACCCCTGGGTCTAGGTGGTTGTGTGACGTTGGGATCGCAGTATATAGTTGGATTCCAGGTTGTCTTGTACACAGAAGAATTCTACCGACTGTACAAATGCCTTTCAAACCTAATGTAATGTGTGTTTTGTGAAAAAAGATTTGAATTAAAAATCATTCTTTCTTCCTTCCAGGCGAATGTTTTTCAGCAGATCAGAGTGATGCCGGGCAGGCCTGCTCTCCTGGTCATTACTATAGCAACACAGAGCATCGGTGCATCAGGTGTCCTTGTCCCCACGGGGTCAACTGCTCCGTGACCCCGAGGTCACAGAAGGTCACCTGTGACCCCTGTCCACCTGGCACTACTGGTAGGTTACACACGCATTGTTACGGTCGTTAAGCTTAGGGCACAAAGACCTACAACATTTTTGAATGGACGACAACCACTTTGCAGCATAAAATGCCATTTAATACAGAAATAGTTAATAGTCAGTATTTGCAAGATATGTTTTGAATAAGGCAATAAATAAATACAATATTTCTTTGATTCAAAACTACAACTAATACAAAGGCACAAAGTAAACTCCTTTCCGAAGGGAGACAACTTAGGCTAAAATAAAACAAAATGGGTTGGTTTAGCGCGGCTGGGGGAAAGAGCTGCATAGCAGTTTCCCCCAGCCGCACTAAACCAACCCATTTTGTTTTATTTTAGAATACGAAGGAAAGGAGTTGAGAGTTTATTTGTAGTTTGTTCGTGTTGTTTGTTAGTTTGAGATTCCCCTTTGTCTTTTCTTTTTCTTACCTAAATTCAATCATGTAAATAACGCCACAGTTCATTTATGTAAATTAAAATACATTCATGCTGCAAAGAGGTTCAAAATATTGTGGGTCTTCATGCCCTTAGCCTTAACGAACGTAACACACATTCAGACCTGTGTGCACACTAACATGCAAGCATGCACACGCACAGAAAAGCACTGATGAAACAACATACATCCCATCATGTTTTCCAGGTTCCCACTGCCACATATGTGAGGAAGGTTTCTATGGCGACCCTCAGGGGTTGGGGGGTGTGCCCCGGCCCTGTCAGCGCTGTCCCTGTAACGGCCATGTTGACCCCAGTGCCACGGGCAACTGTGACCGCGTGACGGGGGCCTGTCTGAGGTGTGTGAACAACACCAGGGGCCGGCACTGTGAGAGCTGCGCCGAGGGATACTATCACACACACGCCAATGAGAAATGTACACGTAAGTACACTCTCAGAAGTACTTAAGCATGTCTGTTTCTTTCATATAAATTGCTAGTATTGCTTACTTAATGCATTCTAGGGCATTAACTAAATATTCGACTAGTCAATTACTCGACTAGCAAAACACTATTAGACTATTAATTAACTATTCGTTGTTCGGTAATAATAATTTTTGATATATATTTTTCAATTTTCTGCAGCAGGCATTGTGGATGTGTGCTGTGGTGTTGGTAGTAATTGTAGGTTGATTGCTCATTTTTCATGTTGTAGTGTAACTGAGTTACAGTAGTGTAATGGGCATGTACAGTATTTTTTCAATGGGAAGTCCAGAATCACACATTTTATTGGCTAAAAACAAATATATAGTATTTCGATTCGACTAGCAAAAACCGTGTTTGGTTAATGCCCTATTGCATTCATTATACGACTCCACGTGACGAAAGCACTGACTGGCTTGTGGAACCACTAATGCGTGTTACACCGCACTTGGTGACCAATCAAATTCAGAAGTAGATAATTGCTGTTTTTGAACTAATACATTTTAATGGTGTGTGTTATAGTGTGTGGCTGTTCAGTGCAGGGCAGTGTGTCGGTGCAGTGCAGTGACAAGGGCCAGTGTGTGTGCAGAGAAGGTTATGAAGGTCTCAAATGCCAACGATCAAATGCCAACTGTCCTGCGTGTTTTGACCCCATCAAGACCAAGGTAAAACTGACCCCGAATCTCAACCTTACACCCTAAACCTGGGAACTTCAACCCTTTACACGCACACACACCCACACACACACACACGCACGCACGCACACACGCACGCACGCACGCACGCACGCACGCACGCAGTACAGTAAGTACAGTACAGCACCACTCAGAGGGGTCCGATTTAAACGTTACGCAGCATGACATGGAATACGTCAGGGGCGGATTGGCCATCTGGAGTACAGGGAGTTTTCCCGGTGGCCTGCGCTAGAGCTTAAAAATTGTCTAAAATATTAAACCCGGCTCGGCCCGGCCCGTTAAGAAATTAAGCCCGGTGCGGTCCGAAGCCCGATACATGATTGACAGCATGAGCCCGCGGCCCGACACTTTTTCTAAACGAGCTAATTGCTGCCGGCAGACGTTTTTTCTCATAAATCGTTAATTTGTTATAAGAAAAGCAGTCATTCTGCCCATGTCCAACTGTCTATATTAATTACCGCAGCAGCGCAGCTATTTAAGAACTTCACTGTGCTAAACCATTAACAAACAACAAATGAACAACAAATGAAGACTTATTAGTGTGCACATCAGTTCCTAAATAAACAAAATCACGCGACGATTACGAGAGAGAGAGAGAGAGAGAGAGAGAGAGAGAGAGAAATGATGATAAAATCACACAGAGACCGGCCCTACATTTTAACGTGAGTAGCCTATATAGAAAACGCTATGGACTGGGTGTAGCCCTATCCTACTCACCAAATCACAAGTTATTGTGCAGGAATAGGGTGAAATGACGGCATTAGAGCGCTTGCACTGTACAAAATCCACAGCGTCATTGTTCTCGTCATGCAGCCTTGTAAAATTCGGCTACTTCCATACCTCAAACTTTTGTCTTTTACTTTCGTGCAGAACCAAGCCATATAATCTCCAGATGCGAGCTACACACACACACACACACACACACACACACACACACACACACACACACACACACACACACACACACACACACACACAC
>CM076976.1:7768039-7868039 GCA_039105355.1 Benthosema pterotum | reverse complement strand
TGTGAGCTTGTACCGTATTTTCCGGACTATAAGGCGCACTTAAAAGCCTTTAATTTTCTCAAAAATCCACAGTGAGCCTTATAATCCAGTGCGCCTTATATATGGATTGGTTGATTGCAGTAGCTTCTATTCCATGTTAACTGTAGTAGCTTCTATTCACTGCGCCTTATAATCCAGTGCGCCTTATATATGAAATCAGTTTTAAAAGGTGCGCCTTATAATCCGGTGCACCTTATAATCCGGTGCGCCTTATAGTCCAGAAAATACGGTACATCAAGCTACTTTTGTCGTGTAGCTTGTAGTGTGGCTTGCTACAATTTTCTGGGGATAGCTTGTAGTGTAGCTTAGCTACATTTTTTTGAGAGTAACAAGTAGTACTACATTTTCCCAGTAACTTGCCCATCACTGCCGCTCACATGACCAGAACGCTGGCTTCTGATTTCTAGCATTCATTCAAGCCATGTAATAAAGCGTGTTCATTGTTGTGGTGTGCAGAAGGAGCTTCAGGATCTCCTCTCTGGGCTGGAGGAGCTGGAGGAGCAGGTGAACAACAACATCACAGCGTCTCAGAGCGTCCAGGACGACGTGCAGGAGCTCAGGGAGGAGGTGGAGAGTCAGCTGGACGACGGCAAGGCTGCACTTAAAGTGAGTAAGTGAGTGTGTGTGTGTGTGTGTGTGTGTGTGTGTGTGTGTGTGTGTGTGTGTGTGTGTGTGTGTGTGTGTGTGTGTGTGTGTGTGTGTGTGTGTGTGTGTGTGTGTGTGTGTGTGTGTGTGTGTGTGTGTGTGTGTGCAGGGAGTTTTCCCGTTGGCCTGCGTCACCTAGTGGCCTGCTGGACAAGATCCAAAATACACTAGTACGTGGCACTTCCAAAATGCACTAGAATGTAGCTAGATGCTCGCCTGGAACACGCAGATCAAAATGACCGTTAATCTTCTACATTCTCTAGTTGTGTAGACTAGGTTGGGCTAATTCACATGATGAATATTTTAACTCTTGAGGGCGTAAAAATGAAACCAAATGGACCCTTGCGGGTCCATTTGGTTTCATTTTTACGCCCTCAAGAGTTACATCTGGTTAACCAGCTGCCCCCCCCCCCCCAGGGTGGCCTGGCAAAGGCAAAATTGTCCTGGTGGGAAAATATGTGTCAATCCGCACCTGGTGCGTGCGCGTGTGTGTGTGTGTGTGTGTGTGTGTGTGTGTGTGTGTGTGTGTGTGTGTGTGTGTGTGTGTGTGTGTGTGTGTGTGTGTGTGTGTGTGTGTGTGTGTGTGTGTGTGTGTGTGCGTGCGTGTGCATGTTGCGCGCATTGGGGAGAAATATTGCGGAGAAAAACCAGCAACAGCTACTGTACATTGTACAAAACCTATAAGGCCGAGTGGTACTTTCAATTTACCGTACTTCACCATGTTCAACATGTTTTTATAATATGGTATGTCATTCATTCCTATCCAGGACTATGAGAGGAACTTGGCCAGAGTAAACGCTGCCAAGGCTGAGGCAGACGCCGCCGTGAAGATCATCAATGCTAAACACACCGATGTCATCGACACCCTCAACACCCTGAGAGGTAACGCACCTGCGAGATGTGTGAGGGCATCGCAAGCCAAATAGACGCCACATATTCAAAAACTATACGTTTTTTGAATTATAATGTTAACATTGAAGAGGGAGTGCCTCCATCTTTAAAACAATAATGAATGTAAAAAAATATATATTTTGTCTGTAAAACATTTGTGGGGGTGGAGTGGTGGAGGGGGTGGTCATCGTGATACATTGAACGTAAAGAGACGAGGTAGTGTAATAGAAGAGATGATCATTGAAATGGGGCGCGCCCCCCCCCCCACTTCTCACATCTAAGGTATTTTTGGGGCAAAAGTAGGCCTATGTTTTTTGTCTTGTCATTTACATTTATGGATACAATTACGTATTGTAAACAATCTTTCTCAATATGCTATACTTGTTTTAATAGCGTGTCTGTGTGTGTTGCACGGGTGCACGCAAATGCACATGCAAATTCAAGTGTGCATGCACGTGTCTTAAAGGGGAATGGTAAAAAGTCATGATAAAAAACATGATAAAAAGTCCCCCCATTCTGTGTTTCCTAGAAATGGGGGTCTGAAAAAAAAATCATTAGCATGGTGAAACACATCTTGATGACATCATCAAGATGTGTTTCACCATGTTAATGAGTTTCCTTTTTTTCTGGGAGTGTACAAATGGAACACTTTGTACACACATTTGTACACTCTCAGAAAAAAAAATGAAAATGGTTGGAATGCCCCTTTAAGAGCCCCCCCCCCCACTTCGAAAAGTCCCACTACAACACTGCTCACAAGATGTGTCTTTCTGACTGTTGTCCTCCATTCCCCATGCAGGGTTTGATGAGAACATGGGTGTGCGCAGTGCGGAGGCGGACGAGGCCATCAGCAGACTGCCAGCCATCAACAGGACGGTGCAGGAGGCAGTGGCCAGCAACACGCACACCCTGTCCATCCTTAACGACGTTGGGGACCACTTTCTAGAGGCCCAGGGCACCCAGGACCACCTGCGGACCCTCACCAACAGCCTGGAGGTGACTGACCACCACTCCACAATAAGCTGCACTGAAAAAATACCCAGTACTAAATGTAGAGAGTTTACAAATCCCCAAAGCCCATTGGGGTACACTCAAGCTAAATGAAAGAGGAAGTAATGTCAATGTTTGGTTCAAATACAGTACTTGCCGCACAGGGGCGGATCTAGGCATAGGCATGGGGGGGCAATGCCCCCCTAAATGCCCAGTCTGCCCCACCAAACATGATGGCATGCAAAACAACCCAAGATATTTCAAATTAAAGTGCTTCTATTTAAAATGATGTGAAACACTACTACTGCTGCTAACTAACTACAGCTGTGTCACCACTAAACCAACAGCATTTCATCATTGAAAACAGAAAACTCTCTGAGTCAGACCTTTAGCTTTATGCATGCTGCGTGTCTGTTGCAACTTCAACAACTGATGTTATTATTGATGCTTTACTTGACTAATAAAAGTCCTGTAACTGAAAATGGTATGGGTGTGGCTTCATCGCCCGTGGCGCGAAGCGACACGGGCGATGAAGCCGCCCCCATACCATTTTCCCTTGCCCCTCCAACATGTTTTCTTGCCCCCCCCAAATGGGACATGTTGCCGCATAGCTATATGATAATTATACTCATTGTTATAGACTAGAGAGCTTGTTCACTAATAGGTTAGGGGTTACGGTTAGCAGGGTCTCCCCAGCTATTTAGTAAAGTGAAAATAAATGTTCAGATCGGGACACCAATTTTTTTCATCTGATTAGTAGAGAGAACTCAAAGTATACATGCAGTTCAGTTTGTTGGCTTCTCTCTCCTGTATTTTCTCTTTACTAAAAAGCCAGAGAGGCGAGGAGCAAAGGTTTAATATAGCTATAACTTTTCAACCAATCAACCAATCCGTTTTTTTTATTTAGCATTTAAACACCAATGATTATTACATATTGACCCACATGACATCACAGGGGTTGGAAAAATAAGGAAAAACCTAAATCTATGAAACGATGATAATGCAAATGATGACAACATTCACAAATGATCAGGAATGTTGAACCAGCTGTGGTTGTAATGAAAACTGTTTTTTTTTTATCTGTGTTATCCTGTTTGCTTATTTGTTGTTATTTTTCCCCTTAGGGAATGTGTGCGTCGCTGCCCCCTCATGGTGACCTGGTGAAGGACGCCACCACACTGAACCTGGACGTGCAGAGAATGATGGGAGCAGCGGAGGAGACGCATGAGAAGCTCACTATGGAGCTGGAGGATGCTGAGAGCCAGAGACTGGATGCTGAGAAGGTACTGTCTCTCTGTCTGACACGCACGCACACACTTATCTTACATCATGCATTCACCGAATGTAGACCACAGGGGCGGATTGGCCATCTGGAGTACAGGGAGTTTTCCCGGTGGCCTGCGCCACCTAGTGGCCTGGACAGTTTTTTTTTTTCTTTTTTTTTTTAAAGTCCAAGGCAGGCCAGGGCGCCAGGCCCAGATCAGGCAAACTAGTGTTTCTATCCTTCAAAAAAGAAAAGGTGTTAATCTTCTACATTCTCTAGTTGTGTAGACTAAGTTGGGCTAATTCACATGATGAATATTATAACTCTTGAGGGTGTAAAAATTAAACCAAATGGACCCACAAGGGTCCATTTGGTTTCATTTTTACGCTCTCAAAGAGTTACATCTGGTTAACCAGCCCCCCCCCCCCCCCCCCAGGGTGGGGGGGCAAAGGCCAGTGGGTGCCAATCCGCCCCTGGTAGGCCAGATCTCTTACTTTACATATTTTGTGTGTGTGTGTGTGTGTGTGTGTGTGTGTGCGTGTACGTGTGTGTGTGTGTGTGTGTGTGTGTGTGTGTGTGTGTGTGTGTGTGTGTGTGTGTGTGTGTGTGTACGTGTACGTGTGTGTGCGTGCAGGCCTCCCTGGCTGCCAGTGGATCGTACGCCCATGCCAGAGACACCAGAGACGAAGTGAGCACAACTCTGCAAGCTGTCAACAACCTGCTCAGTGTGATCGGTACGTCTGTCTGTCTGTCTGACCATTACAAATGCTCAGGTCAGCCAAGATGAAGTTTTAACAGTGAATTTAAAGATTTAAAGCCCTTTGTGTACTGAACGCATTTTGGTGTTTTATCTGTTGAAAAATAGCAGATCTACAAGCTCATATCGCGCCACCGAGTGGCGCGATATGAGCTTGTAGTTCTGCTATTTTTGAAAAAAAAAATGTGAAAATGTGCTGCAAATCTCTGAATACATTATTTTGGAAGCAAACATTTTTAACTCAAATTTTTGCTTCTGGGGGATCCCTAGAACACCATGTTTTCAGATGGGGGGTCTGCAGCCAAATATGAATAATTCTGGTGGTCATTGGCTTCACACAGGGACACAGATTTTTCAGAAAAACTAGAATCTAGTGTCAGAGACTATAGAATCTAGTGTCAAAAACTCGATTCTAGCGTCAGAAACTAGATTCTAGTGTCAAAGAGTAGATCCTAGCAACAGAAACTACAATTTAGTGTCAATAACTAGAATCTAGTGTTGTAAACTACTGTAGAATCTAGAGTCAAAAGCTAGAATGTTGCTGCAGCTATAATCTGGTGTAAGGAACTACTGTATAATCTGGTGTCAGAAAGTCGAATCGAGGGTCTTTTCACACAAAAGGGTCAAGATGCTTTAGTGTTGCGGTGTGATATGTCTTGTTGCACGTTAGCCGTTGACCCAAGTGATTCAATGTATTGAAGTCAATGGACCATATCACACCAAAGAAGTCTATTTTTAATTATTGCAACCGCTTGGACCCAAGGAGTTGCGCGGTGCCCCTTTGGTGTGTAAAGGGCTTAACTGTGTATCCGCAGGGGTTGACACTAAGGTCTCCGAGGTACTTGCCTGTCCAAGGCAGGTTCTACTTGCCCTCAGGTCATGGTCACTTGCCCCTCCCAAATATATCGTACATTTTGCATTTAAGTTTACTTTCTAATTGGGTGCTTTAAACATTTCCTTTCGCAGTCGAAGACTGTTTTGTTTAAGTCACAATCAGCTACAGTAAATATTCAACTTGTAAATCAGTGGTTCCCATAGTGATCACAGACTCAGGGGTCTGTGACCACAGCAAAATGGACTTGGGAGAGAGATAGGAGAGATAGCTAGAAAGCCAGGGAAAACGCAGAGGCAGAGCGCAATGACCACCTTCAAGACAAATATAGGCCTATCTTGTGTTGTGTTAAGTCACACACTTGCCCGATTGGGCAACCAGATAGCAGTCTCCACTTGCCCGACCATTTTTTTTACTTGCCCCAGGCAAGCGGGCAAGTGTTAGTGTCAAGCCCTAAGTATTATAACTGTTCTCAGTATAATAATAATAATAATATACCGTCTATAACTGTTCTCAGGTCAGCCAGGCAGCGTGGATGAAGCTCGCCTCACAGAGCTGGAGGATAAGCTGGGCAACGCTCGCATCCAGCTCATTGGGCAGCTGAAGCCCCGCCTAGAGGAAATGGAGGAGAAGGAGGCGGGCCAGAAGAGCCGACTGACTGCCCTCCACACGGACATTGACAACATCCTGCGTGACATCGCAAACCTCGAGGACATCCTGAAGACCATCCCTGAGGGATGCTTCAACAGTCCCCCTTACGAACACGCTTAGATACTGAACCATAAAATAATTAGCCCTCTCAAAACAATAGTTTAGCAACTGTTGCTATGCAGGTCAAGCTCTCCTCTTCTAGCCTGCCTATTGGGCAAGGATGGATTGGGGAGGGACTTAGTGAAAGGCTCACTAGTACCCTAAATTATTAATAAAAATAATAATGATGATAATACAGGTTATTTGTAATGCACTTTATATTTGTCTACATAAAGAAAACAAGAAATTGTAAAAACAACAAACATTTCTTCTGTTCTGCCCCTTTTTTCATACTAGAGACTCGAGAGACACCCTATAACTAAGAAAAAGCTTTGTCAAAATCAATAGCTTCTCTAAATGCAGTCTTTGGTACTCTCAAATGGATAGGGTGAGCATTCTACAGCAGGGGCGGATTGGCACATATTTTCCCACCGGGACAATTTTGCCTTTGCCAGGCCACTGGTTAACCAGATGTAACTCTTTGAGAGCGTAAAAATGAAACCAAATGGACCCTTGCGGGTCCATTTGGTTTCATTTTTACACCCTCAAGAGTTAAAATATTCATGTGAATTAGCCCAACTTAGTCTACACAACTAGAGAATGTAGAAGATCTCTCCTACTTGAAGGCTCTGGTGTAGGACACCTTTTCTTTTTTGAAAAAAAAAAAAAAAAAAAAAAAACTGTCCAGGCCACTAGGTGGCGCAGGCCACCGGGAAAACTCCCTGTACTCCAGATGGCCAATCCGCCCCTGTTCCACAGGCGGGAGCAGCTGAGCAGAAGGGCTGGTCGTCTCAGGGCCCTTTTGAGGTCTGTGGGGTGATGAGTTCTTTGGAATAGAGTAGGAGGGAGCATTGCTGTGGGTGCACTAATGGGTGAGCAGATTTTGTATTCCTGTTTCCTCCCTCACACATCTCTCACTAACTTGTTCTCCCTACTTTGTGAGTGTCAACATTTTGCTTGCTTTATATCTTGTGTCTTCTTTAAATATTATAAATCAGGGCTCAACGTATTTCAAGGCAAGGACCCCTTAGCTAAGAGAGAGAAACAAACCACGGATCTTATATTGCATATAAATTGCATTGCATAGTTTATTTTCTCCATCCAAGGTAAGAAGAGGCTTTTAAAGCTAAATCACTACATTTAGCTGAATGTCTGTTGACGTTTGTGAGAGATTAGACTCATTTGGAAGTGTTCTGTGTTTTTAGTTTTATTTGACTATGGGTTGTCTGCAATTGATGATGGCAGCATTATCTATCCATCAGTGTTGTGTACATTTGTTTGATTGTTTTTTATGTTTGATAATAATGTATTGTATTTGTTCTAATGTTTTGAAAAATGAAATATATAAAAACATTAAAAAATAAATAGCCCTCTGGAGTGAGTGTGTGGTATGTGAAGAAATATATTTGCAGTCCTGATAAGTAGGAGTATTGAAAGAAAAACATAACATACTAGGTGATAAGGGAATATCAGTTAAAATGCTTGAATATCAACCCCCGAAATAGTGTGTGGAAAATGTTTTCTAAATGTTTCTGTAGTTAAATCATCAACAATTTTTTTTGTTTTCTGTTGATCTTAGACACTGTACAGACTAGACCTTGCTTGTGTACTGCCCGTGTTTTTAGCTGAGGTATGACGTCATATCTTGATTTTTTGAAAGGGTGTTAATGACACTTCCAGCTTGTTCTGACTCCTATCGGAGCCGGCAGCGGGAGGATTTTCCTTCAAGATGCACACGGATGAAAATGCAAACCGGAACCATTGACACCCATTCAAAAAAGCAGGATGTGACATCACAGCTCTGCCGAAAACACAGGCAGTGCACAAGCAAGGTGTAGAGGCACCCTTAGGGGGAGCTGTGGGGGGGCAAAGCATCATGATTCCAGGAAGTGAGGTACCAGGAACAGGAAAGAATGAACATGTATAATTTGTCACTCAAATGAAAAGTGCAGTGTTTTGATGAAATAGGTGTCCTTAAATTAATGGAATATGGGTGAGTTCACCAAGCTGGAATGTTATGTTGTGGGCAACTGAATGTTATGTTGTGGGCCAGGGCAAAATTTAGCTTTTCAAACAGAGATTTCCAAAATGTATTTATTTATGAGAATGCCAAAGTATAACATACAGTATGTGTTTTCTTTTTTTTACACGTCATTTAAAATAATCTGTTGTCCTGTGTCTTTACCGCTACAGTTTACATTCCACTAGACCAGTGCTTCTCAACCTGTCATGGATCAGGGTCCATCCATCTATATGGACAGCAGTGTTGCCAACTGCCAAAACCCAAAATGCACTAGTGGCACTTCCAAAATGCACTAGAATGCGCTAGATGCTTGCCTGGAAGGGAATATGACCATTAAATGACCATTAATCTTCTACATTCTCTAGTTGTGTAGACTTGGGCTAATTCACATGATGAATATTTTAACTCTTGAGAGCGTAAAAATGAAACCAAATGGACCCGTAAGGGTCCATTTGGTTTCATTTTTACGCTCTCAAAGAGTTACATCTGGTTAACCAACTATCCATCATTTAGCCTGGGGACCACTGGTTGAAAACCACTGTCATAGGAGGAGAAATTGTGAAAAATGAGGGTTTTATCTCTGGCGCCTGTCAATCAATTTCACCCCAACTCACCAGCCAAAAAGCACCAGCCAAAAAGCCAAAAAGCATTTGTCTCTATATATAGCGACAAATGCGCCAAGTTGGCAACACTGATGGACAGTGGACACTCATCTGACTACAGAGGATGAATCAATTTGGTGGTTTAATGATCAAATGATTGTGTTTCGGCTTGGATCAATAGAACTAAAGCAGTATACTTAAATTCCCATTCATCAGAATCATAATGAAATGATCTATTTCAACATCTTAAAGGAGATTACATATTTGTAGACGGATAAAGCTACAGCTATTTTGCCAAAGTGGATCCACTGGCACCGAATGGCCCCTGACCCACAGGTTGAGAAGCACCGCATTAGAACACAGATAGATTTCACAGCAACGCAGCAGCACACGGTCACAAACTCACAGTTTAACTTTTGGTTTTCTATTTTCGTGTCCAAGGTAACATTCGCTTTGTACTATACAGGGGACATGTGGTGAGGCCTTTAAGCAGTGGTGGACACTATACTACATTTACCTGAGTAATGATGAAACGCATTTTTGAGTATCTTTATTTGTGTATTAATTTGATTTATTTTTGATTGTATTCGTGTATGTATTCATTTTTATTTTGCAAGCTTGAGACAGTCAGTGACCGGTCCCCGGGAACTAAGATTACATAGTAAATTAACCACTTGATCTTTTTTTTTATTTCTCAAGATTTTCAAAGGTCAATATAGCAGTGCATCGATGCAAGAATACATACTGGTGTCCTTTGGCCTACTTGAGTATCTTTATAAGCAAATACTCAAGGTCAGGGGTGGGAAATTATTTTTCCCAAGGGGCCAAATGAGATGCATAAAATATTGTGGAGGGCCAAGACTAAAGGCTGAACTAAAGTTAATTTAATTTAATTTCAAAATAAAAGTAAGAGTAAGACCAACCATTTTGACACCAGGGCCCTCGATTTATTCAGTACTTGAGCCACAGAGGACCACCATTTGATGACATTTTAGCCCCACAGACCCCAAAACTAAAGATTTATTTTGTTTTTGTGCCTAATACTAGGCTGGATTTCACAAACAAAATGAACTATTAATCTTCTACATTCTCTTGTTGTGTAGACTTGGGCTGATTCACATGATGAATATTTGGTTTCATTTTTACGCTCTCAAAGAGTTATATCTGGTTAACCAACTTTCCATATTTAACTGGAAACCTCTCAAGGACCACTGGTGGTCCCCAGGCCGCATAATGCCCAGGTATGCTCTCGGTACTTTCACTTTGAGTTGAGTAATATTGGACCAGGATTATAATTAGTATCTTAATATAGGGGTGAGTATAAGTACTGTGTCCACCACTGCATTACATCTCCAAGGCGCTGCCGTGCTGCTGCTCGTAGGGAATATAAATCCGACATAACACTCCAAAAGCAACGCAGACCCTTTCGGAAATCAATCGAGAAATCGAACTCCAATTTAACAAACAATAAAACAACATTGAGTTGAATGCTCAGCAGAGACAAAACCAAGAGGCAGGTTTGAGATTTGTTTTGGATACATGGTACAACTGTACATACATTTATATTGTGTGAATATAAAATGGCGACACGTGGGTACACCCCCACTGTATTCTTTTATGTATATACGGTGGATATAGACTTGTATAATTTGTTATGCAAACACTTTCACAACAGATGGCATTCTATAGAGTGAGTAAAACGCTCATGCCAAAAAACCAAAATGTTCTATGCATGCGGTCGTGCGGTATTTTCGGTGTGTGCGACACTGGCACACGACAAAGTACAAATAAGACTTTAATAAGAATATTTCGTGTCCATATACCTGTATAACAAAACAACTGCACTCCCTGATTCTCTCCTGTTGTCTTTCTTTACATTAATAGATGTCGATGTCGAGTTAAACGCACATATCATTTCTTTTCAAAAACCTGTCAATTCCAAAGTGAGAGAAAATGATATTAAAAATGTACATTCTTCTTTTCTACATCTCTACTGGTTTCCAATCCCCCAAATCATCCATGATGTGATAAATCCACTGTCTGATCACTGTCCATGAATATGTTATTCCAGTTTAAGTCAGTGTGTAAACCTTTTAAACAAACGTTTAGTGCGTGTTTGTGTGCGTGTTTGTGTGCGTGTTTGTGTGCGTGTGTGTGTGCGTGTGTGTGTGTGCGTGTGTGCATGTGTGTGTACATTTTTGCAGGAATACTTTGTAGAATTTAAGCACACACACATCTCACCTCAATTGCACCCACATTGTCAGACTGCTTTATAGACCTGCGCAGTGACGTCACCGCCCCTGTTCCAGAAATGGATTCCCCATTCATTTTTCTCATAGACTTTTCGAAAATAATTCATATAAAGACGATTACGCCGCGGACAAAGCCAACTCGAGTCGTGACGAATCATGATGACACACACAAACTTTTGGGACAATCAAATCATTTCTAAGATGAAAAACAAAACAAAAAGCGTTTTCTACTTCTTCCCAATATATGACGATATTGTGTTTGTTGGCTCTCTAGGTCGTCCTCAGACGAGCCTTCCATCGTCGCCTCCAGTCGTCCCGATTCTCCATACATCCGGCCAACTCGCCAAGTTGTCATGGTTTGTCACGACCCGAGTTGGCTTTGGCTGCGGCGCAATCGTGTTTTTATTAACCATTTTCGAAAAGTCTATGAGGAAAATGAATGAGGAATCCACTAGTGGAACAGGGCTGGTGACGCCACTGCGCAGGTCTATTTAGTACAACCCTGGTACCAGCTGGGAGTGGGGTGGGGGGGTGCCCATGCCGTCAACTCATTGGGGTACAGAAGGCTCATAATAACAATTAGAACCCCCAAATCACATGACACAGGAAGTGAAGGGAGATGAAAATCTAACGCTCATTATAGATGATGGACAAGGGAGTGGGACTGAGGGCCAGTGGTGGACAGAAACTACATATATTTTACTTGAGTACTTATACAGTATGTGTATTAGTGTTATTATTGAGCCTCTCTACTTCATTTGAGTAATGTTCTTTGGAAGCGTGTGACTTTTTTTTTTTCTTCACTACATTTTAAAAACAAATATTGTAAAAATTTGACTCTACATTTCTAGGAAGGCAATATTATATAATATGTGCCAGTATATTATATAATACGAGACCACTTAAGCTCTATTTAACAAATGGTCAAGCCTCTACTAGCTGATCAGCTATTTTACACTACTTTGAGGGGAAACATCTCTACATTTTAATACAGCAATGTATTATGTATTGTCAATGTATTATTAGCATTTTGTATACTTAGCCTAGTATTTTCAAAAGCATGTACTTTGGAGTACTTAAGCATTTAAAAAGCAAGTATTCCGGCACTTACTGAATTACATATTCGATTGAGCAACGTTCACTTGCAGTTTCGTAATATTTGACGAGGGATATTGGTACTTTTTACTCAAGTACTGGAGCCGATTATTTTGTCCACCACTGGTTGATTCTTAGGCTGTGTGTGAGAGGTCAGGGGGCGGGGCTTCTGTACAGGGGTGAGGGGTGGGTGGGTGCGTAGGGGTCAGAGGTTAAGGGGTCGGGGGTGTCACAGGGACGCGGTCTTATCCGGACGCGTTGATGTAGAGCTGACTCTGCAGGACGTAGTCGATGACGGGCTGACTCAGGTAGTCAGTCACGTGACCATCACCATGCTGCAGGGCCAGTCTGGAGGAGGACGGACGACACGGGACAGAGGACAGAGGACGGAGTGGACGGGACAGAGGACACGGGACAGAGAACAGAGGACGGAGTGGATGGGACAGAGGACAGAGGACAGAGAGGACGGGACAGAGGGGCAGGACAGAGAACAGAGGACGGAGTGGACGGGACAGAGAACAGAGGACGGAGTGGACGGGACAGAGAACAGAGGACGGAGTGGACGGGACAGAGAACAGAGGACGGAGTGGACGGGACAGAGAACAGAGGACGGAGTGGACGGGACAGAACAGAGGACGGAGTGGACGGGACAGAGGGGACAGAACAGAGGGGCAAGACGGGGGGACAAGACAGACGACAGAAGGCAGAGGGGACAGAGAGGACGCACGCAAGAAGACAGACATCACTTATCTGATGATATCTCCTTTGGTCGAGCAGTCTAGATTTCTAGTTTCTGAATAACATAATATTCAAAGATTTGCACCACGTTTTCACGATTTTTCAAAAATAGCAGAGATACAAGCTCATAGCGCGCCACTCGGTGGCGCGCTATGAGCTTGTAGATCTGCTATTTTTCAATAGTTAAAACATAATGCTTAGAACACCAAAACGCGTTCAATACACTAAGGGTTAAACCACTATAAGCTTGTGGCAGTGATGCAGTGTAGTATCAGAAAGCCTGGCTCAAAGGCACATGGTACCTGCTCTTGGTCGAACTGACGATGGACATGGGATGGTTCATGTCGTCTTTCACTACGATGATGTTGTCCTGCAAAGAGACACGACAAACAACATTAACAAACCCTTTACATTCAGATTTTTGGGCTTTTAATGTGTAAGTGATTCTTTTTTTTGTTAAAAGTAACACATGTTCAATAGATATTAATGATTGTTAGACTATTTGTTCAGATGGTGTTGTGTTGTGTTGTGTTGTATTGTGTTGTGTTGTGTTGTGCTGTGTTGTGTTGTGTTGTGTTGTGTTGTGTTGTGTTGTGTTGTGTTGTGTTGTGTTGTGTTGTGTTGTGTTGTGTTGTGTTGTGTTGTGTGGTGTGGTGTGGTGTGGTGTGGCGTTGTATTGTCTTGTAATACAGTGGACCACAATGGAAACAAGCCCCAGATTTCTAAATGAACATTTGACTTTAGTAAGAATCCAATTGAAAGACAATAACATTTCCAAAATGTACAGCATGTTTGGGCACTAACACTGATACAATGTGCACTGTCATAAATAATATAGAACATTGACCTTGTAGGCAGCAAAATATATAAAATATATAAAAATATATAATAGTTTTAATAAAATATCACTACTGCTGTAGTGATATTTTATTAAAACTATTATATATTTTTTTTAAAT
This sequence comes from Benthosema pterotum, assembly GCA_039105355.1. Classification (NCBI taxonomy): domain Eukaryota; kingdom Metazoa; phylum Chordata; class Actinopteri; order Myctophiformes; family Myctophidae; genus Benthosema; species Benthosema pterotum. The sequence continues at coordinate 7,854,203 of CM076976.1, read as the reverse complement.
TCATTCCCCTCTGTAGCTGAAGAACATTCCAAAGATGAGTGCTACAGTATATAGTTGCACAAATTATTTCAACACGGCGGTTTGTGGGATTAAACCAGATTATCAGCAGTGTGATAAATGCTTATTGGATTATAATAATCAACGTGACGGACTGATTATGGAGCCTCTGTAGGGTAGAACCACATGCTGCCCTTTGATTTAATGTTGACATATCAAATCAATTTGCGTGCTAGTCTCTCCAATGCATGGCTTTTGAAGATGATTTAATATGGCAGCCAGAGCACATACAGTATAACATACAGTATCCTGGTTCCAGCCAATATAGACTACTGACTGCTTCAGGCCTCGGGAGGCTTCAGATTTTGATAATCAGGACAGGAGTTATGACAGAAATTGTTTGCCAGCTAAATGTATGGACTTTAATGTAGTTTGTTTACAGTACTTACACTCTGGCCATGTCCTGCCAAGCCTCATAGGGGGTTCACACTTAGGGCTCGAATTTTGTCTCATCTCCTTTTATACGCCATTAGAGCATCTAGCATTTGGGAAGAGGCGTTCCCACACTAAATTTGCTATTTCCGTTACATTCCTATTGGCCTTAAACACCTCCTAGACCCCTTACATTATGCATAGGTGTGGCTTAGGGTTAGGGCGTTTTTAGCTTTCATCCAATCCGTGTTGGTCTTGCCATTGCCGTCTTGCCATCCCATATCTACAGTATTCCCTTTATGACTACTGCTATATCTACTCCTAATACGATAGCCTACGTCCTATTGGGGCGTAGGCTATCGTATTTTCAAACGATTATAGCTCCTATTTTCAAACAATTATATATCTTGGTCAATTCTCGATCATTTCTTACCATTCAACATGCTACATGATGACCAAACAGCAATGTTTTTTGCTTTATGTGGCGTGCAATTATCCCATCTACAAAGTCTACAAAGCGTTATAAAAAAGACGTCTTTTTGATCATTCATATCTTTTTGATCGTCTTTTTGATCATTCATATCTCGGTCAATTCTGGACCATTTTTACTTGTCAAAATACTGTGTGACCGACAAACATCCATCTCTCAGATGCTGTATAGAATATGCGAATAGGTCTTCTCTACGAAGTGGAATCGAGCGAAATGTAACTGTCAGGAATTCGGTGGAAACTTGAAACTGATTCAGCAGCAGCAATGCATCACAAGTTAATTAATGCCTTCAACTATATTATATACCTAAGTAAGGGACCGACAGCAGGCAATCTACAGCTGTTTATAGGCCAATCAATAATTATTAAGGAGATGAATTGAACTGATGCAGCAGCTGTTCCGCGTGGACATCTCCAATGCGCACAGATGCCCGCATGTGCACACATGGCTCTGCCTTCTCATATAGGTTAGCAGGTGCTTTGAAATCCCGTTATCTATTTCCCAAATCTATTCGACGAAATTAGCAACTTAAGGGACTGCATGACAAACACACCTATGATCACAAATAACGGTGTCGGCATAAAGAATAAGATAATAGAGATGCGCAGTGACGTCACCGCCCCATTTCCGGAAGTCTTTTCCCCATTCATTTTTCTCATAGACTTTTCGAAAATAATTTATATATCAAGACGATTACGCCGCGGCCAAAGCCAACTCAGGTCGTGACAAATCATGACAACAAACACAACATCGTCATATAATATATAATTAGGAAGAAGAAGAAAACGGCATGATACAAGACTTTTTGTTTCGTTTTTCATCTTAGAAATTATTTTATTGTCCCAAAAGTTTGTGTGTGTCATCATGATTCGTCACGACTCGAGTTGGCTTTTTCCGCGGCGTAATCGTCTTGATATAAATTATTTTCGAAAAGTCTATGAGAAAAATGAATTGGGAAAAGACTTCCGGAACCGGGGCGGTGACGTCACTGCGCAACTCTATAAGGTAAGAGGAAAGGTGACGAAACTATTAATAAGGGAATTCGTTGCGGACTATGGGCAGCATCAGGGACAAGGCATGTAACGAAATTCGGGCCCTACGAATGTTTGATTCCAACTATTCCTGAATACGATTTCCTGGTCCCCGTTGGCCATGATTCACATTGGCCTTGATTCTTCGCATTGCATCGATCCATATTCGAGTACAGTTTGATTGGTTGGTCACTTCACTCTTCAAGTGTGGCTTTATTTTTACTAGTTTCATAACTGATAGTCAGGGGCGGATTGGCACATATTTTCCCACCGGGACAATTTTGCCTTTGCCAGGCCACCCTGGGGAAGTGCCACTAGTGCATTTTGGATCTTGTCCAGGCCACTAGGTGGCGCAGGCCACCGGGAAAACTCCCTGTACTCCAGATGGCCAATCCGCCCCTGCTGATAGTTGACTCCATGATTTCTGTACTTGCCTTGTGTTTGCGGAGGACAGAGGAATGGTTCATGATTCTGTCGGTGTCGGTTCCGTCACGAGGGACCACCACAATCCCGAAGTCCCCCACAATTACCTCCATCTGAAACCAAAACGATCGCTTATTATTATAATTATTATTGTAATAATAATTATCATTATTATTAGTAGTAGGATTATACTTAACAATAGTTTATTTGTATTTCAACTTTCAAGACCAGTTTCATATATTGCTTAACCCTTAGTGTACTGAACGCGTTTTGGTGTTCTAAGCATTATGGTTTTAACTATTGAAAAATAGCAGATCTACAAGCTCATAGCGCGCCACCGAGTGGCGCGCTATGAGCTTGTATCTCGTGAAAGCGTGTGCAAATCTTTGAATATGTTATTCAGAAACTAGAAATCTAGACAGGACACAATTCGTTAAGAGACAAGAATCCACAAAACAGAGATAAAATGCAATCCATAACATAAAACAAGAAACAATTTCAAAGCAAGTTTATAAAGCCGAGTTGTCGGGAGAGATTTAAAGCAATTTCAAGCCTGATCTCCTCGGGTAGGGTATATAGGGTATAAGTATCGGTGCTCAATCTGCTGCACCAGCAGTACTTTCAATGAGGATGTTGTGGGTTGGCTTATAAGAGATGAGTAAATCCGATATGCAGAATAAGGCTAGATGGACCTGGCCTTGTGGGGTAATTAATACAATTTAAAAATCAATTTTAAATGCAGGCAGTGCAGAGATGGTTGGATTACTACAGTAAGTGTTATGTGGTCTTTTTCTGGTGCCAGTTAAATGTCCACTACACCACATTTCACTGTGTCTTCGTATAACTGGCCCTGACCCATTAATGGCCCTATTTTTGATTGTCTTAAGTATCATGTCTTACTGTAAGTCTTAAGTTAAAACATGGAGATGTGGCAAAGCTGTTTGGCCACTCAGAACAGTCAAACAGATTTGCCACACCTCCAAGTTTTGACTTAAGACCTGATACTTAAGACAATCAAAATAATGGCCATAATGTTTTATTGCATTAAAACCTTTCAGGAATAGAAAGCCTGTAGTTTCTATTAGACTGGATTCCTCATTAGTGATATCTGGAGGAACAGTTTCTGAGCTGCCCACAGCCCTCCTATGAGACACAGGCTAGAAAAATAATGTCATTTTATCATGAACATTAGTGAGGACCAATTATGTGAAGGTAGGTTGACAAGTGGTGAAGTTGTCCTGTAAGAGCTGTCAGTGCTGCAACATTCTGACCCAACAGCAGGCAGTGAATACTGTACAGGGCTTGACACTAACACTTGCCCGCTTGCCCGGGGCAAGTAAAAAAATGGTGGGGCAAGTGAAGACTGCTACCTGGTTGCCCGATCGGGCAAGTGTGCAACATAGTGCACTATAACACAACACAAGATAAATTTGTCTTGAAGGCAGTCATTGCACTCTATCCACAATTCCAGGCTGGATTTGGGAAACAAAACAGGCAAATTAACATACACATCAAAATGACCATTAATCTTCTACATTCTCTAGTTGTGTAGACCTGGGCTAATTAAGATGATGAATTTTAACTCTTGAGAGTGTAAAAATGAAACCAAATGGACCCGCAAGGGTCCATTTGGTTTCATTTTTACGTTCTCAAGAGTTACATCTGCAAAATTTACAATATATTTTTGGGGGGCAAGTGACCATGCGCTGAGGGCAAGTAGAACCTGACTTGCACTTGCCCGATGGCGATGGGCAAGTGCCTCCGAGACCTTAGTGTCAACCCTTGCTGTAGATGTTGTGGAACTAACATAGTGGCCATCGTTTTCCTGAGATAGGTAATGTCTTTTGTGTTCATAACATGAGAGACATGCCATCCCTAGCTGTCGATGTGCATAACAAATAGGCAGGCACTTGTTTCAAACGTGAGGCTTTGTCTTGTATAGGGATTAATTTTGTGCTTACATCACTCTCTTTCCACAGTCCAGGGATACAGAAGGATTCCAGAAGGTCACTGCCACACAGGAGCAGAATGCGTAACTCTACACAAACCAACCAACAAACAAACAAACAAACAAACAAACAGTTTGTTGATGGACTCCACAAACAGCTTCAAACTCCCAAAATGATTTACATGTCGAGGTGAATAAAAGGATTCAACTCACCAATCTCCTCATACCTCACAGCAGGTCCCAGGTTTGCATTTTCATCTGACAAAAAGAGGACAAACGTGAGTTATTGATCTTTGAAAAATGATTGCTACAGTATAAGAACCATTTAATGTAAATGAATTTTCTATTTCGAGACTATGACTTTTCACAATTCAAATGCCATCAGATCTGCAGTGTCAAATTTAGTTTGCGGTGTGTGTGTGTGTGTGGTGTGTGTGTGTGTGTGTGTGTGTGTGTGTGTGTGTGTGTGTGTGTGTGTGTGTGTGTGTGTGTGTGTGTGTGTGTGTGTGTGTTGTGTGTGTGTGTGTGTGTGTGTGTGTGTGTGTGTGTGTGTGTGTGTGTGCAGGGGCGGATTGGCACATATTTTCCCACCGGGACAATTTTGCCTTTGCCAGGCCACCCTGGGGGGGCACCTGGTTAACCAGATGTTAACCTCTTTGAGAGCGTAAAAATGAAACCAAATGGACCCTTGCGGGTCCATTTGGTTTCATTTTTACACCCTCAAGAGTTAAAATATTCATCATGTGAATTAGCCCAACTTAGTCTACAGAACTAGAGAATGTAGAAGATTAATGGTCATTTTGATCTGTATGTTCCAGGCGAGCATCTAGCACATTCTAGTGCATTTTGGAAGTGCCACTAGTGCATTTTGGATCTTGTCCAGGTCACTAGGTGGCGCAGGCCACCGGGAAAACTCCTGTACTCCAGATGGCCAATCCGCCCCTGTGTGTGTGTGTGTGTGTGTGTGTGTGTGTGTGTGTGTGTGTGTGTGTGTGTGTGTGTGTGTGTGTGTGTGTGTGTGTGTGTGCGCGTGCGCGCGTGCGTGCGCGCGTGCGTGCCCGTGCGTGTGTGTTCTCCACTCACCCACAAAGGGGAAGCGATCGATGTGAGGGCGAACACAGCAGATCTTGCCCAGATTCTCTGATATCTTCCCCCACAGTTTGACTGCAACACACAAACACAGTGAGGCAGAGGTGAGTCCACATGTGTTGTGCCACTGTCCATGCATGCACACACATCTTATTTACCTACATTTTTGCGCTTGTGTGCAGTTAATATTTGCCAGTTGTTTGGAATATTTTCTCCTCAGTTCAAATATGATTATTTTGGTGGGCCCCTGACTGGTCAGGAGGTCCCTAGTCCTCAACTCAAATATCATTATTTTGGTGGGTCCCTAGTTTTCAGTTCAAATATGATTATTTTGGGGCATCCTCAGTTCAAATCTGATTAATACTGGAATCCCCAGTTTAAATGTGATTGTTTTGTGGAGTTGCCAGTTCAAACATGAATAATTTTAATGATTTAGTTTTTATACATGCACTGAGAACATGCACTGAACAATATCAGCCTATAGTCATTTATGTCGTTTTAAAATGTACAATTCCCTGCAGCAGATGCAAAATAAAAATAAAACATCTGAGAAACAGAGCAGAAAGCTGTGTGTAGGCTGAACACTGTTTGTGAGAGAAAACAGGACGTATTTGACAGATATTGAATAAATAGATTGTAGAGGAGACAGAACAGGAAAGGGACAATTTTGTAATGGTGACATGCACACACGCATGCACGCGCACAGTCGCACACACACACACACACACACACACAGACAGCACGCACAGATGATGATGTTTTTGAACAGCAGTCACAATGTTCTTTTATTAAATCAATGGTGGAGTTAGTTTAAGATGGACACAGTGACCTGGAATGAACTGCTGCTAGAGAGACTCAATAGACCTGGTTAAACTAATTAATAGACATAGTAGCATTTACATTTAGGACGGCTATTAATGAATTTTCTTTTTTTCTTTTGCCATTTTATTTAACCATAAACCTCCAAAGCAGAAAAATAGTATGCAGTCCTACAGGGGAAGCTGGGAAATTGGCCGCCATACCAATTCTTAAAAACATTTTTAGTTGTAGTGAATCCATCGTGCACCGTGGTGCTGAAATCTCAACTCTCCATTGGTTTGAATTTGTGTGAGTGAAAACTGTAGTAGCCGAGACGTTGTAAGACTTGCAGTTGTGGGGGTGTCTGTCTTAAAGCAATGTCATGTCTTTGATGGGTTATTATATTGCACCATAATGCATTGTGTTGGCAGAAAGTCATTCGGGGGGGCTCGATTGGGCGTTTTGCCCACCGTCCTCGTAATGATTTGTTCCGCCAGTGCACACACGCATGCGAGCTTTGCTGAGCAAACTTGTTCAGAAAAATGCCATTAAATATAAACGTGTGTATGTGTGCTGTATGTATGGCACCATTAACCCATTGTGTCCTGATCAGATTCTAGTTTCTGACACCAGATTATACAGTAGTTTCTGACACCAGATTATACAGTAGTTTCTTACACCAGATTATAGGTGCAGCAACATTCTAGCTTTTGACGCTATATTCTACAGTAGTTTCTGACACTAGATTCTAGTTATTGACACTAAATTATAGTTTCTGATGCTAGGATCTACTTTTTGACACTAGATTCTAGTTTCTGACCCTAGAATCCAGTTTGACTCTAGATTCTATAGTTTCTGGCACTAGATTCAATTTGTCTGAAAAAAACTGTGTTCCTGTGACATATTTCAAGCCAAGGACCACCAGAATTATCCATATTTGGCTGCAGACCCCCCATCTAAAAACATGTTGTTCTAGGGATCCACCAGAAGCAAAAAAAAAAAAAAAAATGAGTTAAAAATGTTTGCTTCCGAAATAATGTATTCAGAGATTTGCAAGCACATTTTCACAATTTTTCAAAAATAGCAGAACTACAAGCTCATCTACAAGCTCATCTACAAGCTCATCTACAAGCTTTATCGCGCCACTCGGTGGCGCGATATGAGCTTGTAGATCTGCTATTTTTCAACAGATAAAACACCAAAACGCGTTCAGTACACAAAGGGTCTAATATCGGCTCACCGGGAGTGGGCTTGTGGATCATGTTGTTCTGGTTCTGGTAAATGGGCGGACTCTCGTTCTGTGGCTGACCAATCACAGGAGTCGTTGATGGCGTGTTGACATTAGACAGGATACAGCCGGTGACTCTCTGAAGAATAAAATAAATGAAGTGAAGGATTTTATATAACGGCTTCATAAACAACTGATAGCATTGACATCCCTGCGTGTTTCCATAGCTACAGCTGCATTGCATATTACATTCTGGTTCCGTTTCTTTCTGTCACTGTGAACCATGCAGCTAAACTGCGGGATCAGTTCAAATGAGGTCAAAAGTATTTTATTTTTTAATTAAAGTGTTAAATACTGTAGCTCTATGTTCTGATTGTAATCATTGCAACGGAGTCTTTGTTCGAGAACTCATACAGGATACAAGATGAAAGTGATCAATGAATGTAGTACTGGATGAATACAGTATAAGCAAATATAAACATGGGTGCTTAGCTAAAACATGGGTGTTTCTCCCTAGGCACCCCCTGCAAGTGTGTGTGGGCGTGTGTAAATAAATAATATCAATCCACAACTCGTAGTTTACTAATGAAAAAGCACTATATTGTGCAGATTTACCCTGGGCCCAGAGTCTTCCCCGCGCCCCCGACTTGCGTAATGGCGCGGGCGCGTAAGACTCTGGCTTCGCCGAATCGGAGGTGGATCTGGCTCGCCACGAACCCTGGCGAGCCAATCAGAGCGCGTTTCCGCATAAAAACAAATGACGCAAATCAGCAGAGACCCAGTTTGTAGTTTTTCGAAGCTAGACTAGCTAACAGGGCACTGGTACTGGGGACTACAGACACGTAGCCTACTACCGGCGCCTGTGTTCTAGGTGGCAACCAGCACTGCTCTGATTTGTTAGATTCTAACCAATAGGAGTTGAAATCCCATACCTGGAAAGTTCAAATCCCATCGCTAGCGAATCAGGGCTTTTCTTTTGTTTTTCACTTCTGTTATTATGAGTGTTCTTCATTACTGTAGTACCACCTGGTATGGATGTTTGTCTGCAGCCCTAAAATCACAACTGCTGCAACAACTGAACATTTGTTCAAAGATTGTTGGACAACCACTTCAGAAACTTTATACATCCATGTATGATAACAGCATCCTGAGGTTAGCAAGGAATATTACCTCAAACACGAGCCATGTTCTGTATGGGGAATATAAATTGCTGCCGTCAGGAAGGAGGTATCGTGTCCCAGCATACAATAAGGTCAGACTAAAGAGGTCCTTTGTCCACCAATCGACTTTGAGGCTAAACGAGGAGTTGTAGTCACAGAGTGACCTAAGAGATGCACGCTGCTCTTGTCTTCATGTCCTTATGTATGTCTGTGTTCTCTGTTGTACCATGTCTAATGTGTAAATGTGTTTTTTGCATACAATGGCTGTTGGGTTGCAAGACAAATTTCAGTGTAAACTGACAATAAAGTACTATATCATATCATATCATATCATATCATATCATATCAGAACCATGAATGCAACTCCTGACTCATATACAAGCTTGTAATGCTAGAAATGAGAGTGGGGACGCCAGGTTAGTGCAGCATTTCAACGTACACCAACAATGCCAGCATATTTACATAATGTCTGTACCTTCATCAGGTCACGGTGATGTTCCAGTACGCTGCAGGTTGTCTGCCATGTGTTCTGGTAGCTCTCCCATGGATCCACTCTGTAAACAAACAAAACCATTTTTCCCCCCTATCCCATAAAAATGTGAACTTGACCATGCAACAAATGGTTCCTGACCCAGTGTTTGGGAAACGGTGCTCTACTAGGTTTAAAGGGGAATTCCATTCCATTTTGTACCCTCTCAGGAAAAAGGGATCTGAAAGAAAGATCATTAACATGATGAAATACATCTTGATGTTGTCATCAGATGTATTTCACCATGTTAATGATTTTTTTAGACCTCCATTTTTAGGAAATACAGAATTGGGGGAACTTTTTTCATCATGTCCACTCCACACAACATCTTTAACCCTTTGTGTACTGAACGCATTTTGGTGTTTTATCTGTTGAAAAATAGCAGATCTACAAGCTCATATCGCGCCACCGAGTGGCGCGATATGAGCTTGTAGTTCTGCTATTTTTGAAAAATTGTGAAAATGTGCTGCAAATCTCTGAATACATTATTTTGGAAGCAAACATTTTTAACTCAAATTTTTGCTTCTGTCGGATCCCGAGAACAACATGTTTTCAGGTGGGGGTCCGCAGCCAAATATGAATAATTCTGGTGGTCCTTGGCTTGAAATATGTTAGCATCACTGACACAGGAACTACAGATTTTTCAGAAAAACTAGAATCTAGTGTCAGAGACTATAGAATCTAGTGTCAAAAACTTGATTCTAGCGCCAGAAACTAAATTCTAGTGTTGGCAACTGCTGTAGAATCTAGTGTTTAAGCTTTAAGTGAACGTGGAATCTAATGAACCAGACCTGATCCAGTCAGACGATTGGACAGCCAGCTGGCACATGGTGAGACGATGTCTGCTGCTCACCAGACCCTGAAACGACACACAAGAAAAACTGACTGACACATCCTGAACGCTTTCATAAAATCATTACGGAATCAACCCCGTGTTAAACAAACAATGCCCATTGTCTCCCTCTCCTGACTGACAGAGGTGATTGCAACTATGTCTATAAGTGCAATAAACATTGCAGCACTTCCCCAATCCAGTGCACTGCTTTTCTGCTTCAAATAACATTTTTATTACATCAGACATGGCTGGCATGAAGCAGTGATTACCAAACATTTCAAGGACCTCCAGTTTGCATTAGGCCATATTTGATGTAGCATCATTTTCTATCTCAAAGTTTGAAAACCACTGGCATAGATGATCAAAGTCTTGGACGTCTGGACACACTGTTATCCACTGCGTCATGAAAGTCTTTTTTTTTAATTGAAACCACCATCATCTTATAAAGTAAGCCAGAAACAATTTTGCAAATTCATGTTTTAATTGTGTTTGTATCATTGAACATAATAATGACGGTAAATTTCTGTTTTGGCTTTTAGGCAGGGGCGGATTGGCACATATTTTCCCACCGGGACAATTTTGCCTTTGCCATGCCACCCTGGGGGGGGGGGGGGGGGGGGCAAGCTGGTTAACCAGATGTAACTCTTTGAGAGCGTAAAAATGAAACCAAATGGTTTCATTTTTACACCCTCAAGAGTTAAAATATTCATCATGTGAATTAGCCCAACTTAGTCTACACAACTAGAGAATGTAGAAGATTAATGGTCATTTTGATCTGTATGTTCCAGGCGAGCATCTAGTGCATTCTAGTGCATTTTGGAAGTGCCACTAGTGCATTTTGGATCTTGTCCAGGCCACTAGGTGGCGCAGGCCACCGGGAAAACTCCCTGTACTCCAGATGGCCAATCCGCCCCTGCTTTTAGGCTTCCTAAACAACAGGTGAACATGAGCTGTCATCATTTAATGATAGGGGAAGTGATTTCACTTTTGTCAGATATCACCAAAAAAAATGTTTTTTCTGTTAAAATGCTCTACTATAAGGTGTGCAGACCATATATGGAGTTTCCCCCTCCCTCATGTTAGCAGAGGCGCTAATAAAACTTCCCCAGGTGGAGGGTGAATTCTCCTCCAATCAGGATCGAGCAGCAGGTTCACATAGTGTAGCTACTCTTGTGCGCCCCTAGTGCACCAGGCTGGTACTACACCATGAATTTCATTTCAAATCACTTCCCTTAGCTTTAATGATGATCAAAAACATGAACAGTGGAAATATCCCATGAAATCCAATACGAAGACTAAAGAGTGGAACAGCAGTGTGTTACTGTACTGTATCTACTGTATCATTTATTATTCATAAACTTCCATCTTCTACACAGGCAGCAAAAGTAGGACAAGAATCCCATTAAGTCCAGCAGGCAGAGAACAAGGCAGAACACAGCTGCAGTGTGCTGCACACACAAACACAACACTGTGCTTCAACAATGCTTGCTTTATGCTTAATGTTGCACGGCCTCGTCATGCGCCCGAAAATAACCGAACACAACGATCTACAAGTTGTGAGCTTGTAGATCTGCTATTTTTGGTCTGTGACCCGTACCACAAACATAAATTACAATAAGGGGGAACAGTTATAACAGGCTGTGGTACTGTATGTTCTGATTATATGTAAAAATAGAAGTCTACACAGTGTAACCTTGTAACGCTCTCAGTCAAGACTATATCATAGATTACTGTTTCAACACAGTGACGCTCTGTAGATACTTACGGGTTTGCCGTAGGAGTCGTGCACAGGTGAGATAATTCCACCGATCACAATGAAGCGGCCTGTTTTGTGCAGGTGCTCTCTGGCTTTCTCTGTAAACAGAAACAGACAAACAGACAGTATTGGACAAACTTACAAATTTGATCATGTTCAATTCAGACCACCCAGCTTACAACATGATAGTATGTCAGTTCAAAGGTAAATGGTGCATTTAGATTACATAGATAGCATCATGCAAGGCATCAACCTGCACTTCGAGACCCCTCTAACTCTGGCGTAGCCCCGGGATCAAACCGGGAACCTTGTGTTTCCCATCCCTCTGCTCTACCGGCCACTCTACCCCTGAGCCATTGTTATCCACATCATTTGGTTTCATTTTTACACCCTCAAGAGTTGTAATAAGCCCAACTTAGTCTACACAACTAGAGAATGTAGAAGATTAATGGTCATTTTGATCTGTATGTTCCAGGCGAGCATCTAGCACATTCTAGTGCATTTTGGAAGTGCCACTAGTGCATTTTGGATCTTGGCAGTTGGCAACACTGCCTCCAGCAGCGCGAGCGCCCTGGCGCACAGGAGTGAACGGGAATATGGCTTTGGTGTAGGACACCTTTTCTTTTTTGAAGGATAGAAACACTAGTTTGCCTGGCCTGGGCCTCGCACCCTGACCTACCCTGGACAAACTCTGATATTAAAGCCTGCAAGTTGCTCTGGACTATCAGGGCCGTTCTGATACTTATGAAATGTGTTTGATGTTTATCTGGGTGATTACTTCACTGCACTGGAAAGACAGAGGTGACGCATGACAAAGAGAAGCTGGGAAGGATAACATGTCCTTTCTTTCTTTCAAAGAAAGACATTTGAATGCTTAGATTGGTGGGCCATGTGCATTCAGAGCCTGTTAATTTGATTGATTTAATAGATTGACTGCATTCTGGCTCGGATCAATGGAACTGGCGCAGCATATATCAGTATAGTATACTGTATATACATAAAAGAACATGGTGTTCATTGAGCTCAGTGGAGCAGTAGCGATGTCGTAGCTGTCCTCAAGATAGGTCAATATACAGTATATATATATATATATATATATATATATATATATATATATATATATATATATATATATATATATATGTATATGTATATGTATATGTATATGTATATGTATATGTATATGTATATGTATATATATATATATATATGCCTGAACCAATAACAGAAATGAAATGTTTCTACTCTATGTTGAGACAGTCTTATGTTTGAGATAGTGTTTGACCTGGTTCTCTCCTGTGTTACATGGCTAAACATTTTTATTTTGATCGAAAAGACAATCTTCCAGGTTAAAGGAATCTACATCTCGATATGTACACAATGTGATGGGACGCAGCCAGAGCTGAACACACAGATTCAGTTTCGGTTGTCATCATCCCCTATAAGATGTACACTACACTGCCTGCATTCTGTTTCAGGACTAGATTTAAATGATCTTTTCAGATCAATGGATGGTTGGGGAAGTTAGTATGATCAACACAGTCTCACACCTGTGTCACAGTTTCAACAGGTGACAGCTAGAGATGGATTTAGCCTTAAGAGTAACATGTTTTGGGGATACGCACAATGTTGTACGCTGACATTCGGACAACAGGCTTTAACCCCGTCCCTATCGCAACTAAACGCCGCTGTGTTGGCTGAAGCTCTTCTTTTTTAAGTCGTCACCGTCTCTGCGTCTTGGGTTTGAGTCCAGCGGTTTCGGCAGTTATCATACAATTATATAGCCATCATTGTGTCGGTTAGACTATACTTTATCGGCCAAATAAAGTAGTCTGTAGTTGTTGTTTACAATACATTTCATCACAACTCAATACAAGACTGATAACTGAGTACTGCTCCATTGCATGGTCTAATAAGAAGCATACAGTATGTTGGTTTATCAGTTGCTAACATCCTATAGGCGTTGAGAACCATTCTTCCACATTCCAGTGTGTGTAGCAAGGTTCCACATCGCTGTCTACTCGGATGTTGTCACTACAGGCCGACCTGAGAGTGCATTAGTCGTGTGTTTGTAATGGAGAAGGGTGAGTTTTGAGTCTTCTAGATCTTAATGATAAACATTCAGGCATGTTTCTGAATTCACAGAGTTAACTCAGCCAGGATGAACAGGCCTAATGAATGAAGTGGTTTTGCTAGGCCTTTGTTTTGTTACTCATCATGATTCACATTAGACCTCTAGTCAAGTCTAACATGAGACATGCAGTAATTACAAGCTGTGTGTATTACAAAAATAAATAATGTTAATAATACAATTAACAAATATAATGAAACGCATCAATCATGTAGCCAACATGAGGCCTTGTTTGTCATTCCTGAGTGAGCATGCTGTTAACAATAAGCCTCAGAAAAATAATGAATGAATTCTCATTAATCAATATTAATTATAAATTTTAATTCTATGCCCCCCTTTCTCTCCACCAAACACACACTATCTCTCTCTCTCTCTCTCTCTCTCTCTCTCTCTCTCTCTCTCTCTCTCTCTCTCTCTCCTATCTATCTATCTATCTATCTATCTATCTATCTATCTATCTATCTATCTATCTATCTATCTATCTATCTATCTATCTATCTATCTATCTATCTATCTATCTATCTATCTATCTATCTATCTATACGTATACTGTGTGGATTAAACCTATAAGGCTATATTCCCAGATTGTTGTTATTTTCAACATAGAATTGTGTGTCTGAGTCTCTGACACATTTTCCAGCATCGTCAGAGCCGTCGCCCATTTCAGCACCACTCCCCCTGGATAGCGACACACATCCCTTATCATAGCCTATTCATATCATATCGTACTGTAGTAGGGCCATATTTTGAGATAAAACGGACTTGTGTTCTGATCCACAGCAGTATAGAGCCACAGTACCCCGCACAACATCACAGCGGTTCCGTGTAGCCTAAAGCCTAGTATAGATCGTTTATACTTTCTCGTACAGCGTCTCGGCACGTCGTAGAAATAGCAGACCTACAAGCCCACGACGCATGGCGTAAGCGGCGCGTCATGAGCTTGTATGTCTTGCTAATTTAGACGCTTTTATATAGGCCAGCCTCAATCTGTTCCGAACATGGAACAGATCATCTTTCTTTCTTACCGAACATGTGGATGTGTCCTTTGGTGATGGGGTTGAAGCTTCCGCAGGACAGCAGGATGACGTGCGTTTTGTTGTTTTCTGTCATGGTGGCTGCTGGAGTTGTATAAAAATGGTGATTCCCCCAAAACGGCTTCTTTTGTTTAACGCTGTAGAGAGAAGCACGCAGGGAAGCAGCCTCCACCCAACTGGATGCGGTACTGAGCTGAACGGTACAGAGATGGATGGATGGATGGAAAGAGCGTCACCACTGTTAAAGGCACACTGACACGTACTACGTCATTTAAACATTTAAAGCAGAGCTGCGCTCAGGATGCTGAAACGGTTCTTTGATTTGTGACGTCTCCAATCCAGAACATGTCTGGACAGAGTTCATCCTGTCTAGATTTCTAGTTTCTGAATAACATAATATTCAAAGATTTGCACCACGTTTTCACGATTTTTCAAAAATAGCAGAGATACAAGCTCATAGCGCGCCACTCGGTGGCGCGCTATGAGCTTGTAGATCTGCTATTTTTCAACAGTTAAAACACAATGCTTAGAACACCAAAACGCGTTCAGTACACTAAAGGGTTAAAGGGGAACTCCACCCATTTTCAACATTTTAATAATATTAAAATGTTGTTAATGTCATTAATTTTTACCTTAGAGATGTTGTGTTGACATGATAAAAGTTCCCCCAATTCTGCATTTCCTAAAAACGGAGGTCTTAAGAAAATCATTAACATGGTGAGAGGGTACAAATGGAACCAAATGGACCCTCTAGGGTCCATTTGGTTCACACTTGTATCCTCTCAGGATTTTTTTTGAAAATGGGTGGAATTCCCCTTTAAGCCTAATCTAGGTTATAGTAGGTGTAATTCAATGTACATTTTCTATATCAAAGCTATTAGACCACTTCAACACTGATAGCCTGTGCATATGAATGAATGAATGAATGAATGAATGAATGAATGAATGAATGAATGAATGACATTTTTATTGATAGAGATGAGAGTTACAGTACAAGTACACACTGCAACAAAACTAATAATAACAGCTTGGAGAATTACAGTACAATTCAAGTACAACTACATCAAATCTGACAGAGCTGATTGGACACACTAGTTAAGCATACACTTAATTGTTTTATAGTGGCCAACTTGTTCATTTCATTTAGGCATTCAAATACATACAAAAGCTATGTAGTTAAAATATCAAATTAATGAAAAGTATTAAAAAGTGAATTGGGTAAGTACTTGTGGGAAGTGTGGGAAGCGAACGCAGCTTGTATACCCAAATATGGAATGTGTGACACAGAGGGTGTGTCTGTCACAGACCAATCCCATCGTCATATTCGGGAAAACAGCGCCACCGCTGTTGTTGGGCAACTAGTTTGTCTTGAGAGACTAATCACAGACAGACATACATTTGGCCTGACTTACATAGTACAGTAAGTGGCTCACTGTGTTCGCAATAAAAACCTCTTAACTCCATTGGACTCTCAAACTTGCATCTGCTAAAGAAGCAGCTGTAAATGCCGCCTTACCTGTAAAATGTAACATGTTCTTTATTTCTCTCTCACACACACACACACACACACACACACACACACACACACACACACACACACACACACACACACACACACACACACACACACACACACACACACACACACACACACACACACACACACACACACACACACGGAATGTACAGTAGGAATTGATCAAGGCATTAAGATGTTTATTGTGAAAATCTGTAATAGTCAGACTTGAATAGTCATTCCTTATACATACATTATCCATAATAATAATAGTTACATCACTTGAAGTGCTCACTGGTCTTATAGTTTTTGTTTTTATATCTAATAATATAATAATAATTGGACCTTGTTCTGAATCAGAACGAGTGATTCAGAGCTAAAACTATATGAAAGCAAGTGAAGGTTATTCAGTGACCATATGCTTATGCTTAGTGGTACTGTCACAGTTGTACATCAGTGTCCCAAATAGAGACATCATGTGAACAGAAACAATTACATGGGATAGACTGATACAGCTATGGGCGGGTACTGGCCCCTTAGCGCCAAATGCTGGTGTTTTGAAATGTGAACAAAGCTGAGGAAGATTCTAGAAGATGCTATCGCTGCAAATGTCGTTATTTATCAATGGCTGGCTAATACCAGGCCCCCAGCCTGCCTCACAGTGGCATTGTGTGTGCCCTAGATAAGACACACCCCATACAGTATACTGTATACCCAGAAGTATTTAAGTGGCCATGGACCAACATGTTCTCTCTCTACTCGTTCCTCTGGCCACTCTATAAGTCTCTGTGACGACTACTGGACTTCTGTGCATAGAATAAGCCTTCGGACCACTGTCAATTTCCATCTCTCATTATTTCAGGTAACACATATTTTTACTTCAATGCATTCTAAATTACAATACGTTTTCTTCCGAACTTTATATCATTCTTGCTCTGCAACACCTTCTTGTACAATAAACTTTAAAAAATTCTCAGATGCAATTTCCAGAAGTACCAATGTGTCATAGCTGCACTAGGCTCAGGATGATTAGTGATCTTTGTTTGCTGAGGTGATGCATTGTCAGTACTCAGTACTATAAGCAATAACTTTATAACATTTTCCTGATGCTTGTATTTTGTTTCACTTTTGTATTACCAGTATAATTTCTATATTAAATGGCTGGCCAACAGTTCCATGTGCATCTAAATACCTTCTGAGTGGAAACATTTTCCTCCTTACCTTTCTCAATTATTCTCACTGACATCAATGCATGCATAAATGTCAACAGCACTAAACAACCAAAACATAAACATACTCTTATATGCTGAAACATAAGCTTGCTGCAATATAGGTTATTAATCCTTCATTTAGACAAATGTTATGTTCATACCATAGGCCTGGTTCTCTCAAACATTGGTGTGGGGACCACACTTGGAGCTGGGAGTGGGCTCTAGGTGTTCCCCGTGCAGTTAATGTTAAATGATGGAGAATTACTTACAAAACAAACTCTTCCCAGATTTTCAACTCGCTCAAGAGTTAATTTATTAATAAATATTCTACAACCCTTTGTGTGCAGAACGCGTTTTGGTGTTTTTAAGCTGTTGAAAAATAGCAGATCTACAAGCTCATATCGCGCCACCGAGTGGCGCGATATGAGCTTGTAGGTCTGCTATTTTTGAAAAATTGTGAAAATGTAGAATCTGATCAGGACACAATGGGATGAGACAGATTTTGAGTAGTCTATGAGAGGTTTATAATTGGAATCCAATGCTCTGTAGTTCAAATGCAGAATATATAATGGACCTAATTGACATGTAAAGGCTGAAGAGCCACTGGTCTAATAAAATTATCTGGTCTGACTGTATGTTGTAATATTTTAAGGCCTCAGATTCAAGACACTTGGTGAAGAGATGGCGAAGACGCTGTCCGATGCCGAGCTGAAAGCACTCCAGCAGTATGCAGTGGACATAACTCTGGACCCTGACACAGCACACTGCCAACTCGCCCTGTCTAAGGACGGGAAGCAACTGAGTCACGAGGACATAGCGAAAGATCTCCCGGACAACGAAAAGAGATTTGATTTATGTGCATACGGCTTAGGGAAACAAGGTTTCTCCTCGGGAAAGTTTTACTACGAGGTTCAGGCTAAAGATAAGCCCTACTGGTTTCTAGGTGTGGCCAGAGAGTCCGTCAACAGGAAAGAACTGCTCACACCAAGAGCCAAAGATGGTTTCTGGACTCTATCTTTGAAGAATTCAAATGATTACATAGTGAACGACGACCCTCCTGTGCTCCTCCCTAATAAGAAGCAGGTCCAGAAGGTGGGAGTGTTTGTGGATTATGAGGAGGGTCTGGTCTCCTTTTATGATGTGGAGGCCAGAGTTCATCTGTACTCTTTCACTGGGTGCTCCTTCACTGAGAAAATATATCCATTCTTTTCTCCATGTCACAACTTTGGAGGGGAAAACTCTGCTCCCCTGATCATCTCTCCTGTCGCTGTCACATCAGCTTAGAATTAAATGAAAATGTAACATATTTTAGCCCTAAGCCTGGGAAATGTAATAAGAACAACAACTACTTTTTGTGGTTAAAATATATTCCCTGTAGGCTACTTGAGAGACATGTTGACATGTAGTCTCCTTACATTTGTTGATACTTCAATACGTTGCATTCTACTTAATTTGTTGTGCAAATGCTTGACTGCTTGAATTGTATTCACTTGCACTGTAGTGTAAAAGAAATAAACTTTAAAGAGTGAATCTCTTTCTCTCTCTCTCTCTCTCTCTCTCTCTCTCTCTCTCTCTCTCTCTCTCTCTCTCACGCACGCACACACACACACACACACACACACACACACACACACACACACACACACACACACACACACACACACACACACACACACACACACACACACACACACACACACACTGCAGTGAAGAAGCGTTAATACCACAATGTGGAAACTACTAGGCCACACTTACATAAAAGTGCAAACGAAATTGAGTAGATGAAAAAAAAATATTTGAGTCATTCCACGATTTGGACTTTTTTTTTCCTGAAATTTTGACCGAAAGGTTTTAATTTTCTGAATAGCCCGCAATATTAAGGACATCTTTAGCTATAAGAAAAACACAATTTCCCATCTCAGGCATTCAATATATATTTTTTAATATATCTTTTAACATGGTAATTGATAACAAGTTGAGTTGAGCCAATTAAGTTAATAAGGGAGTTGTGATTTTTGTACTAAACATAGCCACTACTCTAACTGAGTTGAGTAAGAGGAGAAGACTTGGCATGCAGTGTAAAATAAGGTTTTAAATTGCCACTTTCTGTAGCATGTTGGTCAGAAGAGTTGTAGAATACTACTTCCTATTCCTAAGCTTCCTAAGCTTGATGTCACTAAAGGGCCAATTAATTGTTGTTATGGAGGGAAGAATGACTTGTGTAGTTGAGTGCAACTGAGGGACACAGCTATATAATGCC
Source organism: Benthosema pterotum (assembly GCA_039105355.1). NCBI lineage: Eukaryota > Metazoa > Chordata > Actinopteri > Myctophiformes > Myctophidae > Benthosema > Benthosema pterotum. The sequence continues at coordinate 7,834,335 of CM076976.1, read as the reverse complement.
ATTTAAATGATTAATCATCTATTTATTCAAAAACTAAACATGTCCAGCAATAAAGAACAGAGATATTATGCTCATGTCATAATTTTCTGGATTTTTGTTTATATTTAAATTCCACTTTCATTGAAAGCCACTGGGGACATGAAAAAATGGACAAAATAGGGGGTGTTTACTGAAAGAAAACAAGATAATTTATGATATGAAGATAAAAAAATCCATGTAATATTTACACAATATTAAAGGGAACATTTCAATTGATTAAAAAATCTATTAAAATATTTTTTCAGTGATTCAATCAATAAAATACAGCTAAAACGGTCAGAGGGACTGCAAATCGTACCCTTTCCGTGGAATGACTCACATGTAGCCTATTTTTGAGAGCGCGCACCAGTCAGCAGTCAGCACTGTTAAAATCAATCAATAAAAGGGACCAAAATATCATTATAGCCTGGAATTTTCAGGTCACATACTGCCACCACGTGTCAGTATGGTGTAACTACAGTCATCTCAGCAGTCAGACACAACAATCAGAGACAACCATTTACAGCCGCTGGTAAATATTTGGCGTTGGGACTAGGCCTACTATGTTACACCCGCTCTCATGTGTGGATTAGAGTCTGTTTAATTTAAGATGAAAACGTCAAAGCTTGTTTACCAGGTCAAGGTTAGTAGTACTAGTTCCCCTTCTTACTTCACTTGAGTCTTTCATGACCCCGTCTCTCTCTATTTACTGTTTTTTTACTAGTGAACCCAGACTGTCAAAGTGGGCAGGGGTGAGGTGTGTTCGGGGAATGAGGCCAACTAACAGCTTGACCAGTTTGTTTTGGGATGTCTGTAGGCTTGTTTCAGGGCCTTACAGACATAGTATGAGTGCTCCTGTTAGGATCCTGAAGGTGTTTTTGTTGACCAGTGTGGGGAGATTCTGTTTAGGAATCTAGTTCTTTGGTTGACCTTTTTAATTACGTTGATGGTCAGTTTATCACTGGAAACATTTTCCTCCAGGACCTACTTAGGCTCCCTAAGTAGGTATCTTCGCCTTTCCGCATGATAATATTGTAACCCACTCTGTGAAACTGCCTCTCTCGATGAGAGACTAAATATCCTATTTTCTTTTCTGTGCCCATCTAAAATAAACTTTACATTATTTTAATTTTTAAAACGTTCCAAAAAGTTGGAGCACAGGGTTAAAGTTGTTATTCAACTGATTCTGATTGAGACCAGTCCAGTTAGAATCTCCCTTGTTCACCAGTATGTATTGGTTCCAGACTGCTGCAAAACAAAGTTCCTAAATACTATGTGTGTGAATAAAATGAACTGGCTACACTTGTCTTAGTTCATCCATAAGTCATGACAACAGTCATGACAGACTCACATGGTTCTTGTTCTTTAGGATGAGGAATGGGAATGTCTGGATAAGGAGCCTCTGGAGGGCTACAAAGAAGGCACAGCACAGAATGTCCAGATCAGGTAACAATGCTTTTAGCCTGTGCTTTTATTTTCACTTTTGTTTTTGCTTTGTTAAGACTTGCTCAGACTTCATACAGTATACTGTCATGGCCGGCAGGTGCCATCGTATGTCAAAATGTGTCCAAACTGAAACGCTTCAGTTTTGTATCACATTTCAAACCACAGGCATGCAGGCATTTGTTTCCATGTGGGTGTTTTGCATGTCACATTTTATCAAATAATCCCATGTCACACTCCAATCTGTAGAGGCCCAAAAACATTACCTCAACAATGTGTACATTTCATTCGAACTGAGAAAGAAAACTAAACCAATGTATTAAAGGTAGCAGCAACAATAAAAAAATACTGTAAATAAATCTGTGGGTCTTCTGAACACAACTTTTTTTTCCTGTGTCCCAGGTCGCTGCCAGAGGTCATGTCTGTGGAGGAGATCATGGCTATCAAGGCCAAGGTCAAGGCCAAGAAGTGTTCCACGCTCAAAACTGAACTGGACGGTAACATCGCCCTGAAGCAGAGGAGCTTTGTGGACACTGAGGTGGATGTCAGCAGAGAGATGGTCTGGAGAACCCAAACCACCAAGGTTAGTTCCAACCTCCAATCTCCCTTGTTCAATAATGTATTGGTTCTGGTTCCAGACTGATGCAAACAACCAAACTCCTTAATGTGAATAAAACGAACTGGCTACAGTCAGTGCATGCATAAGCATGCATTGCAATTCCATAAAGTCTAAACAAACGATTTTCTCTATCCCATGGACCCATTTGGTTCATGTCAGCAGCAAATTCAATAAAGCAAAACCATCTTGAGAAACTTACTACTATAGAGCTGCAAACCATAACATACTGTATGCTTTTTGTGAATAAGGCGGGTTTCTCACCCAAAGGTCCGGATCAAGGACCAAATATTTGAATTCCATTTTGTTCCATTTTTGATTTTGGTTAATTTACAAGGGGAAAAGAACATGAGGGAAAAAAATCACTGAACATACAGTATATTTTGTCAGTCACAGAGAGCGAAGATACCGTAACGGCAACATGGAACAACAGCAATAACTTGCTATTGCATTCATTGCATTTATTCTTAATAATGATATTATATGCCAAATAAGAACATAATTATATGAACAGAGGAGCAGGTGTTTGCACAATATGTGCTTATTCCCGCATGCAATTCAAAAGGACATTTCTTCCATGTAGGACAACATTTTGGGCCCGTGGGGGGGGGCTGAGCTAGTGTGGTCCCCTGAGCTTGTGTATATGTGTAATCAAGGAGAGACTCAAGGCATTCATTTTAGTCAATAAAATAACCCCAAAGTCCTAAACCATCATGATAATGTTTAAACTATCTTTAGGATGAGGAACAGGAACGTCTGTATAAGGAGCTTTTCACTGCGCATCTGGAGGGCTACAAAGAAGGCAGCATGCAGACTGACCAGATCAGGTAACTTTTATCTTCACATTTGTATTTGCTTTGTTCAGACTTCATAAAGTCAAAAAACAAAGCCCTCACTCAGCACTCAAGCTCTGTCATGGCCGGCAGGTGTCATTGTACGTTTTTTACCACTTTTCAAACAACCGATTAGCAAGCATTTGTTTCCATGTGGGTGTTCTCAATCTATCAAACATGTCACATTCTGTACATTACCTCAATGATGTGTACAGTTCATTAAGTGTATTATATAAGGCTGTTGAAAATGACGAGTTAATGGCATTCATAAATTTTGTGATTATTCTGATTAAAATTTGATATTTTTTTCCCCCCAGATTCTTTTTCAAATGTTCAAATCCTGTACAGGAGAACATGGCATATTTTGTACATAGTTTGAATGGTGACTGATTAAATTAACTCTAATTGTCCCAAGTACAAATATATTTGTAGTCTACTGTACCACAAATGCTGTATATTTATAGTACAGTAGGCACATACAATCTTAGTATTGAAGTCTTTATTTGCAGCAACAATGAAAACGTAAATCAACACGGACATGGACTACAAAACCCTGAAGCAGAGGAGCTTAGTGGGCGTCACCAGGACAGTCTGGAGGGAACAGACCACGTGTTGAGTGTTCTCCGTCAGTACAATATCCAGAAGAAGGAGATTGTCACCAAAGGAGATGAGGTGATATTTGGGGAGTTCTCCTGGCCCAAAAATGTCAAGACAAACTACAGCATCCAGGGGTAAGACCCACGTTGAACAGCTGAAGGCCTTTAGCAACAGCAGGCTTAGTTGTGAATGTATTGAGCCACATAACCATGTAAGTCAGGCAGAAATGTCTGTCTGTGCATCACATTCCATACTTGGGCATGCCCAAATGTATGACCGAAATACCTGACAGAGTGATCATCTTGAGACTGCACAAACTGCATGCATTTAACGTCAAAAACTGTCTCTTTAAAAGTGATCTCTCTTCTGTTTTTTTTCTTTTAGAACTGGGAAGAATGGGCAGCCCAAGGACTATTATACTCTTGAGTCAATTTTGTTTTTGCTCAACAATGTGCATCTCCCTCATCCATTGTATGTACGAACGGCTGCGGTAAGTCACTTACTCTTTATATTCACTAATTCTTACCATCATCATACGCTTGATTTGTGCCTTATGCCAGTTATGCTAAACTCATAGAGGAATTGCACTCATGTATTTCATTGTCTTGTTTAAAATAGAATGAACATATTCCAGCCATCAGAAGACCTGATCGAGGTGGCCTGCTGTTATATCTCAACGGCCAAAGTCGTAAGTGGTATTTTTTACTTTTGAAGTGAATGTCAGCTTAATCTGTTTCACAGTGTAGCTCTGCAGGTTTCAAAGCTGTCTGTTAGGCCACTCTGTAGTGTTTGAATATTGATACTGATGCAACGGGGGAATAAGCACATATTGTGCAAACACCTGCTCCTCTGTTCATATAATTATGTTCTTATTTGGCATATAATATCATTATTAAGAATAAATGCAATGAATGCAATAGCAAGTTATTGCTGTTGTGAAGATGTTTAAGTATTTAAGATGGCACACAGGCTGAGAATCATTGCAATGTAGGGTTAAAGGAGGGTTAACTCACTCCTGTGTTGTTGTTTTTTTTCCCCACAGCTACTTCAACAAGCATTGACAAATGTGCCCCCAAAGAAATCGTTTTGCAAAGGCCAACACAAGGTATGCTAGGACCTAGACCTAAAGGATACATAACTGTACCTTTTTTCTTTTATGTTTTGATTATTACTAAATATTAAACTATGCTCTCTATCTAACACTTAGGGCGCATTCATAAATAACGCACTGAAGCGCACTCGGTTTACATTGTGCTTAGTGCGCAATTTCCGAACACGCTCTTAATCTAAGAACGTTAATGGCTGTTTGTTTGTTTGTTTTTTCCTTCTTTATTTTCTCTTCTCAAACGAGCAGCTGATGAAGTAACGCCTGATGCTAAAAGACGAAGGGTTGAGGTAAATGGATAAACATTTTGTGTGTGTGTGTGTGTGTGTGTGTGTGTGTGTGTGTGTGTGTGTGTGTGTGTGTGTGTGTGTGTGTGTGTGTGTGTGTGTGTGTGTGTGTGTGTGTGTGTGTGTGTGTGTGTGTGTGTGTGTGTGTGTGCCATGTCTGAAGCAATGATAACCATTCAGTGCAATTGTGAATTCTTCACTTGTTGAATATTCCCCCAAGGATGCCAGCGTGCAGACGGACCACCTGCAGGCGTGCAGACTTAACATCAGGTAACATTGCTTTTACCCTGTGCTTTTATTTAAGAGTTCTTTCCATTAGTATTTGCCGTTCAGACTGCATAAAAAATAATGTCAAGCCAGGACTCATTGGCTCTATAGGGACACATTTTTGGCTCCGTGCCTCCTAATCTGATCAAGGCATATAAACATGCCTGTTTTCCATGCTGCTATTCTAGTATAGTTTTGAATAATGTGAAAAGGAGTACAATATTCAAATTGATAGTTTGTCATTATTCTCTACTGCAGAAAATCATCCACACGGTTATTCTGAGATTGTAAAAAAAAAAATGGAGAGCCATTGTGCAATTGTGCTAGCTATTGTGCTAGCTTACTGTATGTTTGAAGCTATTCATCGTTCATGAGTGAATGGGATCTATTGAACTTTCAACTATGATTGTTTTGATCACCACTTTGGCAAGTTTGCATTGATTGACTTGTGAATGTGGATGGGTTCTTATCCACTGGCTTTACTGTTGAGATGAACAGTAACTACTTGAGTATCTTCACAGTTCTTGATAGCAGCCCAAAACCTTATGCCTTGGCTACACCACTCCTTTTTACAAATGTTTTTTTAGCTAGACACAAACAGCGTTTTAGGCCACTCAAACTGAGTTTTATTTAACGGATAAATAAGTGAAGATTTTCCAAAATATCCGGAGCAGTGGAGCTGTGTAGTAATGTGAAACTATCCATCTAGAGCAACTGTTGTTTTCTTGTCTCTTTTGTCTAGTGTTGAGCAAATGATGGCTGTGACGGGCAAGAGGTCCATCACGCTGTTGGAGGAGTATGGAAGTCGGATATGCAGAAACCCAGTATACAAGCTGCTGAAGGTTGAAGGGCCGCCCCACTGGCCCACTTTCACGTTCTCTGTCTCGGTGGGAGAGATCTGTTGCACTGGTCAGGGGCACAGGAAGAAGGACGCCAAGCACAAAGCAGCAGAGGCTGCTCTGAAGATGCTCCTGCTTGACTTGAGTAGAAGGCTCCATTGCGGTTGCTGTTGATGGTGACGGGTCAGTAGAAGTATTCATGATATTCGTGGTAGATAGTAAGCATGTGACAACAGTTCTCAGCTTTGCCTTCTGGCTCAGCTCTCTTTTCGTCACAACAGTGCGGTATAACGACTGCAATACCGCCCCTTCTGCTCCGGCTGATCTCCCTCTCCATCCTCCCCTCACTCCTGAACAAGACCCCGAGATACTTGGGGGGTAATACCTCATTCCCTACCCCGACTGTACAATCCACCGGTTTCCGGCTGAGAACCATGGCCTCAGATCTGGAGACGCTGATCCTCATCCCAGCCGCCGTACACTCGGCATCGAACCGGTCCAGTGAGAGTTGTAGGTCTCCGACTGATGGAGCCACCTAAATCCCCCTATTCAAAAATAGTAGATCTACAAGGTCAAAATGTGTTGTCTTGTAGCAGATCTACCATGTGAGCTTGAAGATCTGCTATTTTGGGAAACCTTGATCTGTCTTTTAACAAATTTGATGTGCCAAAATGGGAAAGCTAGAGTTGAAGTGGCTAAAATATTCCTGCATGTGATACCGCAACCTTACTGTACATTTATTTCTTATACAGCTTGGTTGTATTTAATTCATTTTGTTTGACGTCATTCAAGTATATATTTTTTGTGAAATGTTTGTGGAAAAATATGGTAGGAAAGATTGATCTTTGGATAAATGTGTGACATGCCCAAACTTTAAATGCTAGAGTTAAATTAGTTCCTGTATGTGAGAAGTATACTTTAGGTTTACTGGTACAATAACTTAATTGTATTTCATTAGTTTTTTTTTTATAAATAATTCAAGTTTAATTAGTTCCAGTTGTTACCAATTATTTTGTTGTTGTTGAATGGAAGACTTCCTCACTGCTGGTAAATATTGTCAGGATTAAAATCTGTTTTGGAAAGTAACCAAGTAAATTTCCTCACCTACTCTACTGACATACTGTGAAAACATACAGGTACATGTACTCTGTCCTAAACTAGCCCTTCTTAAACCATCCTTGTCCAATAATTGCACAGATGTGGGCCAAAACCCAAAACTTCAACATCAGCGGAGAACTCTGCTGACATTCCCAGGACGTCTTCAACAATTTAAATAATAAACGCTGCAGATTTATCTGACTATTAATTAATTCGTCATGGTCCTCGCCGTGTTTTCTGAGTATGTTATGTCGTTTTTGAGGATTTTTGACAATTGATTCACTATAGTCCATGTTTTTGGTCGGTTTCGAGGATTTTCGAACACCATGGCCTGTCATTTTTTCCCTTAATTTGGTCGTTATTTCAAATTTGTGTAAATTAATGTGATTGCTGTTGAACCTGTAAATTATGACAAAACAAAAACTTTAAGGGACTGGTTGTAGTACTTCTGGTCTACCGGAACAGGGTTTATCCCGCACGTGTCACGCTGCAGATAACGCTGTGTCACGCTGCAGACCTGGAGGCGGACCATGAAGATGACCTGGAACCAGCTGGAGAGAACGGCCCAAGACATGCCTGGAGATCGCTTGTTGGCGGCCTATGCCCCGGAAGGGGTAGTAGGCGTGAGCTAAAATGACTTCAAAAGTAAAAAATATATGTAAAATAATGATGCTTCTCACATTACTGGCAAAACTGTGCCATTATTGCTTATTTCTTGAACCAATTTTATTTTTCACTAGACCTTCCATGAGTCTCATTTCATCAGTTAATGGAAACTGCGGAATAGCCTCGGCAGTCGGTATAGTGTTTCTTGCACCCGCTTCGACCATTATCAAGCGATAAATCCCAAGATGCTGCTTATTAAGCAGAGTTCCTCGACCAGGCATGTTGTCTGGGAGCCGACTGACACGATTGCATTGATAAGACAAAAACATAGAAATCCTCGATCAGCGTGGCCGATTGGCCACCTTGTTTTAAGCCCTGTGCCAGCATGGTGACGTGCTTGTGGTTTTGTTTATGGTTAGGGTTAGAAGAGGTGAGTATATTTACCTTGGTGCGAGGTGGATGGTGCAGTCGGGGGGTAGGGCTGAGGACGCTTGTCAATTCAGATGGCTGGCAGCCAACATGTCTGGTCGAGGAACTCGGCTTAATAAGCAGAATACTGGGAATACTCTTCAAAAGATAATGATACAATATTAATGTAGTGCCATGTTTTTATTTTTGTCCAGGCTTAATGTAAATGTAAATCACTCGATTAACTGGGAGCCAGATACCTACATTTTAAAGGGTAAACTATAATAAAAAAAAGTAAACCTAAGTATATTCCTAACATGAACCTCATCAAAGCTATACCTAAACCTAACCATATACTGACACTTAACCACAAGGGGTAACCAAACTAGGCAAAAGTAAAAATCTAATTCCCCCACTTTCTTGAGTCACGTGTTGAAATACTGGATTGCGATTGGCTTATTTCTGTGGAATGTGGGACCTTAACCCTAACACACAAGTCTTTAAACCAAAAACCAAAGCCTTGTCCCAGGCCTGTTAGCTCAGCTGGTCAGAGCGTGGCGCTAATAACGCCAAGGTCGCGGGTTCGATCCTGTATGGGCTACAGTGTTTCAATGTGCAATAGCTCAATCTCTCTGATTCAGAACCAACCTATATCCTAACCTGAGCATGGCTCAGCAACCCCCCAACCCCCAGATAATGTTGCAGCTGATGCTGTTGCCAGAGTTTGCACCCCTCTCCTCAAACACTCTAACTCCAACTGTTTTCCTGAATGTCCTTCAGTGATTGCAGCGCGTGGGCTGTCATTCTGTCAGCACTCCGTCAGCCTATCGGTCTTTGCCAAGCTGTGAACGACTGCACGCATGCTGATTTGTCTTCATGTCTTTTCTCTCTCTCTCATCCACTGCCCCCCCCCCCCCCCCACCCTTTTTTTTTTTTTTTTTTTTTTTTTTTTTTTTTTTTTTTTTTTTTTACCTCTAACGAGACTTGGAACTAGGGTGATAAATAATCTATCCAAATCTTCATTCCACTGTGACTGGAATGCATACATATTTATCATTTCATTTTTTTGAAATAAAAATAAAGATGATTAGATTCCCTGATGTCATTGAGATATTAGTGATTTAGATTTCACTTTAAAGTTGTACACAAGCAAGTATATGCATCTCAAATTCCGTTCAAAGTGTCTTGATCGTTTCGGGAATAATCTGGCGGAGTGAGCGCGTTCTCCGGCATGTATTATTAAAACCATTTAAACCCCAGTGGTTGTTGAGTGGAGTACCCCATGGCTCTATGCTGGTCTCCCATCTGTTTTGCCACCTCAAGTCCATCCTCAGCTGGTTGTGTGTTGTACTTTAGCCATTGAAAACTAGCAACCCTACCCAACCTTAATCCTGAAAATGTTGCTCAAAACGTTTAATATATTCTTTCAGAACAAGTATTTTTATACTCAAATAATTGCTTCTGGGGAATTTCTCGAACAACATGTTTTCAGATGTGGGCATGCGGCCGAATATTGATAATTCTGCAGGGGGTCCATTTTTTGGTTACATGCAGTTATTTGTGTCTTTTTTTCTCTATTTTGACATTGAAAATCATGGTCTCGGACAACATACTATGGTATGCCTTTCTTCAAAAATCCTCAAAATGATGAAAAAGGGTATAGCCTTGCATTTTTCCTAGATTTCGACATTTTTCGAAAGTCCTCAAAATTCCTTAAAACGATGAAAAATGGCATGCTGTGCAAGACCGTAAGGCTATAGCCTTGTGTGTTTGCCAGGTTTCGTCATTTTTTGAAAATCTTCCAAAATCCTCAAAATGATGAAAAATGGTAAGGCTATAGCCTTGTGTTTTTTCAAAATTTCAACATTTTTCAAAAATCCTCAAAACGATGAAAACAGGCATGCTGTTCAAGATCGTAAGGCTATAGCATTTAAAGATCTCAACGGGCCAGAAAATTAAGGCCCGGCCCTACCCGCCCTAACAGTTCAGGCCCTAGGCCCTACCCGGCCCTACTAAATGGAATAGATTTTAGGCCCTACCCGGCCCTAAACTGTCGGGTTTGGGCAAAATTTGAGAATTCGCCACAGATAAAAAATGATATGGCAATCAGCACCATCTTCATAATGGGTAAATACAGAAAGAACAAATAAATAACTATTAATTCTTACTATATTAAAATAATTCAATATATATTATTTTTTCATGGGGCCCGAGGCCCTACCCAGCCCTATTGATTATGATAGATTTTCGGCCTACCCGGCCCTAAATGTCGGGTCGGGCCTGTTCGGGTTCGGTCCTGGTCGGGTTCGGGCAGAGTTTGAGAACTAATAGCATTTGCTTTTTTGCCAGATGTTGTCATTTTTCGAACATCTTCAAAAATCGTCAAAACGATGAAAAACGGTAAGGCTATAGCCTTGCGCTTTTTCGAAATTTCGACATTTTTCGAAAATCCTCCAAAAATCCTCAAAACGGTGAAAAAAAAGCAGGCTGTGCAAGGCTATGGCCTTGCATTTTTTTTACATTTCTCGAAAAATAACGAAAAAAAAAACAATGGTAGCAAGGCTTTGGTGTTCCTGTCACTTTCTATTTGGCATTTTGTGAGCTCACAAAGCAGCCAGCGTGGCTCACTGGATAAAGGTTGTGCCTGGAAATTTGTGGGCCTGGGTTCAAGTCCCAGATGTTGCACTGTGTGCGTTGTCATCCGATGCATTCAGCAGAGAAATTAAAACCAGTAATTCTAGTACTTTTCTTTTTTCTTTGTGATTTTCATTAAAAAAATCAAAACGACTTAATATAGTACCGTACTATGTCATCCAAAACCATAAACTATATTATATCTTTCATTCACTTTTTACTTTGAAATGTTTTGTAGTTTCTGATTTTTTTTTACTTAAACGCACAATGCATTTTCAATGGCAATAACACAAATTTTTTATTATGCTATTCCTCCTACATACTTATACCTAGAAACGCCATTTATGGCTATTAACGTTCGTCTTAGTGTGGACATATTTGCCTGAAAAGGAATCTTTGAAATGTTTCATCGTTTTTAGAAATATAGTGCTTCCAAATTTGAGACTTTTATAATGGGGTCAATGGAGCTTCAAAGGGGGGTTAAAAAATCACGTTCACCAAAAAACTTCATTCACACCTTTTTAGATTCAGCTTACATTGGAGATACATGCTGGAACTTTTTACTTTGAAATGTTTTGTAGTTTCTGAGTTATTTAACTTAAACGCCCAATGCATTCCAATGGGAAAATTTATTGTGTTATTAGTCCTGCATACTTAGGGACTGTACGTTATTTACCGGGGGGGGGCTGGTGCGCTGGAAGTCCCTAAAAGGTCCGAAAAAAAAAAAAAATCATGCCCCCCCCCCCCCCCCACCTCAATTTTTTCCCCATGGCCCTCCCCCCACTTCAATGTTGTTTTCCCCATGGCCCCCCCCCCCCCTTACAGGTAACTACCAGCATTGATTTCCCAATAGTTGTCATGTTTTACACGTGTCTAAAAGAGCTTTTATTTATTCGCGCTGGCCTCTTTGAAACTATAGCCCCGTTGTGCGATCTCTCAGCTTCGATGGCAATGAAAATACTATCCAGCACGTTCGGTTTCTGACCCCCCAATGTCGCAACTCTACTAGATGGCATGATTCTACCCAGCGCAGCCTGGGTGGAGTAGCTATGTAAGCCTGGAGTATAGACAGAGCAATACAGACACCGTTCACTTCATGGAGCAAAGGGGGGCAACAAACAACTCGTTTTAGGCTACTCACCACAGCTCGACGTGCTGCTTTATAATCCATGCATCCGCCCGTATCGGGCTTTAGAAAACGGCTCTGCTGTCATTATTTATCAAACCGAACGCAGTCCTTGGTAAAAAGGCAAAGTTTTCTTTTCCCTACGTGTGTTGTAAACAAAGCGGTGGACGCCATGACAGGATCTCGCTTAACTGCATGGAGGAGGAGGAGGGTCCATGCTGCAGATGGACCCTCGCACACGGAAGCGGCAGTCCACCCGGAGTCACGACATTGAGGAGTCAGAAACTGAGCGCTTGAGCGCTGTTCAAATGGCCTGAATAGGGACAAACTGCAGTTGAAGTCAATGTAGAAGAATCGCCATTAGCTAGCTCTATGAGTAAACGTAACTCAGTCTATACTCTAAAGCTCCGTCTTCTTTTTCCCCATGGCCCTCCCCCCAACTCATTTTTTTTCATCATGGCCTTCCCCCCCACCTCTTTTTTTTTCATCATGGCCCCCCCCCCCCTACGCACCAGCCCCCCCCCCCCGGTAAATAACGTACAGTCCCTTACACGTAGAAACCCCATTTAAAGCTATTTAGGTTAATCTTACGGTGGACATGTTTGCCTGAAAAGGAATCTTTGAAATGTCTCACCGTTGTGGAAATATAAAGCTTTATAATTTATAATGGGGTGAATTCAATGTTGTTCCTAAAAGTAAGTCCTTGAGTGGGGTTTGAACTCCCAACCTCCAGATAAAGGCCTATTGTCTAGCCATACCCACTGGGCCACCAGAGACAGCTGGGTGTTGTGGTTCAGTCTTCATTTGGCTTTGATTAGCACCATTTATACAGAAAAATGACATCTATCGCTGCTGTTTTTTATTTATTCCTATAAAGTATGTTGGCCTGAAAAGGAATCTTTGAAATGTTTCATCGTTGTAGAAATATAAAGCTTTATAATTTATAATGGGGTCAATTCAATGTCGTTCCTAAAAGTAAGTATTTGAGTGGGGTTTGTACTCCCAACCTCCAGATAAAGAGCTGTTGTCTGGAGCCAAACCCACAGGGCCACCTGGGACAGGTGGATGTTGCGGGTCATTCTTTATTTGGCTTTGAGTATCACCATTTATACAGAAAAATGACATCGATCTCTGCTGTTTTTTATTTACTCATAGAAATTATGTTGTTTTTCTTCGATTTTGTCATTTTTCGAAGATCCTCGAAAATCCTCAAAACGATGAAAAACAGTAAGGCTATAGCCTTGCGCTTTTTCGAAATTTCGACATTTTTCAAAAATCCTCCAAAATCCTCAAAACGATGAAAACAGGCATGGTGTTCAAGATCGTAAGGCTATAGCCTTGCGTTTTTGCCAGATTTCGTCATTTTTCGAAAATCTTCAAAAATCGTCAAAACGATGAAAAACGGTAAGGCTATAGCCTTGCGCTTTTTCGAAATTTTGACATTTTTTGAAAATCCTCAAAAATCCTCAAAACGATGAAAAACGGCATGCTGTGCAAGACCGTAAGGCTATAGCCTTGCGTTTTTGCCAGATTTCGTCATTTTTCGAAAATCTTCAAAAATTGTCAAAACGATGAAAAACGGTAAGGCTATAGCCTTGCGCTTTTTCGAAATTTTGACATTTTTTGAAAATCATCAAAAATCCTCATAACGATGGAAAAGGGCATGCTGTGCAAGATCGTAAGGCTATAGCCTTGCGTTTTTGCCAGATTTCGTCATTTTTCGAAAATCTTCAAAAATCGTCAAAACGATGAAAAACGGTAAGGCTATAGCCTTGCGCTTTTTCGAAATTTTGACATTTTTTGAAAATCATCAAAAATCCTCATAACGATGGAAAAGGGCATGCTGTGCAAGATCGTAAGGCTATAGCCTTGCGCATTTTCAAAATTTCGACATTTTTCAAAAATCCTCCAAAATCCTCAAAACGATGAAAACAGGCATGCTGTGCAAGACCGTAAGGCTATAGCCTTGTGTTTTTGCCAGATTTCGTCATTTTTCGAAAATCTTCAAAAATCGTCAAAACGATGAAAAACGGTAAGGCTATAGCCTTGTGCTTTTTTCGAAATATCAACATTTTTCAAAAATCCTCAAAACGATGAAAACAGGCATGGTGTTCAAGATCGTAAGGCTATAGCATTGCATTTTTGCCAGATTTCGTCATTTTTCGAAAATCTTCAAAAATCGTCAAAACGATGAAAAACGGTAAGGCTATAGCCTTGCGCTTTTTCGAAATTTTGACATTTTTTGAAAATCATCAAAAATCCTCAAAACGATGAAAAACGGCATGCTGTGCAAGACCGTAAGGCTATAGCCTTGCGTTTTTGCCAGATTTTGTCATTTTTCGAAAATCTTCAAAAATTGTCAAAACGATGAAAAACGGTAAGGCTATAGCCTTGCGCTTTTTCGAAATTTTGACATTTTTTGAAAATCATCAAAAATCCTCATAACGATGGAAAAGGGCATGCTGTGCAAGATCGTAAGGCTATAGCCTTGCGTTTTTGCCAGATTTCGTCATTTTTCGAAAATCTTCAAAAATCGTCAAAACGATGAAAAATGGTAAGGCTATAGCCTTGCGCTTTTTCGAAATTTTGACATTTTTTGAAAATCATCAAAAATCCTCATAACGATGGAAAAGGGCATGCTGTGCAAGATCGTAAGGCTATAGCCTTGCGCATTTTCAAAATTTCGACATTTTTCAAAAATCCTCCAAAATCCTCAAAACGATGAAAACAGGCATGCTGTGCAAGACCGTAAGGCTATAGCCTTGTGTTTTTGCCAGATTTCGTCATTTTTCGAAAATCTTCAAAAATCGTCAAAACGATGAAAAACGGTAAGGCTATAGCCTTGTGCTTTTTTCGAAATATCAACATTTTTCAAAAATCCTCAAAACGATGAAAACAGGCATGGTGTTCAAGATCGTAAGGCTATAGCATTGCATTTTTGCCAGATTTCGTCATTTTTCGAAAATCTTCAAAAATCGTCAAAACGATGAAAAACGGTAAGGCTATAGCCTTGCGCTTTTTCGAAATTTTGACATTTTCTGAAAATCCTCAAAAATCCTCATAACGATGAAAAAGGGCATGCTGTGCAAGATCGTAAGGCTATAGCCTTGCTTTTTTGCCAGATTTCGTAATTTTTCGAACATCTTCAAAAATCGTCAAAACGATGAAAAACGGTAAGGCTATAGCCTTGCGCTTTTTCGAAATTTCGACATTTTTCGAAAATCCTCCAAAATCCTCAAAACGATGAAAAACGGCATGCTGTGCAAGACCGTAAGGCTATAGCCTTGCATTTTTTGACATTTCTCAAAAAATAACGAAAAAAAAACAATGGTAGCAAGGCTTTGGTGTTCCTGTCACTTTCTATTTGGCATTTTGTGAGTTCACAAAGCAGCCAGCATGGCTCACTGGATAAAGGTTGTGCCTGGAAATTTGTGGGCCTGGGTTCAAATCCCAGATGTTGCACTGTGTGCGTTGTCACCCGATGCATTCAGCAGAGAAATTAAAACCAGTAATTCTAGTACTTTTCTTTTTTCTTTGTGATTTTCATTAAAAAAATCAAAACGACTTAATATAATACCGTACTATGTCATCCAAAACCATGAACTATATTATATCTTTCATTCACTTTTTACTTTGAAATGGTTTGTAGTTTCAGATTTTTTTTACTTAAACGCCCAATGCATTTTCAATGGCAATAGCACAAACTTTATTAAGCTATTCCTCCTACATACTTATACCTAGAAACGCTATTTATGGCTATTAACGTTCGTCTTAGTGTGGACATATTTGCCTGAAAAGGAATCTTTGAAATGTTTCATCGTTTTAGAAATATAGTGCTTCCAAATTTGAGACTTTTTATAATGGGGTCAATGGGAGCTTCAAAGGGGGTTAAAAAAATCACGTTCACCAAAAAACTTCATTCACACTTTTTTAGATTCAGCTTACAGTGGAGATACATGCTGGAACTTTTTACTTTGAAATATTTTGTAGTTTCTGAGTTATTTAACTTAAATGCCCAATGCATTCCAATGGGAAACTTTATTGTGTTATTAGTCCTGCATACTTACACGTAGAAAACCCATTTAAAGCTATTTAGGTTAATCTTACGGTGGACATGTTTGCCTGAAAAGGAATCTTTGAAATGTCTCACCGTTGTGGAAATATAAAGCTTTATAATTTATAATGGGGTGAATTCAATGTTGTTCCTAAAAGTAAGTCCTTGAGTGGGGTTTGAACTCCCAACCTCCATATAAGGGCCTATCGTCTAGCCATACCCACTGGGCCACCAGAGACAGCTGGGTGTTGTGGTTCAGTCTTCATTTGCCTTTGAGTAGCACCATTTATACAGAAAAATGACATCTATCGCTGCTGTTTTTTATTTATTCCTATAAAGTATGTTGGCCTGAAAAGGAATCTTTGAAATGTTTCATCGTTGTAGAAATATAAAGCTTTATAATTTATAATGGGGTCAATTCAATGTCGTTCCTAAAAGTAAGTATTTGAGTGGGGTTTGAACTCGCAACCTCCAGATAAAGAGCTGTTGTCTAGCCATACCCACTGGGCCAACTGGGACAGGTGGATGTTGCGGGTCATTCTTTATTTGGCTTTGAGTATCACCATTTATACAGAAAAATGACCGATCTCTGCTGTTTTTTATTTACTCATAGAAATTATGTTGTTTTTCTTCGATTTTGTCATTTTTCGAAGATCCTCGAAAATCCTCAAAACGATGAAAAACAGTAAGGCTATAGCCTTGCGCTTTTTCGAAATTTCGACATTTTTCAAAAATCCTCCAAAATCCTCAAAACGATGAAAAACGGCATGCTGTGCAAGACCGTAAGGCTATAGCCTTGCTTTTTTGCCAGATTTCGTCATTTTTCGAAAATCTTCAAAAATCGTCAAAACGATGAAAAACGGTAAGGCTATAGCCTTGCGCTTTTTCGAAATTTTGACATTTTTTGAAAATCATCAAAAATCCTCATAACGATGGAAAAGGGCATGCTGTGCAAGATCGTAAGGCTATAGCCTTGCGCATTTTCAAAATTTCGACATTTTTCAAAAATCCTCCAAAATCCTCAAAACGATGAAAACAGGCATGCTGTGCAAGACCGTAAGGCTATAGCCTTGTGTTTTTGCCAGATTTCGTCATTTTTCGAAAATCTTCAAAAATCGTCAAAACGATGAAAAACGGTAAGGCTATAGCCTTGTGCTTTTTTCGAAATATCAACATTTTTCAAAAATCCTCAAAAATCCTCAAAACGATGAAAACAGGCATGGTGTTCAAGATCGTAAGGCTATAGCATTGCATTTTTGCCAGATTTCGTCATTTTTCGAAAATCTTCAAAAATCGTCAAAACGATGAAAAACGGTAAGGCTATAGCCTTGCGCTTTTTCGAAATTTTGACATTTTCTGAAAATCCTCAAAAATCCTCATAACGATGAAAAAGGGCATGCTGTGCAAGATCGTAAGGCTATAGCCTTGCTTTTTTGCCAGATTTCGTAATTTTTCGAACATCTTCAAAAATCGTCAAAACGATGAAAAACGGTAAGGCTATAGCCTTGCGCTTTTTCGAAATTTCGACATTTTTCGAAAATCCTCCAAAATCCTCAAAACGATGAAAAACGGCATGCTGTGCAAGACCGTAAGGCTATAGCCTTGCATTTTTTGACATTTCTCAAAAAAAAAAACGAAAAAAAAAAACAATGGTAGCAAGGCTTTGGTGTTTCTGTCACTTTCTATTTGGCATTTTGTGAGCTCACAAAGCAGCCAGCGTGGCTCACTGGATAAAGGTTGTGCCTGGAAATTTGTGGGCCTGGGTTCAAATCCCAGATGTTGCACTGTGTGCGTTGTCACCCGATGCATTCAGCAGAGAAATTAAAACCAGTAATTCTAGTACTTTTCTTTTTTCTTTGTGATTTTCATTAAAAAAATCAAAACGACTTAATATAATACCGTACTATGTCATCCAAAACCATGAACTATATTATATCTTTCATTCACTTTTTACTTTGAAATGTTTTGTAGTTTCTGATTTTTTTTTACTTAAACGCCCAATGCATTTTCAATGGCAATAGCACAAACTTTATTATGCTATTCCTCCTACATACTTATACCTAGAAACGCCATTTATGGCTATTAACGTTCGTCTTAGTGTGGACATATTTGCCTGAAAAGGAATCTTTGAAATGTTTCATCGTTTTAGAAATATAGTGCTTCCAAATTTGAGACTTTTTATAATGGGGTCAATGGGAGCTTCAAAGGGGGTTAAAAAATCACGTTCACCAAAAAACTTCATTCACACCTTTTTAGATTCAGCTTACAGTGGAGATACATGCTGGAACTTTTTACTTTGAAATGTTTTGTAGTTTCTGAGTTATTTAACTTAAACGCCCATGCATTCCAATGGGAAAATTTATTGTGTTATTAGTCCTGCATACTTACACGTAGAAACCCCATTTAAAGCTATTTAGGTTAATCTTACGGTGGACATGTTTGCCTGAAAAGGAATCTTTGAAATGTCTCACCATTGTGGAAATATAAAGCTTTATAATTTATAATGGGGTGAATTCAATGTTGTTCCTAAAAGTAAGTCCTTGAGTGGGGTTTGAACTCCCACCTCCAGATAAAGGCCTATTGTCTAGCCATACGCACTGGGCCACCAGAGACAGCTGGGTGTTGTGGTTCAGTCTTCATTTGCCTTTGAGTAGCACCACTTATACAGAAAAATGACATCTATCGCTGCTGTTTTTTATTTATTCCTATAAAGTATGTTGGCCTGAAAAGGAATCTTTGAAATGTTTCATCGTTGTAGAAATATAAAGCTTTATAATTTATAATGGGGTCAATTCAATGTCGTTCCTAAAAGTAAGTATTTGAGTGGGGTTTGTACTCGCAACCTCCAGATAAAGAGCTGTTGTCTGGAGCCAAACCCACAGGGCCACCTGGGACAGGTGGATGTTGCGGGTCATTCTTTATTTGGCTTTGAGTATCACCATTTATACAGAAAAATGACCGATCTCTGCTGTTTTTTATTTACTCATAGAAATTATGTTGTTTTTCTTCAATTTTGTCATTTTTCGAAGATCCTTGAAAATCCTCAAAACAATGAAAAACAGTAAGGCTATAGCCTTGCGCTTTTTCGAAATTTCGACATTTTTCAAAAATCCTCCAAAATCCTCAAAACGATGAAAAACGGCATGCTGTGCAAGACCGTAAGGCTATAGCCTTGCGTTTTTGCCAGATTTCGTCATTTTTCGAAAATCTACAAAAATCGTCAAAACGATGAAAAACGGTAAGGCTATAGCCTTGTGCTTTTTCGAAATTTCGACATTTTTCGAAAATCCTCAAAAATCCTCATAACGATGGAAAAGGGCATGCTGTGCAAGATCGTAAGGCTATAGCCTTGCGCATTTTCAAAATTTCGACATTTTTCAAAAATCCTCCAAAATCCTCAAAACGATGAAAACAGGCATGCTGTGCAAGACCGTAAGGCTATAGCCTTGTGTTTTTGCCAGATTTCGTCATTTTTCGAAAATCTTCAAAAATCGTCAAAACGATGAAAAACGGTAAGGCTATAGCCTTGTGCTTTTTTCGAAATATCAACATTTTTCAAAAATCCTCAAAAATCCTCAAAACGATGAAAACAGGCATGGTGTTCAAGATCGTAAGGCTATAGCATTGCATTTTTGCCAGATTTCGTCATTTTTCGAAAATCTTCAAAAATCGTCAAAACGATGAAAAACGGTAAGGCTATAGCCTTGCGCTTTTTCGAAATTTTGACATTTTTTGAAAATCCTCAAAAATCCTCATAACAATGAAAAAGGGCATGCTGTGCAAGATCGTAAGGCTATAGCCTTGCTTTTTTGCCAGATTTCGTAATTTTTCGAACATCTTCAAAAATCGTCAAAACGATGAAAAACGGTAAGGCTATAGCCTTGCGCTTTTTCGAAATTTCGACATTTTTCGAAAATCCTCCAAAATCCTCAAAACGATGAAAAACGGCATGCTGTGCAAGACCGTAAGGCTATAGCCTTGCATTTTTTGACATTTCTCCAAAAATAACGAAAAAAAAAAAACAATGGTAGCAAGGCTTTGGTGTTTCTGCCACTTTCTATTTGGCATTTTGTGAGCTCACAAAGCAGCCAGCGTGGCTCACTGGATAAAGGTTGTGCCTGGAAATTTGTGGGCCTGGGTTCAAATCCCAGATGTTGCACTGTGTGCGTTGTCATCCGATGCATTCAGCAGAGAAATTAAAACCAGTAATTCTAGTACTTTTCTTTTTTCTTTGTGATTTTCATTAAAAAAATCAAAACGACTTAATATAATACCGTACTATGTCATCCAAAACCATGAACTATATTATATCTTTCATTCACTTTTTACTTTGAAATGTTTTGTAGTTTCTGATTTTTTTTACTTAAACGCCCAATGCATTTTCAATGGCAATAGCACAAACTTTATTATGCTATTCCTCCTACATACTTATACCTAGAAACGCCATTTATGGCTATTAACGTTCGTCTTAGTGTGGACATATTTGCCTGAAAAGGAATCTTTGAAATGTTTCATCGTTTTAGAAATATAGTGCTTCCAAATTTGAGACTTTTTATAATGGGGTCAATGGGAGCTTCAAAGGGGGTTAAAAAATCACGTTCACCAAAAAACTTCATTCACACCTTTTTAGATTCAGCTTACAGTGGAGATACATGCTGGAACTTTTTACTTTGAAATGTTTTGTAGTTTCTGAGTTATTTAACTTAAACGCCCAATGCATTCCAATGGGAAAATTTATTGTGTTATTAGTCCTGCATACTTACACGTAGAAACCCCATTTAAAGCTATTTAGGTTAATCTTACGGTGGACATGTTTGCCTGAAAAGGAATCTTTGAAATGTCTCACCGTTGTGGAAATATAAAGCTTTATAATTTATAATGGGGTGAATTCAATGTTGTTCCTAAAAGTAAGTCCTTGAGTGGGGTTTGAACTCCCAACCTCCAGATAAGGCCTATTGTCTAGCCATACCCACTGGGCCACCAGAGACAGCTGGGTGTTGTGGTTCAGTCTTCATTTGCCTTTGAGTAGCACCATTTATACAGAAAAATGACATCTATCGCTGCTGTTTTTTATTTATTCCTATAAAGTATGTTGGCCTGAAAAGGAATCTTTGAAATGTTTCATCGTTGTAGAAATATAAAGCTTTATAATTTATAATGGGGTCAATTCAATGTCGTTCCTAAAAGTAAGTATTTGAGTGGGGTTTGTACTCGCAACCTCCAGATAAAGAGCTGTTGTCTGGAGCCAAACCCACAGGGCCACCTGGGACAGGTGGATGTTGCGGGTCATTCTTTATTTGGCTTTGAGTATCACCATTTATACAGAAAAATGACCGATCTCTGCTGTTTTTTATTTACTCATAGAAATTATGTTGTTTTTCTTCGATTTTGTCATTTTTCGAAGATCCTCGAAAATCCTCAAAACGATGAAAAACAGTAAGGCTATAGCCTTGCGCTTTTTCGAAATTTCGACATTTTTCAAAAATCCTCCAAAATCCTCAAAACGATGAAAACAGGCATGCTGTGCAAGACCGTAAGGCTATAGCCTTGTGTTTTTGCCAGATTTCGTCATTTTTCGAAAATCTTCAAAAATCGTCAAAACGATGAAAAACGGTAAGGCTATAGCCTTGTGCTTTTTTCGAAATATCAACATTTTTCAAAAATCCTCAAAAATCCTCAAAACGATGAAAACAGGCATGGTGTTCAAGATCGTAAGGCTATAGCATTGCATTTTTGCCAGATTTCGTCATTTTTCGAAAATCTTCAAAAATCGTCAAAACGATGAAAAACGGTAAGGCTATAGCCTTGCGCTTTTTCGAAATTTTGACATTTTCTGAAAATCCTCAAAAATCCTCATAACGATGAAAAAGGGCATGCTGTGCAAGATCGTAAGGCTATAGCCTTGCTTTTTTGCCAGATTTCGTAATTTTTCGAACATCTTCAAAAATCGTCAAAACGATGAAAAACGGTAAGGCTATAGCCTTGCGCTTTTT
Source organism: Benthosema pterotum (assembly GCA_039105355.1). Classification (NCBI taxonomy): domain Eukaryota; kingdom Metazoa; phylum Chordata; class Actinopteri; order Myctophiformes; family Myctophidae; genus Benthosema; species Benthosema pterotum. Next base: position 7,812,411 of record CM076976.1, on the reverse strand, counting down.
CGAAATTTCGACATTTTTCGAAAATCCTCCAAAATCCTCAAAACGATGAAAAACGGCATGCTGTGCAAGACCGTAAGGCTATAGCCTTGCGTTTTTGCCAGATTTCGTCATTTTTCGAAAATCTTCAAAAATCGTCAAAACGATGAAAAACGGTAAGGCTATAGCCTTGTGTTTTTTTTTTTCGAAATATCAACATTAATTTTTTCAGAAATCCTCAAAAATCCTCAAAACGATGAAAACAGGCATGGTGTTCAAGATCGTAAGGCTATAGCATTGCATTTTGCCAGATTTCGTCATTTTTCGAAAATCTTCAAAAATCGTCAAAACGATGAAAAACGGTAAGGCTATAGCCTTGCGCTTTTTCGAAATTTTGACATTTTCTGAAAATCCTCAAAAATCCTCATAACGATGAAAAAGGGCATGCTGTGCAAGATCGTAAGGCTATAGCCTTGCTTTTTTTGCCAGATTTCGTCATTTTTCGAACATCTTCAAAAATCGTCAAAACGATGAAAAACGGTAAGGCTATAGCCTTGCGCTTTTTCGAAATTTCGACATTTTTCGAAAATCCTCCAAAATCCTCAAAACGATGAAAAACGGCATGCTGTGCAAGACCGTAAGGCTATAGCCTTGCATTTTTTGACATTTCTCAAAAAATAACGAAAAAAAAAACAATGGTAGCAAGGCTTTGGTGTTCCTGTCACTTTCTATTTGGCATTTTGTGAGCTCACAAAGCAGCCAGCGTGGCTCACTGGATAAAGGTTGTGCCTGGAAATTTGTGGGCCTGGGTTCAAATCCCAGATGTTGCACTGTGTGCGTTGTCATCCGATGCATTCAGCAGAGAAATTAAAACCAGTAATTCTAGTACTTTTCTTTTTTCTTTGTGATTTTCATTAAAAAAATCAAAACGACTTAATATAATACCGTACTATGTCATCCAAAACCATGAACTATATTATATCTTTCATTCACTTTTTACTTTGAAATGTTTTGTAGTTTCTGATTTTTTTTTACTTAAACGCCTATTACGACTGTTGGTCTAGAGTTTAAGGTTTGAATAAAGCAAGGATGTTTAATGCTAGAAATAGTATTTATTTTCGTTTCTTTTGAATGTTTTTAAAGTGGCAAACAGTTTACAAAAGTTTATGTTCGAGCCGTGCTTTGAGTTGCACTAGCAAATAAATATACACAGGATACTGGGCAACTTACAATAGTAATTAGATAAAGGTAAAGCTAGTAAGTATAGAAAGATAATATAATAGTAGAAAGCTGGACGTCAATACTCTTTTGACAACATTACTTACAGAGCTAGTATTAGACAAAATGGTAAATAGACAAGAGAGTAACTAGTAAATAGATAAATATAGAAAAGGACTAAAGGCGAGTCTAGCGTGACACAAAGCTATCCCTGCTCGGTGGGCACGCCGTCACTTTAGCTACAAGCTAGACAAAGAACTGACGGCGGCCAGGAACAGCGTCTTCCCAGCAGCCTTTGAAGATCAGGTGGAGTGCCGCCAGAGGAGCGGATTGGACGATGAGGTCTGGAAGAGGAGAGTCGGCGCACCAATGCGGGGGAGCGCTATACTCGCCCCACCAATGGCCAGAGACATAACAAGACAGACGAAGCGCGCGCACACACACACTCTACAAACACATAACGGGACCACACCACTCTCCTATACGTCCGTAACACCCCCACCCTTAAGAAACAAACACGCCCGTTTGTTTTCAAATAAACTACCAAATGCTGCTAATGTTGTTTGTGTTTCTCTTTTCACATGGTCACATAATTTCGCTAATCTGACCCATAATTTGCATTAGGAATAAGGATAAGTAATAAGAAATATTTAAGAAAATATAATCAATACAGACCTGAACTGTCACTGTTAAATGTAACCACCCCACCCCTTATGCCTCAGCCAACATTGTCAGCTCCCATTCGTATTTAATTTAATTCCTACTATACTCCTGTACAATGAATGCCTATCACAGGAGTTTAACTGCATTATTTTGTTAATATCACACATGCGTGACAAAACCCAGAGGAACTGTGGTCCATCGGTGTAAACGACCACGGGTAGGGAACTGCATCCTACATACACAAAAAGGTCAGGAGTGAACACAACAATGCTAAAGCTTGTTTTTTTTGCCGCGTACCGAATCTGGTGCTTATTAATTTTACGCAAGGAAGGAACAGCACCCTGGGTGGTCCACTCCGTCACTACCTTCCTGGACAAGGAATGCTCCAGCCCCGACAGTACTCGCAACAACTTGGAATTTAAAAGGCCAATCATTTTTTTTTTTTTTTTTTTTTTTTTTTTTGCGAAGCGAGCACAGGGACACCACACGAGAGCTTTAACACTCTCAAACGCATGCCGACAAAAATCAATCAATTAATAGTCCATACGAAATCAGATCAGGGACTGAATAATTTAGGTAGGGGGTAACCGACAGTAGTGAATGTTCTACAAAACCCCCGCTAAAACCTCCACAAGCTCAGGGAACCTGCGGAGCGCGCGACGCGCACGAGGAGCAGAATATAAGTGACAGTGGCTTTTCCACACTCGCACTCGGCGAGGTTCAATATTTGCGATGCTTAAGCCAAACGCTTTATACATACTTTAGTGGTTGCGTGCGGCCACCCCGCCTAATTTAAAAGAGCACACAAACATGAAACTGGGTAATAGTTTAAAACACGAAGTATGAACGCAACCTGCCACAAAGCGTTGGCACACAACTAAGGCCCTCTTTTCAGTTGTTGCTACATAACCTCGGAGCTAACTCCATCTCTATGATGCGGGCCCTCTAGCCCGTCAGACAAACATGTGAATATGCCCAGACCATGCCTCCGATGCCTATTATGCACCCATGGGATATCCGAATCAACCCCATAATGATCTGTTACCGGAATTGCAATGCTGCTCATGCAGATTAACCCTAATCCATGCGTAAAAGCATACATTACCCCTACTAATAGAAACCCGCAACTTTAATGCAGAAAACTTTAGTACGAACCAACCCTTGTGGCTCCATCGGTATAGGCATATTCACAATACACTAGAACACCCTGTTTGTTTGATCTTCGTTTTCTCTTCTTTTTCATTAACAGTCATATACCACGCTCAGGCGGCCCACAATAAAATAGGAATTAAATTCCAAACACTGTAATCTTAACTCGTATGGGTGTAGCATGACAAAATCGACAAATGCACTACTAAAATCCGACTGGCAATTTTAAATTCCCGATCTTCCTATAACGTGAGGGTAAATAATAAAAAGAGTCTGCAGTACCCTTCCTCAAATATACGGCCTCACTACAAATCTAAAACCATCGGAATACAAGTATATCAAACAGTCAAAGGAATGTCATTTTAACCAAAAACATTTGATCATGTAACGGCGAGAGAATTTAAATAGGCTACTGCCAGCAGTGCCTTGAAAAGAAATATATGCCTATAATTAACATTTGTTTGTTTTATCAAGGGAACCAAACAAAATCAGAAACAAAAAACTAGCAGGTGATGTGCAAAATGGTAAACCTATAACTTTACAGTGGGAACTGAGCACAATTAATGAGCATTTTAATACATCTATAAAAACAGGGAACATTCTAAAACTCATGATTGAATCCACAATCACTACTTAGCCAAATCCATGGCAACTAAATGGGAAGGAAACACGCAGCCAAATCCATGACCGCCGAGGGACACATCTCTATCACCTGCCCTCCCCCACAAGTGACAAAAGTAACCACAAAGGCCAGAAAACACCCCAAAAAATCAATATAAGCCAAACTGGTAAAACAATGCTCGAATAAGGTGATCAATCTAATAACGAGCATAATGCATATACTTGACTGGGTGTACCAAACTCAAAAGGCCCACGCAGGAGCTCTTTTTCACAGGCCTACGTAACGCTGTTCACTCCAACTCACTCTTTTGGTCAACAGATTTCACAACAGAACGAAATCTAAAAGAAATCTTAAGTCTATTCTGTTTCACAATAAATTTCCCCAAAAGAGAAAAAAAATAGACTATACCAAAAACGCTATTAATTCCTTAATTCAACTCTAACTGAACCACACTGCAGACTTTGTCCGTAAAACAGACTGACAGAGAAAAAAGAGCATGAGTTCTTGGGCACGGCTCCATTACTTTTGCACCCAAGCAGCGCATCTTTCCCAATCATTATAGCAGCGCCTACACTTCTGCGGCCAATTTAGAGGAGCGGCTATCCGCTCACATTGCCGAAAAAAATAGCAGTCCACTTCAGATTCCCGAAAAGCCAGCATGAAAGAAATAACCCTCAGACACATCAAATGCGGTGGCATGGTAGTAAAAACACCCACAAGTGACATACCTGGCATCTCTGGCGTTCGGGGGAGTTCCTCACCGAGCACTCATCTCCACCTGCTTCAGCCGCACAGTACTAGTCTCCACCTCTAGCTGCTTCGCCTTGAACTCGGACTCGAGCTCAGCTTGCCCAAATTTGTAAACCCACATGGAATTTTTCCCCTATGCAGCTTCGATTTCTCTTCTGATCCGCCAGGATCGGGCAGCGGCTTCACACCACCCCCATTTACCTGTGCATCTGGCTGTACGGGCACCCCTGCGCCCTGGTCACCCGGCGCGTCACCTCGCGCGCCACCCTTCGGCTCTCTCTGAGGCATACTCACCACCACTTCAGCAGAGTCATCAGGAAGCACGAGCAGGACTATTTGTTACGACCAAACCAACCAGCATCTGGATCTTTAGCCTATTCTTACCTGCCGACCACGGAACGGGAATATTATAATGGACCGAAATAGTGTGCAAACCCTCGCTGCAAAATGCGTCCAATATGGCCAGTGTAGGGCTTTCAAATCTCTCGAATTTCAAACAGAAGCGCCTTCCCTCTACTCAGCTTTACAAAAGTCTACGACCAACAAGTTGCCAAATCACTTTTTCTCACCACTGAATGCCACTTACTCTAATAAAACGAACAAAACGAATACAAGAAAAATACTAAACCTCGGACTCAATAACGCTATGACGAGCCCCCATATTACGACTGTTGGTCTAGAGTTTAAGGTTTGAATAAAGCAAGGATGTTTAATGCTAGAAATAGTATTTATTTTCGTTTCTTTTGAATGTTTTTAAAGTGGCAAACAGTTTACAAAAGTTTATGTTCGAGCCGTGCTTTGAGTTGCACTAGCAAATAAATATACACAGGATACTGGGCAACTTACAATAGTAATTAGATAAAGGTAAAGCTAGTAAGTATAGAAAGATAATATAATAGTAGAAAGCTGGACGTCAATACTCTTTTGACAACATTACTTACAGAGCTAGTATTAGACAAAATGGTAAATAGACAAGAGAGTAACTAGTAAATAGATAAATATAGAAAAGGACTAAAGGCGAGTCTAGCGTGACACAAAGCTATCCCTGCTCGGTGGGCACGCCGTCACTTTAGCTACAAGCTAGACAAAGAACTGACGGCGGCCAGGAACAGCGTCTTCCCAGCAGCCTTTGAAGATCAGGTGGAGTGCCGCCACAGGAGCTGATTGGACGATGAGGTCTGGAAGAGGAGAGTCGGCGCACCAATGCGGGGGAGCGCTATACTCGCCCCACCAATGGCCAGAGACATAACAAGACAGACGAAGCGCGCGCACACACACACTCTACAAACACATAACGGGACCACACCACTCTCCTATACGTCCGTAACAACGCCCAATGCATTTTCAATGGCAATAGCACAAACTTTATTATGCTATTCCTCCTACATACTTATACCTAGAAACGCCATTTATGGCTATTAACGTTCGTCTTAGTGTGGACATATTTGCCTGAAAAGGAATCTTTGAAATGTTTCATCGTTTTAGAAATATAGTGCTTCCAAATTTGAGACTTTTTATAATGGGGTCAATGGGAGCTTCAAAGGGGGTTAAAAAATCACGTTCACCAAAAAACTTCATTCACACCTTTTTAGATTCAGCTTACAGTGGAGATACATGCTGGAACTTTTTACTTTGAAATGTTTTGTAGTTTCTGAGTTATTTAACTTAAATGCCCAATGCATTCCAATGGGAAAATTTATTGTGTTATTAGTCCTGCATACTTACACGTAGAAACCCCATTTAAAGCTATTTAGGTTAATCTTACGGTGGACATGTTTGCCTGAAAAGGAATCTTTGAAATGTCTCACCGTTGTGGAAATATAAAGCTTTATAATTTATAATGGGGTGAATTCAATGTTGTTCCTAAAAGTAAGTCCTTGAGTGGGGTTTGAACTCCCAACCTCCAGATAAAGGCCTATTGTCTAGCCATACCCACTGGGCCACCAGAGACAGCTGGGTGTTGTGGTTCAGTCTTCATTTGCCTTTGAGTAGCACCATTTATACAGAAAAATGACATCTATCGCTGCTGTTTTTTATTTATTCCTATAAAGTATGTTGGCCTGAAAAGGAATCTTTGAAATGTTTCATCGTTGTAGAAATATAAAGCTTTATAATTTATAATGGGGTCAATTCAATGTCGTTCCTAAAAGTAAGTATTTGAGTGGGGTTTGAACTCGCAACCTCCAGATAAAGAGCTGTTGTCTGGAGCCAAACCCACAGGGCCACCTGGGACAGGTGGATGTTGCGGGTCATTCTTTATTTGGCTTTGAGTATCACCATTTATACAGAAAAATGACCGATCTCTGCTGTTTTTTATTTACTCATAGAAATTATGTTGTTTTTCTTCGATTTTGTCATTTTTCGAAGATCCTCGAAAATCCTCAAAACGATGAAAAACAGTAAGGCTATAGCCTTGCGCTTTTTCGAAATTTCGACATTTTTCAAAAATCCTCCAAAATCCTCAAAACGATGAAAAACGGCATGCTGTGCAAGACCGTAAGGCTATAGCCTTGCGTTTTTGCCAGATTTCGTCATTTTTCGAAAATCTTCAAAAATCGTCAAAACGATGAAAAACGGTAAGGCTATAGCCTTGCGCTTTTTCGAAATTTTGACATTTTTTGAAAATCATCAAAAATCCTCATAACGATGGAAAAGGGCATGCTGTGCAAGATCGTAAGGCTATAGCCTTGCGCATTTTCAAAATTTCGTCATTTTTCGAAAATCTTCAAAAATCGTCAAAACGATGAAAAACGGTAAGGCTATAGCCTTGTGCTTTTTTCGAAATATCAACATTTTTCAAAAATCCTCAAAAATCCTCAAAACGATGAAAACAGGCATGGTGTTCAAGATCGTAAGGCTATAGCATTGCATTTTTGCCAGATTTCGTCATTTTTCGAAAATCTTCAAAAATCGTCAAAACGATGAAAAACGGTAAGGCTATAGCCTTGCGCTTTTTCGAAATTTTGACATTTTCTGAAAATCCTCAAAAATCCTCATAACGATGAAAAAGGGCATGCTGTGCAAGATCGTAAGGCTATAGCCTTGCTTTTTTGACAGATTTCGTAATTTTTCGAACATCTTCAAAAATCGTCAAAACGATGAAAAACGGTAAGGCTATAGCCTTGCGCTTTTTCGAAATTTCGACATTTTTCGAAAATCCTCCAAAATCCTCAAAACGATGAAAAACGGCATGCTGTGCAAGACCGTAAGGCTATAGCCTTGCATTTTTTGACATTTCTCAAAAAATAACGAAAAAAAAAAAACAATGGTAGCAAGGCTTTGGTGTTCCTGTCACTTTCTATTTGGCATTTTGTGAGCTCACAAAGCAGCCAGCGTGGCTCACTGGATAAAGGTTGTGCCTGGAAATTTGTGGGCCTGGGTTCAAATCCCAGATGTTGCACTGTGTGCGTTGTCATCCGATGCATTCAGCAGAGAAATTAAAACCAGTAATTCTAGTACTTTTCTTTTTTCTTTGTGATTTTCATTAAAAAAAATCAAAACGACTTAATATAATACCGTACTATGTCATCCAAAACCATGAACTATATTATATCTTTCATTCACTTTTTACTTTGAAATGTTTTGTAGTTTCTGATTTTTTTTTTTTACTTAAACGCCCAATGCATTTTCAATGGCAATAGCACAAACTTTATTAAGCTATTCCTCCTACATACTTATACCTAGAAACGCCATTTATGGCTATTAACGTTCGTCTTAGTGTGGACATATTTGCCTGAAAAGGAATCTTTGAAATGTTTCATCGTTTTAGAAATATAGTGCTTCCAAATTTGAGACTTTTTATAATGGGGTCAATGGGAGCTTCAAAGGGGGTTAAAAAATCACGTTCACCAAAAAACTTCATTCACACCTTTTTAGATTCAGCTTACAGTGGAGATACATGCTGGAACTTTTTACTTTGAAATGTTTTGTAGTTTCTGAGTTATTTAACTTAAACGCCCAATGCATTCCAATGGAAAAATTATTGTGTTATTAGCCCTGCATACTTACACGTAGAAACCCCATTTAAAGCTATTTAGGTTAATCTTACGGTGGACATGTTTGCCTGAAAAGGAATCTTTGAAATGTCTCACCGTTGTGGAAATATAAAGCTTTATAATTTATAATGGGGTGAATTCAATGTTGTTCCTAAAAGTAAGTCCTTGAGTGGGGTTTGAACTCCCAACCTCCAGATAAAGGCCTATTGTCTAGCCATACCCACTGGGCCACCAGAGACAGCTAGGTGTTGTGGTTCAGTCTTCATTTGCCTTTGAGTAGCACCATTTATACAGAAAAATGACACCTATTGCTGCTGTTTTTTATATATTCCTATATAAAGTATGTTGGCCTGAAAAGGAATCTTTGAAATGTTTCATCGTTGTAGAAATATAAAGCTTTATAATTTATAATGGGGTCAATTCAATGTCGTTCCTAAAAGTAAGTATTTGAGTGGGGTTTGAACTCGCAACCTCCAGATAAAGAGCTGTTGTCTGGAGCCAAACCCACAGGGCCACCTGGGACAGGTGGATGTTGCGGGTCAGTCTTTATTTGCCTTTGAGTATCACCATTTATACAGAAAAATGACATCGATCTCTGCTGTTTTTATTTACTCATAGAAATTATGTTGTTTTTCTTCGATTTTGTCATTTTTCGAAGATCCTCGAAAATCCTCAAAACGATGAAAAACAGTAAGGCTATAGCCTTGCGCTTTTTCGAAATTTCGACATTTTTCAAAAATCCTCCAAAATCCTCAAAACGATGAAAAACGGCATGCTGTGCAAGACCGTAAGGCTATAGCCTTGCGTTTTTGCCAGATTTCGTCATTTTTCGAAAATCTTCAAAAATCGTCAAAACGATGAAAAACGGTAAGGCTATAGCCTTGTACTTTTTTCGAAATTTCAACATTTTTCAAAAATTCTCAAAAATGCTGTATCAAACACAACACACACACACACACACACACACACACACACACACACACACACACACACACACACACACACACACACACACACACACACACACACACACACACACAAAAGCCGGGGGTCAGGGGCAATTAAAAGCAAGCGAGAACAGATGAGTTTTTAGGAGGGATTTAAAGGACCCAATTGACTAGTCCACACAACATCTCTAAGGTATATTCATGACATAGTAAACTGAGTAAACCTTGAAAATGGGTGGTTCAGATTGAAAGCTCCACCTCTGATAACTGCTGGGCTTTTTTGACATGGCCAAGTGCTACTTTAACTGGCAACTGTCAGACAGCGCAACGTATTTTGGGTGACTGAAATGTTTATATTGTTTTGGTGTGGATCACCCCAGTGTCTGTATGTAATAATGCTACAGCCACTGAGCCACTGGAGCTGTGTTCTGGAGCCGCATGCGGCTCCTGAGCTGCAGGTTGCTGACCCCTGGCAGGACAAAATGCTTGTACTGGTAACAATTCATTTTGTATAGACCTTGTAAGCTAACTGTATGGAGTAGCAGCAGAGTAAAGAACCAGGGGCTATGAAAAGGCCACACAATGAGCAGAAAAAAAAAAAAATCATGTACAGTAAATTCAACACCTTGAGCAGGGCACCGCAGGGAATTGAACCCCGTTCTGGTAAACCAGAAGTACCACAACCAGTGCCTTTTGCTAATAGGTTGCTTTACAGGTCCATTCGTTTAAATGTAAATCTTAGATTTCAACAGTAAAGTTCCACAATCTACATTGCAGGAAACAATTATATAAATTATGTATAAAAGGTATAGTAAGAAAAAAAATAGATAAGCACAAAATTATCAACATGTCGCCTGTTCTGACAATTAGTCAAAGTACTCATAAGAAGGAGAAAATAACACACAAACAAGATGATGAGTTGACACATCATAGTTTCAAATATTAATTTATCCCCTTGTTAGTGCCAGATCTGGGCTGCACTGCTATAGGCAACTTATACTTAAGTATTTAATACTAAATACACCACTGACACTACTTTATTTTCATCATTTTCGTTCGTGTTGCACGAAAACGGAAAGCCTGGACTAATTTGTTGCACACAGTGGCCTTGAGGGGGGAGTCAACCTTCCGGGGTGGGCGTCGCTCCAAATGATGTGACGTAGCACAGCAGTGGACGGGCGCAGGAGGGGCCGGGGATGACGACACGTTGGTGAGATCAAATCAGATCAGCTCGATCTGCCGCGTGGATCCCACGGCACCCCGCCCCCCCAGGCCAAAATCATTTCGGGTTGGGCCAGGCTACACTCCACATAGACCAGGTAACCAGGGCTGTCCACACTTTTTTGATTTGAGAGAACAAGATATACACATAAAAAATCTGATTGTCCCATTACTGAAAATCCATTTCAAGGCCCCTAGAAAATGGGAGCTTTGAAATAGTGGTAATGGTGTTACTTACTGTTATACAGTTTAAGAATAATGCACTTAAAATAACTAGAGGGGGGAATTGTAAGGGTTTCTGACTTTTCTTATATATGCTATTTGAAAACCAAGTATTTGTTTGAGTTGACATCTACCTGCACAGCCTGTGTGACCTATTGCTCCATCACAACCTACCGTTTGGGCATCGACGAGGTATAGTTACTGCTCTGTTCAGACAGCTCAATAAAAATAGTTTGCAATTCGAAAAACACCCACTCAGACAACAATCTGTGACCTGTTTTTTTTTTTTTTATTTTTTATATATTCCTGAATCGATTGTATGACACGCTCGCAATCGTTTACAAGGTGTCAACTGGGCTTCAATCCACTGCCCTGTATTCATCGAACTTCTGGTAAGACTTTTGTCACTTGTGGTGTCGTGTCGGTGTCCAGGCCGGATCTAGGCATGGAGAGGCAAAGCCCCTCTAAATGCTCTGACTGCCCCACCACCAAACATGATGGCATGCAAAACAACCCAAAATTCAAAGATATTTCAAATTAAAATTACACATATAAAATTCCTGTTTATTTATAATTAAAATGATTTGAAACACTACCACTGCGACTAACTATAATTGTGGCACCACTAAACCAACAGCATTTCATCGTTCAAAACAGAAAACTCTCCGGGTCAGACATTTAGCTTCATGCATTCTGCATGCCTGTTGCAACTTCAACAACAACTGATGCTTACTTGCCTAATAAAAGTTCTGCAACTGAAAATGGTATGGAGGCGGCTTCATTTATACATTTGGGTGGGCATGCCAAATATGGAGGCTGCTACATCTTCCAAAACAATATTTTAAAAATATATTAAAACTGTAAATGAAATTCCACAGCCCCCTCGCTACAGCACGTAATTGTGAGGAAAACAATATTTTAGTTTTGGTCTGAGAGACTAGAACAGTGAATTGGAATCCGGTGGTTCAGGGACCATCAGGGGTCCTTGGGGTTTCCAGGTGGTCATCAGCAAAGTGATGGACAGTTGATAAGCCTAATAAGCCTGATTAGCCTAATGGTCCAAAACGTTTGAAACCCACTGTAGCACATAGTTTTTCAGTGGTTTTCAACCAATGGTCCTTGAGGGTGTTCCAAGTGGGCCCCAGCTAAATGATTAGATGATAGGACCAATGAATTGAAAAAGGTTTATATATATACTGTATATACACACACACACTGATCCAAATGTGTCAAACACATTAAACGTAAGCCCGTACACGACAGACATAATGATTGTTGTGCTGGTCTGCCAAAACTGGTAGTAGTACGCCATCCTAGGAGGATATCAGTAGCTCAGCTGTCGACCTGTCAGCAACGCAGACCCAGACATGCGTAATGTATGGCCGAGCTGACACAGAAACCGGATAAAATTGACTAGTCCTTTTATACGCATGGAGAATTCTGATTATTTTTTCCTGTACTCAGATTTCTTTTCACGGTTTCCGTCCCGGAAAACGCATCAGTGTGCAAATATATCTTAAGTACATGAAATGCATGTTTGCATAAATGTTTGCTTTGACTAATGTCTAGTGGGCAGGGAGAAGTGAATGGACATCAAAGTCCCTAGGGGTCTTTCTCTGCTTAGTCCATTTAGAGAGGAAATATAGTTTGCATTGTTCTTTGTTGCTCCAGACGTTTATTGACCATCACCAACAACAATGGGCTTAATTATCAAACAATATCACTTACAATGTTGATGCAATGCTTCCTGTTACATCCTCTGTCTGATCCAGTCATCCATTTCCTTTCCTGGTCTTTGTTCTGTATCCAAGTAGGAACCAAACTATTTTGTTTAGGCCTTGTATTCGCAAAAAAAAAGCAAACAGTACTATGTAATGTAGAATACAAAAAGCAATTTTGTAAAAGTTAATACGGCCTCAGAAGAGGAAGGGGCTTTCACAGTAAAATCTTCCATAGCTGCTGGCACTCCAGCACGTTTATTTTGAAAGATGCTCAAATGATTATCAAAGCAAGTAAAAAAGAAGAAAAAAAAAAGGTTTGTATAACCACGGTATAAGGTGCAACAAAGACTGGATTTTTGTGAGGCAAGATTTCAATAATTTATTACTGGTATTTATTACACAGGTAATGGTCGGTCTATCTGGGCTTTTCAGGTTAATAGAAAACAAAAAAATCTGTTCCTGTGTAAAAAACAAACAAATAAAAAATAACTATTTTCAGCCTTGATCACATTCTTAACATCCAAACTCAACTATGTAAATAAACAGCTGGACAAATATTCCACTGAAAATCGGTTTGTTGCTACAAGGTGCCTTGTCATAACATTTCAAATAAATTAAATGCCAGGAAATGTATAATGGATACAACAAAAATACAACTTCTTATACACTCTACATACTAATGTAATGTTTTATGTAACACTGCTGGCAACAGCCATACTGCTTCTCTACAGTAAATATTTTAAGGAAATGGAATGTTTGTAATGCCCACACACAGCCGTAAAGGGGCAGTGCATAGATTCCGAATAATTTCAAGATACAGCATTTGGAATTTTTGCTCAAACCCATCTACTACTTCTAAGGCATGTTTTGGTGTTTCAGTGCAATGCTCAGTTATGCTTCATTTCTCCTCAAACGGATTCCTTAAAAACCTCTTTCTCTCTGCCCAATCAGCCATCAGCTCGTCTTCAAAGTGGGCGTGGCTCAGGCGTGGCTGACTGGCAGGTGTGTGATGGGATTGGCTATGACTGGCTGGAGCAACAGTGGGTTTGTGGACTGGACTGGAAGAAAAGAAACACCAAGTTTAGACCAGTACCCATTTGAGCCATGGACCACCATTTGACATTTTAGCCCCACATAACCCAAAACTAAAGATTTATTTTGCTTTTGTCCACAATTCCAGGCTGGATTTCGGAGAAAAAACAACACAGGCCCACATGGCCGGGGCAACCAGTGAAACTATTACCAAGACCCAAGTAGAGCCTTACCGTCCATGTAAGTCAGTGTAGTCAGCAGGGTGGTGTCAGGAACAAAGGTGGTGTAATGCAGGTCTTCTATCAAAGGTGCCGGCAGCAGTTGGCCAGAAGGAAGTGATGTCATCACGACAGGACAGGACACAGGAAGTGGACTGATGTGCTTTTTCTGACGAGCTCGACAGTTTTGGAACCAGACCTGGAAAGATCAGGACCAGATCAGGAGTCAAATGGGGTAGTTTCCCTGCTTACCCTGGAAGGACGTAGCGCATGGGAAGAAACACGTTTTTCCGACCAGGCTCCCCATCTGGCCAGGGGGAGGCAGTCTAGAGACCAGGATTACTGCATGTTTTTGTGAAGATATCTACCCTAGGGGACACGGGGAGAACATGCAAACTCCACACAGAAACGCCCCTTTGGCCAACACAAACACAGGTATGGGTACAATGACGTGGAGGAAGAGAACATGGCCTCAGCACTTACATAGTTTCTAGTGACTAACGTGATAATTGAGTTTGAACCGAGTAATACACTGTCTGGATTCCAGAATGGCATTAAAACAGAGTATTTCTGACTGTAATCAAGGCACCCATGTTTGTGAAGGATTCAGTTTCAGAAATGTGATGAAAAACAGGACAGCTTAATTTCTATTGGCTTTTATTGTGGTATATTTGATAGTGGATCACATTTTTGTTTACGGGAGTAATATCTTCTGGAGTTTTGATATAAAAGTAAACAAAAGTGAATATTTTCACATTTTTGTTGGCATGCATTGTCAGGTATGGCTTGTAATGACCACAGACGTGGTCCAAAAGTGTGGAAAAACTTATTTTTCAACTCACTGGGCATTGAAAGTATTCTGAGGCCCACCCTGGGGTTTACAACAGGAAGGCATGACCCAAATAATACTCTATTCACTTCATCACTTCATCGGCTCTATTATAAGATGTGTTTCACCATGTTAATGTTTTTTCTTTTCTTTTTTTCTGAGTGCACAAATGAAACCAAATGGACCTGCTCCATTTGGTTCACATTTGTGCACTCTCAGGAAAATATTGGAATTGGCCCTCTTTCAGTCTGCAACAGCCCTCACGAGAGCTCAGTTTTCTGACCCCTCAATGTCCCAACTTTTCGGCTTGTCCGAGTATTATTTTGGTGGAGCCTTCATGTAGTCCTTTAAATGTACCTGTATGACCCTGCGGCTGAGGCCTGTCCTCTCTGCTAGCTTCTGGAGGGTCTGGGCGTCAGGGTTGTTGTCCTTGGCAAACTGGGTCTGCATGACCTGGAAGGTATTGAGGGGAGGGGGAGGAGGAGGAGTAAACAATGATCAGGTTATTTGCAGTTTTTGTTACTCCAGTCATGCATGCATAAAGTAAAAACTGTGTTATAGTAGTTTGGGGTATTTCATTTTAGTTTTAGTTAGTTTTTACTTTTTATTTTCTAATTCAGTTATTTTAAGTTAGTCTTAGAGTCGGATGGCTAGTTTTTAATTGGGCGAAAATGCTTAGTTTTAGTTTAGTTTCTCTTTTAGTGTCGATTTTGTCAGGTGTAGGATTTTAAAAAAAGATCAGCGTCATTAGAAAGCATTCATTAGAAAAGATACCATTTAAAAACAAAGCAATAAACGGAGCCCTAACTTTGGTCAATTATTTCCCACTTTGAATAATAACCAAAATACATATACCGTACTTTCCGGACTATAAGCCGCGACTTTTTTCTTGTGCTTTGGACCCTGCGGCTTATTCAGCGGTGCGGCCAATGTATGGATGTTTACGGCTAACAAACACTATAGGGCGTTCTAAGTCTAAATGCACGGTATGCACCCCAACTTTAAGCCGGCCCGAGCAGGAAATGTAGGGGGACAGGGCACAGGCAGTTCGCTAAGACAGACAATACTAAATGCTTCATGGAAAGCAAACGAAGAAGTGCATATAACGCAGCTAAAGTCAGTCGAGCTGGTTGAAAAATAAGGAAATCTATCTGCTGCACGTAGCCTTGGGATCAATGAATCAATGGTTAGACGGCGGACCAACGCGAGGAACGCCGGCGCGGCGGAGACACCAGCTCCTCGGAACGGCGGCGCGCGGTGGTGGTCCGCGGTGGTGGTCCGCGCGGTGGTGGTCCGCGCGCCCTCGTTCCGAGGAGCTGGCGCCACCAGCGCGCGCACCACCAGGGCGAGGAACATGCTGAAAGCAACTTTTTCTCAAGTCTGCCAGTGGATCCTTACTGCGTGGAAAAGTGTCAAAAAAAAACATCCACGAACGGGTTTAGAAAGGCTGGCGGCAGCAGCCGCCGCCGCGCGAGGAGGAGGAGGAGGAGGAGGAGGAGGAGGAGGAGGAGGAGGAGGAGGAGGAGGAGGGGTCCGTGGAGGCGGCAATAAAGACGCCTCGTCGAGCGTCTTAAACATTGAGAGGATTCCTGGTGGTCCCCAGCTAAATGGTGGACAGTTGGTTAACCAGATGTATGCTAGGCTACCTTTTTTCATGAACCAAATGGACCCGCAAGCGCTCATTTGGTTACATGAAGTGATCGGAGTTGCGTATCTCCGGCTACACTCTATGGCCACTTGGCCAGGCCTGGATGTAATATTTCTCAATCGGGGGTGCAGCTGAAAATGGCAGTTGGTTTAGTGGTCCCACAATTGTAGTTAGTCAATGTTTAACCCCCGCTATAAGCATTTGATTTGAAATATCTTTGAAGTTTTCATTGTTTGCATTCCGTCATGTTTGGTGGGGCAGTCAGGGCGTCTAGAGGGCATTCCCCCCCCCCCCCCCCCATGTCTATGCCTAGATCCGTCCTTGGTCTATGGCTCTAGCGTTAATTAGGCCTACATACAGCACGTGCAGTTCTGTAGTCGTTTAAATAATAAAAATGATGCTTCTCTAACAGCATTGTTTGAGAATTGCCGACAATCTCATCTGTGCAAGAACCCTTACATATGGTAATTAAGCATTAAAACACCCGCGGCTAATAGGCCAGTGCGTCTTGTATATGTACACAATTGATTTTTTCGCTAAATTTGGCCGGTGCGGCCTATATTAAGGTGCGC
Organism: Benthosema pterotum; assembly: GCA_039105355.1. NCBI lineage: Eukaryota > Metazoa > Chordata > Actinopteri > Myctophiformes > Myctophidae > Benthosema > Benthosema pterotum. The sequence continues at coordinate 7,795,628 of CM076976.1, read as the reverse complement.
TTTATAACCCGGCAATTACGGTACATGTTGATAAAGGGTCATTTTTCATTTTAGTCAGTTTTAGTTAGTTTTGTGAATACACACAGTTTAGTTATCCTTTTTAAATAGAACAAACTAAAAGGTTAACTGAAATTAATAAAACCTTTTTATTAATTTCAGTTAACCTTTTAGTTCGTTTTAGTTAACTATTAAAACCCTGGTAGAAAGGATACAATCCAATTACCAATTCTGAGAACATAGCATTAAGGAGTAGTTCATTAAGAATATTTATAGTTGGGCTTGTATTTTTTGTCAATGGCTACAGGCCCAACACTGCACTGCATACCTGCAACTGGTCAACAGTGAAGCTGGTTCTAGCTCTCTTGGCTGGCCTGGCACCATGTTGACCAGGAGAGGGCACTGCATCTGACTCTCTGGCTCTCTCTGAAACATGAGGAGGGAGGGAGAGATTTATCCATTCAATCATTCAGGAGAGATGAAGTGAGATGGGAGATGAAGTGAATTAAATGGGAGATGGTAACCATTCACGCCCATTGCGGTTGAAAGACACCCAAGAGATTCAATTTGTATATCACTACCACAAATGGATTAAATATAGAAACTACTAACTTCTAAATTCCATGTAGATAATCTTGTCTGAAATTAAAAGTAATAGAGGCAACTATATAGCTATATTTTTTGCCCTTTTCCCCTCTACATTGCTTCTACTTTGATGCTGCAGCGGTTTCTCTGCAGACAGACACTTTGTTGTTGAAAAATAATATTAATTAATATAGCCTACAATCCTAATAAATAATCTACACAACTCACTGTTTTCCTGAACCGGAGTGCTTGTGAGACTCGGTAGCCTACTGATTTGCTTTACTTTGATATTGTAGACTACATCATGTTAACTGCAGCGCAACATATGCGAAGAAAAAAAGTTTTGAACTTTATTAACGAAATAATATCTAAGGGCAGAGCCCGGTCATGTAAAACAGCTGTTTATGTCGGATATTACTTGCGTATCTCTATCATGCATGGTGATACGGATACTGTAAATATAGAACCTGCAGAGAGTCCCCTTGGATGTCTTGTGTGCGCGGCCCTCGTCCGTTTTGAGCGGTTTTGTAGAAATATAACTTACATTAACAACACTCATCGGCAGACCAAAACTCTTCAAATGCGCTATAGTGCGTGTCCAGTGCTTTCCAATTAGGAGTCTTTTTGCAAGCTGTTTGCCTGTTTCCATACCTCATTTGCGCATTAGACTCTTTCGATACGCTCCGAAATCTGCCACCTTTCAGCGACAAAGAATTTTTGCGCAAAATGGAAACTTATTCGCATTTTGAAGCGTTTCCATTCAACATTCAGTACGCAAGAGCCGTTTTTGCGCAAAAATAGGGCTTATGGAAACGTGGCTACTGTCTTTCGAGAATAAAGGCATTGCTCTTTTTTGCGCAAAATGAGAGGGGGGGGGGGGGGGGGTACTGTCAATTGACATCACGACATGCATGAATCATCATTATACAGTAAAGATGTCAGTGTTCATTTATCATTGAAAGATGACAAAGGAGACAAATACTGCTTCATTTTTGGAACCAGACCTTAAAAATCTCTTCCAAATCCATCAACAAGGCATGCCCTATGCAGTGGAAAAATGTGTGTGTGACATTTATTTTTTAAAACAATGTTTTGTCATACAGGAAAGCTATTGGTGGAGAGGTTTGTCTATCACATGTTATGCTTACCTGTGATAGTAGTTTGGGGAGGGGGTGATCTAAAGGTCTATTGAACAATAGCTTAAAGGTCCATTAGGGGTTCAGTGTCTTGCTCAAGGACACTTCAGACACTTAAAGGGACATTTCACCATTTTTGCAAATAAAATAAAATAAAAAAATAAATATAAATATGTTAACATTTAGAAGATTTAGAATTTAGAGTTTAGCAGTGAGCCCAGTGTCTCTGATGTCATGGCACCTCCCTATCCACAGGGTAGGGCGGTGCAGCATAGTAGTGTCGATGACACTGAAGTCACTGCTAAACTCGAAAATATCTAAAACCACATAATACACACATATTACACCCAGAAAAAGTGTTCTAAATCTTGTAAATATGTTATCAACATATGTCCCTTTAAGGGGGTGTGGTGAATGGTTCGAGTTGTATGTACAGACATACACACATACAATTCACAAACATGGGGAGACATTTTCTGCCGTTAGATGGGACATCCACCAGCTCCACCCATAATCGATCACTTACTACATTCCTGCACACGCTTGATATTGTCCAGCATGTTGTCATAGTGCACCCGGCAGAACACTTTGTCCTCGATCAGCCCAAACTCCTCTCCGGTGGAGAGCTGCCGCTTGCAGGAGGAACAGGAGAAGCACTGCAGGTGGAAGGTGTTGCCCCGCGCACGGCGGACCCAGTCGCTGGAGCGGATGTTACGACCGCAGCGCGCACAGCGCGTCCCGTACTTCCTGGAGGAGCACCACAAGACAGGTGATGTTCAAGAGAGAGAGAACGAACTCTAAGTAGTTGTGTACTCAGATTTATTTACTTTTTGTCATTATGAAGTAAAAGCAACAATGCACGATACACATTACACATTAGTCTCATCAAAATTATCACATCATATTTTAACTGGTTGGGATCAAATATAGTTGTAGGAGTCGAGGCATAAATGTACCCTAGTCAAAAAAATCCTATAGAAAAGTCTGATAAGATTTTGGAACAAAAAAAAAAAAACATTTAGGATTCATAAAGGAGTCCTATAGGATTTTATAAGATCTTATAAGAATCCCATAGGATGCCCCCGCCTTTTTCTATAGATTTTTAAAAAATATTATAGGATTGTTATAGGAATAATAGATGATCTTATCTAGAGAAACTTAAAATAACCAAGGTAAATACATAATTAACACAACATTAGAAGCAAAGGGAAAAGTAATAAATTATAAGTTTAGCAATAATAATCTCCTCATAGCTTCATATATTTGGGCGATATTGATTTTTTAATATCGATATTGATAACGTGATTAAAACCGGTATTCTCGATATTACCGAGTCTAGCGGCCAAACCACCGACTGCTGTCCACGAGGGCTCGTGATCTTCTCTGTCCGTCCCCCCTGTCCCCCCTGTCAATCACGACGAGCAGCGCAATCATGACGATAACCATTTCCCCCATTATATGTTAAATTAAACCCTTGTGCATCCACCCTGTGGATATCAAACATCTACATCAAAGGACAACACCACAGCAGACGATCACAGCACACCATGCACAGACAGAGTAGCCAATTGTATTTAAAAATCAACTGAAATCAACTGCCACCGCACCGCAGCAGCGAGCAGACTGCGCGCACACACACACACACACACACACACACACACACACACACACACACACACACACACACACACACACACACACACACACACACACACACACACACACACACACACACACACACACACACACACACACACACACACACACACACACACACACACACACACAGAGTAGGAGGAGGAGGAGACGGCAGCGGGTCTTGCCTTCACCCGCCGAAAAAAACTAAACAGGCCGGACGCAATGATTGACTTTTATTTCACCGAGCAGGCGCCTCTGTCTCACATGGTAGAGAGAGAGAGAGAGAGAGAGAGAGAGAGAGAGAGAGAGAGAGAGAGAGAGAGAGAGAGAGAGAGAGAGAGAGAGAGAGAGAGAGACGCGTGCTGCAAGCCTATATTTGTACTTATCTTGTCCAGTGTTCTGTTTCACGTTGTTTGGCCATGCCTAACAGCAGACGCAGGAAAAAGCAAAGATGCAGGGAATCCGTCGCGAGGAAAGAGGAAAACTCCTCTATCAAGTCGATTAGGCTACTAATGAATGTGGAATGCCAGTGCGTGTCTGTTGTCTGTTGCGTGCGCTCTGCCATGTGCTTTGCTTTGAGAACATGCCTGATCATTGCCGAGCGCAGTATGGAACGTTCTCCTCAGATATGCATATTTTGGTATTATTTATTGCTCGATTTCGCGGTCCCACTTACTTTATCTTGCACCTTTCCCTCCCGCAGGCATTTTCATGCCGCCCGCGCTGCAACATTTTGCGTTGGGTCCCGCCGGCGCCGCGGGCTAAAAAAAATAATAAAAAAAAATCGATCGATTGTCGACATTGGGCCGCGACACGTCACGTTGGTATTCCAAATATGTGTCGATTAACATCCCTAGCACTGGTCCCTGAGAGCATGAGGTCCATTTGGTTTCATTTTGTGATCTCAGGAGTTACAGATCCATAAGGGTCCGTTTGGTTACAAAGGATCCATCATTTAGCTGGATCTAACTAGCGATCCTCAAACAATCAGTGCCGCCATTACAAAAAAAAAAAAACAGCAACCAAGGCTTTTTTAACCTTACCTTGTCTCCAAATAACAGGTCAACCACCAAATATCAGGAAAAAGATCGCTATTAGATCCAAAAGTCAATAAATCCAAGCTCCTTCAGTGTACAGATCCATAAGGCCCCTCTGTCCCTCTACTACACTCTCTCCGTCTCTCTGTTTGTTGTGTGGTTGCTATGGAAACCGGTAGCTGACACACGTGGCAGGGAGAGCCACGTGGGTCTCTCTCTCGTTCAGTCCAAACAACGCACACGTGTTCAGTAGCATTAACAGGGGAGTCACTAATTGCAGCTGGCTATGTGCAGAAGATAAAAGGTGGCATTCTCAGTCCATATTATTTCATTAAACGGTATATAATTATACACATCATATACACCCAACGAAACCACTCAATGGACACAGCAAATACCAGTTTGAATTATCAAAATCCATTCAGAATTGAAGATGCATAGAAGGAATCAAATCTCAACTCTTTGCCTTGCGACATGAGCGGGCGGAGCTGCGCTGCGTGGTTGTTTTTCTTTTTTTGGACGATATTGTTTGGAGGGGACGGTAAAATACGATATTCGGTATTCGGTATTTTTTGTAAATCCTGCGATATTACTCGGTATTGATTTTCAATATCGTGGTAAACGGTAATACCGGTATATTGCCCAAGACTACCTCATAGCTTCATATAAATGACCCATTCCATTATGTCACCTTGGAGGTATTGGATCATTAAAAAACAAATAACAATAAAGACAGAAAAACATTAACGTCTGTTCAGCTCCATTATTAGTCCATTATACTGTACAGGTATGTCTGTTTCACTTGACATATCAGCTCCACCTAAGCAGTGTCATTAGGACAGTACCTGAGTTTGGACCTGTGCATCCATTGCATGTTGTCTCACTCTGTCTTATCAGCTTCCTCGTCAACTTTTCCAGACTCCTTCCTCCTTCTCAGTTGCGACATCTCCCTCTCTCGCTCCCCTCTTCATCCCTATTCAATGCATCGTTCACTTCTTCCTCTTCTTCAGGCTCAACGTGTTTAATGATTGATGTGTTTAATGGATCGAGGAAATCCTCCACCTCTCTCGCAGAATGTCAGAATCAATGTTGCAGTTGGCTGGATAAAGCCGCATCTTGTGTTCAAACAGCCCCGATCTTACATCTTTGAACTCTGCACGGAGTTTCATTGTCTCAGCGCTGACGTCAGGATGGATATGGATTCTCTTTCCATTATACAGGAACGAACGTAACTCTGCTGCTCTCTGGGTTATTGTCCTCTTGATCTCAAAGCTATGAAGCCTTGCAATCATGCACCTCGAGCCATTCTTCTCGGGACCAGTACTTTGTGCCACACTAGCGGATCACTCGGCCGCTTCCAACCACATCGACACCAAACACTTCCCACAGCAGCTTTTCAGTAAAAGTCGGGTTACCTGCTTCTACACCCAACGACAGGCCAAAGATGCGTATATTAGTTTTGCTGTGATTCTCCAGTGGATAATCTTCTTCCTTAATGTGTTATTCTCTTCCATGATCACTTGGTGTTTAAGTTCCAAGTTCAGACAGTCTGTCATCAGTATAAACTGCAGCTCTCTCCAATCCAGCCCCTTTGCCTTCGCATACAATTAGGTTACCTCTCAACTCATCCAAACATTTGTTTACTGGCTCTAAGCTTGTAGCCAGTGCAGTAATTTCTTCACGGATTACTTCTCTCTTTGTAGCGGCCATTTCAGCTGTGAAAGACTTGCCATGCCGTGTAGCCATCTTCCACAATTGTTTGTCTGCAACTCGTTGCGTTGAAATGTTGGCTACGTGCAATCAATCACACTGCAGCAACGTCTTCTCCAGAGAGCAGTCAGTCCAGTTTGTAAATAAATGCACATCAAAATAAAGTGTCCATATGATTAATCGTCATAAGCCTTTCTAGTTGTACAATGAGTGGCCCAAACTCGATCAAACACAAAAGTAAGCCAGTGGGACGGGGGACCGTGGCAGCTACACACATCTGCACTCACATCCTACCACTGCATTGAAATAAAATAAACTCTACCTGAAGTAGTCGAGCTTGCAGAAAACCTGTTGCTCTTTGATGTAGCAGCTCACATGTCGGCCCAGCGAGGTCTGACACACGCTGCACGACAGGCAGCGCACATGCCAGCAGAAGTTATTGACCTGAAGAATGAAGCAAAGAAAGAAAGCCTATTGGCAATTAGTCTACCTACCAGTAATGTTGACTGATTGAATATTGTTACATTTTGTATGGACAAGCACAGGGGAAGTACAGCTCAATACAAGCCAAGTTCTACTGAAACAGTATTTTTTTTTCCCCAAGAAAGGCTATTTCCACTTGGGTGCTTTACCAATGCATTGTGTTAATGAACAGCCTGGATTCCAGTCTGATGAATTACTGAATTGCTGAATTCCGCAGATCTGAAAATGTTACTGTGCTACTCAGCAAGGAAGAGTCTCAGCAAGGAAGAGTCTCTGTCGCCGCTTTTACCCTGGCAATCAAATCCAGCCTGAATGTGACCAGAGTCTGATCTGTGTCACTTCAAGAAAGAAATCCCATTTGCAACAATTAAGGCCGTTTACGGAATGGTAGAGATTGGCTACACACGTCAGATTGTTACCACGATAACCAGAGCAGATAGTGTGGTTTGGAAAACCACCAGTTTGACATTGGATCAAAGCGCACTGCACAGCTACTGTTGTTGTCCTGTAACGTCCCCATACAGCTGTCATTTTTTTGTACTACTGAATCTGACGGTTTAATGTGTACACAACGTTAGTGTGTACACAGTCTAAACAGATTTGAATCCAACTCCACCCCACTCCACTATTGGCTTGGAACTGCTGTGCTGTTCCATAACAGCACAGCAGTTCCACAACCCTCTCTCTATAGCCCGATATAGCCGCGTTTTAAACATATACAGTAGCTCACCCTCCACATCTCGGATCATGAATATGGTCTTCAACTTTTATTTTTGGCAACTTATGCATTCAGTCTATTGGCAATAGTTTGCCATGGATCGGATCCGATCGCCATGCCTTGTCCCTGGCCTTATTAATCGTGCTTGTATTGCTCTTTTTTAATGATCGCCTTAGAGATCATCAGCTGCTGCTGTGCAAGGCACGGCTCTCTGGCTCTTGCTGGTCTTGCCCATGATTAGTCACACTCAAGGAATCTACAATCAGCATCGTGGGCTTTTCAAGCAGTACATGCACGCGCCAGCAAGCGAGGCTATATGATCCTGGCTCGCTAAATCCGCACATTTTTAGCCTCGCTTGGCGGAACAGAATGAAGCAAGCTCTAAAGAATATAAGGATAAGGATTTAAAAAGCGTGGTTTTGGCTTAAATCCCCGATTTTCTAATCCACCTTCCGTGAAATACCCCCTTGGACCGTCTGCAGGGCAAAGTAAGTGTCTACCTGCAGGGAAACAGCTGCAGCATCAACGTAGAAGCAATGCAGTGGGGTAAAAGGCAAAATAGCTAGATATACATGTACATTTAGATTTTTGGCTACAATAACTTTAATGAGTTTCTAAATGAGTTACTGTAGCACATGGACTAACGGCACAAAAGCAGAAGTCTGAAGACAGTCGTACTGACCTGAAGGAGGTACCTGTCGGTGATCTCCTGACCACAGGAGGTGCACAGGACCTTCCCCACGTGGCAGGAGGAGGTGGAGGTCACGGTGGGGACGGTGGGGGCTGCGGACGACGTCACGGACACACAGGAGGACACCGAGGAGGCCGGGGAGTAGGAGGAGCTGCAGCCGTCCTCCTCGAAGAGGTCTTCGGGTCCGGAAGAACCCTGTGTCAATCAGACAGCAGAGGCGTGGTTTCAGCAAGGCAAATTAAGAGAAAATACAAACAGACACACAGTCGTCTGACACCATACCCAAAACCCTAACCACACATGGAAGCCACCTAGCAATGTTTTGATCAATATTAACAAGCAACGTCAATTATCAATGTTGACTAGCGCCCTCTACTGGTCAATATATTGGAATCGTCCAATCACAGCCCTCCCTGGCGTCACGTGATCCTTTCTCCCAGACTCCCACAAATAAACTTTTCTGAAAACATGGCTGCTGTCTTACTGGCGTTGGACAGAAGGATTTTATAACTTTTTTGTTCTCCTAAATTAACATTTTGAGAACTGTTGGGTGAAAATGATTAAATTCAAACTAAAAACAAATTGTAAAAACAACTATATATTTTAACACTTAGTTAATGATTTTTCTTTGAGGCTCCTTTGTACAAATCGAACCAACGGGTCCATTTGGTTCACATTTGTATGCTCTCACGAAAAACAAAAGTAAAATGGGTGTACAGGTGTTGCCCTGTTGCCATGTGGCTCATCATGTTGCCTGTTGATGTTGACATTGTTAGTTGATATTGATCAAAATATTGTTAGTGTATCGGGGCCTTCAAAAGGTATTATAGGCAACTTTAGCATGTACATAATCTGTTTTTGTAGTATATGAATCTAACTCCACCTCACCTCCACTCTATTGGCTCATTATGAAACTGCTGGAGACTGCTGAGCTGTGACTGGCTAAAATGCCGCCTCACCACTTACAACCTCCGCCAACACACTAGCACGACCTTGTCATCTCGATGTCAGTTATCTGCTGAGAATAAAGTTCTGGACCGTCTGCCTGGCAATGGCAAGTGTCTGTTTGCAGGGAAACAGCTACAGCATCAAGCGGTGCAGAGGGGAAAAAGGCAAAAAAATATATATATATATATATATATATATATATATATATATATATATATATATATATATATATATATATAATATATATATAGCTATATATACACACATTTTGATTTTTTACTAAAAAGTTGCCTATAATACCGTAACCGGACAGGTGATGAATGTGTCTTAACCGGCCACGTATGTTTCTTAACCAGCCACATATATCAGAGACACAGGTAAGTGTGACCTGGCCACATATGTCAGATTAAGTGACATATATGTGTTGACTAGACCACAGTCTTGCAGTAACTATGTTGGACTATTGGCAATTTGGCATGTCGGAATAACGTACTGCACGCAACAGCCTAAAAAAAACAAAAAAAAAAACACAAGTCATAACTCAAATCCCATTTGTAAGACAGCAAGAACAGTGGATCTACATTCTCAGTTGCAAAGCGATGCTGTAGGTGTGCTGTAGGTTTAAGCAATAGGTTTGTGGGTGCAAAGAGCAAATGTTCACCTACAATAGCACTGAGCTAAAATGCCACGTTGAAAATTGCCTAATAATGAAAACAGGGCGTTCAAGACTTCTGTAGTAAGGAATGTAACCAGTTAATATTAGTCCAGTTGTGTACAGTATTGGGAATATTACTTTACCTTGTTAATACATTACTTATTAATTATTACCTTCATTTTAAAGCAATATATTATATTACAATATTACTGCCTGAGCAAATGTAATATATTAATATTACTACTACATATTACTTAATTTTTTTTTTTTTTTTTTTTACAAAATATATAATTAAATATTTAGTGTCACTATTAATCAAATATTGCGTAGGCCAGTGGCATACCTACAATAAAGCAAGCGTACTTGGCTATCTGGACAAATCCATATGAAATCAACTTGGAAAAAAAAGTCCTGAATAAATAATTTGATGACAAATTATAGAAAATAAGTCATTATTTAACTTCTGCAGTTGTCAAGATAATTTCACAAGAACATTTTCAACGAGACAGATTGGCAGAAAGTAATATTGAAAGTAATGCAGTAATGCAGAAAGAAAAGTATAATATATTAGATTGTTTTAGTTAAGTAATATATTTATATTACAAGTTACTGCATTTTGGTAATATATTATGTAATATATTAAGTTACGTAGTGCACATGTCCCAAGTCCAGTTGTGTACTACTACTATGACCAATTGGTTACATTTGTCATAGCCTAACCATTGAACCGAGTGGGTCTGTGGTCCATTCATGTGGTTACATTTGTAGGCTACTTATGTTTCAAATGGCTACAAATGAACAGTGTATCAAATCCTTCACATGATGAGTCATCATAGCTTATGATGCCACATAAAGCTGACTATAAGGACCCCCAAATTAGTCCAGTAATAATGTAGTCTGACCTCAAACTAATTGCAGCTGATTTTGAATAGTCAATATATCTTGAATGGCAGGTGGAAAGTCCTTACAGTATATCCACCATTGAAATCGCAAGTGATATATCCAACAGGTTTTTTTTAAAGACCCTGAATCCATTCCAAGCATTAGTTTCCTCTCAGAGAATCCCAGCAACTTTTTTCTTTGTCTTTCAAGAAAGACTATTGAAGATAGAAAATCAGAGTTTTTTTTTTTCTTTTCTTTTCTTTTTGCAGTTTGAGGTTGCTCTACATTGTCCATAGATTTCCATAGACCAGCAGAAAAAATGAAAACCTGCCATAAACAGCAGCTCACAGCTTGTATAAAAGGTCGTATAAAAGTTTGGTATTTTCAAATAGCAAAACAATCCAGGGTGTCCCCAGCTAAATGAATCCAGCCTCGAATTGTGGACAAAACCAAAAGAAGTCTTTAGTTTTGGGTCTGTGGGGTGAAAGATATCTTCGAAAGTGTGGTCCGTGGCTCAAATGCTGAATAAATGGTGGTCCCTGGTATCAAAAAGGTTAAAACCCACTTAAAAACAAGTGAACCAAAGCAAAACACCTACTAGTTCAACTTCCACTGTCAGATTGTCTGGACTCTGCCGCCCATGGTAGAGATGCTGCTGTGCTCTGGACATGGCGACGCTTCGTTTGTTATTACTAAATAAAAAACCTAATAAACCACTGCAGGGAGGGAGCAGGTGCACCTCCTTGTCCAAAACAAACTACAATAAACAACAATAACAACCTTACAAGCCGTCAAGGTTCGTTGTTTTTTTTTATTTATTTATTTATTTCGTTTACGAAACGAAGAACAAATATTGAACTTTTTTGTTTTACCTAACTACGGTATTACACGGAGCAGCAGCAGCAGCAGCAGCCAGAGCCAGTAGAGCCAGTAGGCTATAGACAGGAGTAACGACAACTTCGTTCACTTCATGGGACCAGTCCCCATGGCGGCGGGCTCTTCTGCATAGACTTTTGAATGGATTAGGTCAAGTCAATAGGGACAACCGGAAGTTAGGGAATGCATTGCAGTGATGCAGTCTATGGGGCTAGCGCGAGTAAGCCTACATGAACCAACGTGGCCACTGGCCAGGCTGTTTTCCTGCCCCCTCAATGTCGCAACTCTTCTATTAGATGGTTCTGGTAGGCAGCAGCTCACCTAGCCAGCTGGAGGTAATTTGGCTCTGATTACGCGCGTGCACTGCGGTGCGCGTTGCACGAAAACCAGTGGGTCAAACTGAATGGAATCTATACTGACTTTTTTTATTATTATTATTAGGAGAATTACAGTCCAAGTCCAGAGCACACTGCAACAAAACTGATACAGCTAGATTTACAATACAATTCATTTGAGTACAAGGGCGTAGCTTTATGTTGACAATTGGGGGGGTCAAGATTTCTATCTAAATTAATTAAATGGCTAAATGTCTGCAGACCACCAAATCAGTTTTTCGGTGCCGTTTTGCCATACATTGTATTTCCCAGATAGCAAGAACCTATGGGGACATGGTTAAACTATCTATTTCTTTATTGAATCATTCGCTTTTGTAAAAACTGGAGTTTTGAATTTAAAGTATATTTCACACTTTTGCTGTGATTTTGTCAGCAAAATCAGCTGGGATGCAAAATAGAAATGGTAGGAAGAAACGGTAGGCCTAGTCATAATGTCCAGCTAGAACAGGAGAACAACACATTAAATGCTTGTTTTGTCGTGAAATGTACTGAAATAAAGCATCATTTTTAATCGAGCCTTATTATTATTACAGTACTAATGAAGCAGCGTGCAGCGACATCCTGCACAAAGCCTTGGAGTATATGCAAACTCCGTTCACTTAATGGGGCCAGTCCAATGGCGGCTCTTCTACATAAAAATGCATTGGCAACAACCCGTTTTGAATCATCTTAAACCCCTTCATTTTAGATCATTTATTTACTGTACAATACTTTTAAGATGTTGCATGCCTAAAATATCTCTTATTTGCGTCTCCCTAGTTGAAAGTGCTGCATTTTCAACTCCAGCGTGTCTCTATTAAGGCTGCATGAACATCAGCTCGAGCACTCTGCCTCAGCTTGTGACACCCTCAATGTCGCAACTCTGACACTAAAGGCTCCGATGACCAAAAGGGCAGACGTGCGCACACACACAGATAAAGGAGTCTTCAGCCCCTGCCCAGTGCCCATTTACTCAGTTTATAAGATTGGGTATGGCCATGGTCACCCACCCCCCGCCCCTCAAAAAACTTTGCTCGTCTATGGAAATAGTTCGCCTCTTTTTTTTTTTCTTTCCAAGCAGAGCTGACAACACGCTGGAATATGCAACTCACTCACGTTGTTGTTGTTGTCCTTGTATTTGTGTGTAGTAGGCAGGTGGGATTATTCCTTCCTTGACATGAAAAAGTTCAGAAGCAAGAACTGGACCACCACCACCGCGTTTACTGTTCGTCAATGTGGGGGTCCCTTGGCATGAAAACGTTTGGGACGACTGGAATATAAAGTCTTGTTCCTGTCATAATCGTGTCATTTCTGTTACAGAGCTGGTCAGGTTTATCAGTGCTGTGTTGCCTCTTTGCGTTCCCTCATCTTTGCTGATAATACTGAATACAGCTACAGTTCAACAACATTTCATCGAACTCTACTCTGGTTACTGTTATCCACGCGCCTCCTTCCTTCTACCGGACAGTACAGTGGGCCTGCTCGTTGAAGCAGCCGCATGACGGTCGGTTGCTCAATATCAGTGAGTCGTTGATGGCTCCAATGCGCGGTGCGCAACCTATGGGCCAGCGCGCATTTTGGGGGGATCTAGATCCGGCAAGTTGACAACACTGCATGAGGTGGGTTGGGACATACCAAGCGTGTTGGGAGGGGAGGGGGGGTTACATTGCAACATGATTAAACATAACTGAACAAAACTATTTTTCGCTATTTTACATAAAAGGGATAGCCTAAAGTTGTTCATGCAACATATTTACCGAAATCATATGTTTATATGAGGGGGGTTATAATGTCAGGGTTTGAAGTTTGGGGGGGTTGTTACCCCAGGGTTCGATTTTTGGGGGGTTGTAACCCCCGTAACCCCCGTGTATTCTACGCCTATGTTTGAGTACAACTAGGCTCCAAACCTGAAAAACTGATTGGACACACTAGTTACAGAGGAATTCCTCCCATTTTCAACATTTTACTATGTCATTAATATATACCTTATAGAGATGTTGTGTGGATGAAAAAAAACTCAAAAAAACTCATTCTGTTTCCGATAAATGAATGTCTGAAAAAAAAACATTAACATGGTGACTGAGAGTGAACAAATGGAACCAAAATTTGGTTCCATTTCAACACTCAGAAAAAAATCTTGAAAATGGGTGGAATATTTGTTTACAATATTGGCCACCTTGTTGATTTCTTAAAGTCATTTAGAGACTAAAACAATATTAATAAATTAATAAATATTAGAATATTGTTTTTTATTCATTTGGAGCCGTCATGGTACAGAGGCTGCTACATTTTCCAAAACAATATTTTAAAAACAAATGAAAACACTAAATGAAATTCCACACCCCCCCTCACATATTAGGAGGGCAATATCAGTCACCATAAAATAAAAGATTGGGTGTTTTCGATAAATCCATTTGGAGGGGGGGCAGCTAATATGGATATCAAATATCTAATTACTGAATCAGACAGTGTAAAAACTGTGGGGATTTCACCTTATATATCCCTATATATCCCATATATATCCCTTTAACCAGCCTAGTAGTGGTCCTTGAAGGGATTCCAGGAGGTCTCCCTGAATAATTGATGAACCAACTGCACCCAAGATAGATATCTAACTCTTGTCAAATTAAACAAAATAGACTGCACAATTAGAGGATGTAGAATAAAAGTTATTTTGATTATTGTGATATGATGTCTGCCTGGTGTCTCCTCTATGGTCACATCACATTGTGGACAAAATCGTATCCAATGACAACAAAATAATCTTTAGTTTTAGGGTCTGAGATAGTATAAGACTCAACGCCAAACGCTGTTTCAAATTCAGAATAAATATTGGACCTTTACATGTTGAATACCGCAAACTGGGATGGGATCCCCACATGATTTTTGGGCCAATTAAGTGACAATTTAAATACTTTTTATAAGACTTTTTATTACCATAACATTGCCAGTCTGATGCTTCTCGCAATGTTCAAATTGTTCAGAGAATTGTCTGGCTATACGCGACTCCGACACTAGACATAAAATATAGGCCTCAACTCAACTCAACAATAAAAACTGATCAGACAAACACTGACCAAATTGTCAAATATAAGAAGGCTGCTATAAGCAGAAAATGCACAAAGAACACATTGTGAGCTTGTAGATCTGCTATGGGTAGTGCCCTGAAAAGCTTGAGAACCACTGTTCTAAATTATAGGTATATTTAGTTCATAGATGTTTTTAACTGCAGGACAGTTAAAGCTGTTTCCATGATGTCAGTCCAAATGTGGACAAGAAATTAAAAAATATATGTTCCAGTGTTTAGAAATTAATATTTCAAAATATGCCCCTCATACTTACATTGTAAAATGTTAATTTCCTGTTGATTTGACCATTTTTATTGAAAGGAAAACCTGGACTGGACAGAAAATATAAAATTTTGAAATCCCCAGTGTATAGGCCCTAAAAATACATACGCAAGGTACTCTATATATAAGTTGTGTTTCCTCCCCTTCATTAAACGTTTTTTTAGGTGCATTTACAAATATATACGTTTTGCTATAATGCACTTTGCTGTTGAAATTGAGTTATGGAAGTAAAAGTTGAATAAGCTCACAGAAGAATATGTTGATGCGTTGCACTTTTTGAACATATAACTATACAGTATAGGCACTTTGGTAAACGGTTTGATATGTGCTTTTTGTAGACCTATTTATTAGGATTTATTATTATTATTACAATTTCTAGCCTTACTACTACAGCTGTACTCACCCTGCTATGAGAAATGCAGTTGAACATTGTGTATATTCCAATACATCCCCAGGCGGTCCAGGGCCAAACACTCAGATTTGTATATTCCACACCAAATTGACAGGTTAGGAATGTTAGTATTATTATCCACTACACAGCATCCTCCTGGCATCTTCAGCAGCTCACTAATCCATCCTGTAGTGTAAGAAGTGTGAGCTGTGCTGTGCTGTGCTGTGCTGTGCTGTGCTGTGCTGTGCTGTGCTGTGCTGTGCTGTGCTGTGCTGTGCTGTGCTGTGCTGTGCTGTCTGGCAACCAGAGCTCAGCACTTTTTCCTCCTTATTTTTGGGGCAGCATTGGTGGCTGCAACGCCCCCAGTTGAGGCTGTCCTGGGACAGATGGATGTCCCTTCTCTGGGTGTTTTTTCTTTGGTTCCTAACTTACATTGGATATCAAGAGCCCAACACACACGCCTGCACGCACACACACACGCGCGCACACACACACACACACACACACACACACACACACACACACACACGCACGCACGCACGCACGCACGCACACACGCACACGACTAAGGCTAAGTCGACTAAAGTTTTTGATATTTAGTCGACACTAAGAATATGACTAAATCATAGACTAATGGAAATAGATATGCTAATCTTTTTTTCCTTATTAATACAGATAATAATAATGCATGAGTATTTTTACAGTTGTTTTTACCGTATTTACTTATTACTATTTGAGTCATTTGATACTAAAAAATGAGACATGTTTCATATTAAAAAATATAAATCTATAAACCTATAATGTATTTGACGAAGACTAAAAGATGTAAAGAAAACAAAAAGTCTAAACCACTATAAATATCAATTTTTGATATTTTGTCAACATTCTAAAGAAACACTGACACACGCACGCAAGCATGGGCACATACGCACACGCACGCACACACACGCACACACACACACACACACACACACACACACACACACACACACACACACACACACACACACACACACACACACACACACACACACACACACACACACACACACACACTTTTCTATAGCCAAATAGTCCATAAGCACAGAACGGGAAACAATAACACAAGTGGGTGAAAAATTAGTAAAGTGCTTCAAATGTACATTTATTATCGTGGTCTTAGCCTATCAAATTCTCCCTCGCTGTCACAGACAATCTATATGCTTCCAAAAGAAAGTGCATAATATTATACAAAATCCACAAATCGTCATACAAGTGTTAAAAGCATTCAGATTCATTACAGATTGACATTATCAGCATGCTTGATCTTTTCCTCTAGGCTCATAGGACCAGGGGAACGGTGCACAGGTCATGTTTGGGGTCTGCATTATATTTAGCCAGACATCTACACCGTCTGACTACCAGTTCTCACAGGGGAATTAAATACACTTCACCAACAACGCACAGCTCAACTCGACACCTTGAAATCCCCAGACTCCTTCAGAATAAATTTACTTTTTCCCCCCCGAGCAAAATGTGAATGGGAACTATTTTGTTTGCATTGCTGCCATGGTGATACATTGTTTCCTGACGGCATGTAGGCTATACACAATGTACAAATTATAACACATATCATTTGTAATTTGCTAGTAAGAAATGAATCACAAAAAAAAAAAAAAAAAAACTAAGTGGCAGAGAGTAAACATTGAAATGTTGATCACAATAATAAACATGTTGTTGCCTTTATTGTGATTGAACACATTCTGTATATTATAATGAAGTGTGTTCCATTTAGATGCTATTCCAACTCCTTCATTATGGTCTATACATACAATTACAATTTATTTATCAGCATTTACCAGCTCGTAATCTAGAGCGATTTACATGAAGTAAGAACATTGCAATACATCATATGCATACAGATTAGTCGAAATTACAGTTAACAATTTAAGCATAATTTACAATACACTTTACATTTTACAATGTAAGCATTAAAACATGGTAATACATTAGACGTTCTCTATAAGCCACTGCTATCTCAGTCTAATGAGGTGCTATGTAAACTACCTAGGAGGGTATACTGCAAGTACTATGAGTTGGTATGTAATACCAGTGCTATGGGCTGAGGTGGAGTCTGAAGAGGAGTGTTTTCAGACTGCGGCGGAAGATAGGGAGTGAGTCTGTGGTTGTGTGGTAGCTCATCAGAATGCACGGGAGGGCGTGTAGGGTGTTATGAGACCAGTAAGTGGACACAGTAGACCAGGGGTTTTCAACAGGTGGTCCGGGGACCACCAGTGGTCCCTGAGAAGGTTCCAGGTGGTCCCCCAGGCTAAATGATGGAAAGTTGGTTAACCAGATGTAACTCTTGAGAACGTAAAAATGAAACCAAATGGACCCTTGCGGGTCCATTTGGTTTCATTTTTACACTCTCAAGAGTTAAAATATTCATCATCTGAATTAGCACCACTTAATTAAGAAGTTTACGCTGTTTTGTGGGCAAAATACAGCCTGGATTTGTGGGCAAAATCAAAATAATTCTTTAATTTCAGGTCTTTGGTGTGATAATGTAATCAAATGGTGGTCCGTGGCTCAAATGTTGAATAAATGGTGGTCCCTGGAGTCAAAAAGGTTGAAAACCCCTGCAGTAGACCAATTAAACCAATTAAACCAACAATAGACCAATTCAAGCTCACTATAAAAAGACGACCCCATGTCTTTCAAGACTATTTGATCGCTTTTTTGTGAAGAATTTGATTGTTTTTTTGTTTGATTGTTTGTTTGTTTTTTTGCCCCAAAAAAGATGCAGACCGTTACACCACGCTAGATTATAGTATGCAAGTACAGTAGTATACATACAAGGGTACTATTTATAGTACACTGTCTGCCTTGCAATTTGTTCTGGGCACTGGCTGACAGACAGTGTTATATGATAGTGAACCGTAGTCCTATCAGCTCGCTAATTTGGGATTAAAATAGCAGATCTACAAGCTCAGCAAAGACATTTGGCCTAGTGGGGGAAAGGATCGGCCGCCTACATACAGTACATACAGTACATCGATCCTTTGAGGACTCCTGTCAACACAGTATAGGGTTTATGGGGTCAAAGGGACAATAAAGTTGATTCATTCCTTTAAAATAATAAGCAGATAGAAGTAGATAAAAAGCAGATAAGCAGATAAGATAAGAAGTATACTTCAGTAAAAGTAGGCCTACTTGAGCAAAAGTACAAAAGAATTGGAGTCAAAATGTACTTGAAGGTAATAGAGGGAACTTTAGTGTGTACAGACAATGTGTTTGTAAACAGAATCTAACTCCACCTCACCTCCACTCTATTGGCTCACTATGAATCTGCTGGAAGCTGCTGTGCTGTTGATTGGCTAAAACACTGCCTCACCCCCCACACAACCCCGACAAACATTTTGTTGAAATGATTTGTTGACAAGAAAGTTCTGGACCGTCTGCAGGGAAACAGCTGCAGCATCAAAGTAGAAGCAACATAGAGGGGGGAAAGGAAAAAAAATATTTTGATTTTTTGGCTAAAAAGTTGCCTGTATTACCTTTAAAGTAAACAAGCCTGGTATATTCCAGTCTGGCAGTGTGTTGCGGCTCTAACTCCCGATCCCGGCTGCCTTACTGCATGCCCCCCATACTTTATAGAGATGCGCAGTGACGTCACCGCCCCTGTTCCACTAGTTCAGGGGTTTTCAACCTTTTTGACTCCAGGGACCACCATTTATTCAGCATTTGAGCCACGGACCACCATTTGATTACATGTTCACACCAAATAACTAAAATTAAAGAATTCTTTTGGTTTTGTCCACAATTTCAGGCTGTATTTTGCCAACAAAACAGTGTAGACTTCTTAATGAAGTGGTGCTAATTCAGATGATAAATATTTTAACTCTTGAGAGTGTAAAAATGAAACCAAATGGACCCGCAAGGGTCCATTTGGTTTCATTTTCACATTTCATTTTTACATTCTCAGGAGTTACATCTGGTTAACCAACTTTCCCATCATTTAGCCTGGGGACCACCTGGAACATTCTCAGGGACCACTGGTGGTCCCCGGACCACTGGTTGAAAACCCCTGCACTAGTTGATTCCCCATTCATTTTTCTCATAGACTTTTCGAAAATAATTTATATCAAGACGATTACGCCGCGGACAAGGCCAACTCGAGTCGTGACGAATCATGATGACACACACAAACTTTTGGGACAATAAAATAATTTCTAAGATGAAAAACGAAACAAAAAGTCTTGTATCATGCCGTTTTCTACTTCTTCCTAATTATATATTATATGACGATATTGTGTTTGTTGTCATGATTTGTCACGACCCGAGTTGGCTTTGGCCGCGACGCAATCGTGTTTTTATTAACCATTTTCGAAAAGTCTATGAGGAAAATGAATGACGAATCCACTAGTGGAACAGCGAAAGTGACAAGAGATAAAGCATCAAAAGTATATGCATGAGTTTTGGTGCAGACTGTCCCATTTTAATGAGTCACAATGTGGCACCACATTGTGAGCTTGTAGATTGTAGGCTATTTTCAAAAGGGTGAAATGTACAGTATATGGCTGAAGTGCTAGTACAAACAGTGCTTTACTAGTGTGTACACTGTGTTTGTAAACAGATTTGTTTAAAAACAGAATCTAACTCAACCTCATCACCTCCACTGTAGCTGCCATCAAAGTCAGAATAAATAAATAAATAAATAAAAGATTCATAGATATTAGGTTAAAAGACAGTGTTCATAAATACATACATTCCTACTACAAAGAGTTGAATAATAGTTCAATATTAAAAAGCAATATTTTCGTTTATTTTATATTTTCTTTGTTCTGATATGGGGGAAATATTGATAGGAACCAATGTTTGCTGCCGCGGGTTGAAGGGGTGTCGCCTTTGAGGGTGAACTTGAACTTGGGTAGCATTCTAGACCAAGCTAGTGAGGCAGACAGACGCACGCTGATCGCTCTGCCTAAGATCATCGTCAATACAGAAGACTTTTGCATAAAGTGCATAGTGCATTGACGCCAAGGGCTGAAGAATTCCTAATTTCCTCTTAAGGGAAAGCGGCCAATGAGGTACATTTTATGTTTGTGATATTGTTATTTGTTAGACTTTGCAGTAATGTGAATGAAAGATGAGTCATGTGACATTAAGGTTGCATTTTGTCTTTGTTTCTCTGTGTAATATAATGTTTTATTTTTATTTCTTTCTGTATGTCACAGTTCTCACGGCTACACTATAATTCTCCTGTATGATTAAAGGCCCGTTAAAGACAAAGAACGACTTGGTTTTGTGATTTTGACTTGAGAGGGAATTACATCCACTCTATTGGCTCATTATGAATCTGCTTTGCTGTGATTGGTTAAGACGCTGCCTCACCCCACACACACACACAACCCCCTCCCCTTCACAAATTAGCGCCAACCTTCCTGACCCCGACAAATTGTTTTCATGATTTGTTGACAACAACAAAGTACTGGACCATCTGCAGGACAAAGCAAGTGTCTGTCTGCAGGGAAACACCTGCAGTATCAAAGTAGAAGCAACATAGAGGGGGAAAAAGGCAAAAAAAAAATATATATATAGCTATATATCTATTTTGATTTTTGTCTAAAAGTTGCCTCAATTACCTTTAAGGAAATGTACAACTACTTTAAAGCACCTCAACAAGAGTGCACTGTTCCCATTGCCATTGGGTGGTGCGTGTGTGTGTGTGTGTGTGTGTGCGTGCGTGCGTGCGTGCGTGCGTGTGTGTGTGTGTGACTGTGTGTTCGTCATTAAGACGCCAGGCAACGTTCGTGAGAGGTGCCACTGTTTGTCGCTGGGTTTGGTTTCCCTTCTTTTTCCCCAAAACATCTCGGCATCCTAATAAAAGCACACATTGTTTATTTATCGTTTTAGTTGTGGCCACACCACACTTACTGTATCTCTATGCTGCTATAGCATCAGTATTTATCCGTATTTAGCTGCCCCGGCCCCTTCCTCTAACTAACTAACCCATCACCAATTTTGATACCACCATCTATTCAGCATTTGAGCCATGGACCACCATTTGATGACGTACCCCAAAACTAAAGATTTCTTTTGCTTTTGTACTCACTACCAGGCTGGATTTCTGAAACAAAACAGTCAAACATACAGATCAAAACATACAGATCAAACATCAAACCAAATGTTGGTACTTTTACTGCATGGTCTGGTCCCCAGTAAGCCCCGCAAAATGACCGGAAAATCTTCATATTTCACCAAAACCAGAGCAGAACTCCCACCACGGGACTCATTTAATACAGTTGACACCACTATATACTGTATAATGGCAAGTACTTCATACAATGTTAAAGTCCTAAAAATCTGAACTAACCCTATTAGTGACATATCCTTTTGGTCAGAGTGAGTCATTGTGCTCACATGGTCGAGTGCATAAGCGACCGCTAGCTTGCACGTGCCTGCGTGCGTGTGCATGTGTGCAGGGGCGGATTGGCACATATTTTCCCACCGGGACAATTTTGCCTTTGCCAGGCCACCCTGGAGGGGGCAGCTGCATGGTTAACCAGATGTAACTCTTTGAGAGCGTAAAAATGAAACCAAATGGACCCTTGCGGGTCCATTTGGTTTCATTTTTACACCCTCAAGAGTTAAAATATTCATCATGTGAATTAGCCCAACTTAGTCTACACAACTAGAGAATGTAGAAGATTAATGGTCATTTTGATCTGTATGTTCCAGGCGAGCATCTAGCGCATTCTAGTGCATTTTGGAAGTGCCACTAGTGCATTTTGGATCTTGTCCAGGCCACTAGTTGGCGCAGGCCACCGGGAAAACTCCCTGTACTCCAGATGGCCAATCCGCCCCTGCATGTGTGCATTAGTGACCACCCTCGTTCACTATACCTCCCAGCTCTCGTCTGGTCACCTGACCCTGAAAGGAAGTGCATAGTTGTGACAGGTATGGATGTGAGGAGGTGATTGCACGGCTGCCGGTGGGCCCTTCAACTCAGCACAGTTAAAGCTAAACAACAGACAGTAGCAATTAAAGAAACTGTGTGTGTGTGTGTGTGTATGTGTGTGTGTGTGTGTGTGTGTGTGTGTGTGTGTGTGTGTGTGTGTGTGTGTGTGTGTGTGTGTGTGTGTGTGTGTGTGTGTGTGTGTGTGTGTGAGTCACCGTCTCTAGTGCATTGTCATTGGAAAATCAAACAACACTGTATCAATGTTGTGTTGTGTACAGTACATGCGAGTGTGCATGCGTGTGTGTCTATACGCGCATTTATGAACCCGTGCAACAGGGCCGGATGTAACATTTCCCAATTGTGGGGGAGGCGAAAAACTTCATCGACCGCGCTGCTTCGCGTCACGGGCGATGAAGTTACCCCCGTACCATTTTCGGTTAGGGGACTTATATTAGGCTAGTATAAGTAATAACATCAGTTGTTTAAGTTGCAACAGGCACGCAGCATGGATAAAGCTAAAGGTCTGACTCAGAGAGTTTTCTGTTTTGAATGATGAAATGCTGTTCATTTAGTGGTAGTTAGTAGCAGTAGTAGTGTTTCAAATCATTTTAAATATAAGCACTTTAACTTGAAATATATTTGAAATTTGGGTCATTTGCATGACATATCTGTTTGGTGGGCATTTAAGGGGGCATTGCCCCCGCATGCCCATGCCTAGGTCCGCCCCTGCCGTGCGAGTGTTTGCGTGCGTGCTATGTCTTCGTCAGCCACCGGCCGTCCTGTCAGCGGCTCTCTTTCATGTCAGCTACAGTCGTGCATACCCCCATGCATCTACAGGACAAGCAAAAATAAACGCTGGGATTCCAAGGCACGACGTATCGCCGTGACAGTACAGTAAAGCACGTTGGGAGCGAAACCAGAGGAGGAGGAACACATCTGGGCCGCATTAGCTACAGACTAGGCGGGCCAATGACGGATGAGCTCTGTTCCGCCCGGCGACGTGGGAGGAAATGACATCACTGACTGTAGGAAACTGATGTTTCCTGGGCCTTGAGGCAGGGTGTCATTTATATCGAGATGCACTCAGTAGACCATACCTGGGCATTATGCGGCCATTTGGCTATGACTCTGACCGGCCTGTGAAAGCGCACCGTGGTTTTCAGCCAGTGGTCCGGGGACCACCAGTGGTCCTTGAGAGAGTTCCAGTTAAATATGGAAAGTTGGTTAACCAGGTGTAACTCTTTGAGAGCGTATAGAATGAAGCCAAACGGACCTGCAAGTGTCCATTCTGTGTCCGTCTGATAAACATTTCTTGTTTGCATCATTATTTTTCACATCCTCTCCCCCTCTCATCATCATCTATTCTACTCTATTCTATTCTATTCTATTCTATTCTATTCTATTCTAGCCCCCCCCCCCCCCCCCAACCCCCTGTGTAATTATAATTTACCAGTGCTCTTAAAAGGGAATTCCACACCAAAACACATTCCGACATTCGGCATCAACCTTGATTCCTGCACTGAGAGGGTTCCAGGTGGTCTCCAGGCTAAATGATGTAAAGTTGGTTAACCAGATGTAACTCTTGAGAATGTAAAAATTAAAACCAAATGGACCCTTGTGGGTCCATTTGGTTTCATTTTCACACTCTCAAGAGTTAGAATATTCATCTGAATTAGCACTATTTAATTAAGAAGTCTACACTGTTTTGTTTGCAAAATCCAGCCTGGAATTGTGAACAAAACCAAAATAATTCTTTAGTTTTAGGTCTTTGGGGCTAAAATGTCATCAAATGGTGGTCCGTGGCTCAAATGCTGAATAAATGGTGGTCCCTGGTCTCAAAAAGGTTGAAAACCCCTGCTGTAGATGGAAGGAGTGACCAAATGAGCGTGAAGAAGAAGAAGAAGAAGAAGAAGAAGAAGAAGAAAAACAGAGGGGGAGAGAAAAAAAAGAGGCAATTGCCCCCCTTGCCCCTCTGCCCTCCTCAGACACGAGGAAGTAATTAACCACAAAGCAGAGAGCATAAACCAATCAATAGCATGTTGGCTGGGCGGTTATCAGCCTATCAGCGTGATCTGTCTCCTGCCCTTTCCAATCAGGTTAGGGGAAGAGGCAGATTGGGGGTGACGTCCAGAGTTCAAGAGGTCAAGGTAGGATTTGGTCGGTCGTAGTGTTTACAATGGAACAGATCAAGAGTAGCCGCCGTGTAGCGCGGCTCACCTGGCTACCATGTGGCCAACGTGTGGCGGCCACGCGTCTCTGAGGCCTCAGTCTCTACGGGTTAACTTCACTCAGTGACTCAGTGGCAGCTGCAGGAAAGAACGCAAATCGGGTGGGAAGTGACTGGACAGATTCAAAGATTCTTTGTAAGTAATCTCTTCTAGCATAGTCATCATTCATTTAGAGTTAGACCAGTCGTTCCGGGGCCCACAGACAGCGGTCATTGAGAGGGTTCCAGGTGGTCCCCAGCTAAGTTGGTTAACCAGATGAAAAGTTGCTTAATCAAAAAATGAATTTGCTTTCATTTTTTACGCTCTTACAAGTTAAAATATTCATCTAAATTGGCACCACTTAATTAAGAAGTCTACACAATCAGAGAATATAAAAGAATGATCTGTATGATTTGCCTGTTTTGTTTGCGAAAATCCAGCCTGGAATTGTGGACAAAACCAAAAGATATATTTAGTGTTGGGTCTGTGGGGTGAAAATGCCCTCAAACGGTGGTCGCTGGCTCAAATGCTGAACAAATAGTGGGTCTTGGGATCAAAAAGGTTGAAAACCACTGATTTAGATCACTGACCTCAGTCACTATACGGTTTAACATCAATCAGTGGCAGCTGCAGTCAGAACGGAAATCGGGCAGGAAGTGACTGGATAATTTTAACCCGACTGCTATAGATTCAAAGGTTCTTTGTAATTAATCTCTTCTTGCATAGTTCTCATTCATTTAGATCACGTTTATTTACTCTTGATGTGAAGGAGGTTCGGATCGGATGTGAGCCAAGTCTCCTTAAAGGGACATGTCACCGTTTTCACCAGGACATACAGTATATGTTAATGACATTTAGAAGATTTAGAGCACTTTCCAGGTGGTCTTTATGTGTGTAGTGTGTGGTTTTAGATATTTTACATGTTAGCAGTGAGCCCAGTGTCTCTGATGTCATGGACACTACTTCCTGGACTACAATTCCCACCGTTCTTTGGTGTGCTTGTGGATATGGGGAGGGTTTGTCTTACTGAGACAACATGTAGTCCCGGAAGTAGTCAGAGACACTGGGCTCACTGCTAACATCTAAAAGATAGAAAACCACACAATATACACACATAAAGATCACCAGGAAAGTGCTCTAAATCTTCTAAATGTCATTAACAAATATTTTGCAGAAATGGTGAAATGTCTCTTTAAGGTCATTTCACCATTTGGGGGAAGCTATTTACACAGCATTTGCCTGTTTTCGCCGAATGTTTTCACATTTCGACATTTTAACCGTATCAGTCAGGGCAGGGAGGGCGGCGTGTACGGCAAAAGCAATGGTATGTTGTGAATAGAATAGTGAATAGATGTATCAGAGTTACTCTACACGCCATCTGCGGTCTTTCAGAAGTGAACTTACTGAAGTCGCAGCTTCAAACACGCGTGTCTGTCAGTACAGGGCTGACCGACAGAGTCTCCAACTCACAATTGTTTTTGGGAAGACTTTCAACACTCCGCCTGGCTGTGCACGCAGAGCGCTGCTACCGTGCACTTTATCAAATCATAAACAAAACAAACGTTTTTTTTTTTCCGTCGGTGCCGGGTCAGGCGGAAACCTTTGTAAGTCCAGAACCATTCATTTTAATTATTATTATTATTATTTAAATGAAATATATATTTTAAATGTTGAAAATCGTGCACACGTGGCTATGGCTACGCACGACTTTCTCGCTATACCGTTGCGTGACACTTTTGTAAATTATGATTAAAAAAAAAAAAAGCTGAAGAATGAAGACCACTGCAGCCATGCTGGATTCAGTGTGGTCACTCTGTGGGCGGGACACGCTCATATATTCTGGACTTTGTCCTAAAATTCAGAAATATTGGCAGGATATCCACACTACCATGGAGACTATCTTGGGGATTTACCGCAGAATTGTTCCTTTTTATTTTTAGGTACCTGAAGATTTACTAACAATTGTAACAAGCAAGATAAACTGTAATTGTGGCAATTACAGTATGTATAATCAAGATCCTTTTAGCAACAATTAAAAAAAGCAATTCACAGGACCCACCAAAGACAATTGGATGGCCATTATTGAGGGTTTTATTCTTAGGCCTAGATTTTCGCCACCGCTAAACCCTTTATCCCTTAACTTCTTTGCCTTTTTAAACTACTTAAAAAAACATTTTTCAATAGTTAAAATGGCCAGTCTGCAAGCTCACCATGTGTCTATGGATTGGCATGTTGAACTATTCCAAAAAGTTTATCAAAATAATAAAAAAGGGAAAAAGGGGTTTGGGACAAGGGGTTTAGCGTGTAACGAAAATGGAGCCCTTAGACTACAAGAAGAAAAGTTCTATAAAAAAATGGGATTTATTCCTTCAGCCCAACAACAGTCGTGATCATTATCATTTTGGCAGAGTAATGTCTTTACTTTACTTTAGCTGGAAGTAACATTTAATTAGTCACAGCACTGGTCACTAATTAGTTACAGTCTGTCTTTGTTCCTATTCAGCATCTTCCAATCCCTCCTCTCTCTTCCATTTCTCTCTCCTTTATATTCCTTCTCTGTTTTCATCCCTTCATGAAGCATCTCACTTTACCTCTCTCCCTTCCTCCCTCCTCGCCTCCTGCCTCCTATCCTCTATCTCCTTCCTCCATCTCTCCCTCTCCCTGACGTGTCTCCGTGTTTCCCGTTCCTTAGTGAAACAAACCCGTTTCTGTCACATCTTGTTTTCCTCATGCTATCCTGTTTTACATCCAGGGTAAGGGCCCGCCCCCCGGTAGCCGTAGTAGTCACGCCATTGGAGGAAACGTCTGAATGGCGCGTGCTGAGTGACAGGTTATTCTGGGGGCCGACTCCAGATAAACAAAGCTGGGGGTAATGGAGAAACCACGTCCGTTGGGTGGTTTGGGGCGGCGATACACAAACAATTGGTCAGTACGTGTTTTTTTTGTTTGTTTTTTAGCTGACCGGCAACAA